>CAWUFW010002969.1:1200000-1900000 GCA_963921515.1 Calotriton arnoldi
GGGGTGGAGCTACACACCGAACAAGATGGTGGCTCTGTGAATGAGCTCTTACCGGTAGACAGTGAATGGGACCCTCCCTGCTGCCATCCGGGGAGGCCGCGCAGAATAACAGGTGCCCTGCTTCCAGGGCCCCCCTCCACCTCCAGGGCCTGAGAAGCAACGACCACTGGGGTCATGACACTGCCTCTCTGGGACCACTGCGGACAAAGCCTACAGCTGCTGACTCACTCACCCAGATGTGCTGATTGCATCGCGGGCCGGGTGGCCTTCTTTCCACTATGCCTGGGGCAGCGATTGTAACTTTCCGGACACTGGGACCGCCGGAGACTGACCAGAGACTGCACCAACCCAGGCCCCATTGTGCATCTTGCGCCTTTAAAGTGGCTGATGCCCTGGGTCTAAAGATTCCTGGGAGGAACTGGACTGCTTCCTCAGCCCAAATGATGTCAGGGGCCAAGGCGCCCGAGGACTCCGCCCGCAGCTACCTGCCCCACTCATATGGCCACAGGGGTGCCGCTGGGACTTCGGCAGCCTACGAGCCCATTCCAAAAGGCAGAAGGAGACACATGTGGCTTGCACCTTCAGCATTAGTAGCCATTTTGCTGTTGAAGGTGAGGGGGCACAGACTTGCTTTCTTGGGCCTGTGGGACGTTCTCACTCCCCCTCTCCTCCACCCTAGTTGGCTGACCAGGTCTTTCAGAGCAGCAGGGACCCTCCTCACCCCCCTACTGGGACTGTAGTGTGGTGGCTGTAGAGAGTTAATATCTCTACTTGCACAGGGGCTTAGTTGCCCTCCCCGAGACTTTGAGTGATCCCTGTAGCCCGAGACGCATCTGCAGAGCTTGTACATTGGGGGTCGCGAAGGCCCATCTGCTCCATATCCAGAGGGGCGCAACACTACTGCGACTACTGGTGCGCTTGCCCTCTTTTTTGCTTCGTGGCACGCCAGAGGTCCTTCATCTGACCACCGCACCGTGGTTCTCATTACCACCACACTGGCACTTCTCCGGGCCCTGGTCTTGATTGGCCCCAGGGGTCATATCCGCCCCCATCACACCCCTGGCGAAGTGCTGCTTCTAGACTACTCCGGATTACCCTCTCCACCCCTTCAATATGTCGAAGTCCACTAGACAGCTCCTCTTCATGGAGGCAGTGACGGGGAAGCCTTCCAAACCGGGGAAAGACGTGGATCCCTCATCTGACTCCGCCCTGGATGTTATCCTGAGGTAACTTGAAACACTTAAGACTACGCGCTATGAGGTGGCTGAAAACACCTCCAAGACTTCATTGGACACGCAGAGCATCTATCAGGACATCGCCTCTTTCAATGCCAGACTGTCTATGGCTGAATCCCGCCTAGACCAGATCGATGAGAAGATCGCGGCCTCCATTGACTGGGAATAGGATCATTGGCACCTCCAGCAAAAAACGGTGGAGTAGGAGGATCGTTCCTGCAGGGACAACATCTGGATCTCAGGGGTGCCAGAGAAACTAGAGGGAGACAACATCATGGGCTTCCTGGCCTGCTTCCTGCCTGACTTAACCAGCCTGACCTGCATTCCTCCCCTGGAGTTCCAGAGGGTCCACAGGTTCCGTTTATGTTATCCGCCACCCAAAGAAGGCCCAAGGCAGATCACTGCCTGCTTCTTGCATCACCAGCAGGCCCATCAAATGATCCAGGTGGCAAAAAAGCATGGCTCTTTTCTTCATGACAGGCATAACATCTTCCTGTCCCAAGAATTTTCCCTGGAATCTCAGGCCACTTGCAGATGTTTTCTTCAACTATGACCTCACCTCCAGCAGCTTGGTATTCTCTATGGCCTCCTAGATCCAGCAGTCATGCTGCTTACACATGCCAACAACACACTGGAATTCCTTGACCCAGGCCAGCTGGAGGGGTATCTGGAGGCAGTTGTGCCAACTGACATAGACCAAGAGTCCTCTGCAAACTCTTCAGATACCCTGCCACCACTTCACCCCCTGGGCTCCTTGTGGTCCCCCTATGAAGAGCGCCAGAACTTGGAGGAGGTAACCAGACAATGGTCGGAGGGTCAAAACACGCATCCTCCTCATAAGGACACTCATTCTGGGGACAGGTCCCGGTCGCCTCTGAAGCCCGCTGCCCCCGATGATACCTCCTGCTTTTGTGTCCCTGCAGATCAGAGCAGTTCACTCTACCCCACGACACATCACACCTGCTACCATGTACAGCCCGCTGATCGTGGGCCCCTGCGGTCGCCTGCTTATTGTCTGTCGCTTACAGTCTTCTGCTTCTTTAGGGACCCCTTCCTTCGGTTCTCTCACATGGCGGCTCCCCCCCACCCTTTGCTCCCACTAAACACTCACTATTTGGAGGTGTCCAGTTTGCTGCACCCCAGGGCCCTGGCCTTCCCTCCTGCCCGTTCAAAGTTAGTTTGTATCTCCTGGCGTTGGGTCTGACCACGGCCACCTGTACTGCCTGTTTCCTTTAACTGCTTTCTTCCATCTCCCTACCACTTTCTCCTCAGGTCTCCGACCTTTCTCCCCCCAGTTTTTCACTGAATGTGAATGGTCTCACCTATTATATAAAATGCCAGAAGATCTTTAGCTACACCGGCTCGCTGCAAGCTAACATTGCTCTTCTGCAGGAGACACACATATCAGACGAGTAGAGTCAGAAGCTCTGCAGTGATTGGTTGGGCAGAAAGCGCCATGCATGCAAGGTCAAAACGGGAGAAGGGGAGGCCTGTCTGCCAAGATCTAGCACAAAGGCAGTGTTGCCATCTTGCTGGTTAAGCATCTGCCGATCAAGACCCTCTAGATTTGGTGAGACCCGTACAGTCACTTTATCCTTATCAAGGTCTCCCTCTATGATCTGGTCCTTCTCATTGGCTCTATTTACACCCTGATCCATTCCAAGAAATCCACATCAACTGCCCTGAAAATGATCCTCTAGCAGCACCCCAGTGCTAAGCTTCTCTTGGAGGGGGGGGGGGCTGGAACATGGTTCCGGACCTCTTTTTGGATAAGTCTGACCAACCCCTACACCACAATATGAGGGAGAGAGGCATCTTCAGTGACCTGAAGTCAGATTTCTCCTTGACGCACCGGTGGAGACGCCTCCATCCCTAAGAGAGGGACTACACTTACACCTCTAGAGGGCACTGCACTCAGTCCAGAATAGATATCTTCCTCATCCGCATGGCTCTGGTTGGCCACCTGGTGGACATCGAGATCGTTCCCTCTGGGGTGTTGGATCACAACGTGATCTGGCTCCGCCTTGGCCTAGAAGCCATCCCCCCCCTCCCCTAATTGGCAACTCAACCTCTCATACTACAAAGCCCCCGCAGACAAAGAGTCTGCACTCTTACCTCCGTTCTGTTTCTTGACACCAACAAGGGGGTCCATAGACTCCCTATAAGTACCCTGTGGGCAGCGGGTAAGCAAACTGTTCAGGGGGATTTAATGCTGGACTCCTCCTTGGGGAAGCGCAAGACCTCGTGTAAGCAGATCCAAATGGAATCAACCCTCGCCTCTCTTACTGTCCAGTACTCCTGATCTCCATCGTGGGCCATGTTTCAAGCACTGCTACAAGCCAAATATGAACACCCTCTGTAACTCTTGCACAGAAACGGCACTGTTCTACCTTAAACAGCGTCATTATGAGTGCAGCGAAAAGGAAGGTCACCATTTGGTGCTGCAGCTACGGCAGCAGGACGGGAAACATCCATTACAACGCAGTCTTTACAACGCACTACCTTTACAACACAGTTGTTACAACGCAACTGCCTTTACATCGCATGTCATTACAATGCAGTCATTACAACGCATGTCACTACAGCGCATGCCATTACAACGCATGTCACTACAACGCATGCCATTACAACGCATTATAAGGTAAGTAATGGGGAATAGTAATTTTTACCCCTACACTATCCAACACTTACCCTACTGTTGCACTCACTGGAGTGGGAATAGTAATTTTTACCCCTACACTATCCAACACTTACCCTACTGTTACACTCACTGGAGTGGGAATAGTAATTTTTACCCCTACACTATCCAACACTTACCCTACTGTTGCACTCACTGGAGTGGGAATAGTAATTTTTACCCATACACTATCCAACACTTACCCTACTGTTGCCCTAAAACTATTATGTGTTGTAATGGTATGCGCTGTAATGGTATGCTTTGTAATGGAATGCGTTGTAAATGTAGTTTCTAAAAATGCGTTGT
The DNA here is from genome assembly GCA_963921515.1 of Calotriton arnoldi. Classification (NCBI taxonomy): domain Eukaryota; kingdom Metazoa; phylum Chordata; class Amphibia; order Caudata; family Salamandridae; genus Calotriton; species Calotriton arnoldi. The sequence goes on from CAWUFW010002969.1 coordinate 1,204,219, forward strand.
GATGGCATGCGTTGTAAAATCATGCATTGTAATGGATGTTGCAATGTAAAAACTGTGTTGTAAAAGCATGCGTTGTAAATGTTTGCGTTGTAACGTGTCCTATTCCAGCAGGACACCTCCCATGCCATACCAGCCATTCAGCGGGACATTGGTCAACTCCTCACCCACCCACCCACTGGATATCCTGGAGTCCTTTTGGACCTATTATGAGACCCTCTGCTCCTCTGAGGCAGTGTGCACTCCTGAAGACATTAAGGACTTTCTGACTCGCAACACAATCCCTTGCCTTACGGCCGACCAGGGTCTGGCCCAAAAGTCTGATTTCACCCCTGAAGAAAGCCTGGAGTTGATTGACGATTTGCCTTTTGTCAAGTTCCGGGGTTGGATGGTTACCCGTCTGCATATTATAAGGCCAATAAGGACATGCTGGCTCTTTTGTTAGGCAGGGTGTTCTTGGAGGCGTCTTCCCCAGACCCTGTCCCCTCTGAAGCCAACATGGCATCCATCACTCTTATCCCTAAACTCGGCAACATCCATTGAGGTGTTCCAGTTACCACCCGATTTCCCTGTTAAATGTCGACACAAACGTGTATGCCAAGGTGCTGGCCAATAGACATAAACAAGTGATACCCTCCTTGGTACATAGGGACAAAGTTGGGTTTGTCTCCCACAGCACTTCGGCGTCCCATCTGCGTTTTCTATCACACATCCTCTGGAGGGTCTGGAGAAGGCTTTTTTGACAGGGCTGAGTGGGACTACCTTTTCTGAGTGTTGCAACATTGTAGGCTGGGCCCAGTGTGTCTAGCTCGTGTCTGTAGGCTGTATTACCACCCTAAGACAATAGTCACTTGAAATGGCAATGCCTCTACCCATTTGATGTCCATTGGGGCACCCGTCAGGGCTGTCCTCTGTCCTCTGTCCCTCCCTTCTTTTTATCCTTGCCCTGGAACCTCTGGCCATTGCAATATGCAACTCCCCTGATATATATGGAATTCCCCTTCCTAGCGGGGACCACAAGCTGACTATCTATGAAGATGACATCCTGGTTGCACTTTCTCTCCCAACTGCTTCCCTGTGGGCCCTCATCTCTATGATCTCTCACTTTTGTTATGTCTCAGGGTACAAGATAAACTGGAGTAAGAGTGAGGCCCTCCTCCTGAAGCTTCCACGCTCCTGACCGTCTTTGCAGGCCGCCCTTTTCAGTGATCCACTGCCTCCATTCGATACCTTGGCATAGAGGTCATGCCTAGTCTCCACCTTATGGTGGAATGCAACCTGGACCCCCGCCACTCGAGCATTCAGACCGATATGGCACGCTGGTCACAGCTGGGTCTCTCTCTTTGACCACACAGGTTTTGAAAAGTAACGTGATGCCCCGCTTGAACTATGTGTTTCACATGCTTCCTTTGCGCATCCCAGCCCGCCTGATAGCTGCCTTGGAGAAAACCCTAAAAACCTTTCTGTAGGGTGGCCGGAAGCCATGGCTCAAACTGGACAAACTCTACGTGGCCACTAAACAGAGGGGCTATCGTCTACCGAACATTCAATGCTACTGGATGGCGTCTCAGTTGGCGCCCCTTCGATACATTATTCATGCCACCTTAGTCATGCCCAGCTTGGTGCCACTGGAAAACTCTGACTTCGTCCACCTCTGGTTAGGGGTTATCCCAAGCTGTTAACCTCACACTCAGTTCTCACAAACACACTCCAGGCATGGCACAACTGTTGGGGGTCTACTCCTATGCACAGGCCCCTCTGTGGTGTAACGCCTCTTTACTAATCAGAGGTTCGGAGCCCCACTGCCCGGAGTTTGCATCTAGGGGGCTGCTTTGCCTCTCTAATCTAGTTCAGGATGGGGACTACAAGTCATTTCCGAAGGCCAGAGAACAGTATGGACTTCTTGTGAGACATTTTTGGGACTAACAATGTCTGTAATGCTGCCTCCCCCAGGCCTTGGGTTTCCCCTCACTGGAACTGCCCTCCTCCCCACTGCTGGTCTACCTACAGAAATGGGTACCTACAAAGGGACAGTTTCCCGCTTACACCGGATTTTGGTGGAGCACCCCTCCACTCCCCTGGCCCACTCACTCTGGGAATGGTGGATAAACCTTTTGCAACTTCAATACTCGGAGGCAGATTGGGGTGACTTGCCAGCGTATCATAATCACTGCCTTGATGAGGCCCACCTCAAATTCAGTTACTTTAAAGTGGTAGACCATTGGCATTGGTCACCACTCCAACTACGTAGGCCTTCTCTTCTTCTGTCTGTCACCTGTTGGAGGTGTGGCTGTCTGGATGGCGAAATTGTCCACCTCCTCTGGGACTGACCAGCTGTGAAGGCCTATTGGTCCTCTATTACTGTCACCATCAGAGAAACGGTGCCTCTCACCAGGGCTCTGAAAGCCCAGACTGCTCTCTTCCATGATTTTACCCAATGCCCAGCCATCATGCATCACCCATCCAGGTGGCTGGCCTCGGCTCTGGCTACCACCAAGATCTGCATCCTGAGGCTTTGGAGGATGCCCGCTTGTCTGACCCTAGAAGGGCTGGCTGCATGAGTTGTTTCTAGTGGTCTCTTATGAGTGGATAATTGCCAGGCTCACTGACCACTATGCTAGATTCCTGGACAGATGCTCCAGGGGCCCACGTAGATGGCTGACCCTGCCTCCTGATGCTAGACATGCACGCTGACCGTGCGGACGCTGCTGTGCTCATTCCCGCCCGCCTACGATCGGACCAGATTGGACTCACGTTGGAGGAGTTTTGCCAGCATTTTTTTAGGTTGGAGCCGGTGAGCGTAGGATAACACACAAGTTGAAAATATAGTTGCCCCCCAATCCCCTAGCCTCCCATACTGCTAGGGTAGCATTTTTCCTGGAGGTGGGGGCAGCAGGGCTGCACCCCCACAACAATCCCGGGCCGCATTGTGTCCCTGGGGCCTAACGTGTTGCAACTATGCCTGCTCCCCACGGGGCGCCGTGAGGAGCACTGTGCACGGCAGTACACACGTGTGGCCCATGGGGGTCATAGCTGGCACCGGATGTCAGCACTTGGTATGAGGTTTACGGAAGGGAAGCATAAGTAAGGCACCTAACGTTTCAGATGGATCAGTGAGCAAAGTAGACCTGGGCAGAGTATGCGGCTTCAGCTACGTGGAACTCCGCGAAGTGACAAAAAAACTCCACCACACTACGTGGAGTTCCACAAATTGGCGGAGTGCGTTTGGTCACGCCGCTCACGTTGATTTTCAGCACCGGGTGTTTGTCCCGCGCTGTAAAACTATCGCAAGTGGCACCATGCACTGCACAAGAGGGCGCTGCTTCTTTTTCCGCCACTCAAGTAGATTTTCTACTCAAGTGACAGCTTTCTCAACGTGAAGGGAAGGTTTCTCAACGCAAACGGTTGCAACCATCCGCAACAGTGCGCATTGGGAAATCCGACCGCCTGCATTGAGAAATCTCGCTGGGAGGTAGATTTTCCTCGCTCGCGCTTGCCAACTTGATGTTGGCGAGCGCGAGCGAGGAAAAATCTCACCGGGAGGTGGATTTTCCTCGCTCGCACTCTCCAACTTGACGTTGGCAAGCGTGAGCGAGGAAAAAAACTCTGTGTGCTCTGTGGAGTGTGGAAAAATCCACAAATGGAGCAGAGTTCACCGCCCAAGCCTAGAGCAAAGTGCACCAAGGATGAAACGGGTGGAGGCGGCAGCAGCAGCTTAGCATCTCAGCGTCATAGCGCCAGAGCATATCAGGAGTACAGAGTTAAGTGACAATGGTGGCAAGAAAGTTTTAAAAGTGCCCACGGTATCCTACCTCAAAGTGGGCTTTGGCATCATAGCTATAGGGGGAAATTGTGGACCTCATCTGCTAGAGAGTAGGCGGCTTGCTCCACAACACTAAAAAGTGTGATCTGAAAGCACAAGGAAGAATCCCGCCGACGAGAGGTAAAGCGTGCCAAGAACTGAGTAGCCTCCATCATAAGGGACCAACTACCACAGCAGAAATTAGGTCCCAAGAAGAGAATCAGGTGGCGCAAAAGGAAGGAGTAAGAAAGTCTGCGCAAAAAAATGCAAAGAAGTATGATCGCCATAAAAGCCCCTCACCGAATGAGATTGGAGGATTGTCAGTTACTAAATCAATTAAGGATTTTGTGGTTAAACATTTTAAAAGAAGGCAAGCTCAACCCGAAGCCCAAGACTTTAGAGAAAGGACACTATGTGACTCGGGGAACGATAGCTATCGGCGCTTGGACCTAAGTCTACCCTCCATAAGCAACCCAGATAAGCTGAACTGTAATGAGCTCTCATTAGAACCTAGGTTGTCTTCGTCCCTCCGGCTTTTCTCCCTATTAGACAATAGGGTGACACAAAGGGGGGACAGAAGGTGGTCTGGACGTAGGGCATGATAACGGGACCGCAAAAGAAATTAGGAAGGAGCTCGACAACACACGAGAGGAGATCACGCCAGCAGTCAACGAAGACAAAGGAGGATCAGTGCAAAATTCCATCCTAAATCTGGAGATATCAGCATCTCCATCAGCTTCAATGTTGGACATAATGCTGATCCCACAAAACTGAGGAGAATTAGCAACATTGAGAGTGAAGGTTCAAGTGTTGGAATAGCAGAGAAGAAGCTTGAGGAAGTCTCCCAATGCTCTAAAACCATAGGTGCTGCAAAACCAAAGTGAGGAGCATCAGACGTGCCATGTTTAGAGTCCTCTTGCTTGAACAGCTAGGTCTCACTAGAGGACTAGAGTGCGTTGATAGAGTAGGGTCAAACAGTCCTTTGTGTTACAGAAAATATACAGTCCCACATAATTAAATATTGTGAGAGTGAAGTTTACAGGATTGTTGGGGGATAGTTTAGCAATAATAATGCATAATACATGCCAGGTGCAAGGGCTGAGATCCACAAAAACAGTTCTTGTGGCCCTTATTTACACACTTGCACAATAAACAAGCATGGGCAAAGAATGGCCAAAGCCAATAGTTCTTGAATTATTAACATACTCGCTTTGTCATTGTTTTTTGCTGATGCTGTGGCACATCACCAAAAAGCACAATGCTTTTTATCAATGCCTTGGAGTACCAGCAAAGAACAAGCATTGGCATAGCCAATAGGTCTCGCCTTTGGGACCTTATAAGTATTTAATTATGCAGCACAATATCCTTGGTGCAACATCAACTGTTGCATGGCTAAACACTTATAATGTCCCAAAGGCGAGACCTATTGGCTATGCCAATGCTTGTTAGGCATGTCTGCAGCACAAGCACATGCTATTGAGGGCAGATTCCTCCCCTGCTGTTCCCTCCTGACGCCCGAGGAACGGCCCCCACAATAGATGGAGACGTAGGGGACGCGCGCAAGCTGTTAGGCTTCCCTTGAGCTTAGCAACTCATCTCATGCGTGCTTAGAAAGTGGCATTGCTCAACCAGAGACGGCAGTCTGGAATATCCGTTTGCTCATTGATATGTGAAAGGCTGATATAAAATGGAGACTAAATAAAAAAATACACCAGCCACATTACATATTCCAACACACCCATATACACACCTCTTTCAGGCCTCATTCACACCAGTGTGCAAAAAGCTAAGTATTAACACACACCTTGCTACAGCTCCTACAAGAACGGACACGTAAAAAGCAAGCCAATTATACTTAAGACGCCCAGTTTTTACTGATTTTTACACATAAATACGGACAGAAAACAATGCGTCTGCTGTCTACACTTATTTTTAAAAACTGAAAAAAATACAAAAAATGTAGGCCCTTTTGCTCGACTTTCCATGCTGTCTTTCATTAGTTGCAAGTCTAGACAGAATAGGGAGTTAAAAAAACAGAATGAGATTTCCTTACATAATGGCGCATGCCAGCATACATTTGTAGTGTAATGCTAATATTTACCTGAGGGTGTATTGTAATGTTCGGCTGCTTAATTTTCTAAAACACGTCAGGCATCGAAGTATGTGTGCAGGTTTATCAGTTAAATAAATGTGGCAACATACGATTTTACAACCACATTTGTTCACGAAATATACAAGAAATATGGATAAATACTTATAAAATGGCCCAAAAATAAATATGGATAAATACAATCGGAAATGTTAAAAAAAAATACCATAAAACCGGAGCCTTAATTATACTCCCAAAAACTCAAGCACATTTCAGTTACAGTACAGAAATCACCAACCCTAGTACAGACATACCCCTCACAGTCGCCAGTACATACACTGGCACAAGTGCACACACACACACTCAAATCACAGCCCTCCGTAAATTAAATTCACAACACTTTAATAATATTATTCCAATAATACAACCACACACCCCCTTCACAGCTCTCATGATTCTTACAAATATACTCTATGTGATCCATCACGGACCCCCTTTTGGTGACCCGCAGCCACCAGCACAACTACTACAGCCCCAGTACAAGTGCCACAGTCCCGTGTCCATGCCTCATCCCTCCCAGCACCCCTTCACAGACCACTCCAGTGAACCACAGTCCCCAGTACATGTGTCAGAGTCGGAAGTACACGCCTCTCATTGTACGTCAGTAATCCCATCACAGGCCTCATCCATCACAACCCCCAGTACAAATGCCAGAGTCCTGTGTACCTGTCCCCTCACCCCACACGTATCTCAACACAGACCCCTCAGACCATCACAGCCCTCCCCCCCCCATAGAAGCATGAAAGTTCCAAGTACATGTTCGATCACAGCCCTGCATACTGTCACAGACAACTTCAGCTCACCACAGCCCCAGTACGTGTTCCGTCATACCTGTGTATGCCATCACAGACCCCTTCAGCCCACCATAAGCATCAGAGTACAATGCACATATCCTGCCACAGACCCCTTCAGCCCACGATAGCCCCCAGAGCAAGCGTCAGAGTCTAAAATGCACGTTCCTCTCAATGTACATCATGTATCCACCACAGACCCCTCGAGTCCACCACCGCCCCCTGTAGAAGCAGCGGAGTTCCAAGTACATGGTCTAGCACCCATGCACGCCATGGCAGACACCTTCACTCCGGTTACCAGGTGAACCCATGCCATTATTAACACCGTTTCCTACTCCTAGGATTTTCTTAGACACCCAACTGATCCTCTCCCTCACCAAGGCCCCCACCACCGCCAAATCCAACCTCCACGAAGGAATGAAGGCCATCGCCGAATGGATGATGAACAGCCACCTGAAACTGAACTCGGACAAGACGGAGGTCCTCATCATTATATTTATGTACATGCCTCTGCTTGTTTAATAGCATTGCTTCAGGCCATCTAGGGTTTTTGTGAATATCGATTTTACAGATTTTTTTTTTCGTCTTCTTTCTAGAATATCGCGAAGACAATGCAACTTCCCTTTTGCTGCTTTAACATCTACCTTTTGCGCGTCGCCAGATGTTGGCGTGTGTTACATATGCGATTTGTTTTTCTTTCCCCATGATACAAATCTCAGAAATCTGGCGCTTGCCACGAGGCATTTAACGTATCTCCGTAATTGCAGTTCACGAACCTTAGAATCCGTGATATATGTCATCCCCCAAATACTTAGCACGTGAGATTTGCAGACAGCCAAAGCAAACAGAGTCAGCGCGAGAAAGCAAGACATGCTCGTGCACAATGGCCATGTGTTTTCAATTATCGCGCCCGCGTCTGGGCACGATAATTGCAAACAGATGGCGCCCGTGCGGGTAACCGCAGGGAAAAGGCCATTGTGCACGAGCGTGTGGTCAGCTTTCAAAAGCCCCTTACATAAAGTCTCGCAGGACAGCGCTTGCGCGCTACTCGAGGCTCGACCTAAAAAGCAAGTTGACGCAGTCATTCGCAGTTGCGCTCGTGTTTAGCTATGCATGTGTGTGCCTACTCAACAAAGTAGTTGTTGCTTCGTTTCTTTTTTTTTTAATTTTCATATCCAAGATGGTGGATTCTACTTGGATCTGTAAATACAAAAATACATTTTCAATTTCACCAAAGAGCATTTCTTAAAACGTCGTGGTATGGCAGCTAACGGGAGCTGGTATGTGCTCGAAAAAAAGTGATGAAAAATGATTAAAAAATGTAAGGGGTGGGAGAGCAAACTAAGGAGCAGGTGGTTGGGGAGTGGGAGCAATGGGTAGTGGACAGGGAGGTGGGAAAAACTGCACATGAGGCAGAAAGCAACTTAGTGGTCGAGAGAAAAGCACAAGACAAAGAGAGAATCAAAACGTGCAAGGGATGGTGGTAGAAGCACACAAGAGAGAGGGTGAGCAGCACACAAGAGAGAGAACATCACAGAGCATGAGAATGGGCATTTGGTGGGGAAAGACGCACTCTCGGGAGGGAGATGGAAAACACACGCACTCTCATGGAGTGCTTATCCAGAAATGAAAAGTAGTTCCCTTTACCAGAGCCATGGAAGGCCATTCAAAAACATGTTTAGACTATGCTCGAGGGGAGGGACCAGCACAAGAAAAGGAAAGCAAGCCATTGAATGAGAAGAAAATGAGAGTGACAATAAAGTCAACCAAAGGTAAGCAATGAGCAGGCTGTAAAACCACTGTAAGTTTTTGGTAAGTCCAGAAAAGGTCTTTGCAACCTGACAGCTTATGCTGTCGTGTAGGCGAGACCTAAAAAAGTAAAATGTCTGAAAATAATGATTTTCGGCGAAAATTTGAGTTTTGTGCACCTCGTAAAAATGTCTAGATCTGATTGTAACATATAAGTATGAGAATATCACACATAGGTTCGCTGAAACTAAGGAAATGTAACACGTAAACAAAAAGTGAGAACTCTACAGCGTAGCGTGAAAACTTCACTTGCTGCATGGATTTAACCTCTGCTACTCAGGTTTTATTGTTTAATGGTAATTTAGCAGCAACGTGTGCAGGGGGATTTTACCATAAGTTAAGCTCTTCCTCACACCCACTGTACATCGTTTTCCTACCCTTCTCTCTCTCCGTTATCCATGTATCATTTCTCCTTCACCTACGTCATGGTGGTCAGTCCCGTACTTCCTCTTCCCTCCCCTGCTCACCCATGTCCGTGTTTTACAGAGAAAACAGCTGCTGTCATGTCATCATATCAAATAGCAGATACAGTTTTCCAAAAATAAATTCCTTTTGATCCTTTTCAGTGCTGGAGCGGCAAAGGAAAGTGGTCATATATCCGCCAAAAATCGCAATCTACAACGTACCATATACAATGTTATATTTAAAAAACTAAGCTAAATATAGGTAAAAAATAATAAATTTTTACCGCAAAGAAGAATCTGCCAAACACACTAATAGTCTGACCTACTAGAAAGACATATTATTTTCTGTTAGAATAAAAAGTCCCAGATTGTATAAATTTAACAAAGAATCCCAGAGAATCAAATCCAAATCTTGAAAGTTGTCACTCTGATCACAAGAAGACTGTAGTGAAATGCCACACAAAATCAGGAACTTTCCAAGGCTTTTTTCATTTTCCATCACAAGAGTGAGGCTCCCTCGCCTGCTCAAATCCGCAACTGCCCAGAATCAACAGTCGCTCAGCTCTCATTGAACGTACGACCTGCACGTTCCATGAGTGTCACGCTATGTCGAGGGAACAAGCTAAAATAGAACAAAGTGTGACCTATATATATATTACAATATATCTCCTTTCTTTACACACAAACAAACTATAACACAAGATAGAAACATAATACAATGAGGATAAAAACAAAATACTATTTGAAAACATAAAACTGCATACCCCTACATCGATATTAAGTCAATTCTAACCTCACCAAAGTTGTGCTACTTACTATTCAAACACTCTTTACCATCATAAGGAGGACATAACAACTGACCTCCTTCCTCGAAAAGAACAACATCCTGGACCCGTCCCAATCTGGATTCCGCAACAACCACAGCACCGAAACAGCCCTCATCGCCGCCACCGACGACATCAGGGCCATGCTGGACAACGGAGAAACCGCGGCCCTCATCCTCCTGGACCTCTCGGCCGCCTTCGACACCGTCTGCCACCACACCCTCCGCACACGCCTCCACAACGCAGGGATCCATGACAAAGCACTGGACTGGACCACCTCCTTCCTCACCGGCAGAACCCAGAGTGTCCGCCTCCCGCCATTCCGCTCTAAAGACACCAAGATCATCTGCGGCGTACCCCAAGGATCATCCCTCAGCCCTACACTCTTCAACGTCTACATGGCACCGCTCGCCAACATCGTTCGATCACACGACCTCAACATCATCTCCTACGCCGACGACACCCAACTGATCCTCTCCCTCACCAAGGCCCCCACCACCGCCAAATCCAACCTCCACGAAGGAATGAAGGCCATCGCCAAATGGATGATGAACAGCCGCCTGAAACTGAACTCGGACAAGACGGAGGTCCTCATCATCGGATCCACCCCCTCCGCCTAGGACGACTCATGGTGGCCGGCCGCACTGGGAGCTGCACCAACGCCCACCGACCACGCACGCAACCTGGGAGTCATCCTGGACTCCGCGTTGTCAATGACCCAGCAAGTAAACGCCGTCTCCTCCTCCTGCTTCAACACCCTCCGCATGCTCCGCAAGATCTACAGATGGATCCCCACCGGAACCAGAAGGACGGTCACCCAGGCCCTCGTCAGCAGCAGACTGGACTACGGCAACGCTCTCTACGCAGGAACCTCAGCCAAACTCCAGAAACGACTACAACGCATACAGAACGCCTCTGCACGCCTCATCCTCGACATCCCCCGCCACAGCCACATCACAGCCCACCTGAAAGACCTGCACTGGCTCCCCGTCAACAAGAGGATCACCTTCAAGCTCCTCACCCACGCTCACAAAGCACTCCACAACACCGGACCAGCGTACCTCAACGAACGACTCACCTTCTACACCCCGACTCGCCAGCCTCGCTCCGCTGACCTCGCCCTCGCCACCGTCCCCCGCATCCGTCGAGCAACCGCCGGCGGCAGATCATTCTCCCACCTCGCCGCAAAAACCTGGAACACCCTCCCCATCCGCCTACGACAGACCCAAGACCTGCTGGCCTTCAGGAGACTCCTCAAGACCTGGCTGTTCGAGCAGTAGCAGCACCCCCCGCCCCCCAGCGCCTTGAGACCCTCACGGGTAAGTAGTGCGCTCTACAAATGATTGATTGATTTATTGATTGATAACATATACAATATCATCTATTTCATTACATAGTCAGAAAATTTGACTGGCATACGATGTTGTCGATGTTGTCTTACAGAAGATCTTCAATGTTAATTTCCACCTGTTCCCACACCAACTTCACCTCGACCAACAGAATTCCTCATTCTTCTCAAATCGTTACTTAAAACTCATTTCTCATGATTGGCCCCCACATCTTCCTTCAACATGAACTCATTACCATCTTGGCTTCTGCATCTTTACCTTCCCAATTCCACTTCATCGCTTCCCTCTTCTTACAATATAAAGCTACTCTCGTCTATTCCATTTTTGTCCATTCTTCAAATCAACATGCCACACATGCATTTCCTTCACTTCCATTGGGTTTGAAAACGCATTCATGCCATCTTCTCTCCTTCTGAATTTAATTTAAACTAAATCTCCCACTTCTATCTTTTCCAGACTCTTGTTGGTTCCTATCTCCTTGTTTATCTCACTTTCAGTTAACCATTGAGGTGACTATTTGGTTTTTGCTTTTCTCCCTCTCATCCTTTTGAAGGGAGTCTCACCTGTAACTCCATTTACAGCAGTATTGTAGGCCCACACTACATTCTCCACACTCTTCTTAACATCCTGTCTATCTTGTATTGCCCTTTGTATAGTACCTTTTATTACTCAATGTATGCGCTGCACCATCCCATTTCACTGGGATTATATAGTGAAGTGAATATGTATCTTATGCCATTTCTCTTCAAGAAATTTTGCATGGTGTGGGATGCTCGTTGTGTACCATTGTTTGTTATTAATATTCCTGGAGAATCTTCTCTCAAAAATATTAGTCTTAAATTCATTATAACATTCTCAATTGTGATGTTCCTCAAAAATTCTACTATTACCCACCTAGAATAGACATCCTCCAAAACCAAACTTCTTATTCTCACTTAAGTAGTCCGCGGGACCTAGAAAATCCAAACATACTTTTTCCTATGCACTACAACTGTCACATCCATTCAATGAATCCATGCTTTGTGTTCCGACCTTCAATCTTTTTTCACTCTCTCTATCCAACAAACACTTCTCCACCCAATCTTTTAGATCTTCATCCATTCCAGGCCACCAACACTTGTCCTTAAGACCTTTCTTAGTAAGCGTATGTCCTTAAGTGGCCCTCATGCGCCAAAATAATAAATTCTTTCCTTATACCTTCCTGAGGCACATATCTCTCACCCCTCAAGACTAAACTATCCGTTGCTCCTATGCTGAGTTCCTATTGTAATTTAACATAACTCCTTAAAGCAGGCCTTAGATCTCCTTGCTGCCTCCAACCCTCATGCATTCTGTGTACTACGTCTTTAAAACCATCATCCTCACCGGCTGCTCGTTGCCATTCCTCTTTGGTAACTGAAGTAAACTCTTTTTCCAACGCATCCTCTAAACTCGCCACTACACACACCACATCTTCCCCTTCCAAATCTACATCTCCTACATCAAGCAGTAGTCTGGATAAGCAGTCGGCCTGCTCATTCCTCCACCCTCCAACATATTCAATTTTATACTTATAATATTGTAATCTTGAAGCGAACTTCACCAAGTGAGAAGAACCTTTGTCTGCCCCTCCTGGATTCAGAAACGGTTTATGATCCGTTGTTTATAATAATTGTGCTCCCACAAGTATGTGTGAAAATATTGAACTTCCCATGCAGCAGCCAAGGTTTCCCGTTCAATAGCAGCATAGTTTCGTTCAGCCCTATTAAGTGTCTGTGAAGCAAACGCCACTGGTTTTTCCTCCCCACCTTTCACCTGAGAAAGAACCACTCCAACACCATGAGCACTAGCATGAACCATGAGAATGGTCTTATTTCCCTGCTCAAATGGGGTTAGTATTCCTGAGTTTACTATCTCATCCTTACTCCTTTTAAATGATCTGTCTTGCTTCTCTCCCCACTCAAATTGCTTACCCTTCCTTAGTATCTCTCTCATAGGTTCAGTTTTGTCAGGAAAATCATTAACAAACTTGGCCTAATACTCTACTAAACCCCTAAATGAGCTTAACTGATCCTTTCCAGTGGGTGTGGCAGCTAATCTTATTGAGTTCAGCAAATCTTATTTCGGTTTAACTCCATGTTCTGAGATGGTGTAACCCAAGTAATCAATTTCTTTCAATACAAACGTGCACTTTTCTTTTCTTAGAGTTAATCCCGCTTCACTTTACACTTTAAGTACCTTTCCCAATGTATTGTTATGATCACCTTCTGTCACCCCTGTAATAAAAATGACATTCTGGAAGAAATGAACGTTTTCAATCTCACTGAACAGGCTTTGCATCATACATTTAAATACATTGGCAGCAGATGCCAGTCTGAAAGAAAGGCTTTTAAACTGGAACACCCCTTCCATTGCAACAAAAGCAGTATATTTCTTTGATTTGGGATGCAAACCTATTTGATGGTATGCTGACTTTAAATCCAGCCTAATGAAAAATGTAGCCTTATTCATTAACAACACCATTTCCGAAATGTTGGGCAACGGAAACCTGTCCACCATTATCCATTGATTTAACGATCTATGGTCCACACATGACCTTAATTTGCCATCTTTTTTTTTTAGCGAGCACAACCGGAGAGAGCCATTCTGACACCTCTACTAACTCAATAACACCTTCTCTTTGCATGTCCTTCAGCATCTCTTTCACCTCATTACGAATGGCAATGGAAATTTGTATTGCCCCCTGATGGGTTCAGCATCTTCCTTTACTTTTATTTCATGCCCATAACCTTTTAGTTTACCTAACTTGTTACTAAATACATTGTCATATTAATATAATATATTTTCTATACTTTCAGATTTTTGCACCACTAACACTTGTTCTGTTGATCTGTGGTCAAGAACAACATGCAAATCATGTTGTTCAACCCAACCCCAAGTAGCTGGTCCCTCCTTTGATTCATACATCTTTCCCACCGCTCTTCTCCCTTTGAATTCAAAATTCGTCTCCACAAATCCCTCTATGTGAATGGTTTCACCACTATACCCCTTAGGTAAAATGTCACTGTCATGTAATTTAGTATTTGGCCACTTTTCTTCAAATATATTTTTGGGAATAATAGTGTTCATGGAGCCCTGATCAACCATTAGCTCCAGTAGCACCCCGTTCAATGTAAAAAAAAGCTCTTGCTCTTTGTATCTTTACATTTTCCTTGTCTTCAACACACAATACTATATCTGATGTGGTACTTTCTTCATCTACAAATGCAACCCTGTTTATAGATAAATCTTTGCATACCTTTGCCCAATGTCCTCTATTCCCACATTTTCTACAATCTTTATCACGTGTAAAACACCCTCTGAAGACTGCAGCATGTCCCATGCTCCCACATCTGTAACATCTGTTGAATTATTTTTGCTCTCACTGTTGGATCTTATTCTTCTTTTTTCTGTCTGTTGTTTAACAATCAATTTTTGTTTACCCTTATTGTCAACACCAATAGAATCTTTTTTCTTACTCACTACATTTACCCCTTTCTCTTTTTCTTCTTCTAATTTTTGCATTTCTTTCATACACAAATCGGACTCCTCAACTATTTTCACTGTAGCTATTGCTTCTTGTAATGTTGGATTTCTAGCTGCCCATAACCTCTCTTGCATTCGTTTATTTTTACATTGAACTATTAATTGGTAACAAATCATCTGATCAGTCATAGCTCCAAAGTCACATTTCACTGCTATTTCCCTCAATCTTGTTACCATTTGATCAATCGTTTCCTTCTCTTTTTGTGGTACAGAATAAAATGTATGTCTTTGCATTGCTATGTTGACTTGTTTGCCATAGTACTTTTCCAACCTTTTTTTAGCTTCCAGATACGGATTCTCTATAGGTTGACCTTCAACTCCCAATACCTCTGGTAAGAATTTAAAAACAAGCTGTCCTTCCTTTCTTAGTGAATTAAGTTATAACGCCTTCTTCCTAGACGCCTGAAACCTCAAACCATCAATAGCTTCAATATAATTTTTAAAAATCACAATCCATTCCTCCCATTCTATTGAAGGAGACTCATTTTCAGATAAAAACGATGAGGAAGGTGTAACCACTTGATTACTTGCCGTGCTAAAGTAAATGCAAATGAACAGTATTACACTAGAGAAATAGTCCTATTTCTATTTTTTTGTTACTTGATGGTAAACTGAAGGCTCATTTCTATGTCAGTCAAAGCTCCTCCTGCAGGGTGGATAGTTTAATTTGTTTCAGAGTGTTTCAATAGTTTCAGAGTGAACCAGAGTAAAAGAAATGCAGACACAGTTTAGACTCTACAACGTCGAAGCTGTACCTGTCAGCGCTCATTCGGTAAGTGTAACCAGCACACAGTGTTATGTTGCTTACACATCATCTGCTCACAACGACAAGGCTGTGCCAATCAGCGCTCACACCGATGCGGTGGATGTAACCGGCACACAGAGTTGACGGTTAAACTGCTTACACACTGCTGATCCAGGGGCTATGCCACTCAGCGCGCACAAGCGGTGAAGAGCATGAGCCAGCACACAGCATTGGCAAATCAGCTTTGAAAACATGCCATCAGATAGCAAAACAGAAAGGTTCCTCCCGAAAGCTGTGCCTGTCAGCACATGTGCCCAGCAACACAATGTTTGCTAACAAACCCTCCTCACTACGCTCCAAATATAAACAGTGCAGATCAAATGTAGGCTGTGCCTGCCAGCGCTTTGCTCAAACAAGCTGCTGAGAATCATTGAGCTGCGTGTAAACAGCAAGCACGTAGACACTTACTGTAGCAGTGACACAGAAACACACAGAGGTACCGGCAAATCCACCATTGACCATTCAAATTACGCTGGTCCACACCTCACTGTGGTGGAAATGCACAAAGCAGGCAATGGTCACCAAATTGTAGTGAAACACCACACAAAATCAGGTACTTTCCAAAGCTTTATTCATCTTCCATCACAAGAGTGAGGCTCCCTCACCTGCTCAGATCTCCAACTGCCCGGAATCAACTGTTGCCTGGCTCTCAGCGAGCGTACAACCTGCATGTTCCATGAGTGTAGAGCGATATTGAGGGCATGAGCTTAAAACTCAACAAAGCATGACATATGTATATATATATATACCAGTCGCTTGTGGCTCTACTTTTGACCGCATGTTGTTGGAAGAGCATGGGAATGCTAATGGTGGAGCCCCCAGAGATGGTGCCAGGAAGAGGACTAAGGATGACAGCAGATGAGACACGACAATCTCGTAGCGGGCGGTTTTCCCGACTGCCAGCACAGGGTTAATATTTCCCCTGTTCAGAAAGGCCTTGCTCGGGAGTCTTACAGCAAACAAATGATGGACGGAATGCTGACAATGCAAACATTCTCCCCCAGTCAAAAGATCTGGGTTAAATCCATTGTTCTTTTGCCCACTACGCCACCCCAGTTTGGACCCAGCCATATGCAAATCAGTCTTGACCCTGTGCCCCATGGGAACAGTCCAGACCGAACTGCCAGGCCAGGTCCTCCCTGGACCGGAAACAAGCATCCTGGGACCGGTTTCAGGGTATGTCACCCTTCTTCAGCCAGGCTAGCTTGAATCCAGTGGCGCAGTGAGCAAGGGACCCACGTCTGGGCATACCCATCCCACTTAGGGCGAAAAGTGTTACAGCAAACAAATGATGGACGGAATGCTGGCAATGCAAACATTCTCCCCCAGTCAAAAGATCTGGGTTAAATCCATCGTTCTTTTGCCCACTGGCGCCCTCTGGTGACTGGGCACCGCGGACGCCAAACGCGGAAGCGGTGAGGATGTTTCGGCACTAGCAATTTTTGTTTATTGGTCTCCTCCGACCCCATGTTCATGTCCATTTTTTTAATTCAGTGCAATCAAAGACATTGAGGCTACTCTTTCAACATATTTTTTGTCACGAGACTTTGTTGATTGCTCGTTTCATTTCGGTGACTCTTACTGGCCCCGGCATCATGAAATATACATGCTTACTGGTAGTAAGATCGATGCCCAAGACTGTGTGATTTTCACTAGTTCGCCTTGGGGCATTATGGGAATTGAAGTCCTTTTGGGGATGTGAGTGTTCACCGGGAGGCGGACATTGTATGGAGAAATTACACACTCTGTGTTCCAATCAAACTCCGCGGTGTAACTGTTGTTACAATTATGGCTCCCGGCCCCCTGTGCATGAAAAGACATATTGTAGCGATTTAAATTGGGTGCAAGGTAACACCAATTTCCGCAGTTCAGTTTTCAAATATAAAATGCTGTTGGCCTTATGTTTATCAGAAGTAGCGCAACAGGCTTAATAATGCCTCTGTTTTAACCTTCTTGTAACAGGTGTAGCACGTTATCATACATTTTTATCTGAATGTGTGTTTTTTACATTAAGGGCTTAGTTTTCTTGAGTGATTGGCGCCACCGTTTGTATTTTTAAATGATATATTTTTCTTCCCCGATAGGCTGGTGATAACATTATCCTGGATAACTGTTTCTACACGTATTATGCATAGTCGAGTGTAACGAAGCCTGGTGATATATTATGATGCAATGTGTTATTTAATTCACTACTCTATGTGTTTCATGAACATTATGGCATTTCGTAATTTCACCAGCTGCATTTCTCCATTTTAATGTCAGGAGCATGCTTACACATTTGTAAAAATGTCTTGCATGTATACGCGTTTAAAGTGCAATAGTATTTCCTTTATGTCTATTAATGCCTCAAGTGGGAAGGGCTATATATAGAAAATAGAACTACGCTGTAAAGGTTCTGTGTGGGATATGCTGGCCGTGCTTCTGATTATGCTGGGCGTGTTCTGTGTGCACATCAGAAGCTTCTGCTTGCTGCCTGGGATATACCGACCCTCTGAGTGTGAGGGGAGTTTGCACCACAATTTTATATCCTGTACTTGTCGCGCTCACGTGTGAGAGATGTGCACAACTGCTCAGAGGTGGGTGAGCCAACAAATTAAAAGGGAGAGCCAAGTCATAGCAGGCTCGGATCTTAGAGCCCATGTACAAGCCGAGCCCGGAAAATGTGTGTTATGTAAATCATACAACAAACCACGTAAAATATGAAAACATTTCTTCAAAGTCCAAAAAAGTATATTTTGTTAACACATGAAAGATTTGACATTAATAGGGCACTTTGTAGCACCGCACTGTGAAGTATTTATCAAAAGTGATAGTTTTGTACAAATGTTATTCTGAACTCACAGATTCAAAAGTGCTTTCATACATGATAATCAAGAAAAAAAGAGCTTCAGTGAAATTAAATATTAGCCTAAGATCATACAATTTAAGCAGGGAAGCCATGATTTATCCAGGTGGTCTGGTTTCACTCTGTACAGTTTATGTGAAATAAAATATTTGCATAAGATCACACACATTAAGCAGGGAAACGACGATTTATCCAGGCGGTCTGGTTTCACTATGTACAAATCAGCCAGTAAATAGGTATCTATATGTCGTCCTTAATATTAAAGCTTTGCTCTTACCTCTTAGTGCATTCTTCTGCAGTTTTAAAATATAGCGTGAACTCCACCCAAAGGTAAATGGAGTGCATTAAAAGGATCACCAGTTACACTACACAACGTCACATGCATTGTTTATAGGGATGAGGAGATTAAGTGAATTTACCAGAACCACCTCTTGTTGAACTGACTCTGAGCCTCGAACCTGGTTTCCGAGTTCCACAGTCCACCGCTCTGGCTGCAACACCACAGAAGCCACATGAAAAGAAAACTCAGCTCCATATGGGCTCGAAGATCCAACAAGACATTGAGCTGAGCCCGAGCCACTGAGCTGAAATCAAGACTACCTAGACTTGACATTCGGCCCTCCTAATATTCATTAGTGCCAGCTGCTGGCTTCGAGCATCCGCACTTATTCTTTTATAAATCAATCCCTGGAGCTGAGGCTGAGATTCGAACCTCACCCAGGTGAAATCATCTGGAATCAAGACGAGGTAGCCGTGGTATTTGACAACCCTGTAAATAAAGGGCTCCTGCACTTATATGTTTTTTACAGATTAAAGGAGCGGTTCCTCCAGAAGCCCGAGGAGTCTCTTGAGCTAGGCCTGTCTGTTATCACCATTGTCCTACAGACTCTCTCGGTGCCTCAGAGAGCTGGCCCCGTCTTGCTGACTCCTTGCAGCCTGATAGCGATCTAAGAGTTTTAATGGCCCTTAAATTGGCATTATTACAAACATTCACTTGACTGCTGCCTGTGATCTTCCTGCGCCCTCAGGGGATCATAACCGAAGAACAGAGGGCGGAGTAGAAGACAAGGGGGAAAGACAAAAATACCTCGTTAAGACTCCACAAATGGGAAGCTTCCTTATAAAACAGTTAATATTAGATTACATTACAACATCTCTTAAACTGTTTAAATCTTTCTATAAATGACTTCCCAGAAGAAAGAAGATTGTATTTATTCTCTGTTTTAAACTTTCAGAGCACTACACGAATAATGAGGCACTCAGCCAGGGACATTTAGCAAGATTTGTAAAGTACAACACAGCAATCTGATTAGCCACTTGCCTATTTTAGAAATATGGCATTTTACAAGCAAACACACGCACACATACGTTACATAGTCAACGTTTAGTTTAGGACCTTAAGTCCGCAGGCAAAGCAAAAGGAAAAAAATCTGACCTTGTGTAGTGTAATCTGGTGCTCATGTAAAGCGCTCTCGTGATTTTGGGTCAAGTTCGCACTATATAAACTGAAAAAAATGTTTTAATGTTTTTAATTGCGCGGTTTGACAAATCTACATGAAATAAGGTAGTGACTTAGCCACAGGTGCAGCCCTTAAAATTTTCTGTAGAATAGGTTGTGGAGAAAAATGTATAGGTGCACTTTCAAGTTTTAGGAGTGTATTCAAATTCTCTGAGACAATTGTTCCTTTACCACATATGCCAACAGACCCGATTCAGGCAAAAAAACATTTAGTTTTTAAATACAAAAATGGCTTTATTTTAGCTATCTCCCATCTACAATTGCCTCTGCTTCAATATTTGTCAATGGGGAAAATAAATTCTCCCCAAAATCACCCACTCTCCAGTTTTAAAATGTTGGCATGTTTGCTTTACAATATAGCAAAGCTGCTGGGCAGATTTATAGCAATCCTGACCTGACCATAATATGAGACAAAAGATGGATGCAGAACTCACACCTTCTTCTCTCGTCTCATTTGCTAGAGGTAAGGACGACCTATCCTGTAGACAGTGCTGCTTTAAAGCAAGGATTGCCATGCTATGAAGAAAAAGTAACTGACTCCTAGAAGGGTCACAGATTGGAGAAAAAAGACGAAATGGAATAAACGCTGCCTCAGGAGACAAGATACGCAGATGGTGATCAGAAGCAGTACATGGCCAACTCTGGCAGCGAGGTACTAAATCAACTTGAGTATGGAGTACCAGATTCAAGGAGATCAGTAAAATATTTCATGATTACAAGAATAGGAATTTACAGAGTGCAAAGATATAGGGACAACTTCAGTAGCCTAAGGGATGTGGAACAAGGTAACAAAAAGTTACTGGAGCATTTTCAACGCATAGTACTGCAGACAACAGTTCCTTATAGATGGAGTAAGGGGAATCATTTGGTAGGAGGAAGCAGGAAGTGACAAATAGGAACCATAGTGGCCATGATGGATTGGGAGAGTTGTGTTACTGGTGGATGTGGTTGCACCCATGATGGATTGGGTAGGAAAAAGCAATTCACTTCTTGTCCCATGGTAGTGAGTGCATGGAGAGGTGCCATATTAGATGCAAAAAAGAAAGTCCTAAAAATGAATGCCCTAAAAGACGTCACCAAGTGAATTGTAGGTAAGGGAACATGAAGTAGAGTTGAGAAAACTGCATTGTTTGATTTCCTCTAAGTAAGAGGTGAACGATCTTGCTCTGTACTACCCAGGCAACATCCAAGTGGGCCGTGATGTGAATGGGGCTTCTGTCATTCTAAATGCCAAGTTCAGAAGCTGTCACCCCAATCACTTTTGCCGTATTGACACAAACACCAGAGTCCATCCCCCACATGTTCCTGGAGAATAGGAGGAAGAACACTGGCTGACATGCTTATGCCTAAGAAGATTTTAGCACCAGGCTGTGCAAAGCTGTAGTGAAGCTCTACACAAAAAGGAGAAGGTAAGTTTGTTTATTGCCACTTGGCAGAGCACAGCGCCTTCTTCCCCCTCCACCGCCAATCTGAACCTTACATTTCATACCCCATTTACATATCTTTCTATGACACAGTCACATTCTAAGAGAAAGCTCCAGCTATCTACAAACACTTCACATCTCCCTCTTTGCAAATAAAAAAAGACTAACCCAACAAACCAAAAAACGAAATCTATTTCCACTACATTACTAATTGCAGTTACTAATGAATACAACTGGAGACATAACAGCAGAGAAAAATAATGGGAAGATTGTATTGCTACAAAAGGCATTAAAAAATCTCTACACACATTTGTTATCATCCGATGTATTATGCTATTGATGATTCTTCTTGGTCTTGCAACAGAATCCGTATTTAGAACAATTTTACGCATCTTACTTTCATTCACTTCAAATCATATTTGTAATCACGCAATGCTTTAGGACACTTGAGAATTCTTCTTGGTCTTACAACTGGATCCTTAACCAAATCACTTATACTGGGCATACTAGATAATGTTTCACCCTATGCACAGTCTTCCCTTACCACACCATCCCTTGGCTCAGTTTGTTGTATACAATTTTCTTGTTCCAGATCATTATACAGCAGACATATGTGGAACCACAGAAGAACTAAAAGACACTCTTTTTAAATTCCAACACTTCCCGTCACCCATCCGTACAGAATTCTTCAATACTTGAACCATGCATTGTTGTTCAAAAAATGCACTAACCCCTTTAGGGACCTTCCCTGGTTTCTTAATTCTCACCCACTGTCCAACTTTAACATAAGCAGATTTGGCTCCATTTCTTCAAACATAAAACTTTTTTATATTTATCATGTTTCTGCATCGATTTTCCTTGACAACGACTCCACACTCCCAAGAGTAATCAAACACCCAGAATTCCACTTTCACCTCAGTATTCTTCCCTCATAAGTTAAAAATAATATTTTGTAGCATCTACCTCAGTAACTCTGTATGACCACAATGTTTGAAATATTTGTAGCTCCCATCGAGAATTATTCCTACATGCTAGTTGTAGAGCTTCCTTAAGAACCCGATTAAAATGTTCTCCCATTCCATTCCCACTGGGATTGTACAACAAAGTTGTCCTGGGCAAAATTCCACAAACATCAAAGTAATTATTTGCTTTGCCTACTGTAAACTATAGCTCATTATCACAAATAATAATTCCAGGGGATCCTTCATTAAGGAGCAGCTCATCAAAACATTTAAGAACCGTGTCAGTGTCCAATTGTTTAGTAATCTTAACATGTGGCCACTTAGACTATACCTCCATCAAAGTTATGATGTATTTCCCTGAAGTTCCCACAGGACCCATGATGTCGGCAGCCACATACTCCCATGGTGACTCCATACACTTATAATCACTCATGAGAGGTCTTCACATTTTGTGAGTTTTGTCAACTGACAAACACATTCCACTCTCTCTTACTTCTCTTTCAAACTCTACATCAATACCAGGCCACCAATGAACTTCTTTAGCTGTGGCTTTCGATTTTACAATTCCCAAATGTTCCTCATGACACATAGAAAGAATTCTCCTCCTTAATGAACTGAGAGGAACCAATCATTCTCCATTAGTCAAACATAATTCATTACTGATTAGCTCATTCCTTACTTCCCAAAATGATCTCAAATCTCCCAACTAACTTTTCAAAGGCTATCCATATTAACACACTCTAACACTTTTTTAATGACTATATCCTTCTTGAAGGTTTGCACACCATTGTCCCATACAAGTGCAACTTTGATATTCTCCAACAAATCATCCAGATTTTCTAGCGTTGGTACTGGCATTCTAGACAAAATATCAGACACTGCATTTTTTTTCCCTGGGACATTTACGATTTTGAAATTAAATCAACTAATCTCATAGAAATGTGGGCAAGCCTCAATGATACATTATTCATTCCGACATTGGTCAGCACTTTCACTAGTGGTTTGTGGTCACACCTAATAGTAATCTCCTTCCCCCAATGAAATGTTCTACAGCCAAGCACAAGTTAGCACCTCTCTTTCAATCAGTGCATATTTCTCTTCAGCTGATGACAATGATTTTGACACATATGCCACAATTACTTCTTTTTGCATCTCATTATATTATTGATAATACAGCTCACAGACCTTTACTACTTGCATCAGTAGTTATCATGCTCGTGCTTGAAGGTAGAGGTGGGTGGTAAACTCCGCCTCGCCGGTAGGGTTTGGGGAGTATTACCATTTGGTGCTCCGCTTGGAGCACCTAGTTCGGCAAAAACCCCGCCAATCACCACGTGACGGAGTTTACCACCCACCAGCACATGAGCTAGGAGTGCGACGGGCTCCTACATGCAAGGATGATGCCACCCATACTGCGGGCTGCACTCCGTACAGCACAATCTGTGAGGGAAAACATTACCACACAAAAGATAAACCACCACACCTTACTTTTTGTGTTTACACATGGTGGCAACCGCGCAGGATGCCAACAAGCCGGCATGCAAGAAGTGCCAGAGGTTAGGGAGGGGCTTTAAGGGAGGTTCTAAAAATTAAAGAACAACTTAAGTCCATAATATTGTGAGGACACTGGCAGGGAGGTGATGCTTCAACAGTAAGGACTGGGACGAGGAGCAAGGGATGAGGAGGTATGTAAGGTAGGTTAGTTCCAGATCCTAAAGCTGAATGCATGACCTGCAGAAAAGCGCCAACACCAGACTCCTGCTATTTTAGTTGGCTTTCTAGTTCTTTATTAGAACCCCTTGTCTTCTCTTTCTTTCTATGTACATCCTGAGCTGTGAGAACAACAGTCCCCAGCATGCATGGAGTATGACGTATTCAGGTGTAGGGAAGTCTGCAGAGCCATTTGCATCAATAATAGCAGGTCTATACACTGATGCCCCCGGTCTGCTGCTTGTGTAATCGGTGGTTTGAACGATGGGGCTATGGGGCTAGGGCACTGTACGGCCCCTGAAGGGCAGGCTGAACCATCTGATGCACTCCTTGCGCGGAGCCCACACCATGAAGCTGCCAGAAGGCACACTGCAAATCATAGGGGTAACTGCACAGTGCAGAAAGTAGGGCACAGATCACCCGAGCACAGTAAATTGCTCATGACTCAGCAGGGTAACTCAAATTGCAATCATTAGTTCTCTCAAATAGCACACAGCACTAAGGTAAAGATAGGGGAGGGCGGAACTCCGTTGAATCTTGCTGAGTTTTTATGTAACTCCACAGAATTCCGCGGAGTAAAACTCCATGACTTCTGTCCACCCATACTTAAAAGATTAAACCTTGGAGAGCTGCTGCATCACAAATTTCATCCTTAATGTCCTTAAATTCTGGCTCACAGTCCTCAGACCATACAAAATTTTACATTTGACTTCAATAATTGGCTGATGTGTAAGGTTCCCTTAAAGAACTTTTTCACAAATTTTGATAAAAATTCCACCATTTCTAAAAAAGAATTATTATCATTTCTGCTTCGAGGACCAGGGTATCCCTAATGGCACATAACCATTTAGCTTTAGGTTGATTCCAACATAACTTGTTGCCTAAATAAGCAACAACCCTCTTGGAAAACCTATATTTAGAATTCTCAACTGTAAATCCATTCCTATCTGATAAGCTCACTACTTTCTACAGTTTGTGATCATGAACGTCCTTGTTTCTCCCCATAACTAGAATATCATCCTGGAAAACCAGAAAATTGTTTCATCTTACCAAAAATGTTAAACAAGGCGTTGGAAGACCCCAGCGCAGATGGCAAGTCAAACAGCATCTTCTTAAATTGGTAGCATTCAACGTGGGAAATAAACACTGTGTACTTCTGACTATTTTCATGAAGTGGTATCTAGTGATACAGAGTTGATAAGTCTAAAGTTGAAAAGAATTCAATGCCCCTGATTTTAGTCAGCATTTCATTGATTCTGAGCAAAGGAAAGCGATCAATCATAATATTACTATTTAAACGGCAAAGATCAATACATAACCTGATCCTCCCATTAGCTTTCCGTGCCACCACCAATGGAACCAACTCCTCTAATGATTCAATTGGTTCAATTGGTTGGTATTTTCTCCAATGATCCACGAATCAAGGTGGGAGAACCGATACCTCTCGCCTGGTCAGATCATTTTGCCATCCCTTTTGTCTTACGGACTGTAGCATCAGGGACTGTTTTATCTGGAAATAGGAATTTGGAGGAAAGGAGAAATCTAAGACTTATTAGTAAGGATGCACTCTCTAACTTTTTTAATAACTTTCAGTCCTCTGGGCACCAGGATGCAAATTTGGCAGCAGCAGAACTATCTGAACAGCTGTTAGTAGCCATTGACACCCTGGCGCCCGTGAGCAAGCATTATTCAGCAAGAAGAAGGCCCTCCGCTCCCTGGTTTTCTGAGAGACTCAGGAAATTGAGGCAGGTGTGCCGTAAACAGGAGAGGCTTTGGCGTATAGATTTAGCGCCGGCTGGAAGAGAATTGCATAAACAGCGGTTGAAAGAATATAAAGCGGCTATTATGGAGGAAAAGGGAGTTTATTACTCAAAGATCACAGAGTCGATGAAATCCTCTAGAGATCTTTTCAATGTCATTAACTCCCTCATCTCTCCTCCAGTCACAGATTCTTCAGAGTTTTCTTAGGAGTTCTGTGATAGAATTTCAGATTTCTTTCATACCAAAATCACAGATATTTACTCCTTGCTGGAAGCCTCCAACTCTAAAGCGGGTTCGCCCGCCCAGTCTACTTCCCACCTCAACGAAGGTGTGTATATGGAGGAGACACCCAGGCTACTTTCGTTTCCTTGTATGTCGCCAGATGTTGTGGATCGGCTACTGGAAGGAGTTAAATCTGGTTCCCCTTTGGATCCGTGCCCCCTAAAGGTGCTAAAAATTGGTCGTGAGGTTATTATCCCCCACCTTACTTCTGTACTGAATGTAGCTATCTCAGAGGGGCACTATCCTATCTTGTGGAAGACTGCAGTGGTCAAGCCGCTTTTAAAAAAGCCTTCATTGGACCCTACGGATTTGAAAAATTATCGTCCGATCTCTCTGCTACCTGTCCCAGCCAAGTTTTTGGAAACTTATTTAAATTCTCACCTTAGTGCCTACTTAAAGGACCATCAGTTACTTGATGGATCACAACATGGCTTTAGAAGTCGTCACAGTATGGAAACAGCATTAACTGCTGTATTCAATAACATCCGTACGCAGGTGGACGCGGGGCACACCACCTTGCTGGTTCTACTTGACCTTACCGCAGCTTTTGATACCCTATCTCCTCTGAGGCTGGTTGAACGTCTCAGAGAGATAGGGATCGGGGGCTCGGCCCTGGGGCTTCTTGCTTCCTTTCTCAAGGATCGGGCACAGACTGTGAAATTTGGCCAATTCTATTCGGCCTCAAAACCCCTGTCGTGTGGAGTCCCTCAAGGCTCCTCCCTAAGCCCGACACTTTTTAATATTTATGTCGCCCCGTTGGCAAAGGTGGTGAGATCCTTTGGGTTGGAGATGTTGTCCTACGCTGACGACACCCAAATAATGGTGTCCATCACTCACAGTATCAGGGACTCTGCCACTAACTTTAGAAACTGTATGCAGGCAGTCTCCTCCTGGATGGTGGAAAATTTCAAGAAGTTAAACGGGGAGAAGACTGAGGTTTTGATTTTTGGCAGCAAATTGGACATTTGGTCCAACGATTGGTGGCCGGATACGGTTGGCAGCTGCCCTTGTCCTGTATCCCATGGGAAAAATCTAGGGGTCATTGTGGACAACTCTCTTTCTTTGAGCCTGCAGGTTAGTAGGACAGTGTCCTCCTGTTTTCGGATAATCAGGATCCTTAGAAAAATCTCCCATTTCCTTTCATTTGCCGCACGCAAACAGGCTGTTATTGCCTTGGTAATGTCCAGATTGGATTATTGTAATGCCCTCTATCTGGGCATTAACAAAGGCTTGGTGCGACGCTTGCAGCTTGTTCAGAATGCTGCGGCCAGGATGGTGATGGGGCTCCCGAAATACCACTCAGCCTCAGCGTCTCTTAGGACGCTGCATTGGCTTCCTCTAGACCATAAGATTCTTTTAAAAACTCTTTGCCTGACTCATAATGCCTACTATGGCTTAGGCCCTGATGGTATTAATACAATATTCCATCACTATGCCCCTACTAGGCAGCTCAGGTCTGCTACCAAAAATCTTTTAACAGTGCTGAGGTTTAAAAAGGTGAAATGGGGAGTAGAGCTTTCTCTACTGCTGCGGCTAAGCTGTGGAACTCCCTCCCGGAAGATCTTTCTGGTCAGGTGTCACATTCTCTCTTCCGTAAAGCCTTGAAGACCTGGCTTTTTATACAGATTCTAGTCTGAGCATATCATCTTGTTTGCACATTTGGTCCCGCAATAGCGCCTTGACGCCCTTGGGCAAAGTTTAGCGCTCTACAAGTTTAATATTCATTCATTCATTCATTCTATAATTCCATCTTTAAGCAGGCAAGACAATTCTTTCTTCACTCACAGACATGGGTACATTCCTTAGTGTGTGCACCTTAGGTACGGCATTCTCCTTCAACACAATTTCATGCTTAAATCCTTCCAACTTACCAATACCTCCATTAAACACATCAAAAAACTTCTCAAATACTTTTTCCCACATTTTTTCCCTTTTTTTAGTACCAGATTTGTTCTTTATTATTGGGAACTAACTATTGTTCAGAATTCTTTGGTTCTAGCACCCTAAATCAGATGGACCCTTTATTTGCAACATACAACTTACCTAGAGCCTTCATTTTCTTAAATCGAAAGATAAGATTTGTGTAACCCAAAATATCAATTGTTTCTCCTGTATAACTTTCAGGAGCACTATGCAATTTAGGACCCAGTTTCTTTGCAAAATTATCCTCCCACACGCTTTCATTGACTATAGTGTAGGGGGATCCTGAATCCGATGCAAAATGAATTCCTACATAACCTAACGTCATAAAACAAATAGGCTTGTTTTTATCACTCAAGCTTGAAATGTTTAAAGCTACTTTCTGTTTTATATAACACATTAGAATAATCAGTTTCGTCCTGATCACTAGAAGTTCCCGCATCCCCCTCACCAATTCACTTCACTTTCTCAAACTGAGTCACATTCATTCTGCAAACATGTGCAAAGTGTCCGAACTTACCATAAAAACTACATTTCTGTTTCACAGCAGGACAATTTCTACTATTAGCCAATGTACCATCACATCTAAAACATCTTATCTCATTTTTATGTAATTGTTCACTGGACTTACTTTTCTTTCTTGATGTACAGTAGTTACATTAACACTAGAATTATCCATCACAATTTTCACTCAAACTTCACGTTCCACATCTATACTGTTTTCCTTCAGTGCTTTGGCACACTTCCCTGACATTTCTGCTTTCGTTAATATAGTCATTACATCTTTCAGATTTGATATTACATTCAGCAAAAGCCTTTCCTGAATCGCTGGGTCGCTGGCATGCATGACCACTTGGCCTATTATCAATTCTTCTTGTAATACATCACTTTTACAATCCAGAGCTCATTTCCTCAGATCAGTTGCATACTCATCTATAGATTCCATTTTATCCTGTTTCCTGTTAAAGAATTTATAACAGGTTATTCCAATGCCCACATCCGGTAAAAAATCTGCATCTAACTGTGCAGTAATCTTATTAAAAACATTGTCATCCCCCACATTTTCATCCTGTGACTATGGTCAAAAGATTTTGCTTAAATTCTGACTTTGGTTTTATACCCTTAGACTTTCCAGACCCAAAGAATGTAATAATAGCCTTTTTTTCCTCTCTGTCATCGAAGTTCCACTTTGGTCAATAGTAGTGCTATAATTCAAGAAATATTCTTTCCACTGCAACTACAGTACAGTAAGGTTCCAGCAAGGAAGAGCACATACAACAGAGGGCTGGGAAATGCCCTCTATTCAGAATTTAGAAAACCTCTACTGAAAATAATGTCAACAATGGGCACCTGAAAGTAGGGTATGCAATCTTCAGAGGGAAAGCCACTGACCAAGACCATATTTAGTTTGTGTCCCGTCATTCAGGGCTCATAAAATTTAAACAAGAGACCAATAATCGTGATCAGTGATGGTGAGCAAACCAGTTCATAACCGCAGATAGAATAGTAATCAGATTCATCTGTGGTTTGTAAACTAGTAAGACTAGTTCACAAACTGCTTAAAAAAAGCATTGGCGGGGGGCGTGGCCTGGCAGCGGACAAGATGGCGGTGTGAGCTGTGAGCTCCGCTGAGGCCGGGACATAAGCCCGGAAAATCCGATAATAATCCGGCAGCTGACGAGGGGGAAAGCGGTGCAGCGGTGCGGCAGGAGAGCGGCCGAAGATTGCGGGGTCCGGAGAGCAGAAGCGTTCAGCGGCTGCCGATCGCCGACCGAGTGAACTGCGGGGTCTGCAGCGGCGCCGGAGCTCCTGAGCGCCAGAGCGGAGAGGAGGGGCCTTCGGAGCCGCGCGGAACGCAGTGGAGGACATCCTTGCGGGCTCCCGAGGTGAGAGAGCTCGGGGCCCGTGCTGCAGTGAGTGACTGTGGTCCGGCGGCAAGGAATATATCCGGACAGTGCCGGCAGGCGGGGAGAGCGCAGACTGGCGGTGCGAGTCTTCCGGCGCGAGGAGTGGCGGAGGAGCGTCCACCGTGGAAGCGAGCGGCAGTGAAGCAGGAGCTGCTGAGGGGGCGGCGGCCTAGGACACAGACCTTGATGACCGGCAGTGGCTTGATGAGCTGAGGCAGCCGACCCGAGGGGCATGAAGTGAGTGCGCTGTGAAGTGGCCCAGGGCACTGGCACGAGTGGAGTTCTCGCGGCGGCGAGCCAGCGTTGGTGGGACCGGGAGCGATCTACCTACCGGAGCAATCAAGCAGGGCGGGCGCCCACTATTGGAGGCCGGGAGCGTGCCCCGCTGAGAGGGGGGTTAGCGCCGGGACTGTGTGGGGTCCTCTGAGAGCCTGGCGTATAGGGGCGGCCTTGTGGATCACTGCGCCTGGCTGGTGTGGCACGCCGAAGGGGGTGCGGAGATGTGGAAGCGGTGACGCACCGGAGTAACATCCCAGGCACCGGGAGCCCGCGGGGTCCCCCAGGGGAGAGTTGGCGTTTGGGGGACCGGAGAATACACGCCCACCGGGACAGCCACGCGGTGTGGGAGATCGTCGCAGTGACCGGCACGGAGGGACAAGATAATGGCGACAGAGCGCCGAGCGGTACTTCCTGACCCACATGATGAAGCCGAAGGGGGGGGCGCCGGTCCAGACAAATAAATTGGATCGGTATGCGGTCTCGAAGCCACCGGCGACGGACGACGACAGTGCAGGGGGACAGGCCCCGGCCCCCGAACCATCCTTAAGTTCCATCATGGCGGCTATACAGACACTGGGCACGACACTGGAGACCAAGATAGATAAGGTCTCCATTGAGATGAACCTCATGCGGGCAGATATGAATAAGACGTCAGAGAAGGTCAAGGCCGCGGAAACGCACATTGAGATCTGCAGTCCTCTACCAGGGGCTTAGAGGAGAAGGTCCAGCAGCTGATTAAACAACATCACCAGATGGCTCTGAAGATGGAGGATCAGGAAGGAAGGGCCCGCAGGAACAACGTTCGGGTAGTGGGGGTTTCGGAGGGAGTGGAAGGGCCCAGCATGGACCTATTCCTGGAAGAGCTCATATTGCAACACCTGAAGCCTAAACGACTATCTGCCCTATTCACGGTGGAAAGGGCGCACAGAGCGCCAGTCCCTCCGCCGAAACCGGGGGCGCCCCCTAGAACGATCATCGCGCGGATACTCAACTATCGGGACCGCGATGCCATCCTGCAGACGGCTCGTCAGCAGGGAGATCTTCAATATGAGAACGTGACGGTGCGGTTTTTCCCGGACTTCACGCTGAAGGTGCAGCAGGAGCGGAGGACATTTGATGGGGTGAAACGGACATTGAGAGACAGGGGCATCAAGTACATGATGTTCTTCCCGGCGAAACTCAAGATCATAGCAGGGGGCAAATCCTGGTTCTTCACGACCCCGGCGGAGGTCCAGTCGTGGCTGGACGGGCCACGGTCACAGTCAGATCCTGCAAGAGCGGAGGGGGGATGGAGAGACACTCGAGATCGGTCTCCGGCATCCACCAGTGGGCATGAAGGAGGAAATGGGCGAGATCAATGCCTCCGAAGATCCAGATCACGGAGTGTGGCGTCCTCGGGGGGCCCTGGAGGTTGACAGGAACGAGGACACTGTCTGCCACTGCCTGAGTTTGGTATCTTATAAATGGGTGCAGTGTTTATTATAGGGGGAGCCGGTGCCCGCTGCACGCCTAGCAAACTTTGTTTTGTGGACTTATTGACTAGTTTCAGCTGTTTAGTTTAAAATCTGGGGCTAAACGAGGCCTTACGGAGCTATTGATGGGCTAAGATACACGTCCCCAATCTTTAGTTTTTTTGTTTTTGTGGGCGACAGGCGCTCTGCTAGTTCGGGGATGTGGGTGGTTTTAAGCCCACGGAGCAGGGTAGCAGGGAGGGGGGTAGGATATAGTTGTTGGGTAGGACAGGGGGGAGGGAGAGTAGAGGGGTTTAGTTGGGGGTTTATAATGTGTTTAATGCTTTCCACTATTTGCAATGATGGGAGGGGCGGTGGGGGTGGCCTGGGTGGGTTGAGGAAGGGAGGGAGGCGAGGTGCATTTTCCTGATGGCTACACAGCGGGCTAAACGACTCAAGATCTTATCTTGGAATGTGAATGGCCTCGGAGACCGGATTAAGAGAACCATGGTACTTCAGTATCTCCATCGCCACACCCCGGATATAGTTCTCCTCCAGGAGACACATTTGAAAGGAAATAACTACCTGGCTTTGAATCGATTTGGCTATACCCTGTTGGCCCACGCGGGTTTACTTCGGCTCCAGGGGAACAGCGATCCTGGCTAAGAAATCCCTGCCATTGGTGCCCAATCGCACATGGTGCGACTCCGCTGAGCCGCTATGTTGCACTCACGGGGATATGGGAGGGTCTCACCCTGAATGTATGCTCGGTATATATACCACCAAGGTTGCATGGGGCGACTTTTCCCGATCTTAGTGCATTACTGCTGGATATGCCCAATGGGACCTTGATTATGGGGGGCGATATGAATGAGGTTATGTCACACGACCTTGACCGAGATTCGCCAGCGCATAGAGCTCAAGGGGCGCGCCCGCTGACAGCCTTTGTGAATGCGATGGGGTTGGTGGACCTGTGGAGGGCGCATAACCCAGACACTCAACACTTTACTCATATCTCAGCGGCACATGGCAGTGGTGCTCGCCTGGATTACGTTTTTACACACACGACGTCGGCTGGACTATTCAGAGCAAGCAGTCATAGGGCCAGGGGCATATCAGACCATTCCCCTGTGGAGGTGTGGCTATGGGGACCGGAGAAAGACTGGACGATACCCCCAAGACTAGACCCATATTTATTCAGGGATCATGACTTTCAGGGACGATATCAGGAGAGGACGAAACAATACTTTGAAGAAAACGTCGGGACGGTGAGATCTCACTGTGTGCTGTGGGAGGCGTACAAGACGGTGGCGAGGGATTTCGTGCAGGCTGAGGTGGGGATTAGACGTAAGGAGAGAAGGGCACAATGTGATGACCTAGAGCGAGAGATAACCCAGCTAGAATTGGGAACGGACCCAGGATCTGGAGGTGGGACGGGACGTAGTCATGCCCTCCAGCTTAAACAGCGGGAGCTCAGGGATATTAGTGAGAACGCGGCATGCGCATACGCCATAGGGACGCAGAGACGTATGTACGATCTGGGGGACAAGGCCAATAAGGTTATCGCGTGGCTTGAGAAGCGAGATAAGTGTAGGAACTGGGTCGCAGGCATTCAACCAAGAGAGGGTACAGGAACATTGGCTGGGGAGGAGATTGTGGAGGCTTTTGCGCAATATTATGAAGAGATATACCAGTCACGGACTGACCGCAGGGAGGAGGAGTGCCGGGAATTTTTAAAAGACATAGTGGTACCAGTTCTTGGCCAAAGCGAGCGAGATGCTGCGGACCTGGACTTGACGGTAGAGGAAGTTGAGGGTGCCATGAGGGATTTACAGGCCGGGAAAGCGGCGGGCCCTAACGGGTTTCCAGCGGAGAGTTTTAAGTGCGTGACGGGAACGGTTGCACCGTACATGCTAAAGATGTTTAACGAGGCGCTGCTGGCCGGCCAACTGCCGGAGGATCTTAGAGTTGCGACCATTGTTGTGATCCCTAAAGAGGGCAAACCGCGGGACTTATGCAGTTCATACCGACCGATATCCCTGATGAACTTTGAGACCAAAGTACTGGCAAAGATATTGGCTAATCGGCTGGGCCCGAACCTCCTGGAGCTAATACATCCGGACCAATCCGGGTTTATGCCCCATAGGAGCACTCGGCTGAATCTTCGTCGCTCTATGGGGTCATGCACATGGTATCGCAGCGCCCTGATACGCCGGCCGCCCTCCTGTCCCTCGATGCCCATATGGCCTTCGATAGTATGGAGTGGGACTACCTCTTGCGGTCCTGGATAAGTTTGGCTTTGGGTCGAGGTTCAGGGCATGGGTTCGGCTCCTTTACACGGGGCCGAGGGCACGAGTGAGGGTGAACGGGTCCGTTTCCAGGATTTTTGGGCTGCACAGGGGCACGCGACAGGGATGCCCTCTTTCCCCGATCCTCTTTGCGCTTGCGCTGGAGCCGCTGGCGTCTTGGGTGAGGGGAGATCCGGTGGTTAGGGGCATTGATTTTGGGGGAGGATGGGAGGAGCGTATCTCCCTCTATGCCGATGACGTCTTGTTATATGCACATCGCCCCCGGCAGACTTTCCATAGACTCCTGCACATTCTGAGATCTTTTGGAGAATACTCGGCTACCGTATTAATTGGGGTAAGTCCTTGGTGTTTGTGCTAACGGGCGAGCCCCCAGCGCTGACGTCGGAATGTAGGGACCTGACGTGTAAAACGGAATTCAAATACTTGGGTATCTGGATCACGAAATCTGAGGCCGCCTTCATGCGTCTTAATGTCCTCTCCCAGTTGGATAGGGTGAAGGAAGATGTCCTACACTGGCGCGGGCTGCCGGTCTCGCTTATGGGGCGCGCTGTATTGTTTAAAATGATGGCTCTCCCGCGCCTCCTGTATGTACTGCAGAATACTCCTTTCTTGGTACCGGAGAGGTTCTTTCGCTCCATAGAGGCGGAGCAGCGTACATTGTTGTGGGGAGGTGGGAGCCCCAGGATCGCCCTGAGGAAGTTACAACGGGGGATATATGAGGGAGGACTGGCTGTGCCAGACCTGCGAAGGTACTATTGGGCCGCGCAACTTGTAAATATTAATGGGTGGGTTTTCTCCCCACTGAGGAGCCGGCGTATCGGGTGGATCGGATGGCATTGGGGAAGGGCGGGTATCTCGCAGCCCTCTATTCCAAGAGGAGGGGAGTGTCTGCACGCCCGCCTCACACAGAGGTAGTGATAGACATATGGCGTAAGGCGACCAGGATGACGGGGTGGGAGGCCAGACATACTGAACAGACACCGCTGTGGCACGGGGATTTTCTCTCGGAGGTTGCGAACCTGCGAGGTCTTCACGGCTGGAGCAATATTGGCATAGATTTATTGGGTGATATCTGGAAAAATGGCGAGATGATTCCCTTCGCCACCATGCAGGCGGAATATCAGATGGGGGAGGGGGAATACTTCCGATACCTCCAGGTCCGGCATGCTATGCGGCGCCATGTGCAGGAGGGGGAGAGATTGGCTGAATACACCCCGCTGGAGGATAGACTGCTACTCGACCCCATGATCGATAAGGCTATATCGCTTACCTATAAAAAACTTATGAACAACGCGCCGGATCCCCTGGGGCCACTGCGGGAAACCTGGGAGTCAGATGTGGGCATACTCGAGGATGATGATTGGTTAGAGGCCCTACAAAGTCCAAGGGAAATAGCAATCAGGGCCAGATTTCGGCTGATCCAGCTCCGCATCCTGCACCGTTCTTATGTACCGCGAACTGTACAACATCGTATTGGGTACTGTGATTCTGATAAGTGTCTGCGGGGGTGTAATGAGACTGGGACATTCTTTCATATTATGTGGGAGTGCCCCCTGATACAGAACTATTGGACGAAAGTTGCCCAGGTCATGTCAGAGGTGGTGGGGTCCACGGTCCCGCTGGATGCCAGGTGGTTTGTCCTGGGAGTGACCGGGAGGTGGTTTGGCCCAAGTGGGAGACAATGTGGCTTGCGCTAGCAGGTATAGTGGCAAAGCGAAATGTAGCCAGACTATGGGGTGCGAGAGAGGTGCCGTCTGTGGGAGGCTGGAAAAAGATCTCGACTGGTGCCAACGGGCGGAGCGGGTGGTGTATCAGAGCAGAGGTTGCCCGCGCAAATGGGAAAAGATTTGGAGGGCTTGGATGGGGTATAGGGGGGATTTATGGTCAGATTGAGGGGAATATATACTAGACGAGGGTGGGTTCCGGGGCTGGAGGGGGGGTCACAGGGAGGTCTGAGGGAATGTACGTTTTGATTTACCTTTTGTACTAGGAACTGCTGACCCACTGCTGAATAATTGGTAATTGGAATGGAAAGCATTTATGTTGTTGTTTATAATAAAAAGATGTTTAAAAAAAAAGCATTGGCAACACCAATAAGTCAAGTGGTGGGTAGTTATGCAATGGTTAATTTGTATTTTTTTTACTGGAAGCAAATGCCACAAAAATCAAGCAAGCATTGAACAAACCCAACAAGTCTCGTCTATGTGACCGATTGGGTCTGCCAGTTCTTTTTAACCATGCTGCACAGCAACTCCAATGCTGTGCAGCATGGCTAAAGTTCTTAACCAAAAAAAGCCTTTGAAGCATCTTCTGCATAATTTTTAGGTAAATTTTACATAAAAAAAAGAAAATAGTATAAGTTCTTTTTAAATGGAAGGTGTACCTAGGACAAGTGTAGACACTCTTTTCAGGATTAGCATACATCACAGAAAAATATGATTATTATTGGCACAAAGAAAATATACTATTGGATTTCAATTACTGTAACCTGAAACACACAAGTATGACTAAATATAATGTGAAAAGGAAAGAACAAAGCATTGTCAAAGTAAAGTATTGCTCCACCTGCCCTGGAACTGAAATGCACTTCTTCTTGGCGGCTATGCACATGTGATGAGGCAAAATTCCATCACCCATAGTCCAAGAGGGGCCATCACTGACGGAGGCAAACCAATTACTCCATGATTTACGCTGTAGTAGGGGGAAGCAAAATGACAATGACAAGTAAACAAACCAATGAGAGTTTACCCTAGGCCCCTATATATAAGCATCTTTATTGACAATTGTTTATTACATGAGGCTAGCAAGACAGATAAAAGCTATTTCAAGGTCAGACTTAAAAGTGTACAACATTCTGATTGCAAACAAAATGTGCAACTGTCAAATAGGTACATTCAAGGGAGTTACATAATAATATAATTGGAAAAACACAAAACATTGCTGAAAATAATTATATTGAGGGCCGTCTTAGTGAAGACATCCATACCCACGTCTTCATTCCAATTTGCTACAAATTTTTTAAAGAAGTGAAAAGTTATTGGGCGAGTAATTTTGAAATCGTGCATACGAAAATCCCATGTTCGTTTTTGCTCTCCAGTATAGCAAAACACTACTGGACAAATTTACGTTGAACTAGCATGAAGATAAAAAGAGATTTTTCTCTCTGTCCGAGATTATGCAATTCACGAACTGGGACCCGTTGCTCATACATGACGCACTACAGAAAGTTTAAAATACCCTATGAAAGGACAAGCTAGTCACATACTATGCCCTCAAGGGTTATGGGCAGGCACCAGATGGGTACAGAGTGCCCTCATACTCTCCCAAAAAGTTGAAAATGGCGCAAGATTAATGAACCTGGGTCAGTGGCAAAACACAACATATATATGTCATGCAGAGGCAGTCCCAACTTTGTAGTTACGGCTCTGCTGTGCTTTTCCATTGAAAGGGCCTTTTTAGGTCGAGCCTGTGACAGCGCTTGAGCTGCTTGCACATGCGCTCTGGCTTGTGAGACTATTGTGTATAACGAGGGGCTTGCAGCCCACCCATTTCTTACCACTCGTTGGCGGCTTCATAATTCTTCTTTGGTGCCCCCTAATTGGCCAGCACATGCCTAAGCATCACTTCCTTTCATTTCTCAGGTACACGCACCAAGAGCAGATTGATTCCAGTTAATTAGTGCCCATCCGCAGCTCGTGCTGTGATTAAGGTACAATTTTTTGTTCCCCCTCCCAACCCGCCTTGTTTTCCCACCCCTCAGTTGCATTGTTTTTTTCTCCACATGTGTGCCTCTGAGCCATACATGTCAGGGTGATGTTATCATATTTCCCACTCCAGAAATATATCTGGGTGGGACACATCAGTTAACTTAGACAGTGCCTTGTCACGCTTCTCGAATAAGGGAAGCCACGCTCAGTAGAAGGCACAGTTGAATGGAACTTCAGAGTGGTCATGTGCAAACCTTGAAATGCACCCTGAAGGTGCATTTTAGCTTTCCCATACAGGCTTCGTCAGGTGCCCTCAGGTGAATGTGTGCCCAATATTTTGCATTGTTTACTGCGCCATAGGCATAGGTTGAGGCTTATACGCTTGTAGCCAGCCAGACACGTTTATCCTCATGAACGCAGTTTTGGACAATTATTTAACAGACTGATCATGATATGAATCATGCTTAAACCACTCTCTTTGCGAGCTGTTTTCAATGAACTCATTCAGACAAACAGGAATGAATAAATTACAATATAATACGGTAATTTTCAGACTACAGTGTTCTCAACACCAGTCGCCGTTTATTTATTACCAGTGATGTAATTGCTGAAGTGATTCAATGTGTCTGATATTCATAATAACTTATTTTGTATAGTGCTACATACGCACTTCACCGTTTCCAAGCACTGTAAATAGTACATATTACAATTGTCCAGTTTATGGTGGCAAATTTACTGCATCAAAACGTTATTCGGTTAAAAACATAACCATAATAGTACACAAATCATAAACATATGCATATCAGAAATAAGGGCCGTCCCATCAGATAAATAGCAAAATTAGTCATTCTTCACATGCTACAGTAACTAAAGATATAATATACATTTTACAGTAAATAAATTATCAGTCAAGTAAAACCCCACATGACAAATCTACAAGAAATAGTTAAAAATATGTTCAACAGTCAAGAACAGCATAATGAATCAATTCTAGTGCACTTCAATTTCATTGCACCTCTTAAAAAACATGTAACTTTAAAAATAATATTCTCATCGGATAAGGGCTGTAAAAACATAAGGGCAGGTTGAACTAGCGTGAAGTTCAAAGAGTATTCTGCGGGGACACATTGTGGCAGCCGCTTGGACTCAGGGAACCCGGCCTACACCATCCACTAGTGGTGGACTATAAATGTTGCAACATATTGAATCTGAATCTAGTCAATAAAAATCTATCCCTATTGCTTTTTTACAATCATTAAATAAGGTTCCATAGACTGGTTTAGATTTTGGCAGCAGGTGACCCCGAACAGAGGGTTTCAACATTTCTCTCTGCTCTCTAAGTAGCATCTGTCGAGTCAGAAAATGTTCCCTCACCCATTTCGCCTCTAATTTAAATATGGATTGGGAGCTAAAAAATACTTCCTCCCTCCCCAGGCTTTTAAAAGACTCTATAATATAAGCGAGCAAATTAATCTCTGTAGAGTGGTCCAGAGATAAACAATCCTTGAGCATCAACCTGTTTAGGTCTGATTCAGGCTTTGTCCAGACCATGATCCAACAGTGCAGAGGTCTCAAGGCAATTCAATCACCAATATACTTTGCATCTAGTTCTTCGTGCACGTAAACTGATGGGGTACTTGAGGTACATTCGGTATACGCCTTAAAAACATATTTTCAACAGTCTGTAGGTATTCTGCCCGTATATATCCCCAAATGCACTTTGTCTGATAAATGTTTACTACGGCTTGGGACGGCCTACTCCCCAGTCTTTGGGCAAAACTAATTACTGTTGCATTCGCTTTGATAAACACATCTTTCTTATTGGCAACCAAAGGCTTCCAATTCATACTGCAGTCAAATAAGACTCTAAGGTAAGAAAAAGCTGTAACTTTAGACACAGTTTGATTACATTTCGCTAGATGTTTTTGTTCTAGTTGAACGGGGGCTCACCACCATAACAAAAGACCTACTAAAATTAACAGAGAGATCCAGGCTATGCATAAAATCAACACATTTTTCCAATAAAAACTGTAAGTCAACCACAGTCCTGGCCATCAGGACTTCGTCATCTGCATATAGAAGCACCCGGAGCGAGAGCGTCCCTATCTTAGGACAGTCAACCTCAGCGGTAAGAAGGGCTTGCTCTAACCCATATATATAGAGTGAACAAGAAGGGGACATGAATAAACCTGTGTCGGACTGCCATACTAGTTCTAAAACAATGGGTATGAGGGAGTTATGGGTTTACCGTACCGATGCTGTGGTTTCTGCATGTAAATCTCTTAAGAAGTACACAATATCAGGGTCCACCCCTATAGAAAACAGCATACTCCACAGTTTAAGACGACTGACTCTTTCAAAAGTAGATGTGAGATCCATATAAGCCAGGTGGACCAACTTGGACCGGGCTACCGTGTACTTATTCATAATCATATGTAAGTTCAAACACTGGTCAATTGTTGATCTGCCCGAAGCCATATTGCAACACGGAGATTGTATTATTCTCCTTCACCCACAACACTACCCTGTCCAGTATCACCCTTCCTAGGACCTTTACCACAGAGACAATCAAAGATATCAGGCGATAACATTGGGGATTATCTTTATCACCTTTCCTAAATACAGAGACAATGACTAAGGTCATCCACGAGGTGGGGGGACCCTCCCTCACTACTGCATTTAAACCAACGTCGAGTGGGTCCCAGATGGGGCGTGGCCTGGGAGCCTAAGATGGCGGACGCGTGAGCTCGGAGCTTCGCGCCGGCCCACCAATTATCAGCAGGAAACATTGGCAGCCGGTACCTGGGCGCGCGCTGAAACGAGACCAGAAGTCCCATGAAGGCGGGAGGCTGGTCTCGGTAGGCCCGCCGTTCCCCAAACAACGGAGGTGAAGCTGGGTTCCGAGCGGCGGCCTGGACCGGGAGCTCGCAAGATGGTGGATCAAAGTCCAGTGGACTGCGACGAGTGACGAACGACCCGGAGACTGCTAGGGCCCGAGTTGGGATCGAGTGCCCTCCGGCTGTTGTACAGGTCGGGCAACGGGCAAGAACCGGGGAACCTGCCCGAGCTCCGCAACTGCGACAGAGACCCCACGAAGGAAGCGGGCGCACTGCGGCAGCATCGTAGCGGTAAGGAGCAGGGCGGGGCGCATGATCGGGGCCCAGGTCGGGGCTCGGGAAGCATCGCGCCGGCTCCACTGCTAGAGCGAACAACGCAGGTGACCCACAAAGTCTTTGCTGCCCACAAGCGGGAGTAGACACCGCCGGGGCTGGAGGGGCGGCACTGGGCCCTGCTTGAGTCCTCTCGGGGCCGGGGGCGAGCCAGCGGGAGAGTCACGGCCCTGCGGCAGGGATCGAGTGCCAGGGGCGACTGCCGGTTGGTGGATCCCCCTGGTGCGGGGGCTGCCTGGTGGTCCTTCCTGGACCTGGAATCGAGGCCTAGAGTGAATGGACACCTAGGGCCTAGTCGCAACCAGTGGAAAACAACAACGGAGGCACGTGGTGAAGTACCCTATACCCCAGGGGTGAGAGAGACCGAGGCCTGCACGATTACTCCAGTGAGGTCCTTAAGGGAGGCCCAGAACCGGGCCCAGGAAGCGAAGTGGTGGGAGCAGCAGCCGTCTGGCACAGCCGCAGACCGGGTATTAGGCCCAGACACCTGTGTGGAGAACGGCAACCCCATGCCTGGCGCGAGGGCCGCTCGCCAGTGCCTGAGGAATCGTGTCTTGAGCTGGGTGTCCCCGGACTGGGTGCGGAACCTGCATCGTCTAGCAATACTGGGGAGCAGCATCACAGAGAAGGACTACCCCCCGGGCGCTTCATTAGATCTGCGGTCTCCCCGGCATAATGGGTAAACCCAGAGGACGGCAGACGGGGGCCACCCATGATCAGGACGATAGTGCACAGGAACAGTCGCAGATGGCCCCTGAGGACCCAGTGCAGCAGCAGCTGAGTAAGATACTGGAGGCCATTGCTGACACAAAAGATACCCTGCATCAACATATTAGCACTGTAGCGGTGGGTCTAGGCCTACTACGGGAGGAGCACAAGAAGCTGTCTGAGAGGGTGAAAGAAACGGAGACCAATATCGCAGACATAATGCCAGCACAGAAGTCCTTGGAAGTGCATATGGGGGCCCTCATGGACAGTGTGTGCTGGAGTGGAGAGCTGAAGATGCAGAAGGGCGCAGCAGGAGGAACAACATTAGAGTCCTGGGCCTACCGGAAGGGGCCGAGGGCAACAATATGGTGTCCTTCTCAGAGCAATGACTTAGAACTATGGTGGCACCTGAGGGCCTGTCAACTTTTTATACCCTCGGGAGAGCCCACTGGGTGCCGGCCAGACCGCTGGCCCCTGGAAGGCCGCCGCGGCCAGTGGTGGCCCGTTTCCTCCATTTCTGGGATAGAGACGTTCTCTTGCAAAAAGCACGTGCCGATGGCC
Organism: Calotriton arnoldi; assembly: GCA_963921515.1. NCBI lineage: Eukaryota > Metazoa > Chordata > Amphibia > Caudata > Salamandridae > Calotriton > Calotriton arnoldi. The sequence goes on from CAWUFW010002969.1 coordinate 1,246,228, forward strand.
CATATACTATGGACAATAGTAAAATCTCCATCTTCCCAGACTACACGTTGGAAGTAAAGAGAAAACAGGCCTTGGTTTTGGAAGTAAAGAGGGCATTGAGAGACGAGGGCCTCCAGTACTCTCTGATGTTTTCCGCCCGGTTGCGTATCATCCTAGATGGGAACACACATTACTGCGACAACCCGAAAGACGCTTGGGAGTGGATAGAAGCCTATAAGGTGGGGGCCCCACAGCCAAAGAGTTCCAAGCCCGAAACGAGGAAAAACTTGGATCCCTAAGGGGCATCACTAAGACGCTGACCTCATCGCAAACAGAGAAGGAGAGACCGGAGGCGCTACAGGCTGTGGTGGCACTCATGTTGGGCAAGAGAACTTCCCCAGAGGCTGAGGCTCGCTCCTCAAGGGAAACTGAGGAGAATGATTCATACACCTCCTGCAGTGACAGTGTAAAATTGCAGGTGGTGACCCCGAATACGGCCGACGAGTTCATCTGAACGGAGGGAGCTCTGAGGCGATTGTGGAACTCAGAAGTGACGAGGAACTGCTAGCAGAAGACCCAGGTCTTGGGCTGGCCTACACAGCATGGGGCCGGCGCACTCAGGACGGTATGTGCGCCCTGAACTGTGTCTTTACCTTGCCACACCCCGCTGAGAGCCTTACTAGGTTAGGGCCTCACCTAGTACATAATGTTTCACATAAAGTTTGGGCGGCTGACCGTTGTCGGACTGCCCTGGGGATGGGGAGTTGACCAACATGGGGGTCCATTTGTTGGATTATTAAGTTTTAAAGTTTGCAGAAGAGTGTGGTTGTGCATGAATGAGGGAGCGGGGGGGTCCTCCAGGGAGGCCACTTGGTGATACCCCACAGTGATGGCACACGAACACAACACTGTACGGTTCCTAACGTGGAGCATCCGAGGAATGGTGTCCTTAGCTAAGCACCACAACATTTACTCGCACCTGAGGCATAGAGATATACATATAGCCTATCTCCAGGAGACTCACTTGAACAAGGAGGAGGCGGGGAAGTTGAGAAGACGGTGGAGAGGGCAGGTCTTTGCGACCACCTCCTCGGCCTTTGCTAAGGGGGTGTTGATCTGGATCAAACCTGGGGTCCCCTTTGTTCCTGAGCATACGTCACTCAATGCAGAGGGACGGTATGCCCTGATCACGGGGAGATTGGCAGTACAGGAAGTGACCTTGGGTAATATTTATGCGCCTAACCAAGATCAGGTTGATTTCCTTGAATCCTTTTCTGCCACAATGGCTAGTCACTTAAATGGTCATATAATCCTGGGGGGATACTTTAACTGTGATGCAGATATGGCAAATGATTGCTCACACCCTCCGTTGCCGGGAGCGCAACCGTATCGCACGGCAGCGGGGTTTCGTAACTGGATATCCCACTGGGGCCTCAAGGACAACTGGAGGGCGCAACATGACAGGGGCAGAGAGTACTCCTTCTTTTCACCGGTCCACCAGGTGCACACTAGACTCGACACATTCCTCTGCACCCCGGCCTTTTACAGTTCTATCACGCACACTGAATACCTAGGGCGTACACTGTCAGATAATAGCCCGCTGATAATGACACACCAACTACCGGGGAGGCGACCCTCGATTCCCACATGGAACCTAAACCCGTCGGCACTGGAGAATGCTCCTTTTCATGCTTCACTGCACGCGCTTATTGAAACATAATTCCCCATCAATGCTCACACAGCATCCTCTGTTCAAGTGGAGTGGGAGGCATTCAAGGTAGTTGTAAGAGGCCACTGCATGGGGCAAGCGATTGGAGCGCACAGGGAACTCCATCAGGAAATTCTAGACCTAGAGGGGAGCATACGCAGGTTAGACAATGCTCAGGGAACTCATGACACTGCCCGCTTAACTTTGCAGGAAACGCGCGTGAGATACAACGACGCACTAAGCCGCCTGAGATGTTATAGCTATAAGGAATATCTGGATAGGGTGCAGAGGGAGTAAGGGAAAACTGGTCGACTACTAGCAAGATTAATCAAATCAGAGCTGGGGGGAGCGCCAATTACACAATTTAGGTCAGATACGGGAGATATTACACACGATCCGGACGCAATCAATGACTCTTTCCAAGCATACTATGAAAAACAGTACACAGCTCTGGCAGAGGCCCACCTGCCTGACAGAGGTTTCCTAGGCCCCCTGCGGCTCCGCGCTGTGGACGACACAGTGCGGGAAGAGTTGGGAGATCCAATAAATCTGCAGGAAATCAAAGCGGCCATTTCGGCGTTGGCGCCAGGCAAAACGCCGGGGCCAGACGGCCTCCCGGCAAAAATTATATCAAAGGTTTCCCGACACGCTTGCGCCACACCTTGTCAAGTTGTATGCCGAGTCGTATGAGCAAGGGGAACTGCCCAGTTCCACCCAAACTGCACTAGTGATCCCCCTCCCAAAGACCAAGAAACTGGTTGCTGGAGTGGTGGATTACAGACCTCTCTCCATGCTTAATTTGGACTTTAAAATTTTAAGTAAGGTGCTGGTGGGTAGGCTTCTCCCACACATGCGATCCCTAGTTCATCCCGATCAGTATGGATTCATTCCTTCTCGCAGTACCTCCTATAACCTCCGCAGACTCTACTCTATCCTCTATCATGTGGAAGCTGCTACCAAACAGCAGGCAGCGGTTCTGTCAATTGATTTAGAAAAAGCGTTTGACACGGTTAGCTGGGATTATTTATTTGAAGTAATGCTACACATGGGTCTGGGGGAGGACTGGGTGCGGTGGGTGCGGCTTCTCCATGCTTTGCCCACAGCAAGGGTTAAAACAGGCAGAACGATCTCCAGGCAATATCGGATCTCCCGGGGGACCCGGCAGGGGTGCCCTCTCTCTCCCCTCCTGTTTGCCCTAGCGATAGAACCACTCGCGGAGAGGATCAGACTGGGAGGCAATAGGATAGGATTAACAATCGGGGGCGGCAGCATAACATCTCCTTATATATGCAGACGACCTCTTGATCTACTTGGAGGAGGCGGTCTCAGGCACCCTCACGGCTATGCAGATATTAGACGGCTTTGCACTGTTCTCGGGCCTTCGGGTCAACAAAGCCAAGACATATCTATTTCCCGTGGCAGGTCCCTCACCCAGACCTAAGGCCTTGACGACTGACATACTCTGGGCCCAGGGTACATTCGAATACCTGGCCATACACGTTTTCCACTCCTTGAAGGACCTGAAGGAAGGGAACCTGAACAGGGCACTGTGCTCACTTCGCTCGGTTGTGCACTTTTGGCGCACACTACAATTGCTCATCATGGCCAGGATTTCCCTATCCAAAATGGTCATGCTGCCCCGTCTGTTGTACTTCTTTGTCAAACAGCACAAATGAACAGTTGGTTTTGCACGAACAGTTGGTTTCGCCGGCTGAACACCCTCCTACGAGACCTGGTGTGGGGTGACGGGCGCCCAAGGGTGTCCCTAAAGACTCTGCAGTGTCCCATGGCGGAGGGGGGGCTGGGAGTACCGAATTCTGAATACTATATGCTGGCTTCCCATTTACAGTGGTTGGCGCAATGGGTAGAGGGAGTGAATGAGGAAGGCATATGTCTGGCAGACCCGGAATCTCGCCATAGCCTAGTAATGGCACAACTGCTCATACCAACAACGACTACCCCATACTGCTCGTTATTACAATGCACAGCCTTACAGGCCTGGAAAAGGTGCCAGATTAAAGTGCAGCAATCCCCTAAATACACACCCATGTTACCTCTGGTGGGGTTGCCACACGGCGACCCGCAGACTGTATTCACAAGCGAACAATTAGCGCACTGGTCAGAAGCGGGGCTGGACAATGTTGGGGATTGCTATCTGGACAAAGAATTGATCCCATTTGAGGAGTTGATGGACAGCTGCGGGCTCCCCCCAGGACAGTTTTTGCAGTACGAGGCCCTGACCCGTACATTTGCGCAGCTGTGGGATAGAGGGAGGGAGGAACCAGAGACGCACCCTGTGCTGCATGCCTAATTCAGCCTTGGCACAGTGGCACATCTAGTGAAATGGTTTTATGCCACACTAATAGTAGCGTCCCTCGGCCCCTTGACTGGGCGACGGGTGAAGTGGGAAAAAATTGTGGGCGGGGAACACACTGAGACTGAGTGGCGCAAGACCTTGCTGTCCCCCAAAAAGATCTCTCGGAACACACGCTTAAAGTACATCCAATTTAATTATATTCACATGTCTTACATGACGCTGCATCGTCTTTACATGACTTATGGGGGGGAAATCCGACAATGCCCCATATGTGCACACCCAGATGCGAATTTTGGACATATGACCTGGGACTGTCAGTGTATATGCCCATTCTGGGAGGCTGTGTTAGTCAAGATAAAAAGCACATTAGGTAGGGTATTGCCCCCCACGGTACAGGTGTGCTTGATGGGCCTTTTCCCCAGGCCACCGAAACGCAAGGTTGGGAACAGACTGATAGATCTCACATTGGGACTCGCTAAGCTTAGAATAGCGATGGAATGGAAGTCAGTGAGGGGGCCCCAGTTCGAAACTTGGAACAAGGATGTCATCACATGGGCTGGGGCAGAGGGCAGAGTATTAAGCTGGGAAGAGGCCAAGGTAACGAGGAAGCACCCAATAGGCGAGCAATGGAAGGAAGCGATGGTGTCATGGGAAAAGCCAGAGGGCACGAGTAGTGAGGAGGAAGGACTGGGGCAAGTAACCCAACACGGAGGCACTGACCACAATAGCCCCCTACACCCCCTAGGGAGTCCAGGAGACTGAAATGAGTTGGAGACGCCCCACAGGCTGTTAAACTGTAATGGAGCCGACAATCGGGAGAGTGGATAAGGACAGTGGCGGGGGGACCCCTCCCTGGCCCTCCTTGGGGCCTGGGATCTTTTAAGATCCTTTCTATGAGGTAGAAGACAAGTTGTGGCTCTTGGAGACCATCAGTCTAAACCTTTTGTACTGCCCTGTGGAGTGCCACAGGGTTCCTCCCTTAGCCCCACGCTTTTTAATGTTTATGTTTCCTTATTGGCGCCTATAGTCAGGGCGTTTGGATTTGGCCTGACATCATATGCGGATGACACCCAAATTGTGGTGTCCCTGCTATCCGGAGACGAGGCAGGTTTAGACAATCGACTCAAGGAATGCATGTTATCAGTGGGGAGTTGGATGGCAGAGAACTGCCTAAAACTCAACACGAGCAAAACCGAGGTTATGTTGTTTGCCAACAATATTAACTTCTGGACTCCAAATTGCTGGCCAGCTTCGATGGGTTCTCTCCCCTCGCCCACAAACAAAGTGAAAAACCTGGGTGTGATAATGGATGAAGGTCTTACCTTTAGTCAACAGGTTAATTCTGTGGCATCAAAAACCTTTTATGTGATAAAAACAATCAGGAAAATACTGCCGTTCCTGCCCCCAAGCAGCCGGCAAACAGTGGTCACAAGTCTCGTAATGTCGAGATTGGACTACTGCAATAGTTTGTACCTTAACGCTCAACAAAGGCTCCTGAATAAACTCCAAATACTACAGAATGCAGCAGCCAGACTGATCTCGGGCACACCTTGGTTTGCACCCATTGCCAAGGAAATTAACAAACTACACTGGCTACCGGTAAGGAACCAAGTTCGCTTCAAAGTCCTTTGTCTGGTTTTTAAAGCGCTGCACGGCTCAGGACCTGATTATTTAAATCAGCATTTTCATTGGTACACACCGGAAAGGCAACTTCGTTCATTAGGGGCTAGGCTTGTCTCAGTACCACGCATAAAAAAAGCTCGATGGGGAGCCAGAAGCTTTACCTACACTGCGGCTAAAGCCTGGAACAACCTGCCGTTCCAACTAAGATGCATTACGAACCTCTTAGCTTTCAGGAAAAGCCTTAAGACTTGGCTTTTTGCCCAATAAATCTCTCCCATTTCTTTTGCCACAGGAGATGTAACTAGCGCCAGGACACCTCAGGGTAACAGCTGCGCTGTATAAATATCATTAACATTAACATAACATTAACCTGCGCTGCGACCCACTTAGGGCTATATCGGTAAGGATCACTCACACCACTCTTCTGCACAAGTTTTTGGTTTGTGTTAAGTAGATAGAATAGCATTTGTGCTGACCATGAGTGGTATATTTGTATCTAGGACCGATGTTGAAAGGCTACCCACCTAAATGATGTAGAAAAAATGTGTAAAAGTGGAGCAAGTACTAGATAGCGCAGCCATGCAAAAGCGAAGTAAACAGATCACTGGATTGTTACTCTTGCCTACAATGTATTGTGCTAGATGTTGGGATTGTATAAAGTACTCTGCAGGGAAACACCAGTAAGGACATCTACTAATAATGTTTTGGGAAAAAGAAAGTAGCCGATAATTGTAGGACTGAAAATTTACCTTTGTAACAATATTATGTGTGAGGGTATATACAAAATGCCAATAAAAATACGTTAAAAAAAGAGAGTGGGTCCCAGATCTCAATGTCACCCAGTGCTTTAAATGGGCCGGTACTCACCGGTACTGAGTACCAGCACTTCTTGAATTTATCACTCCGAGTACCGGCACTTCTCTACTGCCGAGGAGAGTACCGGTACTCATGAAAAGGTAGGCTGTGAGTGCTGGTGAGCAGGAGTGGAACGTGTTTCTGGCAGCCAAGGCGCCGCTTCTTCCCCGATCTGAGCCCCAGCTGAGCTATTCAGCAGGGGTCATTTGAATAATGTCCGGTGCTCACCATCACGCTGTGCTTGACAGAGCAGGGTCCATTCAGGCCCTGTGCTGTCAATCACAGTCACATTATTGTGTGCGTTCGTGCAAGCACAGGAATCATGTCAGTCCCCTGGCAGTGACAATAAGGCTACGGCCAGTCCGGCCCTGGTGGCAATTAAAAAAGCCATGGTAGGTGAAAGGTATAACATGGCTTTTATCATACCCAAGTCTTTTGTGTGTCTGCTATGTTTGTGTGTATGCCTGTTTTTTGTAAGAAAAAAGTGAGAGAACGAGAGAGAGAATCAAGACACTCAGGAGGTTTTTAGAGAAAATGGGTGGCACTTTGTACATGTCTGCTCTGCGACAAAGATTCATACCTAACGTAGTAGGGAAGGTTGGTGGGTGGGTGAGTGGATGGATGAGTGAGCAAGGGTGGATGTATAGATGGATGGATGAATAGATGGATGGATGAGTGAAAGCATGGATGGGTGGGTGAAAGAGGGTGGATGATTGGATAAAAGGGCGGATGATGGGTGGATAAGTGAAAGGTTGGATGGATGAATGAAAGGGAGGGAGGATGGATGAAAGGGTGGATGATGGATGAGTGAAAGGAGGTATTGAGTGATAGGGTGGATGGAATGAAAGGGTGGATGGAATAAAGGAGTGAAAAGGTTGATGGATAGATGAGCAAAAGGATTGATGGATGAGTGAAAGGATGAATGGATAGGTTTGGAGATGGTTGGATATGAAGGGTGGACAGAGAGAATGGTGAAAGGCAGAATGATGGATGAAAGACTGAATAGACGACAGAATATAAAGGTTAAATGGTGGACATCAGCAGGCAAATGGTAGGATGAATGGATAGATCGATGGAAGAGACGAGAGATATCTTCTGGGGAGGGTCATGATGATTTGCTTCATTTGCTTGGTGCCATAAGACCTTTGGATCGAAGTGGGGTATTTTCAATTTCTTCCTACTCACATGCTCAAAAATATGTACAATTGTGCCAAACAGCAATTAACAGTATGGCATTAAGAAGGTGCAATTATTGCAAAAATAGGAAATGTTAACATATTATTGCACTTCTCTTTCGTTTTGTGTAATGAGTTAACCTGCTTTGTTTATATAAACACATTTCTCATGTGTTTTGGTATGTGCTGCAACTAATTAGAAGTCGTTAAGTATCATCATGTCTTGCCCTTAGCCCCGTCCCTTGCCCCGCCCCCTCACTACACCTGTAGCTCATTTTAATGAGTACCTGCACTTATTTTTTTCCATTTAAAGCACTGATGTCACCCATAAACAAATAAGAGGGTATTCCATCGAGCCCAGAGGCCTTATTTCTAATTGCAGCTAAAAACCATGATTGACTTCCTCTAAAGTAAAAACGAGATTGGATCTCCCTACGACATGCGAGTCCAAGACTCTACTTGCTGAAGAGGGCGTGCAATTATAGACCTCTTCAAAATATGCTACCCACTGATTAGCCGGAATATGATGGCGTAAAGCGAAACAATTATCATTCCCAAAACAAGGCTTAATGATTATGCGCCAAAACGAGGTGCTATCTTTACTTACACTTGCTTGCACTAAATCATCCCAAAGCCATATCTCTTACAATAATTTTGTATTTTTAAATTTCCAGTTTGTAAGACCTTCGGCAAGCAGCAATGCAAATCTTTTCTCTGGCCTGCTGTTTTAACTCCCTCTTTACTCTTCATAGAGCCTTCGAACAATTATGGTCAAACCATTTACGATCGAGTGCATCAGTATTAACATTAGGTAATTTAAGGAGGCTTAACACCTTAACGAAATACCCTCATACACGGCTAAAATCACCCCACCAGTGGAGCATAGATCCAAGCATGTGGACATCTCTAGCACACCCCCAGAAAAAAGGGATTTTTTGAAATACTTGCGCTCCACCTTAGACCACCTTAACCGCCTGCCTTGGTCTGTTAGAATATCTGCCACCTGAGGACCCGAGATGTTCCATGTTTGAGAACTTAGGGGCCGATCACGATGGCGGGCGGATCGCCCCCGCTGGGCCGGCGGTAGTTACCGCTGGCCCGGCGGGGGCGATCCGCCCGCCATCCACCTGAATATTCCCACCGCCAAATCAGGATGGCGGAGGGAATGGGAATGGTACCGCGGCGGACGGAAATACCGTCCGCCGTGGTCCCGCAAGGCAGTCCTTTTCCGCCCGCCTTGCGGGACACGGTACAATGGGCCAATGCCCGCGGTGCCGTGCAGGCACCGCCGTAGGCATTACGATGCCTGTCTTCTGCGGCGGAGATCCCGCCGCAAGAAGACAGGCGGAGAATGCCTTCGGGGGCCCGTTGCGGGCCCCCAGAGTGTTGGGAGGGTGGGGGGTGCACATGGGGGGTACCTATGGTACCCCCCTGCATCTGCATGTACAAGGTGGCAGGCACCGCACGGTGCCTGCCACGTTGTACATGCAGATGCACAACATGTATTTTTACATTGCGGCGGGTGCTGCTTGCAGCACCGCCCTACGCAATGTAAAAATACGGAATGCGCCCGCCAGTGTGGCGGGCGCATCCTAATTCGTATAGCGGGACCGCTGCACCTATGGCGGGCGGTCCCTTTTGCCACTGCGATGGCGGGCGGACTTTGTCCGCCCGCCATCGTAATCGACCCCTTAGCTCGCTTAAAGATAAATGCAGTGGGTTATGATCACTAAATGAACGGGAAAATATGCTGAAATTAGAAATCATCATAAAAAGCGAGATCGACACAAAAATGAAATCAATTATTGAGGCACAACCCTACCTGTAAATGTATGTAGTATACAAGGATTAACAGAATTACTCAGTTTATCCAAGGTGAAAACAAGATTATAACTATTTAAAATAGCATTTAGTTCTGTGCCCTCTCTAGTGTTGCCCATATGTAACCCCTCCTCAGCCATACATTTAAACATAGCGTTGTTTGGGCCTAGTGGCTCTCACATAAATGGATGTTAAAACCTCTTGCTATAATTAGATTACCCGGACCATGCCTATTATCCATCACTGTGTCTATAGCAGAGCTTAAAGTAGTGAGATTAGATGACTCCTTTGACCATGCATTCGCATCATAAAAATTCAACAAGGCTACGGTAGGAGAGCCAGACAACGTTAGGTGCAAAGCTTGTACAAGATGCAATCCTAGGCCCACGTCCTTTATCAATGCACTCATCCTGGAAGGATACCTTCTCAAAACTACATTTGTTAGCAACAAGCATTTACCGCACTGGACCATATTCCCGGCGAATAAGAAGAAAATAGGGTTTTCAAAAAAAAAAAAGTAGCAAGTGCTTTAATAAACAGCTTTTGCCTTATTCATTTTTTTGAGGTTTAGTCTTACGAATCCAATACAGTTTACTTCGTACCAGTGCTTCATCTTTTATGCAATAAAGTACTGACCTGGCACCTGTTGATGATGCAGCCATTTCACCATTTTATCCACGCTGCGGCATTCCATTGAGACCTAGGCGCCAAAGCATCCCCATTTTGTGGCCTACACTGGGGTTTGTAAAATGGCACCGCCAGGGATAAATAAATGGTGCTTTCGCAGTGAAGACATATGGTGAAAGGAGAGAAGATGTTTCTTTGGTGAAGAATTGACTGTAAGAAGAATGCAGTTTTATCATAATATAATATTTTTTTTTATTTCAACACCATGATTATGACTTCTCGTACCATATATTTCTATTTCTCATGATGTTCTTACCCCCTCGGAGCCCATTTGAATTGAAATGTTTCTTGTAACAGGAAAATGGGAGCAGCTCTTTCTTAAATCACATGATTTAAGGTCTCTCAACGTGTATAACTTTTTAAAATGTTTAGAAAGGTAATTATATTGAGACAGCGCAGTGAAGGGTAAACCCAGGGAAAATTCCATTGCTTGCTTTTTTTAGATGTCAGTAAGAAAAGAGGCCCTTTCTGAGACTTTTGATTCTTGAAAATTCATAGTCTAGATCCAAAGCTGAGATCCCCTTTGCATTTCAAAATACGTTTGGGTCGTATGCTTTTTATTTAATGTATTTGTGAAAAAAGTCAAACTGAGCCTCTTAACATTACTTCCAGACTTAAAGACAAATTGGGGTGATTTAAAGTACTCCAGTCCTAGTTTATTGGTAGTAAAATGTTTGATTTTAAGGCAGTTGTTATCACAGGAGTTCTTGGCCAGTGTAGATGGTGACAAGAAGTGGTGTTGCTTAATATTTAGAACCAAGAGAGCCATTTAAAATATTTTGCAACATCTTTGTCTGCCCCAAAAATATCAGGTTCAAAATGTAAGTAAACCAATGTAAAGAAATCCGTAAATATCATTTTAGGAGTCTGTTAAGAACCTTTTATTCCTTTAATATCACCCATGTTTCCATCTGTGTTCCAGCTCTCAGGGAGGATGGATGATCAGAAGCTTACTTGATGGTGGTCGATCATCAGACAGCTGTGTGATCTTTTTGTCCCATATATTAGAGCTTAATACCATTTAGAAAATCTCAGAACTGTGCTATGGCCCACCTCTGATGTTCCTTCTTTATAAGGGGTACTTCTGCATTAACTCCCGACTCACCATTCCTGGGATCTTTCCCCCACTACTGTTTGGCCTCTCTATCCCTTTGCTTTTTAGCCTAACACATATTCTTTCGTCTTTATTTTTCTCACGCCAGAATATTTCCCTGTTATCATGCTCTCTCTCTCTCTACCTCGCATGTTTAAGCTCTCTTTCGGCCAGTCTCCTAGCCATTCCCTCTTCTCACTTTGTCCCCAGGACTCCTTGCTCTCCTTCTGATACCTTTCACACCTCATCCAGGCTCTCTTTGTCCTTTACTCCCCTTCAATCCCAAATATCTTCGTTGGTCCTACTTCACCCCCTCATCTTCTGTTCCCCTTTTATTTGTATCCTCCCTCCATGCTCTCTTAGCTTCCCAGGCTCATCACCTCCTTTCCCTTTCTTAATATATTTCTGTCTTCCACATCCTCAATGCCCCTGTGCATTTTCCTTCTCCTGTTTCTCTTCTTTTTCTCTCTTGCAATTTCTCTGTCTGTCTTCCTTCTCAATCATCTACTTTATCTTCCCCCCTTTCTATAGCTTCACCTCTATCTCTATTTCATCTTCCTTCCCATTAGGCTCCTTAAGTCACTTTCATCCATCTTGATGATCTGCCTGCTGTCTCCTTTAAATGTCCCCTTGTCTCCCTCCCACTTCTGGGTTTTGATGGTAGCATATATGCTTGGCATGATGTTACTGTGTGATGACTGACAAAGGAATATGTTGATGTGCTGCTGTCTTTTTCTACTGTTCTTGTTGGTAGAGGCCTGGATAACTTGGGAGACTGGCCCTGCCTCTTAGGCATCAAACCCGAGTCGTCTGTGTCTGCCCTCAGCCCATGTGTTTCCAATGGCTTGTGGCTCTGCAGCTTATGGTGAGTTCAGGGGTAGGAACTTGACGGGCAGTAGTCTTTCATAGCTGAGAGATAAGACCATGGATAAAAGAATTCCAACTTGTGCTCTTCCTTGAGAACAGGAAACATGTGCCAACCCTACTTCAGCAAAGAAGTAAGTTTGGCTTTATTTTAGAAAGTTATTTTCAAACAGGTTCTTAAAATATAAGACTGTTGAACCACTGGCATCCCTTATATGACTCTTGCCAGTGTGGCATATTATTTCCATGTCCACATCTACAGAAATATGTAATGTATGCAACTTAGTCCCCCCGTGCTTACCTATCAAATCCTTCAAAGAGCCGTGAAAAGCAAAGGCTTTAATGAGCTTAGCTGTAATTCCTAGCACCATAAATTATGTTGTGATTAAAGAACTGTTGCGCCATAGCACTTTTTAAAAATACCCTTCAGACATGTTTACAACAACTGCTGTACAACATGACTGAAAATTTTAAAAAAAGCTCTATGACGTGGCCAGCATTGGCTTCATCATAGGTCTTTTATTTTCTTTATTTTCAGTCCTATTGAACAGCAGCTACGTTTCTCTACAACATGGCTAAAAGACATTGGCAAAGTCAATAGCTCTCACATAGGTGAGACCTTTTGGCTTAGCCAATGCTTGTTTGATTAGCCAACAACTTTTCCCCACCCCATAGACAGATCAGCCCCGATTTTGGAACTCAATTACTGCAATCAGCTAAGGTCCGGCAAAGCAAATTTTTTTCAGTTCTCTGCAGGGGGAAAAAAAGTTGATAGGAGGTAAAAAAAAGTTATTTCCCTATTTTAGCCCCTATAGAAAATGTTGTTTGCACCTACAGCCACAATTGGATTTGGCTTTTACACCAAACTTGGAATGAAATTAAAAATTTACTCAGGAAGAATGCTTTTGTTGGGTTTGTCTAAATCAGATCATAGTGCTGGAGGGCTTCAAAGGGTTAACACTTTTGTGTTTCTTGGCTGTTTTAATCTGTAGACTGCCCATGGGCAGGTCCAGGCTCTGTTCATGGACTAAAATTAGAGAAAATGGGTCTCCCACACACCAAATGCATGACCTCACCCTTAATGAAGAAGATGTAATTACAAATGTTGTAAATCATTTTAAGATGAGATTACATATCTCATTACACTTACCACTTTGTTTTGATTAATTGGTTTAATAATGTTTTATTGTTTCATTTCATTTCACATTTAGGTGTCGACATTTATTTGGTGTGTGAGCTATATTTCGTAAATTTATATATCTATATATATATATTTATAGAGAATGCGAGAGATGGGGGAGTGAGGTGAGAGAGAGAGAGTGGAAGGGAGAGAGAGGTTTATGTGTAGGGGTGGGCAATATATTCTGCTCCGTTGGTGGAATTGGCAGAATTTTGGCTATTTTGCGTTATGCTTGTAACGCAGAGTTCTGGCCGAATTCCGCCAACCGCTGTGTGGCGGAGTTTTTTCTCACATGCGTCTCAAAAACAGTAAGTTGGCAAGGTCAATCGAGATTTGGCGTTCCCTAGTGCGATATTCGGTCTCTAGGAGGGCATCTGCTGAGATTTCTCCAATGTGGGCTGTCGCGGGTGCGGTTAGAAAGCTGTCGCTCTAGTAGAAAATCTATTCGGGCGGCAGCAAATCCAACTCCAGCCTCTCTGTTGCGTCGCATCGTGCCGTTCACGCTGATTTTTCAGTATGGAACGAGCTCCCGACGCTAAATCACAGTGTGAGCAGCACGACGTGCCTATTCGTTCGCTGAATTCTGCGGATCGTCCTGAGTGTTTTTGCGGAGTGAAACTCCCCGACTTCCACCCACGCCTAGTTATTTGCAAAGAGAGAAAGACAGAGAGATTCACAAAGGTATGTATGCTCTGCTGTCCTGGAGGAAATAGTGCTCTTTTCTGTGCATTGAGATGGAGAATGGCAGTGAGATTTGTTTTGTATTTTGTATTATTTGGCCAGGTTGTATTTTAACAAACAAATGCTCTTGTCTTCAACGTTCATAATAAGGAAAGAAAGTACCAGGGAGAGTCTAATTTGATCTCTTTACAGCATTAGCCGCTTCTGAAAGGTAGACAGCTATATTACGAGGTACCCTGTCTGCCAATAACATCACAAGTTGTTACGAGAATAATAAAACTATAAAGGTCACAACTGGCGTCAGTAAGGTTGCCTCCCGGTCTTGTTTTTTACCGGTCTGGCGGGGCCTTTTTAGGTCTAGGCCACAAACGTATTGGGAAAAGCACTGAAAATCAGTATTTTTCCCTTCTGAAAAATAAACCTAAAGAAGCAAACACAAAAACAAATAATTTAAGAAGTGTTTGAGGAACGTGTACATCGTTTCAAAATGATTAGTCGAGCAAACAGAGAAATAAATGCAATGTTCAAAAGAATCCTGTCAATTTTACATATTTTCTTTTTTACCTAGCAGCTCATCTGTTCCTTAACAACAAAACGTAAACACATGGCTGGTACTTATTTTCTAAGAAAGGTGGCAACCCTACCGCACGAGACAACATCAAATCTGTGGGAGATACCGTGCAACCAAACTCCCGCACCCCCGGGGGTTTGACTTCCGGAAAGTGGAACTGGCCGGATTCTGGTGAATTCTGCTCCTGCAGCCCTGTGTGGGCGGAAGGTCAGCAGACGAAAACCAAGCCAAATAAATCAAAGAAGAATTTGGGTTGAAAAAATGACGGCTGCTGCTGTGATGAGCGAAGGAGGGCCGAACTTGGTACCGGTCCATGCAGCTGTTATGCTGTGGGAAAAGAGGTGACGCCATCACAAACACGAGCTCTAGTTTAGAAAACTATACTTAGAAATTTATTGCAAAACAAGGGTTAGCCCTGCATTGAGATATTGTGATAATCAGAGACACTATCTTGTGCCAGGGCTACTGGAATAATGTGTCAGGGGAGGACCAAACGATGCAGCAGGATGGACTACATTTTGTAGAAAAAAAGCCAAATTATACTTGGGAAGAGGCATATTTTATGATAGTCTTACTTCATTATTTGTCATTTTTACACGTTAACATTGCCTAGGAAAAGATTTCACCTCATTAATAACAGTGAAAACCAATGGTACATCCAAATACAGCAATAGGCAACTGAAAGGTGACCAGTCAAAACTTTTATAAGGGGTTTTCACTGCACAGCAACACGTCACTGCGTTTTTAGTAGGGGCGGTTCCTCCTGCGAGTGCAGCAGCAATCGTAATAAAACGGTCATCATGACATTACCATTTAATAATAAAGTGCCGCTGTTTCAGCTTGAGATTGACGGCAGGGATTGTGAGTGCATAAAGAGAAAAGTGCGCATGTCGGATTGGCCGGCTGTCATCCAACGGCCAGCCCGACATGCGCTCTTCAGTCCACACTAATCCGAGCTGTTTTAAACAGCCGGACAGATTGCAGCCACAGGCCTCCAGTCTCAAATGGAGCGCTGGGTTAGCCTGCTCTAACCAATCCTGGCGCTTCTCTCATGCTGAAAACAGCACTAGAACACCTCCAGCATTGGTTAGGTTTATTGGTTGGCTATGCTGAAGGAAAGACCACCATACCTCCCCAGGACTGGTACTGGATCAGGCTGCTTTCAGTCGGAACAGACACCTTCACGACACGATCATGAGACACCCGACGGCAGCCAGTATCTGTAAGTCTCAGCATCACATTTTCTTGTTTAAGCACTTTGGAAACAAACATAACTTTGTCGGTCTGTGGTCATGTGGAATACATTATTAAAGGAAAGCAATTTGCCCTTCAAATGCAGGAAATCGGTATTGGTTTTTTATGAAGGACATTGCTGCTCACTTAAACACTCAGTTCTCTGTCTGCACAGCTCACTGAGACTACAGGATCTCCTCCGCTATGGATCTGGCCATGTGCGCGCCCTACGATCCCGGGGCATTAACAGGCATACCTTGTTCGCTTCTGTAACCTCTCCTATGGGTCTGACCATGTGCACCCTGCGACCCCAGGGCGTTAACAGATGCACCTTGTGCTCTTCTGTAGCCTTCCTTAAGGAGCTGACCATTTTCGCCGGTGCGTTGATCACTGAGGCATACAGCACCTTCTTTGTCTGTGTTCCTATTCAGGAAACGTAAGATGGGTGTCTCTTCCGTGACACTCACTGAGGCACAGTGTGACTTCTCTCTGTGCTGCTAACAGAAGCACATAGCGCCTCTTATCTCCGCACTCCTCACTGTTGGACAATGGTGAACATGTGCTGTGCACCGAGGAGTGGAACTGGTGGCTCACATGCATGTTAGACTCCCGAGGCAAAACACTCTTGATGATCCCTCCCAACCCCCTTTAGGAGTGCTGGCATTGCCCACTTAATGTAGTACCTGTCTGTTATTAATGCCCCACCATTTTGAAATGCCACCAGCCACTACTGGGTTTAGTAACCCTTGATTAATTTGAGCTAAAATCATTTGTTTTTTAATATTCAACTTATGCAGCAAATGGCGCATTATGTGGCAAATACTGCAAATCCATAATTAAGCGGAAAACGCCACAGATGCATAATTGCATAATTCCAGTGGACATGTCTATTTCAGGCTACGTCACAAAATGGATTCTTTCCTGGGGCTTCCATCATTTAATAGCTCAAATCAACAGTACTCCTTTTATTTTGTAAGAGCAATACACAGAACTCTGCTGTGCATTAAGCATTGAATGAAGGGATTAAATATTATTTTAAATCAATGCAGCGGCCCAAAGTTTTTCTGAGGAGCCCAGCGCCAATACTGCTAAATGCCAGGGTTGCTAACTTTTAAAGCTTCAAAGACTTGATTGCACCTTATGCCCCTTTCTTTCAAAACCCAAGACTGTCTCTTTATCTCAATCTTGCAGGTTTTGTCTCATCCCTGCTTTTTTTCAGTTTGTCAATGTTTTCCTACCTTTCTCCCTTTCCTGTCTTTCTTTCTCTTACTCTGAGTCAATGTCTGGTAATTAAATAAATACCAGTTCACAAAACTCAGTTGGGTGGTCACCACCTGCAAAGTTTACATCTCAGTTGGATGTTCTCTCCTGAAATACATAAAATGAATTCAAAACATAAGAGCAACAAAACAGTGATGGTTACAAAACACGAGCGGAAGTAAAAGGAATCAATGTCAACAAGACAGTAAATGAAATTAGGGATTGATAATAAACACCGAGAAAGAAGAGGGTGATGGGCACAAAATTCCAGTGCAAAAAGGAGACACAAACATTTGTAGAAGGAAAAAGAAGTTATGTTATGTTAGGAAAATTTGTAAAGCGCGCGAATACCCTTGGGTGTCTTGGCGCTGTCTGAAATTTAGCATGCTAACAGTAACGCTTTTAGTTCTTAAATAGCCAAGTCTTAATCTCTTTCCTGAATGCCAACAAGGAGGGAATGGCTCTGGTGTGTGCTGGAAGGCTATTCCAGAAGTGGCAACTCAGATCACTATTGGGGAAAATCATGCAATCAACTACAGACACAAGAGTTGCATGCTCACAATTTATGGTAACCCTGACTTTATCACCTCACCCAAGTCCCCACAACAGTACAGTCATAGTTCCCTTTAATTACTACCTAAGGGCCCATTAGTCGTTCGCTTCTGTCTCTAGCCTGCATGTCTGGTCTGTGTCCTACTAGCAGGCCACTATTAACCCACCGATCCATCTCCTGCTATCTCCGACCTACTGTTCATACTTCCTGGATCTACCATCTGACTTTGTCTCATCACTGGTAACCAGGCAACCTTTTCATCCTAAATCTACCGATCCTCAAATTTCTTTTTTGATCTACTGGTCCTCCAGAGACTACAAGCTAATTTGCCTTTCGGCATCTACACAGTCTTGTTTGCTTTTAAAAGAAGCCAGCTCTCCTGTGCTATCCTTGAAAAAACTAGAAACATACTAATTTCTACCCAGCATCAATTTGAGATTACTGACTGACCCGTTACATCAGTTACACATTACTTAGAAAGATAGATTCCTCCTTACTCACACTTAGGCATGTCAACATATCAAAAAAGGGGTCCATGGCAAATAAAAAAGGAGAAAAACCCCAAGGGGAAAATACAGAGGTGGACAAAAGCTTTACTGGGGACTAAGAATGACACGGAGGGATCTGGGGATGTACACAGTAGACAAAAGAAACTGGCAGAGGCAAAAAACACAAATGCACATTTTAGATAACCAATTAAGTCATGCTAGATGTGGTGACCACTCCAGAAACAATGTGAAGTAAAGTAGCTTTATTGTATACCCTGTCACAGCATACAGCAGGAGAGCTTGATACACCAGCTACTCACTTCGCCAATAGATCCACCTGCAATCCCCAACACTCAGCATTCCAAATTACATCATTGTGAGCAGGATAAGAATGATGTATGATGTTGTTAGAAAGTGGGTTACTGGTTGACTAGGTTGTGAACCCTGGTTAAGCAGCAACCACAATCCTTGTCAGGGTAAGGCATAAGCAAACACCAAATGAACCAGTGCTCAACCCCCTAGTAGTTTGGCACAGAGCAGTCAGTGGCTTAACTTAAAGGCAATGTGCAAAGTATGTACGCAACACTTTCAAACAGTAAAACAGTGAAAACACCACACAAAAAGTATCCCACATCAGGTTAGACAAATAAAGATTCGCTTAATAAATAAAACAAGACCAAAATGCCAATCAATAGAACCAGGGATATGAATTTTTAAAGAATGAACTGCAACATAGTGCCTAAAAGCATAAAGCGCCAACCGTGATCGCGCTGGATTGGGTCAAAGTCAAAAGTTCAAGTTAACCCTAATGAAGCGCGGATCAGATACAGTCCCAGGTTAGTCCTGCTGAAAGTTTACCTTCTCAAGTTTTGTGCCAGGAGTCCTGCCCGCATTGGAGAGGGTTGCGAGGAGCAAGGAGAGCATCGCGGGCGGCCGTCAGCGCGGTGCAAAGAGCAGGCCTGGTGTCACAGACAGGCAGACTGGAGCTTCGCGTTGGTGGTCCCCCGTGGGCTGTCGATGCTGCTGTGCAAAAAGACAGGCTGGTGGTGGCTTGCGCTGATATTCAGTGCGAGTGGCGCAGTTCCGGTGCAGATGGGCCCGTTCACGAAGAGCCCAAAAGCTTGAATTAAGAGTGCTTGCTGAGCCACACCCAGGGTCCAGGACCTGAGGGGCAACACTTGGGGGGTCAGGAACACGCTGAAGTCGTGTGCAGGAGCTGTTGGGGAGCCTTTTATGTCCCTGAGGCTCAGACCAGGAGGCCAGCAGACTAGCCCTTTGAGTCACTCTGGGGTCCTGGGTTCAAGATGTGTTGCACGTCCAGTTCTTCTTCCCTAGGCAAGAGGGCAGCAGACAGCAGGTCAGCACAGCAGAGTAGCAGTCGAGCAGAGTTGAAGCACAGCAGTCCTTCTTCCTGGCAGAGTATCCACAGGTCCAGAAGTGTACTGAAGAGTTGGTGCCTGAGGTCCTTCTTTTATACACAGTTGTGCCTTTGAAGTGGGGAGAAGCTTCTAGAGGCATGCCTTTGAAGTGCACAGATGCCCTTCCTTCCTGGCCCTCAGCTTTAGACTCATTACAGGGGGTTATGCAGCCCTTTGTGTGGAGGCAGGGCACAGCCTTTTCAGGTGTAGGTGAAGCTGGGCCCAGCTTCTCCCTCCCATCCTGCCAGTGATGGCCCATCCAGTCACACCTAAGCTTCCATTGTGTGTGGCTGTCTAGGAGGAATACACAAAACCCAACTACCAAATATACCCATGATTTGACCAGAGACAGGCTGCAGGCACCAAACGGCTAAGGCAAGAAAACGCCAACTTTCTAAAAGTGTCATTTTCAGAATTGTAAGTTAAAATCCACCTTTACCATAAGTCAGGCTTTTAAATTAGGATTCCTGAGACACCAAACATGAACTGACCATCTTCTCCAATTTGGAAATTACACTTATCAAATGTAATAAGGTAACTCCAATGTTATCTTATGGGAAAGATAGGCCTTGCAGTACTGAGAAACAAATTTGAGAGTTTTTCACTACCAGGACATGTAAAACTTCAAAGTACATGTCCTACCTTTTAAATACACTGCATCCTGCCCTCTGGGCTTTCCAGGGAATACCCTAGGGGTGACTTATATGTAAAAAAATAATTGAAGGTTTGGGTCTGGCAAAAGGTTTATTTTGCCAGGTCAACACGGCACCTACAGGCTCTGCAAGGAAGGCCTGAGACATGTTTAAAGGGCTCCTTAAGTGGGTGGCACAATCAGTCCTGCAGGCCCCACTAGTAGCATTTAATTTACAGGCCCGGGCCACTTTACAATACAACACAATACAATAGAATTTGTAAAGCGTGCGGCTGCTTCCAAAGAAGCATCCCGGCGCTAGCGGGCCGATTGCAGAACAGGCAAAGACTAGTCAAAACCCCGAACAGAAAGTCTACACATCAAAATGAAAAGTCTTGAGTAGTTTACGAAAAAAAGGAAAATGTAAGATTGTAGGCAAGGAATTCCAAAGTTTGGCAGTCAAAAAAGAAAAGGAACGACCTACTCTTCTTGCCTTGCAAACCGGGGGAACTCGCAGATGTTTTAGCGCGTTGGAGCGCAATGATCTACTCTAATGGTAGGCAGACAATATTCCTTTTAAATATAGAGGGCCTTTTTGCTCGAAGGCTCTATATGCGAACACTAGTGCCTTGAATTAATTGTGTCTGGCCATGGGATCCAGGGTAGGCTGCGTAAGGAGGCCAATACACATTAACAGTCTGGGATCTTCAGAATTAAACATGCTGTCACGTTTTGAATGATCTGCAGGAGGTGTAGCAAGTAGGATCAAAGACCCAGGTACAGGCTAAGAGTGTAATCTAGCTTGAAAGTTACCAAAGCATGAATGATGGTCCTCAATATTCTCCTCATGAATCAGATGGAGCATCTTCCTGAGAGATTTCAATGTGAGGAAGCAGCTAGCTGAGACAGCTCTGACTTATGGTTCTAACGACAGGCTGGAGTTGAATTTGAAGACTAGATTTCTTACTACTGATGATGGAGCAAGGGGATGCCTAGCTCTGAAGGCCACCAGTTATAGGTATCTGGATGATCGTTAATGCCAAAGAAGAGTATTTCTGTTTTGTCAGAATTCAGTTTAAGTCAATTAATCATCCATTCGCCAATGGCAGCCCTTGAAGGAGTTCAAGGCTCCCATATCCTTCTCCTGGAAGGAAAGTATCAGCTGGGTGTCGTCAGCATATGAGATCACCCTCACAACCCCAATCTTCAACTAAATTAGCCTGGGGGGCCAGGTATACATTAAAAAGAGTTGGGCTCAGATCAGAGCCCTGAGGCACTCCACAGTCAAGTGATTTGGGGGAAGACGTGAAGGGGGGGAGAAAAACACCTAAGATCTGCCTCCCAGATAGGATTGGAGCCAGGCCGGACATCCACACTCCATAACCTTTCCAGAAGAATGGAGTGGGAGACTGTGTTGAAGGTCACCGACAGATCCAGAAGGACAACCATAGCTGTCGCCTCTTGGGACTTATTTGGGACTTATAGGTAAGTCAAATATGCCAATTGGATATAAGCCAGTCTTATCAAGTTTTAAGCAGACAGCACAATCACTTTTGCACTGGTTAGCAGTGAGGAAGTGTGCAGAGTCCTAAGGCCAGAAAAAACAAAGTCAGCACAAACAGGGGGTCTGAAGGCAAAAGGTTAGGGTGAAACCCAGTGCTTAATTTGAGCCAGTGATTTCAGGTGCTCAGCACCTGTTTTTTATTGCCAACACTGGCACTTATGACAATCTGCCACACTGTAGCACTGTTTGTTTAATTTAGAGATAAGCACCACAACGGTTGATTATCAATTCAATGTACATTAAAAATGCCTAATATCTGTCACCCAAGCCATTCTTGTAGCTATGGGCCCCTGGAATAGTCTGAATTATCACACTTGTAGGAGCGTGATGGTTAGTAGTTGTGTTGGTACTGTCATTGGCAGTGCTGGTGGTACAAGCTGCAGCACCCTCCTGAGGAGGGCCCTGGCACTTATATTTCACAAATTAAGTACTGCGAAAACCACACCAAGGATGCCAGGTCTAACAGATGTCTGTCACAAAACAAGCTTAATAAACACACAAGTTATATACATACAATGCAAACCTGTCCTTAAACAATATACAACTACAATTAGGAAAACGAAGTATAAACTAAAAACATATACGATAGTATAAAGGAAAACACCGTACACCAAAAGACTGTAATGTTTACACAAATCACATAGATATGAAAACACCCAGTTGCTAACCTTAGAACAGGTGAAAATATTATCTCTTAATAGTTACAAGTATGAGAACATGTTAACCATGGAACAAGTTCTCCGCAGAAATAATCCTTTGTTTCAAGGTTTATTTATAAACCTCATGAATCTTCCACACATCCTACCCTGAACTCTGGGCGGATGATTGGAAAGAGTCTGATCTCCCTGAACACTGGGCTGATCACTGGAAAGAGCCTGGGATAAATGCTCAATGCCTTCTAATCCTCCCCTTGTTAGATCATTGTTTGCACAACTTTCCAACAAACAATTGTGGTCCTTCCTGGAATGTTGTACCTCTCTGCAATGCCACCAGCCGTGTACAAAGAGATGCAACTTAGTTGCCAAACCTTGCAGTCGCTGAGAAGTACAGAGTTACAAAAGACTTTTTTTACTTGTAATGGTTGTCAGAATTGAATCTCACCTTTCTTTATGATACCAGAATTTCTCACCTTGAAAAAATAACTTACATCAATGGATATAGGTTTGCAATTATGCTTACTACTAAGGTACTTCTTGTAGACACCTTGAGCACATGTTAATGTCTATCTCTCCTCTGTAGGTGACCAATTCACTTTTCTGGACTTAGAGATACATCTCAAATTATCATTTGCAAATGGTGTCCTTCCTCTCATGAGTTCAAATGGGCTATGGCCTGTGGATTCACAAGGAGTTATGCAGTACACCCACAACATGCATAAAACTTCTTTACTCCAACTTAACTGTTTACCAGCTATACGGTCCCTTTTACTACCCTATTGAAGCACTCTACTGCGCTATTGGCAGCTGGGTGGTACACAGATATAGGGGCACATGCATCATTGTAGGCAATTGCGATTTCATAATTGCGATTATTAAGGAATCACAATTATGGAATCGCAATTGCCTATGCATGTAGATTTCGCTAAAATATTAGCGATTCCTACATTTCCTTAGTTGCAGTTTGCAAATTGCGATTCACAATTAAGGAATAGCTTCCCATTCTAGGCCCATAGGAATGAATGGGAATTGAATGCGCAATTTGCGAGTACCAAATAGGTACTCACAAATTGCGCATGCAATTTCAAGGGTGCAAGGGGGCCAAAAGGCCACCCTGATGCACACCTGAAAATGGCATGTGATCACATGTTGCGCACACACATGCCCCAAGGGAATGTGGGTGTGCAACATGGCACTTTGAAAAATGCACTTTTGAGCATTTTTCAAAGTTTTCGCAAATTACCATCAACTTTAAATTGATGGTAATTTGCGATCCCAAATTGCGAAATCGCAATTTTGAAGTGCATCATGCATTGTATTTAGAGAATCGCAATTTGTGATTCCCTAAATGCATTCGCAATTTAGGTAATCGCAAAATTAGCGATTACCTAAATTGCAAAATTACATTTGGGTTGATGCATCCCAAATGCAAAAATACCGGTCGCAAAGGAGCAGATTCTGCGAATCTGCCCCTTTGCGACCGATATTTACAATGATGCATGTGCCCCATAGTCTATGTGGAGGAATTATCCTGCCATTCCCCAAGATCTTTCAAGCTTAATAAAGACACAAGCTGTATACATGCAACACAACTAAACCCATCTGGGGTTTCCTTAATTCATTGAGGAAGATAATATGGTTGCATAAAAAGTTTATCCCTTTAAACAACAATCATGCCTGACGGGCTGACCATATTTTCAGATGCAAACACAAGGACAGCCTCAGAAATAGAAGTAGGACTAAATGTTGGCACTGATCACCGATGCAGGAGAGCTACAATACAAAATCAACCAAATAAATTGCGGTCCTGCATGAATGTGGCGTGGCAGCACAGCAGGCAACTCTTTGAAGAAGCAACTTCTGTCCCTGGTGTGAAGACAGGGACACCTGAGCCTGCACAACACTGGAGCGCTCAACCGACGCTATCAAAAACAAGGACATTTTTTAGTTAATCAAAAAGGTGAGGACTCTGGGACAGTCCATTAAAAACTGGGACTGTCCGGGCAAAAAGTGTGACACATGGTGGCACCGTGTGAGTTTGCAGGTCTGTACTTCGGTTGATCTTATTTGGGGGTAGGTCAATAGTGCATAATGTTACTTCTTTTACCCCTTGAATTTTACTCAGTCAGCATCCATGGTAGCAGTCCTGTTACAAGCTTTCATGGGGCCTAGGTTCCTAATGTCGCGTGCAGCCTTTGTTGGGCTTCATGCTGGTGCCCAAGGACCTGGTTCAAAAGGAAAACCATGCTCCTTGTACATATTTCGGGGCATTTGAGGCCTGTGGTGCCCTCTAGTGGTGGCTGCCATTAGCTGCCTCGTGAACTGCCTCATGATGAATATTTCAGGATTATTTGACATGTAAATAAGTTTAGCATTGGCAGCGTGGGGTCCTGCCAAGAGTGGGCCCAGGGCAAACAGCCCCTTCTGCTGCCCCCTTGTGACGGCCCTGAATGTTGGCATATGTGCAGCAGTGAAACAATTAGCACAACAGTAATAAACCTTGGGAATATTACATCACTCAGGAAAAACAGCAACACTGTTGCATAAGGGCGCAACTGACACCCCCGCAGTCCCCCCAGTGTGGCGGAGCCCCCAGTCTTCAGTGCATGAATGGGGCCCCTCAGCTGCTTGTCTGTGTAGTAAACGTGTGCGTCTCTCTAAAGCAGCGGCAGTGAGCAGTTCCCTCTGAGCTGACACCTGCAGATCCAACACCAAAAATAAATAAAATAGATAATTTGTTTCTCTTTCAGGCCCTTTCGGAGAGCAGGCTCGTGGGGTGGGGGGCTCAGAGGAGTTGTCTTTCATTGAGCAGTGCTCATTTGAGAGCGAAAGAGGTAGCACCGGACTGACAAGGTAACGAAGGCCCCTGCAGAACCTGCGTCACAGGGGGGCCCAACCTTTCAGGGACACTCTAATCCTTCAGGTGGGCCCCATTCCACCCCAAGGCCTGTGTGTGAATAAATGTGAGAGCTACAGGCTCCTCTTCACATTCTGCATGGGGGGTGGGGGGGGCATAGATTTTACATGACGCCACTGCCTGTTCCTAGATTATGAAAAGGAAAAATGAGCGACAGAACACTCCAGGGTTACTGAAGGGGCTTCAAAACAGACTGAAGCTACAGTGCCCATTTCACAGATTGGTGAGAGAAGTAGCAAGAATGTGCCAGTCAGTACAACAGACAGAAGAAGTTGGAATTTACGATGGGAAAGACAACCTATATGTGAAAAAACACATTTGTCATCTTATGAAGTGAGGGGAGAGATGCTGACGTAGTGACTGACTGTCTGGAATAAAATGCATGTGCAGGTCACAAAGAGTAGAAAAAAGGAAATGGAAGTGGAGCCAGCGTATATGAAAAACCTTCCTTATGAAAAATCAAAGGGAAGACACGAAAAAGAGAATGAAATGTTTGTAGGCTTTGGGTGCCATAGTAGAGTTCCTAGGAGTGAAGATTTGACCCGGGAGAAATTTGAATTATTCTGGCAAAATTTGTGTAATTTCTGAATTTTGCATTAAGCCAGATGTTTAAGTTGTAATGCGCAGAAAATATCCCGCTGAGGCATTTGAACCAGTCTCCCGCCGGTAATTTGCGAGACCTTTTTTTTTTATACCTAAACTGTGCATTGGCATGAAAAAACTGCATTTGTGCTTCAATCATGGTGACTTCAGACTATGACCTAATCAAAGCAGTGCACAGTGAAAAAGCATCACTATTGCGATGAAAAACGTCACCTGATAAGGATCTGTGGCAATATCTCATGTGACTCTAACAAAAATGGCCCCTATAAACAGGAATTGCACACTGAGCATGCTCAGCATGTAATGTTTTTTCAGGTTTGTTCACACACTTACCTAACATGAGTTCAAATGGGATATGGCCATCTCTTCAAAGCCCCAGCTCCCTATTCATTCTCTAATACAGTCACAATCTCAGCATCTCTGAGTCCTACGTATCAGCAAGACTAGAACGGGAGGAAAGTCCTTCTCATACCTCGCAGCCCAAGTCTGGAACACCCTCCCCCTCCACATTCGGCAATCTCCCACACTGCCCCAGTTCTGGAAGGACCTTAAGACCTGGCTTTTCAGATGACCCCAGCACTCAACGGAGCCTCCCTCCTTCCCCCCAGCGCCTTGAGACCCTCACGGGTGAGTAGTTGTGCTTTACCAACCCCTGATTGATTGATCTCTCCATTGTTCCATCTTTCTTGAGAACCATCATCTCTTCACTGTCACAGCTATATTCAGTTCACCTAGTGTCAGATCCAGGGCCGGACTGGGAATGCAAACCGGCCCTAGCCAATTGAGTGGGACCGGCTGCGGCATGGGTGGGGAGTGGGGCGGGTGGGGGGGGTCTACCCGTAGAAAACACTGCAGCTGCTTTTGGTACAGGGGGGACGATATTGCAGCCCCCACCAGTCCAAAAACGCCCCCCAACAGTCCAAAAACTGCCCCCACCCTTCCGGCCCACCGGGAAAATGCCCGGTCAGATCAGTGCATAAAGACACAGGGAGACTATGAATTGCCCAAGTAGAAAATGCAGTATGACTTGCTGTAAAGGCTATAACCTTACCACAATATTACCAGGGCCAATGGAATTCTGCGATTGTGCGGCTGCGCAGTTTGTCGCATAATTATAGGTTTGCCGCATTTGCCACATATTCCATCATCTCCTGCATAATCTGCAGATTTTAACAAAAAAAATTGTTTCTAGCTCAAACGGTTAAAAAGTTAGTAAAAACGCAGACACTTGTTGCCACGCAGTGGAACGCCCGTTGCAAAGGTTGACTGGTCACCTTTCTGTTGCTTATTACTATATTTGGGTGTTAAACTGGTATTAATGATGTGCAACCAATACACAGATAGTGTTAACAAGTTTAAAAATGACAAAATAATGAAGTAATACTATCACAAAATGTGCCACATTATGCTGCATAATTTGCCTTTTCTTGCTGCATAATTTACTCAACCCTGCTGCATAATTTTGCCCTGCCCTTTCACAAAATCCCAGTGGCCTTGCATATTACATTTTGAAGAATAGACCATGAGACTGGACACTTTTATTTTTTAACCATACACTTATTAGCAGCTTTTACATTGATTTTAAATGCTCCCGATCTTGCCAAAAAGCAACCAGAGGGATATTTTCAAAAGTGATTTCCCAAGAGCACTGAATTTTGCCCCAGGGGAAGACTGAGTTTAAAATCCATGTCATCATGTTCCACGTTTTCCAAATACCTAATTAGACCACACCTGGGGTGGCAGATCAAGACACCACCAAATCCAGGATTTGTCACTATGTTATGGGCCACTGGGTGACCCTTCCCCAGACACCAAAAAGGAGGGCATACCGCAGATGGTAGAGGCCAGGGCTTTAAGTGGGGAGGGTCCTATTGGGTCTCAGACTGTTGAACGGTAAAAAATGTATTCTGTTAAGTTAGCCTCTACTCCTCTTCCATTTTGTCTACCAGCCCCCATTTTGTGTTTCTGCGGGGACTTTTGTAAAGTCAGAAGTTACGTGTTCACTGAAAGCTGGTTGTACTGATAATGCTCGTGTGCCACAGTAAGCAGCCCTGCCCTGCCGAAGGGCCTACGTGCACAGATGTCTAATCTGTTAGCCCACCAACGCCTGTAATCTCCCTTGCCTATCTACAAAGATGACGTGGGTAGGGGTTTATCAGAATTCAACAGTTCAGCATGTACGCGTTATGTAAAAATGCCATAAGAGGGTTATGTAAAGTGTGATGTAACCATGACAAACGGGTTGTGTAAGCATTATGTAACAATGACAAAGTGGTTTCAATGTGTTTTACGAGGCACCGAAAAGTATAAATGCCATGTTTGAACTTGTACTTGTTAGCCCCCTCCCTTAGACACTTGCAGTGCCTGAATGAAGGGACTCCTCTCATGAGTGAAATAAACTTGTCTTTTGTTTCCACTCCAGTGTTGATCCTCATTTTGTGAACCCGTAGACAAAGGGTGTCCCTGCACCAGTGAGACAGATAAAAATCTCACTTCTACAAGACCAAGCAGTAATTAAAAACTGGCTTTGAAATTGGCCACTGCTTGGCCTTTTAATCATGTCCTTAACAGACAAAAAGCACAGATCAATTTCTGTGCAATGACTGTAAAAGCCCTTAAGGTAATCCATGTCAGCAATGCAGTCTCTGTTTTTATTGCACATATTACATCATCTTGAAATCCCTAGGAGTACCAGATTGTGTGTTTTGGTAGTTTTCCCATTTAACATGTGACTCTTGTATTGTCCATCCTGTGAATTGAGCCGCCTCGAGGTGTCTGGTGAGTTTAGGTTGTGGGTGCACATGGTGGTGCATGATGTAGAGCTTTGGAGTTGAGACTAAAGGCAGGGTAGGGCATGGTTCTCATTGTGCCTGTCAGTGGATCTTAAAAGAGACGGCATGCTCATTCGATCCTTGGCTTCTCTGCAGAGAGGAACAGTCACATATGTATCAAATGTAATTACTATTTTATGTGTGAAATATTGGGTACATAGCTGTCGAAATATTGAGGGACAAGTTTACAAAATGAACAGTTTTTTATCGGTATGAAATGGAATAGTCTTAAGCCCTGAAACACTCATAGCAAATATCAGTATCCCCCCAGATTCTGCCCAGTAACTGACCACGGCCGCAGGATCCAATGAAAAGGTATCACACTCTAGTCATGTCTTGGCCTTGCCGTCAGAGTCACTGCCACCCCAGTTGTGGTCTAGTGGGCTAGTTGGAAAACCACAAGACATATATTTAAATCCTGGCCTCCCCAATTGGTGAAAGTGTGTGCTCTTGAGAAATTACATTTAGAACTTATTCCTCTACTCACTTTTTGGCAAGGTCTGGAGTATGTAGAATCAATGTTAAAGCTTGTACGATATATGTGGAAGAAAGAAGGCTGATGAGAAACCAATATTAGGCAGGCTTGGTATTCTGCAACACCAGCATTTAGCAATGCGGGGATGGGCTCCTAAGAAAACCGTTGGACCCCTGCACTTATTTTCATACATATTAGGCACTGCTTTTGATGCAATGCAAATGTAACAAGAACAATAGGAACTCAAACAAACATATAACAGAGGTTTTACACAGGACTGTTCACACCTTGCAATATTACCTTGCAGACAACAGGGTCAAGATTTGAATGGTGCAGCAGGCGCAGTAGCACCGGGCCCAAAAGTTGTCAGAACTCCTCTAAAAACCGGCAACCACGCGCTTGGAAATGGTGGATTTTGAGCGGTCTACTTGAAGGCATTGCTGCCTATTTGCCTGGAGAGACGAGAATCAGTTAAGTACAATCAAATTAATTTCCTATTTCCCTACACTAATTCACCACTAATCCTTCTTGGGATCCGCAGTAGCGTGCTACATGCCAAAAAGCGCTTCAACACCTCAGCTGGGGTAGCAAGTGCTATATAAATGCAAACCTTTCCCTCTTCTATCCCTCCACTATCCTCCTACAACCAAATAACAGACTAAGATATCTACTGGTCAAATTAATTTCTTATTTCACTATACTAATTCACCACAGATCCTTTTGGGTTCCGGAGTAGCGTGCTACTCGCCGAAAAAACGCTTCGCCGCCTCGTCAGGGGTAGTAAGCGCTATATAAATGCAATTACAATACAATACAATACACCAGTGTCCGCTTTTCACCACAGTGTAGCTCTCAGAAACTTGCCTTAAATGAGTGGTCGTGTCAACTATTCCACAACCAGGGTAACCTGGGCAGACACAGAAACACCAAGAACAAGTCCCAGGTGAAAGGAGTAAGAAGTAAGACGAGCAACAAAGTGTCATTACTAAACAAAGGACCAGATCACTGGAGTTTCTGGCAGAATCTCTGGCACGAGGCACCTCAAAGACATTTACTGCCTGCCGGTCAGAGTTTTTAAAGTAACAGATAGATACAAGTTCTTCAGAGGGTTGGACACTCATCTGGTTTAGAGCATTGTGCTGTCCTCTTGGATTGATGTTCTGTAGTTCGAGGGAAAATTGCCATAGAGTGGGGGTTGTGATATTCCAATGTGGTGGCAGTCTCCATTTTGTTTTGAGTGGAAGTTGAGTTCTTCTCAGTTTATACTGTGGGTCACAAACTTGTTTTGGGTTGTGGCAGATGTTATATTGGAGTGGGCCGTAACAGATGCCATCTTGCTTTGGGCATCGTGCCCTATAATCACCATCATCCAGGAAGGAGCGAGTTTACCATGTGACCATTGATTCTAACCTCCCCAATGTTAATGTTCTCACAGATTCTTCAACCTAGCATCCAATGTCAAATGTGATTTCTTCACTCTTCTGTAGCTGACTACATTTATCATATCTAGTTTATTTCGGTTGAAAACCATAAAACTAAACATTTTAAAAGAGCCTATATAATTAAAGTAAACAGTTGATGCATTGTAATCATACGTAACATGCCAAAGTGCTTATATCTCTATTGTACCCTAGCTGTGTCCACTTATTTCATATTCTAATTGTATATGGAAATAAGAACAAAGTATATTAATTATGTGTACAGGACTTTATACTTATATGACTCTATATATCTAAATGTCATCTCAGGAAGCATTGTTGGTATTAACCAGTGTTATGGATAGTCTGAATGGGCTCTGCAGACTAGGAAATAATAGATGATCGTTTCTGCCTTCTCCTAGCAGAGCTGGACCGAGATCCGTCCAATTTCTTTGCAGTATTTTTAAATATGTGAACCGCCATGAAACGTCCATCTCCCTATAAGTGAAAGTGCAAAGCGGGCTCAATCCTTTATACTTGCACCCCTGCATTTGACTATTCCCTGAGTATTTAAACTGTATTTGCTTTTTAGATGATTTGGGAACAATTCAAAAAGACAAGTAAGAGTATGTAAAAGGGTGCTACAGGATTACTACTTTATGTAGTTCAAAATGCCTTTGTGTATAGGCCCTTGGGTGAGTATCCTATAACTTTCCACTTAGCTCACAATTTAGAGGAGTTTTAAATCTCTCTTGTTTAATCAATGATAGCAGTTCAATTTTCCTCGTCCGATACTCTTTGTTACACCACCCTCTGCTAAATAATTCATGGGAGTCATGGTGGAAATTCTATAGGAGCAAAAAAAGAAAGCAACCCTGTGCATATCACTTTTGTAAAGCATACCCAGCGTAAAATGTTCATAAATCTGTCCTGAGCATCCTATGATTGATGGTGGGGATTTTCAATTGTTAAAAGAGGTGTAGGGCCATTTCTTTATGGGAAGAAAACCATTTTGAAAACAATAATCAGAGTCTCAAAGAACCATGATCACTCTCAATTCTAGGTTCAATAATTAGATCATACATTAGGTACAGTGCTGAGTGTTAATCATAAAATAATCAATTTGGCCCTGAGACCCTCTGGCTTGGTAAGTTGGATTAGGTGAGGATCTGAGATTGATGTCCCATTACTGGCCCGGATACCCATTTTCAAATGCAGGAAGATTCATCTGGCAATCTCGTACAGTTCAATAGGCTTTACCCGCCCCCCCTCCCCCTCAATAAACATCCTCTTCCAAAGGTTAAAATTGGTTATTGAAGTTCCTTGCAATAATTACCATGTCTCAATGGGCCCTACAGATGGATGTTATCTGCTGATGTTAAAAAGTTCTCTAGATTTTTAACAGTGTTTGAGGCAATGTGCCAGTTGTCACTCTGATAATATATATTAAACAAATCTATTTGCTTCCCTGAATTGAACGACATTATGAGATGGTCCATATCACAGTGGTTGAAACCATGAAATTTTACATCACAGGCAATACAAGCTTTTATCCAGATATTTAAGACCCCATTAGACGCTCCCGGCCTTTTTAAGTGCTTATGCCAAAATGTTGGTAGCCCTGTTTGAAAAGCTGAGAGGTGGTTCAAGCCTCTTGAGGAACATATATGGAGATTAAAGGAAAATTATCTAAAACTGGCCAGTGGTGGTCAAGGTTTTTATTTGCTGGTGGTACCCACTAAAGCACAGCCTTGTTGGGACTTTCTAACTACTATTTAGGTTTAGAGTCAAACCACCACTTCAAATATTTCTTTCTCACAACAGTAAGAGAGAGAGAGCTAAATTGAACAGATCGAGAATCAAAGTAACGGGGCACTACCCAAACACTAAGGCCTACTATTGAGAACAATAACCTCCATGCCCTAGCTTGGAAGGAAGCAGATACTGACTCTTATAAAGCCTTGGTGATACTGGATGGGTCAGGGATGATGAAGGGTCATCACGCACTCGATCATGGAAGGCATCTCCGCAGGTACCCACCTTTACATTCACACAGATGCTGTTTGGTCAGCTCTAGCCTTGCAATTTCCTTACTGGTTCTAGTCAATGAGGCTCAGCCCTTTGTTCCCATAGTTTCCCTCCACAGAATGAGCACTCCTTCCTCTTCATCTCGCACGGCAGACCACAGGAGAAGTGCATCTCCAGTTCCTTTGCCTGGGCCCGGCCTGGGCATGCCTCTCTCCCAGCCTTCAGTACAGTTTCTGGAGCAAAGCCCTTTTAGCACAAGCATGCAGCCAGGCCGGCTTTAGGGCAGTGCGACTGGTGCGGTCGCCCTGGGTGCTGACCTGTGGAGGGGGGCGCTGTGACCTCAGGGGGGCACTGTGTTTAGAAATATTTTATGATGGGAGAGATAAGGGGCACTTTTGCAGGTGGTAGGGAGAGAATCCGAAGAGGTGGTCATGGGATGTGGGGGCGCCAAAAGTGATTGTCGCACAGGGCGCCATCAGCACTAAAGCCGGCCCTGCATGCAGCCTGTCACGTCCATAAAGAAATACAAAGACAACTTGAAAAGGGTCTACTATTTTGTGCCTCCAGTAGTACATTGTGCAGTTAGTTACCTGTCTCTCTACTCTCTCAAAGAAATAATCTCACTCTTAGTGCAGAGAGAAACCTGCTTTGTGAAGTATCAAATCAGTTCTAGAGTACCCATACCATTTAAACCCCGCTTTTGTGTAGACCCACCTTATAGTGGTACAGAACCTGACAGATGAAATACCCTGCAATCAAACCCCAAATTACAGTAATCTTGTACTTCATGCAATTCGAATACTATTTGTTCACACTCCTGAAATGCAGTTCTATAGCACTTCAATTTCTCTTCTAAGCACTCACAAATTATGCTTGTGTAGCACCCTATTTCACCCTCCATAACAAAATCTTTCAGTGGACCTTAAATATGAACAGATATGCTGTTCCTCACAATAGTGCCTTTCTGGGTTTTGGATAGTTAAGTGGCTCCAGAAATCACTAAACAATTACCTTCACTCGGCCATTAACCTTTTAAGTTTGGGTGTCGGCCATTGACCGACACCCGCATTACCTCCCCAGTGCATGTGTCGGCCATTAGCTGTCACTGGGGAGGTATTTAAAGGCCCCTCTGGTGCTCTGCACCAGAGAGAGTCTTTTTTTTTTTTTTTCACCAAGCTGCTGGGGAAGAGCTTCTCGAGCAGCTCGATTGTTTTTCATTTTCAATCTGTAATGACGATTATAATAGGGTGAAAGCAAAATGAGCCAATGGGCTCGTTTTACTTTCACTGCATCATGCTCATGGGGCGTATCATAGCCCCCCAAGCACTGATTGCTTTGGCAAGAGGTATTGTTGGAAAACGGAGAATCTCCCCTATCCAACGCTACCCCTGCCTAGTGGAACCCCGCTTGGGGATTGCCACAGGAGAGCAATACCCAAGCAGGGATCCACCCACTAGGCATCAGGGATGAGGGAGTGACCCCTTAGGCAATGGCTTATGCTCCCCCAGATAATTTGAATACTTTAGACTTTCTGCCCCCCCCTGGGCGGCGGATGGAGCAAATTAGCAGAAGTGGGAGTTAGGGGTAAAGCTTTACAGCTCCTACATTCCTTCATGTTGGGGAGAACAAATATCGTTAGCTGCGGAAGTTTTAGAGCTTCAGCCTTCCATGTGGGGTCCCTCAGGGCTCCTCCCTGAGCCCCACCCTATTTAACATTTATGTGACCCCCCTGGCTGAGCTGGTGAGATCATTTGGTTTGCAGGTGATGTCATACGCGGACGATACTCAAATCATTGCTTCCATCTTTAATGATTTACAATTGGTTGCGGAGAAATTCAACCAGTGTATGGCAAGCATTATCTGCTGGATGAAGAGTAACTCCCTCAAGGTCAATGCTGAGAAGACCGAGATACTGGTTTTTGGTGTACAGAACTCGATCTGGTCAAGTGCCTGGTGGCCTGCAGATTGTGGTCCCCTTCCTGTCCCAGCTAAGACAGTTAAAATTCTAGAGGTCATTTTTGACGAGAGTCTGACCTTTGATGCTCAGGTCAACCGTACGGTCAGCACCTGTTTTTATATCTTAAAGATCCTCAGAAAGGTGTTACTCTTCATACTGCCTGAATTGCATCGGTCCACCATCATCGCACTTATCACTTCCCGGCTTGATTATTGCAATGCCTTACACCTCAACATCAATGCGACTTATATGAACAAACTCAAGGTTGTTCAGAACGCTGCAGCAAGGCTGATCCTGAACATTCCAAAGCAACTATCTGCCAGGGAGGGGATTCGCGCCTTGCACTGCCTTCCCATTAAGCAACGTATCTCCTTCAAGGTTCTGAGCGCGGTATACAAAGCTGTGCATAGTAAAGGCTCACTGCAGTTGCAAACTATGTTCCAATGGTTTACCCCCCAGAGAGTTCTGCGATCCTCCTCTCAGAAAATATTGATCTCTCCAAGATACCTCAGGGCCAGGTGGGGTGGGCTCTCCTTCTCGGTAGCGGTCGCCAAGCTTTGGAACTCCCTGCCTTCTCCCATCTCCAATGCGGACTCTCTTTTGGCCTTCAGAAAGCTGCTGAAAACATGGCTTTTCTCATCCTAGTTGGCGGTCTTATGCTCCTCCCTTTACCCAGGTCTGCCTGGCGCCTTGACACCCTCGGGTATAAGTGCGCTTAATATTTTATCCTATCCTATCCTAATAACCCCTGATCAGCCTCACCCGGGGGGGCAGAAAGCCCACTAGATGCTAGGGACAGCTTCTTGTTTTAAAATATAGGGGTGGGGGCTGCCGACTATGGGCATGGCCTTGCCTTTACCCCAACTAAATGGGACATCAGTGTTTCTGCCCCCTCGGGGTAGATGGGAGTAATTACCCCCGATCTGCTTTCCCGTGGGTGCAAAAGGCTAATCAGAGCCAGGGCAAGCTTTTTATTTTAAAATATAGGGGTGGAGGCTGCCTACCATAGGCATGGTCATGCCCCCACCCCAACTAAATAGGACATCAGTATTTCTGCCCACCTGGGGGTGGGGGCAATTAACCCCAATCTTCCCCCGGGGAAGCTGAAAGCCCACTAGGTGCCAGAGAAAGCTTTTTTTTTTTTAAATATTGGGGTGGGAGGCATGCCCCACCTCAAAGCAGAATGCCCACTAGAAACCAGGGAATTTTTTAAAATAGAAATATAGAGGTGGGTGCTGCCCACCATGGGCATGGCCATGGCCATGCCCCGAAACCTTAGCAGACAGTCTTTCTGCCACCCGAGGGGGCAAAAGGGGTCAAATTACCCTCAATCTCATTCCAGGGGGGGCAGAAAGCCAAATAGTCAGTAGGGCATTTTTCTTTAATATAAGGGCGGGGCTGCCCACAATTGGCATGGACATGTCTTCACCCCAGCTAAATTGACCATCATTCTTTCTGCCCCCCTGAGTGGTGGATGGGGGTAATTACCCCCGATCAGCACCCCAGGGGGACAGAAAGCCTACTAGACACCAGGGAGAGCTTTTTTAAAAACAAATATAGGAGTGGGGGCTGCCTACCATGGGCGTGGCCATGCCTTGACCCCAACTAAATAGGCATCAGTCTTTCTGACCCCCCCAGGGGACAGATGGAGGTAAATATCCTCGATATGCTCCTCGGTGGGGGGGGGGGCAAAAAGCTCACTAGATGCCAGTGAAAGCTTTTTTTAAAATAAATATAGGGGAGGGGGCTGGGCACCATGGGCATGGTCATGCCCCCAAAGTAGAACAGACTCTTTCTGCCCCCTTGGGGGGGGGGTGGATGGGGTGATTACCCACAGTATCCTCACCCCCCCAGTTGGGGCAGAAAGCCCACTAGTCACCAGGGCATTTTTGTTTTTAAATATAGGGGTTAGGGCTGCTCACAATGGATATGGCCATTACCACACCCCTAATAAATGTGCCAAACGTCTTTCTGCCACCCCTGGGGGGAACAGATGGGGTTTGTTATCCCCAATATGCCCCCTGGGAGGGGGGACAGAAAGCCTACTAGTAAAAAAAAAATAAAAAAAATAGAGAGGTAGGGGTTGCCCACAAAGAGCATGCCCATGCCCCTAACCCAAAATCAAAGCAGGCAGCCTATCTGCCCCCCCCCCCCAGGATCAGATGGGGCGATTACCACTAATCTTACCCCTCGGGGGCAGAAAGTCCTCGAGACACTAGGGGCTGCATTCATGCAATATTATTTTGGTGGACGCGCCACCCCAGGGCATGGGCCCATGCTCTCCCCCTTCCCGGGGTCTAATAGACGTTCTGCCCCTTCTGGGGGGTAGATAGGGTATTCCCCTCCAATCTGCCCCCCGGGGGGGGGCTGAAAGCCCACTAGACACCAGAGATTTTAAAATGGGGTCTGAGAGGCCCTGGATGAGGTCTCCAGCCATGCGCGGGGCTCTCTCTTCATTACGAGAGCCCCGCTGACCGTCACCAGCATCGCTCTCCTCTTGGCGCCTCCGTGGACTTCTTCTGCGCACGTTGGGGATCTCAGGGGAGCCCCCACTTGGGTCACCGGGGCTCCCAACAGCTCACGGGAGCCCCGGGCGGCAGCAGGAGAGTGCTCGGCCGGCTAATCTCTCCAGCGGGGGCGAGCGCGGGACTTCCCTCGCAAAACCGGAAGTCCCGCCCGCCGTCAGGCACCACGTTGCCTGACTTCCTCCCGGCCACGGCGGTGATTCCGGTGATTCCTTCGTGTGGGGGCAATACGGGGTAGGCTCCCGTGTTAAATAAATACCAAAGCGGGGTGGGCACCTGCTCACATTACGGCAATCGCGGGGTGGGCACCCGCTCGGAGTATATAAAAACAAAGGCAGAGATGCGGGGTGGGCACCCGCTCGGTGCACACCAATGCGGGGTTGGCACCCGCTCCGTTGGGCAGTGATGTGGGGGAATCCCCATGTCGGGATTTCCCCTGAATGCGAGGAAGCTCCGCGCTGCGAAGCCCCAGCCCTCTCCTCTTGGGCAAATTAAAATAAAAGCGCCTACGAGGCGCTAGGAGCCACAGCTCCAGACAGCAGAGTGTCCTTGGTGCTGGGGAGACCACAGCACAGCACAGCCAGGCAGGCCAGCACGCAGGTACCCCCAGGAGACAGCAGCTGGGTCCCGGCGGTTCCTCCTGGCCGAGGGTCCCCTCCAAGCAAGCACAGAACAGAACATTTTCATGGGGTCACAGCCCCTTCTTTTATACATATATCCCCCTCTTGTCACACAGCACAGGGCTGGGGAAAACCAGATGCAACTGGTTTGGGGGAGCTTTGGAGCACTTTGTTGTGCTCAGCTCCTCTCCTCTTTGTCAGGTGGGGCTAGGTGCTCAGGACGCACCACAGGGGGTGGAGCCAGCATTGTGGAGGGAAGGCACAACCCTATTCAGGTCCCAGGTCCAACTCCTCCCTCCCATCTAGATGCAGATCTCTCTATTCACCACTGGGCAGACTCATCTTGGCTCCTGGAGCCAAGCACACCACCAGCCCTGTCAATCACAAGCCAGACATGCACTCCACATCAGGCAGGCAGACACACAGCACACAGAAATGCCAACTTCTAAAAGTGGCACTTCTCCACTAGTCACAATAAATCTGCGCACACCATTGCGCAGCATTTATTCTCACGAGTCGCACATACTAAACTCGCCCCTGCACTCCTCTCACACCAGGAATTACCATGGACACACATATCCCCCATGCATTCCTATGGGAGGACAGGCCAATCTCACCACACGCACTCAGAGTGCGCACGCACTTTACACTGGGACACAGTGCTAAAGTGCGCAGAGGCCAAAAACTACTAACATCAGGTCACATTAACAGGCAAAAAGTTTAGGGGTGAACCTGCCAAACGGGCCAAGTCCAACACAGTTTAACCTCAATCTATATATTTTTCTTAATTAACAGAATTGTGAAACACCGGAAGGGATTCCCTCACGGAATGTCTGTATTAAAAAACGTGTTCACTCCTGGATTAATAAACAGTAGGCTTCATTAAAGTTTGGCTGATCAAGATCCAAACTACTTGGGCAATGAAAGTGCAGCTGCCATGTAATTTAGCCATTACCGCCAAGTGCCCGGGGTTTATTTTCACTGAACAGCAACAGCCTTCATTATGTGGACCACATCAGTGAAAAAAAATTGTAATGTAAAGTGCTTCTCTTGTAAAACACTAATTCCCTTAGGCCAAGTTTGTGCTATATAAAACCACAAAAAAAGTATTATTGTCAGTACACTACAGCCATGGTGCTATTAGCAGACCTGTCAGCACTCATTATTTTCTGAAGAGAGCCCACCAAAAAGCGGGTTTATCTGTTCATTTGTTCTACATGACACGCCCAATAACTACCTTGTGAAACCAGCAGGAAAAGACCCAGCGAGAATGTCATTGGAGGATTTGAGCAAAAGAGGACCCCCCAACCACTCCACTGCCATTTCCAATAGTGTGAGCTCTTTGTAATGGCCAGCAGCAGCTATGCCGTCTGACAACTCCCACCCCCAGTCTTAAAGGGGCAAGAGATGTGTTACAGGGCACTTTCAAGTGCTGTTCATGGGCCTCACAGTAGCTGCCAATAATGACACACACAGTGTTGCAGTGTGAGCCAGAAGTCACGAGCGACCCTGGCCCGTTTATTTAAGCCCTCTGGCCACGCCTGGCCAGAAGGTGATACAATGTGTGGCTTTGCTTCTGGGCCATGTCCCGGGTCCCGCCGCCGCGGGACTCGGGGTCGTTACATCCCTCCCCAAGTTAGTGTTCAAACAAAAATTGCAAAATCAACAGATAAAGTCTTGGAGCCTCCGACTGGGAGGGGGGTGTGGTCTCAAGTTATACCTCCCCTGTCTGTACCGCAGACTTGTGGGCTGACTCTTTGGTGATGGTATGACTGTGTCAGCGCTTGGTTTGATAGGCATGGCGGGTGATTGGGAAGAGTTTGTTGCACTTTGATCTCCTGTGGGGATAGAGGACATTTCACCCGCAGCCTGTTCTCCTTGTCAGACATAACTGGACTCACTGTCATCTCGACCAGATGGTGGCACCCTCTTGAACCAGGGCTCGTTTCTGGTTGTTATGTCTGTACCCTTCTGGGCAGTAATCGTGGTGCAGTTTGCTTTTAGGACAGTCCACAGCCCTGGTTCATAGGCTGTCTTGAACTTCCCTCCACTGCGTCGATTCTGCACCAGCACAAAACTCCCTGGCATGATGATACGAGTCTTGGCTCCCCGATGTCGACTGGCGTGGTCGTTATTTCTTTTCGGATGAACCTGGGTGGTGTTTGGTTCATAAGGCTCTGGGGACCAGGCTTCGGCCACAGGGATGGTGTCTCTGCGATGTCTAGCAAGCATCAGGGACCATGGTGATCTCTGTGTTGTGCAGTGCGGGGTGTTGCGGTATTCCCGCAGGAAGCGTTGTAGCACTGTTTCAGGGTCTGCTTGTTCGGCCACTGCGATTCGTAAAATCTTGTTTAGTGTCCTCATGAAGCGCTCAACTTCACCGTTGGCTTGTGGCCATTGTGGCGTGATACGACGATGGCGTACTCCTAGTAACGTGAGCAGCTCTTTGAACTCTCCCCCCTGAAAGGGAGGGCTGTTGTCAGTTTTTAATTCGTGGGGTAAACCAAACAGTGCAAATGTCTTTTCCAAGACGGGTTGTAGATGCCTGAAGGCAGTGGACGCGATCAGTTCCACTATAGGATACTTGGAATAGCTGTCGATGATCACAGCTGTTACTCTCCTGTCCGGGAAGCTCCCAAAGTCGAGACGACTTGTGACCAGGGTGTGGAGGCCGGCGCTTCAGTTATAACTGGAGCAGGGGATTCCTGGCTGCTAGTGAGCTGACAGGGTCGACAGTTTCTGACCAGGTCGTCCACGGCTGCCTCAAGCCCCTGGAAACCATACCTTCTCTCTCATGCGTGACTTCATGCACATGGTCTCTTGGTGCCCTTCATGGGCAGGACTGTCGCTCTTTCTTGGAGGCTCGCCGGAATGATGATTCGGGATCCTTGCAGCACTAAACCTTCTGCTGCTGCGCTGAACTCATCTCGCACCCTCCACAGCTTCCCTTGGCGTTCTCTGTCTTGTCCATCTCACTTGCTGGTGTCACGTAGAACGTCTTCCCAGGATCCTTTCTGCAGGGAGGCCATGAGTTTGCTTACAACTGGGTCTTCGGTTGTCGCTGCTTTGATCTCTTCAATGGTGAGGGCGCGGGGACATGCCCACTGTGAGATCATGTCAACGTATTCTTCCATCGTCTTGTCCTGATTATTGTCTTCTTGCCCCGAACTGGGTGGATGCCGTGAGAGGAAATCTGCGGGGGTTTTCGCTCCTGGGCGGTACACTAAATCCATTTGGTAATGTTGCATTTGTATGGCCCACCGTTCAATCCGTGGCGGGGGATGAGGAGCTGTACCTTTGAATAATGGAAGCAGTGGCTGATGGTCTGTCACAACCCGGAATGGGTGGCCGCTAATGTATAGATGGAAGTGGTTGCACGCCCATTTGATTGCAAGCGCTTCTCTTTCGAATTGAGAGTAGCGTGCTTCGGTCGGGGTAAGGGCTGTACTCGCGAAAGCAAGGGGCGCCCATTTGCCTAGTTCGGTTTCCTGCGTTAGGAGTGCTCGGAGGCCCACCGGGCTGGCATCCACCAGGAGTTTGGTCATTCGGGCTTCGTCAAAATACGCTATGGTGGTCTTGCTTAATAGCTCTTCTTTCACTCTTTGGAATGCTCCATCTTCTTCATGGCCCCATTTCCATGCAGCATCTTTCTTCGTGAGGGCTCGTAATGGCTCTGCAATTGTGGCAAGATTGGGTATGAACCGCCCACAGTACGTGGCCATTCCGAGGAAGCTGCGTACTTCTGATGCGGTAGTCGGGTCGGTGCTTGCTGGATGGCGTGAGATTTCCAGGGGTCAACTTGGACACCATCTTGGCTGAAGACGTATTCAAGAATTCAATTGTGTTTTGGAAGAACGAGCATTTGTCTCTGTGGAGAGTTACTCCGTGGTCAGAAAGCCACTGCAACATGGCTCGAAGATGTCGGTGATGTTCTTCGATGGTTGCCAAATGTATCAGGATGTCATCACTTACATTTAGTACTCCTTGGAGGCCCGGCAACATCTCACGCACTGCATTTTGGAAAATCTCGGCTGCGGATCAAATCCCAAAGTTCAACCTCTTGTAGCAACGCAGCCCTATGTGGGTCGAGAAGGTCGTAATGTACCGGCTCTCCTCTGCCAGCTTCAACTGGTGATAGCCAGCATTGAGGTCCAATTTAGAAAACCATCAGGATCCGTTGAGATCGGCGACATTGTCATCGACTGTCGGGGTGATGTGCCTTTCCCTTTTAATCGCCTGGTTGGGCAGGCGCATATCAATGCATAGTCTCAGCTTTCCCGGTTGTTTTGGCTTCTCCGCTATCACCATGGGCGAGACCCACGGGGTCGGCCCGGTAACCTTCTCAATCACTCCTTGTTGTTCCAGACTGTGGAGTTCCTGCTCTACTAGTGGTTGTTGGTGAATCAGTAAGCGTCTGTGACGCAGTGCTATTGGTTTCACAGCTTTGTCAATGTGTAATTTGATGGGCGGCCTCTTCATGCACCCTAGTCAATCAATCAATCAAAAGTTCTTTATTCGGCAACTATTACAGTTAACCATAAAAGCACAATGCATGTAACAGAACTATTAAAACATCATTCAAGCTTAAGGTTACATAAAATTAATTGAATCACATCGCAATTGATTTTCGGGACCTAAAAACACTTTTAAAAAAAGCAATTACAGATACAATAATAAAATTATCATCTAGCTGTTGAAGAGTCGTAAATGCCGGATAACATTGTCTAATAGCAAGTTTTTTAAGCACAGGGATGATCCATCTCCTTCTTGGTATAGAATAAAATTTACAAAAAAACAATATATGTATCGTCGATTGAGCCGAGACCTCGTCACATGGGCAATTGCATAAAACTCTCGACCAATCATTCTGTACAGGGAAACTAAACAATCGATATAAAATGTTCAACCTAAAACATGTCAGGAGAAACCTTTCATAATCATCAGTGATCAGAGCAATATATGGCTGCATCGTAAGGGTTACTAAAACCGGAAAATATGCTTGCACTGTTGGTTTCTTTAATTCAATTGTATTCCTCACTTCGCCCAAATAATGCATACATCTTACTTTTA
This sequence comes from Calotriton arnoldi, assembly GCA_963921515.1. Taxonomy (NCBI): domain Eukaryota; kingdom Metazoa; phylum Chordata; class Amphibia; order Caudata; family Salamandridae; genus Calotriton; species Calotriton arnoldi. The sequence continues at coordinate 1,289,029 of CAWUFW010002969.1, forward strand.
GGTCTTTCCTAGATACATTTTGCATAGTGTGTGGATCTTTAAAATATTCAGGATGGCCTAGTTTAATCATAAACTTTTTGACATAAGCTAACCATCTTATATTTCTGACCCCATCCATTACCAAGGCATCCTTCAATATTTTCCTATTCAACTCTGTCTCATCTGCAGTCCATACTCTATGCCACAAGAGGACAGGCTGTATCTTAATTATGTCCTCTAAATACGGTACCCCAAGTTCTTGGTGGCATATATAAGTTGAAGTGCTGTCTGGTACTGCCAGGAGAGACCTCAGAAACATATTTTCTGCAAACTGTAAGGCATTGACCCCTATAAAGCCCCAAATTCCTGCTCCGTACGTAGCAATGGATACGCATTTTGCCCTATATATTGGTAAGATTTCTCCAGGGGCACGTCTTCCTAATTTTTTGCAGCAGTTTAGCAGGGCCATAATCGATTTAACCAATAGCAACCTTCTTGCCTTGATCGCCGGTGACCACATCCCTAAATGATCGAATAAAATCCCCAAATAGGAGAAAGTCTTAGTATGCTCTATAACCTTTGAGTTTATAAAAATTGTCATAGTTTTTTTTTTAGTCCTCTCCCACAGTTCATTGTAAAAGTTTTAGAACAATTTACTGCGAGGCCCAGGCTCGCCATAAAATTAACAAAAACATTTACCACCCTTTGGAGACCCAGCGGTGTGCGGGCCATTAGGACTGCATCATCCGCATACAGGAGTGCCGGAATAGGGCGATTTGCCACTACAGGTAAATCCTTGCACTCCTGTATCAAAGCAGATTCCAATTGTTTATATATAGCGAAAAAAGGAACGGGGCGAGAATGCACCCTTGTCTTACTCCTCTTCTAACATTAAAGTGCTCAGTGCATTCACCACCTCTCCCAAATCGAACCCTAGCCCTTGCCCCTGAGTAAAGCTGCCTCAAAGAAGTGACTATTAAAACGTTTACACCCATCTCCTCTAGAATCGACCAGAGCTTCTCATGGATGACACAATCGAACGCCGCCGTTAAATCGACAAAAGTTACATACAACCTTTCCTTTTTTGCTTTTGTATACTTTTCTAATATAATGTGTAGGTTTAAACCCTGTTCTATTGTGCCCAATCCCTTGTGAAACCCGTATTGTAAATCACTTAAAATTGAGTGTTCCTCTGCCCACACTTGCAACCTATCTAACAGGACTCGACCCACGATTTTAATTGTAGAGTCCAGTAGAGAAATTGGGCGATAACACACTGGGTTTGCCCTGTCCCCTTTTTTAAAAATAGGCACTATGATTGAATCATACCAGGTTGATAAAAAGCCTTGGGAACAGCAAGCGTTAAAAACCTGTGTTAACAGTGGACCCCAGAGAGGTAAATTAGACTTAAAAAGGTCCACTGGGATGCCGTCAGGTCCTGCCGCCTTCCCTCCAGAGCTTAAGTTAATGGCTGAGTTGACCTCCTTAAGAGTAAAATCTATGGATAAGTCTGATGTAGTCGACAATTTCATAGTGTCGTCAACACTTACTAGAATTCCCTGATCATCGGGCGATGGATTATTATACAAACTAGAGTAGTGTAATATCCATTCGGGTTCAGTGATGGCGATCTCTATGGTTGCTTTATCGTTTTCGACCAAAAAGGTGCGTTAACTGCATTCCAAAAAGCTACGGGATCCCGATTGACCGAGGCATTGCGCAATGCTTGCCAGGCTTCCTCTTTAAGCGCCAACTTTCTAACTCTCAATGCCTTCTTATATTCACGTCTTGCCTCTCTAATATTGTCACAATTTTTTCTCCCAACATGAAGGGCTCTTTTAAGTTTAGAATAGGCCTTTGTACAGCTAGTATCAAACCAGCCTATTGTTTGTTTCATTTTCTTACTTGGGTTCTGAAGTGTTTCCTTAATAAAACTTGAGATGACTAAAAAATTATCTAAAATATCCTTGTAAGATGATTTGTCATCCAAACAAGTTAAAAACATATCTTTGCAATTCGATACCACCTTGCTAGTAAAAGTCTCCAGGAGCCACGTTTTCCCATTTCAGTGCGTAACCATTTTGTCTACTCAGAGAAATATTTTCCACAAAATGGGTTGAATCTTTTCTAATACTAGCACTCTTTGTATTCACCTTCACACCAAAACTAATGGGAAAGTGGTCACTAAGTGCTACATCATGTATAATAAAATCTATTAAACGAGCGGAAAATCTACTCGAAGCTAGTACATAATCAATAGTGGAAAAGGTCCCTCGACCATTAAAGGTGGGCTGAGAAGGGACCATGGGAACACATAAATCATTAACGAATCCAAAATCAAATGTAAACATGATGTCATTCAGGAGGTCACCATAAGATGTATGTGGAAATGTGCAAAACTGGGACCCTTATCATACGATATGCCACATACCCCGTTGTTCATGTACTGGCATGTAGGGGAATTAAAATCCCACACCCAGATGAAGCAGGTCTCCTTTGATATACATGATTGTAATTTGTGTAGATCGCTACTCACTCTTCCCATCAATCCCTCAATCTGCTCAGATGATGCATTATTATAAAAGTTCAATAAAATAATACTAAAAGCTTGATCTATGTGAAGACTGATGATTTGATAAAACTGATCTGTAACATTAAAAACAATTTGTCTTAAATTAAAAAAATTTGAAATATAGATACAAAGGCCACCTTTCGCTTTTAATGTAGACTTTAGAGCCGTGGCCCAGTCCAGTCTCTGGCAGGCTATGACGGGCTAAGACGGGCCCGTCTTGGCCCGGTCTTCGCCCGGGCCGAGCCCGCGCGCGTCCCACGTCGCGTGACCGCCGCGCTGCTTTTCAAGCCCCTCCAGGGGTCTGGATAAAGTGCTCCATGCGTCAGGGCCAAGGGCTGGTCAACAATGGTCAGTTTTCCTCCAGGGGCTCTGGATAAAGTGCTCCGTGCGTCAGGGCCAAGGGTTGGTCAACAATGGTCAGTTTTCCTCCAGAGCGGTCTCCCGCCTCGCGGGACCGCCGCGCTGCTTTTCAAGCCCCTCCAGGGGCTCTGGATAAAGTGCTCCATGCGTCAGGGCCAAGGGCTGGTCAACAATGGTCAATTTTCCTCCAGGGACTCTGGATAAAGTGCTCCGTGCGTCAGGGCCAAGGGCTGGTCAACAATGGTCAGTTTTCCTCCAGAGCGGTCTCCCGCCTCGGCGGGACCGCCGGCGCTGCTTTTCAAGCCCCTCCAGGGGCTCTGGATAAAGTGCTCCATGCGTCAGGGCCAAGGGCTGGTCAACAATGGTCAGTTTTCCTCCAGGGGCTCTGGATAAAGTGCTCCGTGCGTCAGGGCCAAGGGCTGGTCAACAATGGTCAGTTTTCCTCCAGAGCGGTCTCCCGCCTCGCGGGACCGCCGCGCTGCTTTTCAAGCCCCTCCAGGGGCTCTGGATAAAGTGCTCCATGCGTCAGGGCCAAGGGCTGGTCAACAATGGTCAGTTTTCCTCCAGGGGCTCTGGATAAAGTGCTCCGTGCGTCAGGGCCAAGGGCTGGTCAACAATGGTCAGTTTTCCTCCAGAGCGGTCTCCCGCCTCGCGGGACCGCCGCGCTGCTTTTCAAGCCCCTCCAGGGGCTCTGGATAAAGTGCTCCGTGCGTCAGGGCCAAGGGCTGGTCAACAATGGTCAGTTTTCCTCCAGAGCGGTCTCCCGCCTCGCGGGACCGCCGCGCTGCTTTTCAAGCCCCTCCAGGGGCTCTGGATAAAGTGCTCCGTGCGTCAGGGCCAAGGGCTGGTCAACAATGGTCAGTTTTCCTCCAGAGCGGTCTCCCCAACTGGTGATAGCCAGCGTTGAGGTCCAATTTAGAGAACCATCAGGATCCATTGAGATCGGCGACATTGTCATCGACTGTCGGGGTGATGTGCCTTTCCCTTTTAATCGCCTGGTTGGGCAGGCGCATATCAATGCATAGTCTCAGCTTTTCCGGTTGTTTTGGCTTCTCCGCTATCACCATGGGCGAGACCCACGGGGTCGGCCCGGTAACCTTCTCAATCACTCCTTGTTGTTCCAGACTGTGGAGTTCCTGCTCTACTAGTGGTTGTTGGTGAATCAGTAAGCGTCTGTGGCCTGTAGTGCTATTGGTTTCACAGCTTTGTCAATGTGTAATTTGATGGGCGGCCTCTTCATGCACCCTAGTCCTCTGAACAGCTGGGGGAATAGTTCAACAGATGTCTTCTGTTTGCAGAGCCTTAACGAATCGGGCGAATGTGATGAGGCCGAGATCTTCGGCCGTGTGGCTACCCACTATCGTGTCGGTGTCTGTCTACTATGTGGAACGTCGTTGTGACTTCTTGACCTTCTGATCTTACTGGCACAGTTATCTTGCCTTTCAGGGGCAGCGGCGTTTGGCTACCATAAGTTAGGATCTTGACATGCGAAGGGATCAGCAGAGGTTTGGGCTGGAGTTGTTTGTCCTGTTCATTCACAGATGCCCCTGTATCAATTAGTGCAGTGACTCTGGACCCAGCAACGTCTATGGCACACGTTGGTTGTGGGCGTCTCCTCCGTTTTAGGTCGCTAGCGAAAGAGATGAGGTAGCGCTCACCTTCTTCCTCCATGGACGAGTCTTCTAGATACCGTTGGCGTGACAGGGTTTTGGTTGTCTTCACGTTTTTGGGCTCCTCCAGTGCCAGTTGTCTTACTGCCTTCAAAGGTGGTCTCCTTCCTCGTGCTCCTCTGTTCCTCGGACCACCTCGGCACGCGACTGCAAAATGGTTGGGGGTTCCACATTTCGAGCATGTCCTCCCTTGAGCTGGGAATTCTTCCTGCGGGTGTTCCTCCCTTCCGCAGTATCCGCATCATGAACCTGCTGGGCTCTTTGCTGGCCACCGTCCTCGGTTTCCTTTGTTCGGCGTTCGGAGTCCATCGGTGCATCGGCGCGTTCTGTTTTAATGGTTGTGGACTTTTCTGGCTGGTGGATGATGGCCATATCCATTTCTGTCGCTCTTGCATCCGACAAATCATGTGATCTTGCTATTATAAGGATCTCCTCCAACGAGATTCCGGGCTGACGGAGGATGAGGGTTCGAAGGGTTTTATTACGGCATCCCTGTATGACTTGCGCTCTCACCTCCTTATTCTGATCGTCGTCTACGCATGTGCTGGCCAGCTCCCTCAGGCGTGCATGGAATGTGTCCATGGACTCTCCTTCTCTTAGCCGTGCCTGGCGCAGTTTGAATCTTTCATAATCGGGGTTCAACTGAGGGTCGAAATGTGCATTTAGGGCCATGACAGCAGCGTTGTAATCATTCGCTGCTCCGGTGTTAGGTAGGTGCTCAAAAAATTTGTATATCTCTTCACCTGCAAAATGCAGCAGTAGGGACCTTTTCCCGGCGTCGTCTATTTCCCGCGTCGCAGTGAAATAGTAGTCTAGGCGGCCGATCCATATTCTCCACCTTGGAGACACCGTCGTCGGGTCTATCAGTTCGCTGAAGGGTGGCAATGCATTGATCTGGGTGTGCTGTGTGGTGGCCTGGACATTCTGCTGGCCGGCCTGTAGCCCTGGTTGTGCCTGGTGCGGTGGTGGGGCTGCCTGTGCCGCTGCGTCAGTCATGCTGCCTAATGTGGTCCTGTTTTCCTCTTTTCTTTACTCTGATTGCACACTTTGGTGTGATGCCTTTGTGGGCGTTCCTTTGCAGCTCTTGCTATTGTGGTGGATAGTGTCTCTTTTTTTGTGTTTTGTTCCTTTTTTTATTTATCCTTTGGCTGTGCTCCTCTGAGGCCTGCCTTTTCCTCTCTCTCTCAGGACCACGTGTTCAGGGGGTTCTGTGGGGTCCTGCGCGTGGGCCGTCGTGTCAGAGGCTGTGCCGGTCCGTGAGCGATACAGACAGTTGCACTTGCTGCCACTGGGAGCCCTGGGCCAGAGCGCAGACAGGCGTGCGCTTGGGCGGTGTCTCGGGCGGGGCCGCAGTGTTGTTGCTGGCTCACGGAGCTGTGCAGCCAGCAGGGGGCGAGACGCGCGTGTGTGCGGGCCCTGAGGGCAGCTTATGCGGGCCGCTGTACCTTCTCTCACAGGCGGTGATACCACGCTCTGCAGGATGTCGTGCCACTGCGGGTCGCACAGTGCAGCAGGCAGCGTGTGGGGTTTTCGGCCACGGCGAGTCACTCCGACAGCATGCAGGTAGGGCCTCCAGTAGCTCGGTGTCCCCCCAGTGCTGACCGGTAGAGCAGGCAGTGTGGGGTTTGCGCAGGATAGACGGGGTGCTCAGCAGTCACCACCCTCGTCGCCAGTGTTACAGGGCACTTTCAAGTGCTGTTCATGGGCCTCACTGTAGCTGCCAATAATGACACACACACACACAGTGTCACAGTGTGAGCCAGAAGTCACGAGCGACCCCGGCCCGTTTATTTAAGCCCTCTGGCCACGCCTGGCCAGAAGGTTATCCAATGTGTGGCTTTGCTTCCGGGCCATGTCCCGGGTCCCGCCTCCGCGGGACTCGGGGTCGTTACAAGGTGGACAGGCGCCATTTTTTAGCAGAAGTTCCATTACTTTAGACCTTTAAATGGTGCTCTACAGGTTGCTCAATGTGTAATAACATTATTGCAAAACCAAAGGGGATGATGGACGGAGTGTTGAACATTGCAAGCACTCACCCCCAGTCAACTGATCTGGGTTTAATCCATCATCATTCTTTAGCTCACTCCGCCACACCAGTTCAGACATGGCCATATGCAAATCAGTCTGACCCTGTGCCTCATGGGAACAGTCCAGCCCGAACTGCCAAGCCATGTCTTCCCTGGACCGGAAACAAGCATCCTGGGACCGGTTTCTGGCTTACAGCCGTCATCAGCCAGGCTATCTTGAATCCAGTGGCAAAGTGAGCAAGGGACCCACGTCTGGGCATACCCTGCCAACTGAGGGCGAACATAGCAAAACCAAAGGGGATGATGGACGGAGTGTTAAACATTGCAAGCACTCACCCCCAGTCAACTGATCTGGGTTTAATCCATCATCATTCTTTAGCTCACTCCGCCACCCCAGTTCAGACATGGCCATATGCAAATCAGTCTGACCCTGTGCCTCATGGGAACAGTCCAGCCCGAACTGCCAAGCCATGTCTTCCCTGGACCGGAAACAAGCATCCTGTGACCGGTTTCTGGCTTACAGCCGTCATCAGCCAGGCTATCTTGAATCCAGTGGCAAAGTGAGCAAGGGACCCACGTCTGGGCATACCCTGCCAACTGAGGGCGAACATAGCAAAACCAAAAGGGATGATGGACGGAGTGTTGAACATTGCAAGCACTCACCCCCAGTCATCTGATCTGGGTTTAATCCATCATCATTCTTTAGCTCACTCCGCCACCCCAGTTCAGACATGGCCATATGCAAATCAGTCTGACCCTGTGCCTCATGGGAACAGTCCAGCCCGAACTGCCAAGCCATGTCTTCCCTGGACCGGAAACAAGCATACTGGGACCGGTTTCTGGCTTACAGCCGTCATCAGCCAGGCTATCTTGAATCCAGTGGCAAAGTGAGCAAGGGACACACGTCTGGGCATACCCTGCCAACTTAGGGCGAACATAGCAAAACCAAAGGGGATGATGGACGGAGTGTTGAACATCGCAAGCACTCACCTCCAGTCAACTGATCTGGGTTTAATCCATCATCATTCTTTAGCTCACTCCGCCACCCCAGTTCAGACATGACCATATGCAAATCAGTCTGGCCCTGTGCCTCATGGGAACAGTCCAACCCGAACTGCCAAGCCATGTCTTCCCTGGACCGGAAACAAGCATCCTGGGACCGGTTTCTGGCTTACAGCCGTCATCAGCCAGACTATCTTGAATCCAGTGGCAAAGTGAGCAAGGGACCCACGTCTGGGCATACCCTGCCAACTGAGGGCGAACATAGCAAAACCAAAAGGGATGATGGACGGAGTGTTGAACATTGCAAGCACTCACCCCCAGTCATCTGATCTGGGTTTAATCCATCATCATTCTTTAGCTCACTCCGCCACCCCAGTTCAGACATGGCCATATGCAAATCAGTCTGACCCTGTGCCTCATGGGAACAGTCCAGCCCGAACTGCCAAGCCATGTCTTCCCTGGACCGGAAACAAGCATACTGGGACCGGTTTCTGGCTTACAGCCGTCATCAGCCAGGCTATCTTGAATCCAGTGGCAAAGTGAGCAAGGGACACACGTCTGGGCATACCCTGCCAACTTAGGGCGAACATAGCAAAACCAAAGGGGATGATGGACGGAGTGTTGAACATCGCAAGCACTCACCTCCAGTCAACTGATCTGGGTTTAATCCATCATCATTCTTTAGCTCACTCCGCCACCCCAGTTCAGACATGACCATATGCAAATCAGTCTGGCCCTGTGCCTCATGGGAACAGTCCAACCCGAACTGCCAAGCCATGTCTTCCCTGGACCGGAAACAAGCATCCTGGGACCGGTTTCTGGCTTACAGCCGTCATCAGCCAGACTATCTTGAATCCAGTGGCAAAGTGAGCAAGGGACCCACGTCTGGGCATACCCTGCCAACTTAGGGTGAACATAGCAAAACCAAAGGGGATGATGGACGGAGTGTTGAACATCACAAGCACTCACCCCCAGTCAACTGATCTGGGTTTAATCCATCATCATTCTTTAGCTTACTCCGCCACCCCAGTTCAGACATGGCCATATGCAAATCAGTCTGACCCTGTGCCTCATGGGAACAGTCCAGCCCGAACTGCCAAGCCATGTCTTCCCTGCACCAGAAACAAGCATCCTGGGACCGGTTTCTGGCTTACAGCCGTCATCAGCCAGACTATCTTGAATCCAGTGGCAAAGTGAGCAAGGGACCCACGTCTGGGCATACCCTGCCAACTTAGGGCGAACATAGCAAAACCAAAGGGGATGATGGACGGAGTGTTGAACATCGCAAGCACTCACCCCCAGTCAACTGATCTGGGTTTAATCCATCATCATTCTTTAGCTCACTCCACCACCCCAGTTCAGACATGGCCATATGCAAATCAGTCTGACCCTGTGCCTCATGGGAACAGTACAGCCCGAACTGCCAAGCCATGTCTTCCCTGGACCGGAAACAAGCATCCTGGGACCGGTTTCTGGCTTACAGCCGTCATCAGCCAGGCTATCTTGAATCCAGTGGCAAAGTGAGCAAGGGGCCCACGTCTGGGCATACCCTGCCAACTTAGGGCGAACATAGCAAAACCAAAGGGGATGATGGACGGAGTGTTGAACATTGCAAGCACTCACCCCCAGTCAACTGATCTGGGTTTAATCCATCATCATTGATCCCAGGATGCTTGTTTCCGGTCCAGGGAAGACATGGCTTGGCAGTTCGGGCTGGACTGTTCCCATGAGGCACAGGGTCAGACTGATTTGCATATAGCCATGTCTGAACTGGGGTGGCGGAGTCAGCTAAAGAATGATGATGGATTAAACCCAGATCAGTTGACTGGGGGTGAGTGCTTGCAATGTTCAACACTCCGTCCATCATCCCCTTTGGTTTTGCTTTGTTCGCCTAAGTTGGCAGGGTATGCCCAGGCAGTGGGTCCTTGCTCACTTTGCCACTGGATTCAAGATAGCCTGGCTGATGAGGGCTGTGAGCCGAAACCGGTCCAGGGAAGACATGGCTTGGCAGTTCGGGCTGGACTGTTCCTATGAGGCACAGGGTCAGACTGATTTGCATATAGCCATATCTGAACTGGGTTGGCGGAGTGAGCTAAAGAATGATGATGGATTAAACCCAGATCAGTTGACTGGGGGTGAGTGCTTGCAATGTTCAACACTCCGTCCATCATCCCCTTTGGTTTTGCTAATAACATTATTGGTCATTTATGCAGTTCACAACAAAGTGCAATTCTCTCTTTGATCATTCATTCTAAAGTAGTCAGATGAACCGCTTTAAATCTTTGTAATGTTAAGTTTAGTCATTCTTAATTTGGTAAACTGCTCTATTAAACTGAATCCATGACATATGTCTCAAAAATAATTAATTTTGAATTAAAAGGCATTGTACCATCTGTTGGGTGACTCACAGGATGTGGTTTTCAGAGGCTCGATTGGGCTTTGGCTCCAAGGGTCAGGCCAGAACACAGGCTCAGCTCTCCCTATGAATTTTGTGGCTTGCTCGCCTCTATATACTACCGGTTATTTAGCATCTTGTGCGGTAAATTGTACTGGTAAATGGCAATAATTGGACTTGTAGCTCATGATTCAGACAAAACTGGAGATGTGATGCCCTTGGATCTCACATTTACTTGGCAGGTAGGTATGTGCGAAAACTGAAAAAGATGCAGAGGTTGCAAAGTTAGTTGTGACTAATATTTCCTGTATAAATCTGAATTTTTGCAATGCTTTTAATATTGCACACCCTACATTGGTTGCTAATTTCGGTCGAGTGACTTATGAGGGAAAGCCACACAAGGTATGCAGGTGCTTCCATCTAATTTGTTTGAAAATGGAAGATGCGAGAAACAGAATGGAAACAAACGGTTTTTATATTTGGGACATGATTGTTTGCATGTATGAGCCCAATTGCAGGGGGAAAACTCTCGCTGGAAAAAGGAAAACATCAAACTTCTATGTGAAGGCCAGTAATATGGAACTACACAAACCTATGTTTGTGCAATAACAACTTTGTACACCCCTTATTCCCATACAAATTTAATTTATAGCATTCGTTCTTCAGCATACTCCAGTATTGTTTCTACATGGTTGCATGATTGTCCTAATTTGGGGGAAAACTTTCCAGATGTTCTATTAAAATATACATTTCTAATTGGTTTTGTTTCAACATTGACTATTTGTAGAGATGACATCCAAAAAGAAGAATTACATTTGTTCTTTTGGGTTTAATAGTATGTAAACAAACAATAAAGCTCCTCCATTGCTCCCCTGAACCTCAACAATCCACTTTACAATGCTTCTTTTTGGAGTGCAGAGTGTAGCATAAAGTCATGAGCTAATGATCACACTAGAACTGTTCCTAGGCAAGACCTTATTCTGTTATTAGGAAGCATGCAGAATCCACAGCTAATGTATGGCTTGAATTCTGCCAACACTGAGTTCATACGAATTCAACCTGCAAGCAGAATTTAGGCTGCACTGCTTCTAGCTAATGCAATGTGAGCAGAATAATACATGACAGTTGAACACATAGAAACACTGATATATTGCAAAATGAGGCTTAGAGAACCACATTAACTGAGGGCTAAACTCTAGGCTATGCACACGTATACTACATAAATCAGGCAGCCAGATATATCCAATGCGAGATTATTCTACATTAACAAGCACCAAGGCCAGTAACATGTCAACATTATCAAACATCTATAAAAGTCTGCTCACATACAATATTAAAACTAGTTTGAGTACAAACTTGAAACAGGTCAACTGCATTTTCACCATAATTGTGACACTTTTTGACCAATACTCAAAACGTTTTCAAGTACAGAGACTACTCTTCCAGGGTGTCCAGTGTTGTTGCACAAGAGCCAAAACATACAAGATTTTCATGACAACCACAAACTATGTGAGCGATTTCCATTTAGATTCATTGTTTGAAACTCTATCTCAAACCATGCTTGGTCTGTTCCAAGTGCACTTCAACCACATCACCCTACTTCTAATCTCTCTACAAAGGATTGCCATTGAAGCTAGATGTATTATTACTACCCTGTGGTGCCCATATCTCCTTCAATCTCCTGTGTTGGTGTCTTCCTTTTCCTCCCCACACCTTTCTATGAATTCCTTCCCACAACAACACCCTTTACTGCATCCATAGGATGTTTGAGAATGAGATTCTTGTCACTATCTGCTTCCACAGTATTCTGTATTTAACTTTTTTGAAGATACACGTTTAGCTGTTCCTATGGTGATTTCCTCGCTATCCAGTGATCTAATACCTTTCGCGGCCTGGTTTGCAAGGCGGTTGTATGCCACTTTATGGTGGTCGACATATCAATCCTTTGACCTTGACAGTAAAGTGGTAGTCTCTAGATCAGATAAAATATTTTCGAGATTTATATTTTAACTGTAATATAGCGACACCCTCCTGTCCTAGACTTTCAAAGGTAAATATGGGTATCCTGGAAATCTACATGGGTCCAGCTCTCGTGCACCAAATTTAGACTCCCTTGAAATATAGCAGGAAATAAATACCATCTGTACAAAATAGCAAAGTGGCTTCCATGTTTTCAGAAAGTGCTACAGTTTGATATAAAACAATGAAATTGTTTCATTTTTATGAGTATGCTTGATTTGTACTGAATTAACCTAGCCCCTTCTGGATCCTACTCCTATTTTCCCTTTTCTTCCACCTTCCTCTCCCTCCTCTTTGAATGTCACCAAGATTCTTTGGCAATTGGTGTGAGCTCTGTGATCTGAGGCACCCGCTTGGTATGTTGTGAATAAACTACTTGATTTATTTGGGACTGTCGTGGACTTTTCTTAATTATATCAGCTTGCACTTCATAAAATATTTCACAAATATATCGGATCTGGCAGTGCTAACCACCCAGTTAAGCAGAAACGCATCCAACACTGTAATGAAATAATCATCACTTTGATAGCTCATACTAAAACACAAGCTAAACAAGCATTGGAAAGGGCAGTAGGTCTGGCGTTGGCTGCCAGCCTTCTTAGGTCTGGCATTAGCCAAGACCTTTTGATTTTACTAAAATTATATGTATAATTTACTTACTTTTAGGGCCATTCAGCCAGCTATCTTTATCCATTAGTCTGCTCTTGCGTCATTCACATTTTTCTTCCAGTCACTACATATATCAGGGCGACAAGCACACGGGCAGGAGAGAGCAACATAGAGCGCGGCAGAGAGGACGGAGAGAAGTGCATGAGGAAGACATAGGGAAAATGCATGCACTCTCATAGAGTTCCTAAAGAAAAGAAAAAGCGTATCCCCTGAAAAAGCAAGCAGTGAAAAGACATAGAAATGCGTCCATGCTCCAGGGGCAGAACAAACACATGAAGAGAAAGGAAAGCCAACACAGCTAACGAATAGAAAGCAAGCAAATGAGAGTGACAATGAAGTCAGACAGTGGTAAGCAATGGGTGGGTTCTAAACCCACTGTAAAATAACAATATGTCTCACAACAGGCAGCGAATGTACTTAGGAGAGACTCAAAAATGCTGGAAATGCATCAAAAGCGACACAATATTTTAAGAATAGAGGACGTCGTTATTCATCCCCAAGATGAAGAAGGGCCTTAGAGAGTGAAGGCCATGGACTTGCCTTAAAATGTGTAGTCCGATTGGTGGTATACACAATAGCAGCATTCAGCATTCTTGTGTTTGAATGTAGAATGCATATTTCAACACTCAAGCCACTTAAGAGGAGAACACAGCGTGGCATTATGTTGATTCTAAAAGAGTCATTCGGAGACGGATTGCCTTTTAGATGCTATATGTAACTCCATCACTAATATCTTTAGGCCCAGTCCAAGCTTAAAAAACAAGAAAGAAATTCTATACTTGTAACAGTTGGTTATGGCAACTACAAAACCCTGCATTAGGCCACAAATTAAAAGGGGGCAGCAGATGCTGTTTATGATGAAGGAGACTGAATAAGTCACCAGAATCAAAAATATGCAAGTATGAAGGCCTATGCCATGGCCATCCTGGATTTAAGCCTGCAACTCTTTGTATTCTTACATTTGTAGTTCCACTTTGCTGATTAAGCACCACAGTGCAAAAAAGACAGGACTGGTTTGGTTTGAGGGTAAAAAAGATGTATTATGCCACTTGTTTGGAACTGCACAAATTCTCACAGCTTGACCACTGCAAAGTGCAGCCCAAGACTTCGGTCCTACCATTTTCTGCTTCTTCTTTAGACTAGGCATGTGTCAAATTCACATCATTTCTGTTTGTATAATTAAGTAAAATTTCTGAGAAATTGCGCAAAATTATCTGAAATGCAAATACATCAATTTTAAACATCAGGATGCACTTCATGCAAAAAAGAGCACAAAAAATACACGTGGCATGAGCAAAAGTTGTTTGGGTTCGCTTCGTTTGCATTGCGATTTTGCACACCCGTTTGGATTCCCAACTCCCCGCCCCTCCCCAGCTAACTCTAATTACACCATGTAGCGTAATGATGTCATTGCCTGCATTTGGCATAAAAGGCATAACGCGAAATGCCATAAATTACATAAATTAGACCAGCGTAATTGGCATGTCGCTTGGGCCTATTTTAGACCAGGAGGTCATCACAGAAATGCAATTTGACACCCTTCTTCCTCTTGGATGTTGTGGTGTGCCAACTGCCCATTTTTATAACAGTAATTGATGTTATCTGCCTCTTGGCACTCATCTTAGCCTGTCCACAAAATAAACATTTCCTTCTTACTGCCCTTTCCCCCTATTAACCACAATCTAAATGTAACACAGCTAATTTGACTTTGTTAGTTTTGTAAAGCCCCATGACAGGATAAGCTTCCTTGAGATAGTCAGGTGAAATATGTAGGGACTTTCCTCAAAGATATGAGACTCCCGATTTTTTAAACCAAAAATGGTTTTATTTTAGCTGTCTTCCACCTGAAATTACCTCTGCTTCAATATAAGTCAATGGGGAAAATACATTCCCCCATTTATTTTTTTTACAAAAACTCCCAATTTCCAGTTATAAAATGTTGTCATATGTGCCTACATCATGTAGCATTTATAAAGGACTTAATTTTGCTCACGAGGAGCCGAATTTCATTTGACGATGGGTAGCATTCAACTCCATGGCAGTGCATGGGTGATAAAAGTTTTTGTTTGCGATGTGGCCCGTATCAGTAGTATTTTAACGCCCTGTGTGAGGACCAGAGTTGTGCTCTTGTAATTTCTGTCTCTGCACCTTGCTGTGAAGTGAAGCAAAGGAGCGAGAGATGCGATGTTTATGTTTATAAGCTGCTAGTAAATAGATGGAGAACATTTGAAAAATGGCAATGTTAAAAGGATTCTGAGATGTGTGTGTATGGCAGGCTACTCCTATAGGTTAACTACAATTATGAATCACTGCCAGAATATTGAAAATAACATTGTGATACAAAAATATTGAGTCGAAAATATCAATTACAAGAATATTGTTTCCCTATACTTATAATGGTGAGTACAAAAATATCGTTTCACACTAATATTGTTAAAAACATTAAAAAAAGTATTTTCTTAATATATCAGATTTAAAATATTTTAATATATAACATTAATATAATGTAAATAAAATAAATGTACACAATATTTAATACTATATATCAAATATCTACCAATATAAACACACACACACGTGTGTGTGTGTTTATATATACATATATATAATGTAACACTATTATTAAAAATATATATTTTCCATTATGTAGCATTTTTTTCAATTTACTACTTTAACAAGCATATATATATATATATATATATATATATATATATATATATATATATATATATATATATATATATATTGTTGATTGCAAACATTCCTCAACCTCCTGATGCGGCGAAAAGGAACGGGCGAACTCCTCTTTGTGGCAAAAAGAAACTAATTTTTATTTCTCTCAACTGCCTGCCATGACGCGTTTTGGCCGGTACAACGGCCTTGATCACATATTCCTCCTTGAAATTTGGACATTAAGTACAAGTAAGGTGTTTCTGAATGGTACGGCGAAATGTCCTTGGAAACAGAAATACATGGAATGAGCTGATAATTATGACGGGGCGACTGCGCTGGCAAGAATTTGGTTTAAAGTGACAGAAAATGTGACTTATTGGATTTTTAGAAAGAACTATCATTATGATGCCGTTTTTAATTGAAGGACTTGAAATAATCCAGTCCGGGTTTTTGGAAGCAATATAGAAATGCATGATGGGGCTCTTTTTTTGAAAAACGAACTGAAGGGCATAATTCTCAGTAGCACAGGTAGAAAAACCTTTAAAGCAATTGTATTTGCAGGCTTTTACTCTGTTGCGACTTTTCTGAGCAATTATAGCTGTGCAGTAAATTTTGTATAGAAATGTTATTTTCCCCACATACGAGCATAAACCCAGTGAATGTGAAACATAGGGCATCTTTTATTTTTACTATGTTAAAGCTTTAAAGGGAGCACCAATATGGCGCATAACAGGTCGAGAAAGGCAGCGAGACTGCCGAAACGCGTCCCTGTGGTGTTTGTGTGTGGAATGTAACCATGCAATAAACGAAAGAATACCTATGATCACGAGTGCCGGCTCTTGAAACGCGTAAGGATATATGAATTAATTTACTCAGGATTGTGCAAGCGTGGTTTTAATAAATATATGGTGTTGAACCATCCAGCTGACGGCATTTTCTCATATCAGGGCAACCTTTTTGATGGATTTATTTGCGGCAGCCTGGCCGTAGAGAATTTGCCACCGTGAAAGCTAATTGCGGGGCCTACGACGGAAAAAGGTTTTCATGTCGAACTTTAAAAGGCACAGCGGGAATATATGCAGATCACCCACTTCCTTGGCCCGGAGGCCCACTGTGGTTTTATGGACATTTAAATCGGTCACAAACTACGGAACCCACTGGGGTAAAACAGCGCTCGTTATCAGGAACTACAAGCACCAGCATGCCGTGAATGCAACACACCTGTGAGATAAATTATGCGCATGCGTTTAAAAGTACTTTTGAGCGGCAGAGACCGTTGTTTGTGACTTTAGTCCTCTGATGAAGAGGCCGGGAGGCCTTGAAACGCGTAAGGATATATGAATTAATTTACTCAGGATTGTGCAAGTGTGGTTTTAATAAATATATGGTGTTGAACCATCCAGCTGACGGCATTTTCTCGTATCAGGGCAACATTTTTGATGGATTTATTTGCGGCAGCCTGGCTGTAGAGAATTTGCCACCGTGAAAGCTAATTGCGGGGCCTACGACGGAAAAAGGTTTTCATGTCGAACTTTAAAAGGCACAGCGGGAATATATGCAAATCACCCACTTCCTCGGCCCAGAGGCCCACTGTGGTTTTATGGACATTTAAATCGGTCACAAGCTACGGAACCCACTGGGGTAAAACAGCGCTCGTTATCAGGAACTACAAGCACCAGCATGCCGTGAATGCAACACACCTGTGAGATAAATTATGCGCATGCGTTTAAAAGTACTTTTGAGCGGCAGAGACCGTTGTTTGTGACTTTATTCCTCTGATGAAGAGGCCGGGAGGCCTTGAAACGCGTAAAGATATATGAATTAATTTACTCTGGATTGTGCAAGTGTGGTTTTAATAAATATGTGGCGTTGAACCATCCCGCTGACGGCATTTTCTCGTATCAGGGCAACCTTTTTGATGGATATATATATATATATATATACACATACACAAACATATACTTACCTTCACTAGACTTACCATGTAAGGTAAAGGTTTATGTTGTAAAAGCACCAAAATAAATTATGCGTGGTAAATGCATGCATGGTGAAAGCTGTATGGTAAAGGCACTGCGTGGCTTTAACTGTATTATAAAGGACATTTCCTATTTCCTGGGGGTTTGGTCCTAAACAGTCCCACAGTACATTGCTCTGTCAAGATCCAACATGGTAGAACCTTTCTCCCATTGGGAAGAGCTCTGGGCACATCCCTCAGGTGTGTCTAGGGAAATGAGAAACTCCCTTTGCAACCATTTCTGAAACAGGTTTTCCCGTCACTTGGGTTGATGCCATCCTGACTACTTGGACAATAGAATGTGCAGGACTAGGTATGAGTTACATCTGTCTGTGACAGCAGATGCCACTTTTAAGCCTGTGCGGTTGGGGGCACATCCTCCAGGCCATCCTGTCAGGAGGAGGTCACACCTACTCTCACTTGAGGCCCTTTTGTTCCCTTTCCTAGGAGCAATTCACACCTCCTTTCTAAAGTCACTATTTCTGGAATAGTTAGACAAAATTCGACCTTAGCATTAAGTTTGATTTTGTTTAACTATAAAAATGAGTGTTTGGAGTATTTTCATAGCTAGTGCCAATCTGAAGTTAGCTTTATTAAGTGTAATAAAGTAATCCAGTTTATGGCACAGCCAGCCTTGCCACAATTGGAAATGGGTTTTGGGGCCTTGTTCACTGTAAGAACATGTAAAAATATTAAATACCTATATCCTACTGATAAATACTAAGGACCCTAGCTTAGGGCTGGTATGGCCTACTTTAAGGGTAACTTATTACTATTCAAAAGGAAGGTTTAGGCCTGGCCAAGGAATGATTTTGAAAGATTTAAATGGCAGTTTTAAATCTTTCCGGCTACAGTCATCTTTTACATTGTCACTTTAGTGGTGGCACAATCAGTGCTATAGTCCACTAATGATATCTAATGTACTGCCCCTTGGCACATGGGGTACAATTAATAGGGACTAATAAGTAGGTTAAAGTGCCAATTAGCCATTCTAACCAATTTGTCAAGTTTCTAGGGGTCAGAGAACATGCACTGGGACCTGATTAGCAGCATACAGAGTCCCACAGTTGTGAATGAGTGGGTATTAAAAGTTGTGGCTTCCATTCCACTTGATGTCAATCTGTTACTCAGAACAATCAAAGCCTTGTTCCTCCTCCATTGAAACCATTGTCACTGTAAAGTAGCCGCTCCCTATTGGGCACAGGCAGAGCCATAATGCTATTAGAGTATGCATGTTTTTATCCCTCAACTATCTTCAAGTGGATCACCAACTATTTTCCCATTCAGTCCATCTTAAACCTCATTAGTGTTGTTGTCAAACTGATTAATTGTCTACCACTTCAGACCTGGTAATGAACAAGAGTAAAGCGGGCCAGAACCTTTGACTTTCACACTGCAAAACTCATACCTCAGTCAGCACACTAAACATTTTATGCAGAGCTCCCAACTAAATAGGCACACTGATACCCTTATTTCCACACCCTGTAACCACCCCTCTAATTCATAACAATAACACCTTCTTATATTTAGTGACTCCCAACATTCAAATGCACAGGAAGGAGTTTAAGACAGACTCCTGGCAGCAATGAATATTCATGTTTCCAATCCATATTTCCTTATCAATTTAATCTTCTCAACATTAATATATCATGGGTTTTCTTCATATTATTGATGCGTTACCTTAAACAAGTACCTTTCTGGAATATCCAGGATGGAGTTATGCATTTGCTATAATGCTTGAGTGAATTTCCTAGAAGACTTGGTCCAAAGAAGTATGGGGCACAATTTTAATTTTCAACCACATACTTTCTGTCAGAAACTTGCTATTCTCACAATGATTTTTTTTATTGGTAATACTGACACACCTCTCTCCCGTTGTCTCATTTATATTAAAGAGACTTGTTAAGTATTATTATTCTAAATCTTCCCATAACAGAAAACATAACATATCCCATAAAAGCAGCAAAATAAAACACATCTAATTGTCAACATCATAAACACTTACAGGTACATGCATCAACCATTTTTGCGAGCGCAAACGGTGCGATTCGCAAAAATCGGCCGTTTGCGCCCGCAAAAGGGCATTTGCGATGCATGAAGGGTCAAAGCACTCGCAATTTGAGAATTCGCAATTAATTGCGAGTTCTCAAATTGCGATTGCATTTAAGGAATCGCATTTTGCGATTCCTTAAATGCAATACAAGAACCACATTGAAGTAGCGATTTCGCTACTAGGGCGCTAAATTACCATGAAGTTGAACTTCATGGTAATTTACAAAAACTTTGAAAAAATGCACTAAAGTGCATTTTTCAAAGTTGTAGGATTACACACACACATGCCCTTGGGGCATGTGTGTGTCAACATTTGTGCACAGATCAATTTCAGGGGTGCAACAGGGTGTCCTTTTGACACCCTTGCACCCTTGAAATTGCATGCGCAATTTGCGAGTACTAATTGGTACTCGCAAATTGCGCATGCAATTTCCAATTCATTCCTATGGGCCTGTGTATGTATGTTTCTGTGAGTTATTGTTGTGCATGACTACTTTTATGTATGCTTTCTGTATGTGCAAGTATGCTTACATATCTTTTGGACCTTGCACATTGGTGACAGTATCTGTAGCACCCTCCCCAGACTGGGAGCCTGCAAATGACCACCCCACACACGAAGCTCTGTGGTGCATGTCATTATCCTTCAGAGTACAACAGTAATTGAACACACTGCGTCACAACCTTTATTAACCACACCCAGCTACACCCTTCAGATTACGTAATACTTGTAAGGAGTCTGTGGAGGGCCACTAGAGTCTTCATGCACATAAACACAGGACACAACATCTCCCCCTTTGTTAAATAAAAAGAACGAACAAATGTATGCACATATTACAATTCCTAGATGAGTCATCAAGGTGCTCTCACCAGCCTTTCAGATCTAGTTGTACGAGACATAGGAGGGGCGCCCTCATCTGGCATCTCCGCAGAAGAGTCGGATGGTTGACTTGGGCATACAAGAATTTTATGGTTAGCGTATGTACAATGTTTTTTCACGATATGGGCTTCCTCGAGTATTTTGAAAGACCAGATGCCCTTCGCACCATTAGTAAAAAAAAACCTGAAAGAGAAAGGCTTGATGCTTAGATGGACACTTGAAGCACCTAAACCGAGTGTATTAAAGAACCAATTAATCTTAACTCCTTTTAATATGCAACATTATCTCAAATCAGTTTTGCATGGTAGACACAGATTTGTTTTAACTCGCCTAAGACTTGACATTTTGCATCGACTAGTCAGTTTTACAAAGATGAATGATTGGGCAGAAAATCTGACTTATTGTCCTTGTGACAAACTGATGTCCCAGGAAACTATGCATGTGGTCCTCTTCTGCAAGTTCTACACTCGCTTACGGAAAAGATACATTCTACCAATATTAAAACAGCATAGTTTTACCCAATGCCGCCCTGCATACGTATTCCTGCAAACACTACCTACTTTAGAAATATGTTGCAGACTGTCTTTTTTATGGTCGGTTTTTTATATTAAAAGAATATGACTTTAACATCATGACTGGGCTAAATTGTACAGTATTAAATGCTCAATGTTTTAGAAACATTAAAATGAACACCTGGCGGAATTAAGGGCTGTGCAACATAATAATCCTATAGCCATATTTTTAATCGTTTTAATCCTAGCACATAGGCATTTTATAAAATTTGGACCAGGCATGCTTGTCATTAGAGTGCCACCCATAGTGGATTAGACTTTGCACATTAGTACAAAATTGCCAATATAAATGGTCTTTTAAGTTTTACCACCGCCTGTGTATTTTATTTGATTATGTCAGTCCATTTTTACTGTTGGATAAGTACTGTATAATGCTGCTTTGATCTTTGATATGCTTTTATGGATGTTTTTATGCATTTGAATAAAGATAAACATTGACATTGACTTGGGCACTCAGGTGGACTTGCCTCATTTGCAAGCTCTGTAGCTGACGAACATCAAGGCAAAGGCTTGAAGTCTGACGAGCCTCTGGTTGTGGACTTTACAGGTCATAGGGAAGTCATCATATGTCCTTTGCTCGCCACAACTCTCAGCGGTTCAGCATCAAGCGGAGTGTCCGTCTTGCGTGTCTGCTTTTGCTTAACAAGAACTCAGTCTCCTTTCTCGAAAACCATGTCTCGAGCATGTTGGCGCTTTCGCCATAGTCCTTCATTTGCATCTGTGAGAGGAGTCAGTGACACAAATCTCGTCAGGGTCTATTGACCGGCTGATGGTCCATTGAGGTATCTTCATTCCAAGAGCTCTCCCGAACAGCAAGGTGGCAGGAATTTCTCCTTTAGTGGAATGAGGAGTGGAGCGGTACGAACAAAGGGCTGGGGACAGAGCATACTTGAGGTCAATGCCTTTCAGTGCAGCACATTGAACCACCCTTTTGAAAGTACTCATAAATCGTTCAACTACGCCATTTGCCTGTAGCCAGAGAGGTGTATTTTTCTGATGTTTGATGTTCAAACGAATAAGAAAGTCTTTCAACTCACTGCTATTGAAGGGTGGACCATCATCAGAGTTGAGAATGGAGGGAACACCCCATGTTGTGAAAATGTCATCCAGCCTCTCAATGACTTTGTTTTGTGTGGTTGATGATAATTCTTCCACTAGAGGAAAACATGAGTACTCATCGACAACTACGATGAGATGATGTCCGTTGTTTAGTGGTCCGAAGAAATCAACAGCAATCCTCTCCCAAGCTTGCTTGGGTAGATCAGACATGTTCAATGGGTGCTGAGTCATTTTGGGAGACAGGCAGCTGCATAGCTGACAAGCTTTAAGTTCCCTTGCAACTCGTTCATCAAGACGAGGGAACCACACTCGACCCTGAGGGCTCTTTTAGTTGCAGCAATGCCACAATGTCCTTCATTTTCCAGTTCAATCACAGGCTTTCAAGGATAACTATTCTTGCCCCTTGTAGTATGACCCCATCAGGTGTAACAGAAAGTTTTTCATGAACATGTTTGAATTTCTGGTATTCAACATCATCTGTAAGAAGTCGAGTATGCTTCCTCCATGATTGTGTTGTAATGATTTCCTTGAGCTTAAGCATGTCTTTGTTAGTATTGGTAGCTGGTCAATAGAAAGAGCTGCAGGCACGCTTGACTTTACTGTGAAATTGATGTAGGCCTCAGCCACTTTGGATGTTGTGCTATGAAGCTGTAGTGGCACTTGTGAAATGTAGTCTGCGGGGCTTTGATCTGTCCCCGGTTTGTGCACACTACTGTAATCATACTTCTGCAGATGCAACCCCCACCTCTCGATGCGAGGGGGCACATGGGCTTTTGGAATACCAAAAATGGTGAGCAACACTTGATGATCTGTGACAAGGGTGAAATGCTTTCTGTACAGAAACACATGGAAGTGTTCACACACCAATACTACAGCTAAGCTTTCTTTCTCCGATTGAGAATAAGCACGTTCAGTCTGAAATAGACTTCGGCTAGCATAGGCCACAATGTGTCTCTGACCATCAGGTTGTCCATTATGTTAGGCAAGGATTGCCCCCAACCCCGCCAGGCTTGAATCCACCAAAATTTCTGGATGCAATTTCGGATTAAAGTAAGCCATCTCAGTTGCATTTTTAATTGCGTGTTTTATTTTCTTGAAACGTCGGTCTCATTCAGAGGATCATTCAAATAGAACATCTCGCTTTGTTAGTTCTCTTAGAGGAGCACTCACAGTGGCAAAGTCACGAATATACCTTGAGCAGTAGCTGGCCATGCCTAAGAAGGTTAGCAGAATGGTCACATCTTCTGGAGGGCAAGTAGATGACAATGCTCATGCCTTTTCAGGGCCAGGAGTCATCCCCTTTTCAAAGAAAATATGCCCAAAGAATTTCAGTCTGTTTTTGTGAAAATCACTCATCTCAGCATTCAGTGTGAGACCTGCATCAGCAATCAGACTGCATACTTTTGTGAGTGCTTTGTCATGTTCCTTTCGTGTAGCCCCAATCGCCAGTATATCATCACTGTAGTTAAATAGCAATTGTGACAGGCTGATATACTTGACGAATGACATCTTGAAAGATTCCCGCAGCTGATGACACACCAAAACAGAGTCTAATATATCTGAACAAACCAATATGTGTTGAAAAAGTAGTTATGTACCTACCATTCTCTTCCAGTCCAAGTTGATGGTGATCTTTGTTCAGATGAAGCCGGGAGAAGACTTTGGCCCCATTCAACTGTGTGATCATGTCCACAATGTGTGGACCTGGCTGTCTTTGTCTTTCAATTGCTTTGATGGCCTGCCGCATATCAACACAAATGGGCACTGAACGTCCACTGTTCTTTTTTTGCACCACCACAATGGGTGAAACCCATGGTGTTGGACCAGTAGAGCGCTCAATGATGTCATTCTTTAACTGTGTTTCTAGTTCTTTCTCAATGGCTTCCTGTAAGTGAAAAGCAATGCAATGGTGTTGCTGTGCAATGGGGCAAATATCTTCATAATGTGAAGTTGTACCTTCATTGTCTTAGGTTTGCTAAGTCCATGAAACAATGTTGGGAACTGACTCACTATTTGAGAATGGGCATTTAAGTTGTAGTTACTAAAAATCAGTCACATGTCAGGAGCAGTGTCAAAACTTAATGAGCATGCACTCGACGAAGTACCTGGGAGCACATGAATTAGCGCTTGCCCTGTTGTTTTCTTGTGCCACATGGTCGCCACAAAGGAACCATTACTCCACAAGGGTGTAGAAGCTGCCCAGGTATTCAACTTGGTTTCTGATTATGTAAGATGTGGTTTCGGAGACAGTTGTTTGTATTTTTCTGCCTGCGTGATGTTTATCGTTGCATCACTGTCTATAATGAAAGTTGTAGGGCACCCATTCATCTTGAGCGTGATTTTAGGACAATGTCCAAAGGAACTTTGTTGCCTCATGTGGTAATTATTTTCAGATGTGTGTCTTGTCTTGCAAGCGACCAATTCTACATGCGAACATCGATCTGCGACTGACATCAATTTTCCCCATCATCACTCGATGACATCAATGAACCGTTGGATGATGAATTTGATAACGATCGACTTCATTTAGATTCCACTTGCCTTAGTCGATGCTGTCGTTTGGCCTTGTGGCAGTGGCTAGAATGCTTCTGGAACTTTCTGGTGTCCATCTTCTTGTCTTTTCATGATGCACCTAGTTTCTCTTTTGCTTTGCAAACCATTAAGAAATGGTTTTCCTTCCCGCAGCCTTGGCATATTTGTCAGATAGCAGAACATGAGACATCACTCGATTGGCCTCTGCCTTGTGTTTCTGCTTACTTTCCATGCTCAATGCTGATTCATTTTGGGTTGTTCCAGCTTTCATATTGGCAGTTTGTCGATTGGCACGTTCCTCCGCTCTTGCAGCCATGAGCACTTTCTCCAAACTGAGAATTTCTCTCAGCATGCGTCATCGGAATGTGTCAGAGAGGGAACAATCGATAGTTCTAAGATACATGGCTTCCTAATCATTGAATTCATTGAATTTGCAGTGCTTTATAAGTGTATCAAGTCTCTCAAACACATCCATCGTCTCACCAGGATGCTGTCTTGCTTGGTTGAAAATTTGCCTTTTATAGTCGGCATACGCCATTGTATTGAACTTGGCCTCCAACATCTTTTTGATTTGTCAGTATGATATTTTGCCAGCTAATGATATTTTCTTCATCACCTCTTTTACTCCGTCACCTGCAAGGTTCTTAAAGTATTTGATGATCTTTTTGTCATCCGTTTCTTCTAGTGCATCGATGAAATCATCGAATGCTTCAATCCATGCAGTCCATCTGGTGCCAATATTGTGCTTTTTGGGGCTATCAAATGAAAGCTACGGTTTCAGGAAAATGGAAGCATCATAGCCAGTTGTGGACCTCACTGATGTTGAGAGTAGGGCCCTCTCCAATGCCGTCTGTTGCCTGCTTGAACCAGCGCCATTCATACCATCTCTAAGCACCAGCCGCATGCTCGCATCAGGGTCGTCACAGCCTATCTGATGTCATATGGCCTCTTTTTCACCTTTGGCAGTGAGTAGCTGTTTTGTCTCCTGTACATGGTCATCACCATTCTCAGCCTTCTGCAATATCCCAGATTTTCACTACCTTTAGCATTTATTGGCGCTTGGATGCTGCCGCTTTTGACGCGCTTGTGTACCTGGCTATCGCTGCCTTCTGTGCTTCTCTGTACCTGGTTGTAACTGCCTTTAGACATATCGTACTGTATGTATGCTGGCTCTGTGTTATGTTGCGACGCAGTTCCTCTTCTTTTAGCCTAACCAGCAGGTTCTGGGCCAACTGGGACTGAACTTTCCACGGGGCTTTCGTCTTATTTGAAAGCCTTCTACTGGCTAGAGTGGCGCTTTCACTCCACATACTCCAACCGTCTGCTGCTTCACTTCGACTGAGGTGCAGGTGCCACGCACAAGCAATTTGCTGGACCTTGGCAAACTCTAAGGGAGAGCACGCTTATTGCTTCGGGCTACAGATCCCATCTCCATCGCCAGTTGTAGCATCCTCCCCAGCCCAGGAGCATGCAAATGACTACGCCACACACAGAGCTCTGTAGTGCACGTCTTTATTCTTCAAAGTGCAACAATTAACTTAATGCACTGCATCACAACCTTTATTACCACACCCAGTCATACCCATCAGATTACCTAGTACTTGTAAGAGGTCTGTTGAGAGCTATTAGAGCCTTCATGCACATAAACACAGGACCCAACAGTATCTATGCTGCACTGATGCTGAAATCCAACTTTGGATTGTTAGTGAACCGGCGCCATTTATACCATCTTTAAGCCCCAGCTGCATGCTTGCATCAGTGTCATTGCGGCCGATCTGATTTCAGGCTAGGAATATGAAAAGACTAGGCTCATGCTACTTTACTTAAAGATGATTTCTAGTGGATGCATTGTACGTCAACTGACTGTGCTCCTCAATTACATCTTCACCAAAATCCTAATATAAGAAGAACATTTATTATATTTAGGTTGCATTAAAGTGAAGTTCTGTTGAAATCAGAGGCTTGGATGCATATTCCCAAGGATGAAAGGTGGTGACACTTAAGCAAACTTTCTATAAAATCATTAGAACATATATTGCTTGGCTGCATTTGTTTTTAAATGTAGATTTATCTTAATACATTTGCTAACAAGGACTGTGATTCATATTTTAAAGGACATTAAACCTCCATAGGGCTCGAAAGGGACTAAAGAGTTCTTTGATAGCATCAATTTCTGTTTAAAAGAAGGAGTGAAAAATGTAGAGGGTATTGACGGCATTGTAAACAGAACATAGCTATGACTTATTAAATATTATAATTAGACATTCTATCTTCTTTGGTCTCAAGTGAATGTGTCCTGTATATTGTTGACAATACCTGCCAAATAGAGGTGTCAGAGAAAATGTACTCACATGCCTATCAAAGTCTGAATGGGTTTATTATCAAAAGGAAACTGAATAAGCTGTGGATTACAATTTCAGCCAGGAAGAGTGCTCCTCAGCAAACTGAATTCAAAGCATGATCAATAAGCAAAGGCAGGGCACACATTTATGGTACTACATGAACAGGTCTGCAATGGAGTACACGACATAGAGTTAAACAATGTAAGCTTACAGATGTCCTAAGACTGAGATAAAGAGAAAGGAAGAAAATGACTTTCAGATAGCATTGATAATGTTAACATTTTGACTGAGAAATATATTGAACATTTTCTCATCACAGGAGCCAAGATGTGAAAGAAAGGCTCAAAAATGTCAGAGAGAGGCATTTCCACTAGACTTTTCTTAGAATGAGCAGAAAAACATGTCAGGCTAATAAAGCCAATAGTTACAGTTAGGCTACTGAAAAATTATTATTTCACAAAGGGTTTGCAACTGAATTTTCTAGCAATTTGTTTTGCAAGAGAATTCTGCTGCTTCAAGTCGGTCACAAAGATTACAACATTTAATAATACACATGACCAAGTTGCTGAGTGAAAACCTTTGCATCCCTGCACACCCTTAATCGCATCGTAAAACATACATTCACAGAAGTTGCACAAAATCCTGCCTCATTCATTTTTATGAGACAGAAAGCTTTTTTTCTGACCCCCTTGTAATGCCTGTAATTATGAAGATGGAGGCACACGAGGTCCAGCAAACATTTTTCCCTTCATATTAAATCCTTAAATGTGAACATTTGTTTTATAGCATCCTGTGCCCTTTGAACCGAGAGGGGCTCTTTTTTGAAAAAGTTTACATGCAAAAACTTATATAAAGGGGGCATGCAGTGGTCCATTGATACATAGCATTGTGACTCATAAATAGGAGAGGAAATCCTCTTTTAGGCCCCTCTCTATTTTGTGATTTAGAATGAGTCATCAAAGCCTTTTTGCAATCCAGAAAAGTATTTTTGAGGCTTGCATTGGTACATTATAACCCACCCTTTATGGTCACAAAGCGTTGTATTTTGTAAATCTCAGGACTTATGAGTTTTGAACATCAGGGTCTGAATTCTTTAATGGATGTGCTATTTAAAATTCAGAGAAAACTTTAGCATTTATATAGATTTGTCCATAAAGACAAAAGACCTTAAAAAGTATTCATTTTATTAGTAACCATTCTTATAGTAGCAGATTTGTGAGAAAGACTGCAGTGAATGGTATTCAACAAAGGAAAAATTGATGTTAAATATTAAATTTTAATGGTGTTTTTCTTTGTGAAGCTAATGACTGTACAATATACTATTCTGAAAGGTGTTAGCACAAAGCACAGTTGCTGCCTAGCAGAAAATCCATTGTGAGGCATTGCCATAATTCCAGTGGATTCAAATAATTTACCCATGGGATTGTGGCAATTATGATTAGGAGGCACAGCCCTGATTGGATGAAAGAAGATTAGGGATTTGTTGTAACATTGCTGATGTTGTGATGAGAAGACAGGTTTGATGGTTTAAGACAGGGTTTATTTAAAGTACAATGTTACAGAAATGGCCCCACCCAGAGTTCTGCTGTGCTGTTTGGAAGAAACGTCTTTATTCTTGGGTGTATGTCTCAATATCGTAGTTGAAATATCGACCTATACAAATATCGCATCAACTATATCGATTACCACTATATTGCAAGGTAAACATATGCAAGTGGGTGTAAATTTGCTATTCTTTTTTTTTTTAATAAATATTTTTATTTTATTTTTAAACAATAACCAGCACAGGAGCATTGAGGTCATATGTGCAACAAGTTTGACATCATTACTGATAAGAACAACATGTATAAATACAGAGGTTACACAACAATAAATTCTCAATTGGCCTCCCACCCCCCCTCCCTCCCTCCAGGTTAAGCACAACCCACATCCGGTACATTTCTTTGGGTAGCAAGATTTTCAGGCAACAAGTTATGTGTCTTGTGTACAGGAGCTTACATTGTTTATTTCATTCCCGGTCATCTCTAGATTATAGTATTGTAACCATGGCTGCCAGATTCTCCGGAACTTTTTAGGACACCCTCTAGCCGCGTATACGGTTTTCTCTGCCCCCATGTATAGTTCATGCTGGCACGCCATTCCATCATAGTAGGCACCTCTGTTTTCCCCCAACATTTGGCAATGTCGCGCTTTGCAACTATTAGTCCTAAATTACTCAATAACAGTTTGTGTCTGGGAATATCAATTTCTGTGGGGATGCCCAGGAGAACATGTTTTGGGTCCATAGGGATCTGTGCTCCCAATATGTCACTTAATTTCCTAGTTATTCGTGACCAATATCTCTGTATTTGTTGACAATCCCAGAGGGTGTGTATGTAAGAACCTTGTATCATTTTACAACACAGACAGTTGGGTGTTTCTGCCTTTCCATTGTGTGGAGTCGCGCTCTATCATAATATATCCTGTGTAATATTTTGAACTGTATTAATCTTAGACGAAGCTTAATTGCCACTTCCCGTGGGTGCATCAGCGCCGCTTCCCAATCTATGTCCTCGAGCGTGCCTGTAGTTTCCTCCCATTTACACCTAAGAGCTATCAATCTATCAGGGATATTATTGATCAGGGTTTTGTATGTCCAGGAAACTGCCTTTTAAGGTATTTCTTCTTGCAGCAGTCTCCCTTCTAGTGGTGTGTATTCAGGAATGTCTGTTATGTCTGGGTTTTGTGCCCTCCATGCGTGCTGTAACTGTAGGTACCTATATTGCTGTTTATTTGACAGTTGGTATTCAGCTTGGAGGTCTGTAAACGTCATAAGATCCCCCTTTTTAAGTATGTCTCCTAGTACTGTGATCCCGACCAAGTTCCAGCCTTTGAAGCCCCGTAATTTCGCCAGCTCTGGCAGCCTCCGTCCCTCCCATAGCAGTGTCGCCCAGGTTAGTTTCTTGTCCCAGTTCATCTGTCTTTCTGCTCCCTTCCATGCTTTGAATGCTCTCTGCGTGGCAGGCAGTAGGTCTCGTACCCCTGCCCCCCCCCCCATATAGATAGTGAAGATAAGAGGATTTCCGGAACTGGAGTCTCTCAAGGGCATATGTGGAGTGGTCTCCTGGAGCATGGCACCATTCGTTAATGGCTATTAGGTGTGTCGCTCTGTAGTAAGCTTGGATGTCCGACAAGGCTATTCCCCCGTTATATTGGCTGCGTTGTAATGTTTGCAACGCCACTCTGGGATGGCCCCCATCCCATAGCAGTGTACGCAATTCACTATTAATTGCCCTAAAGATACTTTCTGGTATTTTATGATATGTATTTTGAAGTATATATAGTAGTTTAGGCAGTGTTATCATTTTGTACATGGCTGCTCTTCCTAGTATTGTTTGGGGGAGCCGCCTCCACCTAACCACATCTTCCCTAAATTCCGCAAGGACTCGTTTGATGTTACGAGTAAGACAATCAGCCGTGTTCATTGAGATGAATAGTCCCAAGTACTTAAAGCCCGCTTCAGTGATATGTAGGTGTTCTGGTAGTGAAAGTGTATCTCTAGGGCCTCCTACGGGTTTAGGCTCGACTTCCCCCAGTTAATATTGTATCCGGAATATTTCCCATATTCCTCTACTAATTGGAGTATCACGGGAGTGTCGTGTCTGGGTTGGTAATATAGAGCAAAATATCGTCTGCATATAGGGAGATCCGTTCATCTATAAGCTGTCCTCTGGTGTCCTGGAACCCACTAAGTCCTGAGTGCTTTCTAATTTGGCATGCCAGCGGTTCCAGGACCAGCGCGAAGAGCAGGGGTGAAAGGGGGCAGCCCTGGCGGGTTCCTCTTTGAATGGAAAAGTCGGCTTATTTTACCCCGTTGACTCTAACTCTGGCTCTAGGTTGAGTGTATAATAATTCCACCCAGGTCGTGAATGTTTGTCCAAAACCAAATCTCGTAAGGATGGCCCTCATGAAAGGCCAGTGGACGGTGTCGAAGGCCTTCTCTGCATATAAAGAAAGCAGCATCTGTGGGGTGGCCCTGTCTTTCACGGTATCTAGCCAATTGGCAAGTCGGCGGAGATTAAAGCGTGTGGCACGGCCAGGCATAAAGCCTGATTGATCCCATTGAACTAAGGATGTAATTACAGTTATGAGTCATGCCGCCAGTACGGAAGCGAGAATCTTCGTTCCGATGTTTAGAAGTGATATTGGGCGATAAGATCCGCAGCGCTCCGGAGGTTTGCCTGGCTTCGGTATAACCACCACTGTGGCCTGGCAGAGATCTAGAGATAGTGTCCCTTCTTTCCTTGCTGCCTGGAACATCTGTAGGATGTGGGGGGCCAGGAACCTGGCGTTTTGTTTAAAAAATGCCGCCGGAAGTCCATTGGGCCCTGGGGTTTTTCCGGATTTTTGCCTACTTATAGCGTCTTGCACTTCCGTTAGAATAATTTCTGCCTCTAGGGCTTCCTTTTCTCCGTGTTCTAGGGTGGGAGTGTCTATGTTGTTAAGGTATAGCTCTATCTGTAAAGGATCTGCTAGGGGTCTAGCTTTGTATAGCTCCGTATAGAAGCGCGCAAATGCATCTGCTATAGCCTGCACAGTGGTGTGTTGTTCTCCCTGCTCCTGTATTTGGGACACCCAGCTCACCTCCCGCTCTCTTCTGCCCAGCCAGGCCAGGAGTCGCCCTTCCCTATCCCCAGCCTCATGGAGTCTATGATGTGTAGCCTGAATTTGGTTCTGCACCTCCCTCTCTGTCAGGTCACGAAGCTCCCTGCGTGTAACTGCCAACTGTCGTAAGTGGGCAGTTTCAGTGTCTGGCGTTATGTTTCTTTCCAGTTCCAGAAGCTTATCTTCTAAAGTTTCTATCTGATGGGTTTCCTCTCTGCGTTTGTGGGCTATAGAGTCTTGTATTTTACCCCGTAGCACCGCCTTATAAGCTTTCCAAAGGGTACTATGTGAGGTCACCGACCCCTCGTTTTCTTGGAAAAATAACTTAGTCTCTGTTTTTATTATTTCTCTAATGGATTTGTCCCGGAGCTCCCATGCATTTAATCTCCAATCTGATTTGTGTCTGTTGCTCTTGCCTCCCACTGCCAACCACAATGGTGAATGGTCTGATATACCCCTCGCCAAGTATTCTGCCTTATCTACAGTTCGTATTTCACCCACTGGGGCAAAGAAATGGTCCAGCCTAGAAAAAACCCTGTGTGCCTCAGAGAAATAGGAATAGGCACGTTCAGTTGGGTGTTGTTGTCGCCAGAGGTCAGTGAGCCCCAGTGAGCCTACGAAGTCTGCCAGTGGGGTAGGAGTGCGTGTTCCTGTGGCTATGTGTGTTCGGTCTATGTTTGGGTCGATCACATCATTAAAGTCGCCCCCAATCAGGTGTATAGGTGCGTCTGATTCTAATAATATCTTGGTGATGGCCTCTAGAGTTCGAGTTTGTGTCGTGGCGGGGCATAGACGCTGATTAGTGTGATTTTGCGTCTTCCCCAGTGCGGCGGCGGCAAAGGTACCGTTGGGGTCTATCCAGGTTTTCGTTGTGCAGAAGGGGGAATTTTTCCTGATTAGTTTGGCGACCCCACGTGCCCCCGGGGAGAATCCTGCATGGGCTAGGGTTGTGTAAGTTCCCCTTCCAAGGAAGGCGCAGTGTGTGCCCCGGAGGTGCGTTTCCTGTAGGAGGGCAATGTCTGGTTTGAGTCTCTTGAGGTATCTGGTAACCAATCCCCTTTTAATCCTACTGCCTAACCCATTAACATTCCAGGTTAGAGCTGTAAAAGTGACGTCGTTTGTATGCATGGCATCGGTTTGTCATTTTGTGCATTTGTGGGTCAACCTGTGGGCCTCGTGGCCTCTGTATCTGCCTGTCAGTTGTAATGCTTTTGCTTCTGGCTGTGCGAAAAACCTGTGTAATAACCAAACTATAAGAATTTGTCACTCCAACTCTATACCCCCCAGCCCACTCTCTTCCACTCCCTACATCTATTACCGAAACTATCAACATGACAACTTTAGCGTAGGATCCGTTTGAGAGGTCTGTTGTACCCCCCCTTCCCCAATGCCCTTACGTTTTAAACAACACAACAAAGGGTATGTACTTCAAAAGAAAGTTCCTGCTCAAAAAACAAAAATAGAGCATAATAGTGCCTGGGGGGGGGCTCTTGGCAGCTCTGACCCTTCGTCCGCCATCGGCGTAGCCCCTGTTTCAGCCTTCTTCACCACTTTTTCCCTGTTGCTGACGTGTGTCATCTATGTTTTGTTCTTCAGTGCCCTGTTGTTCGAGGCGATTAATGTTTCCAAGGAGTGGATGATCGCTGTCTGTGCCCACGGGAGATTCCTTGTCAGATTGATCTGTGTGGGTACTGTCTCTCTGACTGGACTGTTTTTTCCGGGCTTGTTCTTGAAGCGAGTCATCATCGGATTCTGAATGTCTCCATGGATCTGCTCTTTATTGGGTTCCTCTCAGAGGGGTCTCTATCCGTTTGCTGTGTCTTCCCCGAAGGAGGCGCCGCCTTTTAACTCTCTGTGGCCTGGGCTCCCACTGCGTTATCGTACCTTTGGGTTGTGTCTCTCTAGTTTTGTTGTCTTGTTGTCGTGGCATGGGGCGTTCCTCTATCCAACCCCCTGCCTCTTCTGGGGACTGAAAGAACTGCGAAGTGCCTTGAAAAATAACCTTGAGTTTCGCAGGGAAGAGGAGCATATACTGGACCTGCATAGCTCTGTTTGACTCTTACGGAGTCGAATGATCTCCTCATCTTCTGCACTTCCCTGGAATAGTCAGGGAAGATCATGATCTTGGCATTAGCGAGCTTGAGTTCCCCTAGGTGTCGTGACTCTCTAAGGATGGTATCGCGGTCTTGGTAGTTTAGGAACCTTGCAATCAAGGGCCGCGGAGGAGCCCCAGGCGGCGGGTGCATATTGGGCATTCTATGGGCCCGTTCGATGACAAAGCAGGATGAAAACTTAGCCACAGGTAGTGAATCGCATATCCACGACATCAGGAATGTCACTGGATCAGAGCCTTCCGTTCCTTCCGGAAACCCAATAAAACGTAGGTTGTTCCTCCGCGCTCTGTTTTTCGCATCGTCCACTCTCCATGTGACCTCCCTCATTGTCGCCTTCAGGTCTTTGACATCCGAGTGTAGTTTGTGGGTTGTGTCCTCCACTTCTGAGATGCGGGTTTCAGCGTGGGTCACTCTTTCCATGACATTACGCATGTTCTGGCGTTAGAGGGAGACCTCTGAACGTATTTCCGCCATTTTGCCCTCAATGGCATCTCTAGAGGCGTGGATCGCCTGGAGAATGGCTGTATTGTCTGAAAGACCTGAGGGTTCCCCTTCCGTTTCCATAGGTGGTGGAAGTACCTTTGTATATTTATCCATTTTGCATTGATTCTGGACTTTGGGTTCCTTGTCTCTCGCCATGGTACAGGTAGCAGAGTTAAGTCTGTCGGTGGGTTAATAGCTATCTTCGTTTTTCTCCTGTCAGGTTGGACGTTCCAATGTATCGTCTGTGCTATTCAATAGTGCTGGATCAGTGCCACCCCGGC
The DNA here is from genome assembly GCA_963921515.1 of Calotriton arnoldi. Taxonomy (NCBI): domain Eukaryota; kingdom Metazoa; phylum Chordata; class Amphibia; order Caudata; family Salamandridae; genus Calotriton; species Calotriton arnoldi. The sequence continues at coordinate 1,323,365 of CAWUFW010002969.1, forward strand.
GTCTTCAGCCTGTCGGGGGAGTATATCAGTAGTTCTTGTTGCCTGTGTTTCGTTGCCCCTGCTCTCAACGTTACACGTCTCTGTACTCGGACAGTTATCGTTTGCTCTTATCTCTTAAGCTGCTGCGAGGATATAGTCTAACCCCTTATCCAGCGCCTGAGCGTTGTCTCACTTGTGTGTACTTCACGGCGCTAGGAGTGGTAGGCCAACCCGGCTCATTACCCAGCAACCAGTAGGGGTTTCATCTGTGGTTCAACCGGGGGCCCACGCCCCAGCTCACCCCTCTGTTTCCAGTTTGTAGCTTCCTCTACAATGCATGTGTTGGGCCGCTGTGACCTGACTCAGAGTCCCATGTTTTTGGGGTCTGTTGGTGGTCTGCTCAGTCTCCAGGCTTGGGCTTGTGGCCTTCAGACCGCTCACACCCCCAGGGTCACAGTGTTTCTAACCAGCCTATTTCCGCTCCTCCCGAGCGCAGTCCCTCGCACCTGTGTCCGGAATAGGCCCTGTGCCTCGCTGCTTTTCTGGGGAAGGTTGGGTCTTTTGCTCCCCCTATCCTCTGTGCATATTTGTAGTCTTGCCAGGGCCTCACCTCGGGGTCAGTTCTGGCGCACTATATGTGGGAGGGGGAAGGCTCCCCGGTCATCCCCCCCGCACAGGTCCTGACCGCTGTCCTGCAGGGTACTAACATTCGGCTCCTTATCAAGGCACCGGCCGGGCCTGGACTCCTGTAGCTGTCCCGGCTGGCTGCCACTCTCTCGGCTCGATCCCCGCCGGGGGCCGCCTGCCGCCACAATCCGGTCTGCCCTCACGGGATGAAGGGCACCAGGGTGTCACTCACCTTGAGGCCGTTTCTTCGGCTCGACGGAGGAGGACCGCCACTCGATTTTCCTGCGGGCCGGGCCCTGAGCTGCGTCTATGCGCTCTGGGGGTGGTTGGATCCCACGCCGTGTGCGGTCGCAAGTGTCTCCTGCGGCTAAATTTTTCCTGGGGCACACCGCTGGCACGCTTCCCGGTGGGAATCAGCAGTTTCAAAGCCGCGCATTGCAACCTTCGACCTGCGTGGCAGTGTCGCTCCACACCAGATCGTTCCTTTCTTCCGCTCGGAGTCAGCAATCCAGGCCGACGGAGCAGTTTTGAATCCCTTCCCGGGGCTCAAGGGGTGAAGAGCACCGAAATCAGACAACGGATGGTGTCGGTGAAGGTAGGATTTGGTCAGGATTAATGGTGGGCTGCCGGAGCTCCGACAGACACGTCTAACCGGCCATGTTGCTGGCCATGCCCCGACCTAAATTTGCTATTCTTAACGCCATATCTACTTGCCTTGACAATATACTGAATGCTATGTATTTGGAAGTCCATATTGTGACCCAAAGCCACCACTATGGCAGCAGGAGAGAGATTTTGTTTTGTGCGATGTGGCATCTTTCATGTAATTTTACCTTTTCAGTTAAACCTTCACGTTTTTGCGAGGAGTATTTTTTTTAAAGAATCAATCAAGTCAATTTGCAGAAGTAAGGGCCTGAATTACTATCCCTGTTCGCAAACCAGGGTCTCGCAAATTGCACACCGACCAGTAATTTGTGATGAGACCTATGTACTAATAGGTTGCATTGCAAACTCTTTATTCGCCAGATTAAATAATAACTTGTCAAGCCTCTTTTTCCCCACAGTGAGTGGCTACAAATGCAGGGACAGCAGATCACCAACCAGTCATTTGCTTTCTAAGAGACATGTTTTAAAGCAGCCCATATCCATTAAATATAAGGGTGCAGCTTTAAAAAATGTTTCCCATTTGGTAACACATGGATAGAGCATGCAAATCAGTTACCCATCTTTAGATGAGGTAACCTTTCAATGTCTTGCGACCCCAGTAGTGGTCGCAAATCATTGATACATTCCTTTGCAAGTCCTAAAACAGGTTTTGTACATTGTGAAAAGGTGTTTTGCGATCGTAATACCACGTTCAAAGGTTTACCAACTGCAAAACGTTTAGTACTTGAAACCGTATTGGCTTATGGACAAAACCCTATAACTGCCCTAAAAGCACTTTAAAGACCATATAATTTCTAATAGTTCTATATTCCAGTTGTTATAGAAAGCAGACTGTTCGAATGATTTTGTAATATAAATATCAGTATTCACCAATACTGTGAGCTGCAATTTGTGTAACTTTTCAGGCTGCCTTCAATTTTCTGATTTTATGTATGACTGTGTGTATTTTGTTAAAGTATTTTTCGATACAAAATGCGTTTTTCATTTTATGTGTTACTGTGTATTCATTATAGCATTTTTGATGCAAGTTGCATTACATTTTTAGATAGTCATTTTGAATTTTAGTATTATATTTTCATTTTGGTTGTGGCATAAAAATTAAAAAAATATTGTTTAGTTTGTTACCGGATCGATTAGTATTAAAGCAATAGGCCACTGCTGGAGAGGCAAGCTTTACTGTTAGAATGATAAAGCCTGACACATGAACTAATTTAAATGAAACTCTGGTACACGTCAATTTTAACCAGTGTTAGCATGGGTACTGATGAGGTAAGAAAGCATAAATGAATTACAACACCTTGCTACATGATCCTAAAATGCAGCATTTCTATCATATAACTATGCACAGTATAAATATTATTACTGTTTTATTCAGGTTAAAAGTTGGCCTGAGTGGAGCTTGTAGAGTTCTGCTATGCGGTACTCTGCGAAGTGACCAAAAAACTCCACCGTGCTATGCGGATTTCTGCAACGGCGGAGTGCGTTAGGGCGCGCCGTTCGTGCTGATTTTTAGTGCCATGTGTTTGTCTCACACGGGAAAATCAGCGCGGATGGCATCATGCTCAATGCAAGAGGGTACTGCTTCTTTCTGCCGCTCGAGTAGATGTTCTACTCGAGTGGCAGCTTCCTCAACGCGAACAGAAGGTTTCTCAATGCGACCTATAGAGGCCATCCACGACCGCCCATGTTGAGAAATCTCACCGGGAAGTGGTCTGGAGTAAGATTTTCCTCGCTCGTCCTCGCCAACCTAACGTTGGTGAGCGCAAGCGAGGGAAAAACTATGCTTCGCGGAGCGGAGTTTTTCAGAATTTCGTGTGCTTCACGGAGCGCTGAGTGGGAAAAACTCCACAAACTCCGCAAGTGGAGCGAAATTTCACACCCATGCCTAGTTAAAAGTGCACATAATAACTAATACAAAGTAATCTACAGGCTATGTTTGCATGGTTAGAGGTAGTCCATTAGAAACAAAATGGACCCTATTAATATTATTCCCTTAGCTTAACCATTAATTGCTTGGGACAGTTATTAACTTAGGGGCATATTCCTGTGTAACCAGACACAATGTAATTTCCTTGTTTTGCCATTATTTAGGGTAGTTTCTTGCTGTTATAGAAGTATTGTATTAATTCAAGTATTCTCTTCCCACAGATCCGTGGCTTCATCAATGCCATTGATCCCGATAACAGTGAACACGGCGACCTGAGTGCTTTCCGCTTCAATGCTACGAACCCAATTGTTGACCCCTGGATCTTCATTATTTTCAGAAAGACTGTTTTCCGGCACATTCGGTCACTGCTATGCTGCCAGCTGTCTTGCAGACCAACCAGTAAAGCTCAAACACCCAAAGACCCTATCAAACAAGACAGCTGCAGAGTCCCCTTTAGGCCACCAGACTCCTCATGCTGACAACAAGGAGACCCATCAGCTGGAAGAGTGCCAAGAGGAAATGAGGGCCAATTGCATGAGAGCTGCTCTTGGTGACAGACTGAAATCGCCCTACAGGAACCTACAGTGCGACAGTCGTTTACCAAGATATTCCTTCATCAAGTGAAAGGATAAGCTGGTCATAAATCATGTTATTAAAGATTCCTAAAGAGTTCAATGTTATGGGGGTGTTGGCGAACAAGAACTTGTGACTGAAGTGAGACTCCATGGGAATGGAAAACAGGTGGTGTGAGAAAAGCGGATATTCAATTGGTGTGTATGAGACAAGCAAAATGATCGCCCACTAATTTGAAATAATACACCTGAATTCCTATAGTTGAAACTTCTCTGATGTCAGTGGTCTCAGTATTGTGTGTATGACTGAAATCTAATTTAAATATGTAAAACTGCCAAATAAAGAAAATGGAAAAAGATTGAAAGCAGTGTGTGGCAGAAAGCCTATGAGCCAATGAAATGCTCTGTAGAAATACAGATAGCCTGTAGTGTAGGAAAGAATAAGGCATACATTAGCCAAACAATGTGGGTATGTGTCTGGTGCCACCTAATTATCTGTCATTTATTATGTGGATATGCATTGGTCTGTTAAAGAATAGAAGTTCAGCAAGGTTAAGATTAAATAGGCTCTGTTGACTTGGGTGAGGCCAAATAAGAATGAATGAGAAAACATCTTTAAATTTAAATGGCCAGTGACGCTGGAAAAAAGTGTTATCAGTGATGTGGTAATGAGTGAACCTATTTGTTAGTTTTACAAATAGTAGACAGGCTTATGCCTGGAATGTCTTAGAGGAGGAGATGGTATTATTAATTTTGGTGTCTAGATATTTGTATCTGTTTTCTTTCAGTGTTGAATACTGTTTTATGGACTTGCTGAATATGGGGAAAAGCGTGCTCGGACCAGTGTTCTTTGGATATTGACTTTTACCTGTTAAAAATCAAATACCTCTAGATAATCATCCCCTGTACAAAGGTAAAACAACTGCTCAACTTCAGCGGCACAGACAAAGGTTGAAGAAAACATGCTAGTAGAAAGCCAACCAATGTAAACAACTTGTCCATCATTCAATTTCAAAGCTACCCTCTTAAAAATGCATTACCTGCAACCAGATTGTCTTTGTTCAAAGTGAATGGCCTGTAAACCACTTGTGCCCAGAACAATGTTAAAATGTTGGTTTGAAAGTGCTTTGTTACACGTATACATCACTGGCATAAAACCTGTGTTGGTGCATCAAAACAGTTTTTCGCAATACACAGTCAAGGCCTGCAAACAATGTATCATATATTTAAGGCCAAGTCTGAAAAACTCACAAGCAGTACAAAGCCAATACCTGGAGACAAATTATACAACGCAAAAAATAAAAAAATCTGTCTGTAGGCAAAGACAAGCCCAGAAACTGCATGATACTTTGACAAAGCCATAACCTGAAAACAAACTCATGTGTGACTTGAAGATTTGTCGGGAAAACAGTTTATATCTGGTACAAAAACAAGGACTGAACATGTCTTGTCCAATAAGCAAAGCCAAATGCTGAAAATAATTATTTACTAGTTCAAATCCCACGCTTGAACAAATTCCATTCAGTTTTTCAAAGCTATTGTCTGAAAGCAGCTTGTTTTCAATACAAATCCAAGGCTGAAAGGAATATATTTGGGGTACAGATCCTAGGCTTGAAAACACTAACATCAGATCAAGGCCAAGGCCTGTAAACATCTTGTCTACTTTTCAAAGTCAGTTAATGAAAGAGAATCATTCACATCACATCAAGGCCTAAAAACAACCAATTCATGGTATAAAACCAAGACATGAAAACAAGTAACTCCCAGGACAAGGCTTAAAACATCATGGGCCTGACTCACAAACTGCACTTTGTAGTATGTAACATAATACAAAGTCTAGGTTTTGCCTAAACTCATGTCTGCTGTGTTCTTCACCCGACTGTGGAGTCTCTGCACATGTAAGTAGAGATTTTAGTCGTAAATGTGTGATGAGCACAGGCGATTGGCTGGAAAAAAGTGCAGACTTACTTCTAAAGGGGTTTGGAATTAGGAAGCAGTAAAAGGGGATTAGGGAGGGACAGGAAGGGGTTTAGGGAGGGACGTCACTTACAAGAGTAAGTCAATTGCATTACTCCTGGGGTGGAGACATGCAACTTACACTTTTGTCGAAAGTTTACCCTCGGAGTTTGTGAATACCAAAAGTAGTAAGCTTACAACAAAGTGTAAACTTACTCAAAAGTGTAATTTATCTTTGTGAATCAGGCCCCATGTCTGTGTTATAAAGCAAAAGAATTAAAAGAATTGTCCACGTACAAACCCAAAGCCTAAAAACAGTATTTGACCACAAATGTTGTCCTTTGCTGAGGAACAGTACTTCATCAATATCAAACAACTAATTTTGGTGCATCAATGGTGTCTCAATGCTCAGTTGTCACTGTTTGCACAGTTATGTAAAATAAGCAGCAAATCACATAGGGGCTGATTACGATGTCGGTGGGTCCGACACTGACGGCACGTCGGTGTCGAACCTACCGACATCTGCCCCTGTGGTCCACCCACCACATTACGGTGCGGCGGGCAGAGGCATCAGGCGGAGCGACCATCTGCTGCTGTCCCAGTGGGCTCCTTGAGCCCATCGGAGCATCGGAAAGCCTCATAATCCCATAAAGACGGCAGCTTCACCGTCGGGATTATGGTATAATTTCTGGACAGCCTTTCCATGTCGGCGTTTCCAACATGGGGGCCCCTAGTCAGGCCCCCTTCCCTCCTGGCCCTCCACTATGGGACCTGGTGCCCCCCTAAACATCCCTGCACCGTGTGGCCTGCCACACGGTGCTGGAATGTTTACAAACATCCATTTCACTATGGCAGCTTGTGCTGCAGGCCTTTTCCACCTGCAGTGGCTTTAACACAATTTACTAAAAGTACTCTGCCAAGACATGAAAACAATTTATTCCCAGCATAAAACCTGGGTCTGAAAGCAACTCATCCCGGTTTAATATCGCACCTCGAAAATAACCTTTTTTCCTGGTTCCATAACTAAAACATGAACCCAACTCATGTATGGTTTCAACCCCAGGCCTGAAAGGACCTACTGAGAAAAAATGGCCAAATATGCAGCGAGTGCTGTACAAATCCAGGGCCCAGAAACAGTCTCTATCCAAAACAAAGAAAATGACTGCTTCTCGTTAATTTTCTGTAACCTAAGAAGAATCCGTTAAAGTAACAGGACTCAAAAGGTTGTATGTCAGAATGTAGTTATCAAAAGCTTGTGCGATAGAAATAGCGTGTGCTTAATATTGTCTAGAAAACTATCATCCTATTGGATTTAGATTTTCTATTATTAACTTAAACAGGGTGATATTTTTGTAAACAATATTGAGGGCACAGTATTTATGTCTAATGATATTTTTGTTACAATTTTCTGCTTGGGATGTTTTTTTTTTATTTGTATAGTTAACAGACATGGGCCAAACCGCTCCTCTGATGTAAATGAAAATCACTTAAATAACCAGCTACTTACTCTGCGAAAGCCCAGATACGCATGGCTATCTCTAAAGTTCTGCATCTGTGAACAATCCTCTACATCCAGAGTGAAGCTCAAAGAACAACAATCTACATCCAGCATACAAATTAGAGAACAGCCGCTGCTTAATGTGTTCTGATGGTTGAGGTGGTGGGCACTGACACTCATTTTTTAGAACCAGGACTTATTTTGTATCATCAGACCTTGGCTCAGAGCAAGAGAGAGAAAAAAAAGTTAAAAAGGAAGATAGTAAAACGTGATAAAGGATCAAAGCAAGAATGAAAATAAAAAGCAAAAGTGAGATAAAGAGACAGGAAGTGTACAGTGTTGGAAGAAAGATGCATGAGGTAGACTCAAGACAGCAAAGCCAGAATTTCTCAGGAGAAAAAACTTTTTGTGCCCCTGAACTTATATTCACTTTACAAATTAGGCACTAGGAACAGCTCTTTGCAGAATGAAAGCCCCTGGAGTTGAGAATTACAACATGCTGTGTAGAAAATCACGACCCGGAATAAACTCTTTTCTTTTGGATCAGACCATACACTAGATTGACAAACTAAAACACTTAGCAGCAAAACAGGCCCTCTCATTGGTTACCTAGATGGAAGTTCTTGTGATGTGAGAACCCATCCACATCAATGTTGATAACAAGAATACTTGAAGGTTAGCCAATTTGATGTAGTAATACTCCAGGCAGAGATGGCTGAGAATTGTGAGGCAGAGAGTAGAGTTAATAATGGGGTACTTGGATGCAAGTTGACACTCTTCAGAATTCAGAAATCACAAGGGATTAGGACAGTCTTTTTAGGACTGAAGCAGCTGGGTACCTCAGCTGGTTTGAAATAACCTCTTCCCTGTGTGGTGTACAGAAACCTAAAAGGTAGCGTGGTATAGAGAAAACTTCTCCCATCATATATCTTACAGAGTGGCAGGGAGGCAGCCTTTCACATTGCAGGAATAAGGGTGGTCAGATATAGGAAGTCAAGAAGGCAGGCCAATTTTATGTCATGCAGTATGTGGATTATTTATGAAGCAAAGGAAAATATCAAATTTGTGTTGTAATTGTGTTGTGACAAATAAAGCATCATTGATGTATCCTTTTCTGGTACTTCGTTTTTGCAACTCCACCTCCCAGATGAAGGAGAAGAGGTGTTAAACTTGTTTACCTGGACGTTAAAGCTCAAGAGGGGTTGAAAGTAGAAGGCCAGAGAAATATCTGCTCTTTTTAATTGAACAGTACATCCACATCCTACAATAGTAAAGATCTCAACAAGAAAACCACAAATCCTTTGAAAGGAACCAAAAACAAACCGCAGGAACGGAGCCTCGTTCTCTCTAGTCTTCATCAGGGTGCACAGACATAATATCTAGTTTTTTATTTCGACCTACATTAATATCGAGTTTTAAAAATCGTAGGGACAGAATATCGACATCAAGAATATTGGTGACCAGAATATCGACCAGAAGGTAAGAAATATCGTTTTTGTTAATATCGAAGTTAGTAATATCGATAGCAAAAATATCGATGTTAATAATATCGATGTTTATGTTAGTGTTATGTATTTTAGTTTGTATTTTATATGTATGTGTTCCACATGTCTTGTTATTTTTTTATTTTTTTTTAAATATATGTATTAATTGTTTAGAAGTTAGTAATTTTTTTTAAAGTAAATTTTGCGTTTTAGTACCGTAGCGGGTTGTGGGTTTATAGGGGAATAGGGTGGGAAGTAATTTAATTATAGTAAATTAAATCATAATTTTTAGAAAATTATTAATTATTTTTAAATTTTGCATTTTAGTTCTGTAGCGGGTTGTGGGTTTATAGGGGAATAGGGTGGGAAGTAATTTAATTGTAATTAAGTAATTATTAATTTTAATTTATTGGTATTGATAATTAATTTATTGTTAATTAATTATTAATTGGTAATTCATTTTTATTAATTGATTAATTGATAATTATATTAATTGTGTTACATTTTAATGTTATTAAAGTAATTATAAATTTTAATTTATTGGTATAATTAATTTATTGTTAATTTATTAATAAATCATTATTTAATTTAAATAATTATTTAATTGATAAGTTTGTTATTTTTAGCCCCTACGCTATCCAACACTTTCCCTACTGTTGCACTCTCTGGAGTTGGAATAGTAATTTTTACCCTACGCTATCAACATTTTCCCTACTGTTGCACTCTCTGGAGTGAGAATAATAATTTTTACCCCTACTCTATCCAACACTTTCCCTACTGTTGCACTCTCTGGAGTTGGAATAGTAATTTTTTACCCCCTACGCTATCCAACATTTTCCCTACTGTTGCACTCTTTGGAATGGGAATAGTAATTTTTTCCCTCCAGCTATCCAATATTTTTCTGTATTGTTTTAGTTAATGTTGTGTATAGTTTATTTTTAAAACATTAAAAATATTGTAGTTTTTAATTTGTTATATATATTTTTTATAATTTTATTTATATTATTTTTGAATGTGTATATATGTATTTATAATTTCTAAAATGTTTTGAACAATTTATAAGTTATTAAAATAATTATTTATGAATATTATTAAGTAAGTATATATATTATATTTTATAGGTATATGTTTATTTTATTTTAGCATTATATGTATTAGTTATTATTTTTAAACATTTTTAAATATTTTTAACTGTTTCTTTCAATTATATGTATTATTTACTTTATTTTACATTATTTTTTACAACGATATTTTTGACATCGATATTTTTTTCTCGATATTTTTGTACTTATCATGATGTAGATAGGATGTTTATATTCTTGACTTCGATATTTTTGTCACGATATTTTTGTACCTCGATATTATTGTAGTCGATATTTTGTCAGTGATTCCTTCATCAGAATGACTTCATAGCATCGATAACTTACTTCTAGAACCTCCAAGCCTTCTTTTTGTTAAACTTGGTGCGCATGTCGTAGAAGGAGATGAATAGGTAAGAAGCAAGTGCAGATCAAGAATTACTGTGAGAAGAGAAGTGGGATGCTGGGCAGACCATGACCCCAATTTTAACAATGTTAGAAGAGGAAGAACCCATTTTTCTTCAAACTCAAAATTAACAAGAGGATCACACAAGCACTAAACACAGCCAAGAAATTATTTCTTGTGATGGAAGAATTGAAATATCTGCTTTCCTTGCACAGAATATCTAGCCCTCAAACCCGCCCCCACGCCTTCCAGATTTTGCAGAACTTACTCAAAATAAAATTTCTTTAAACATGGACGCTATATTCAATTAAATAATCTCCAAACCTTTGATGGGCACTAAGGAGTTCAATAATGGTCCTGTTATTTTTAAGTCCAAAATAGAAAAGTACTTTATTCGGTTATCATACCCAACAGTGCACACAAGAAATAAAAAGACTGTTTATCACGTTTAAAAATATTAAAACATTGAAAACAAGTTAAAAGCTCCTCATCATAGAGAACAGATCAATAAAAGGTTTTGCATTGCACTGTGAATCAATCTCACCAGTCTGGAGACGTTGAGTACAAAGTCATCAATGTACAGTATATGTAAAAAGCAGTTGATGGAATGCCAGGGAGTGCAAATATCATAACTCATCCAGTTCGCTAGAGGGCAAGATAGTCTAGGTGCAAAGAGACAATCAGTGCAAAACTGGGATGCAAAATATACTTAATACAAAGTATCAATAAGACAAGAATATCCAGATCACAAAACGTGCATGGTTAGCAAAGTTATAAACAGTTTCACTATTCAGAAAGCTGAATGAGAGAAGAATTTTGCACGCTTGTACCATACATTGGTCAGCAAACACAACAGGGACAGAGGTGTCACTTTTCATTCAAACAGCTTTATTTCGGCCACCAGGGCCATAAATGTACAAGTGCAAAACAAAAATAAATAATCAGTATATAAAAAAATAAAAAACATTAAATACAATGCAGTTTGTCATATAATGACTCCAGTTGATAATAAAAGTGTAAAAAGAATTAATACAATAGATCTAAATGCGAACATAGTAGAATGAGTGTCTTGAGAATGTTAGATAGGAGGTAAAAGCTTTCTGCGCAATGTCCACATGGCCTCAAGGAACTTGGCAATAGGTTTAGCAAGTGGTAAGCTACAGTGCGATCTCAGAATAAGAATTGCAGCTAAGTGACCGCACTGGCGAAAATGCCTGCAGGTGGGAGCTAACCAAAATTTGCGGCGGCGAGCATAAGCAGGGCAAACAAAGAAGACGTGTGCAACACTCTCAACTGTGGAAGAACATAAAGGACATGTATCAATAGCCCCATCAGACCAACTTTTTGTAAAGGGTCTCAGCAGGAGGGTACCCGCTCTAAATTGGAAATACAACTTCCTATCACTCAGTACGGTCACTTGATCCCAGTATGGCTCATAACCAATCCCGAGGCTTAAAGCCAAGGAATTCACGGGTCAATTTAGGAACAACAGCCCTTCTTAAGACTTTTGCCTTGATTGCTGACCAAAAGAGCTTTTCAGGGCGTTTTTTGATGGAAAGGAAGTGGTAGCTGCATGGGTCCAAAGGTCAAGGGCCCCAATGTAGTACAGCGTCTCTTCGATGTGCGAGAGCCCGGAAATATTCGCAAGATGGCCTACTAACATGACATCTTGAAGGGCTAAAGCATAGTGTGCAAGTTCAGGCATAGACCATAACCGCCTCAATATAGCAAGGGACGGAGTCTAGTTTTATCTTGAAGACTTCTTACACCCAAATCCAGAAAGAGTGGAACCAAAGGAGTGCTGGGTGGTAGAGAAACCAATTTAGGAAAAAGTTGCTTTCGGTGGTTGTAAGTGTATATATGTTTGTGTATCCCCATAACTAAGCCCCATATAAAGCCGACCCCAAAGCCCTAGTCTCATATATGTGGAGGGCAAGCTGCATAGGTTTAGTGTGAGAGGCTTTATACTCTTTTTTAACTGCCCCCATTAGGTGCTTGAGTTTTAAAGCGGCTTTGGTCAGGTGAGGCATCAAAGACATGTTACCGCTAAAAGTGATACCCAAGTAAGCTATGAACAGTTTCAAGGGATGCCCCCGTCCCACAAGTACTAAACCCTTTTTGAAAGATTTAAGAGGGCTAAACGTCATTAGCTTAGTTTTAGCCGTATTGATCTCCACACCCCTAGTGACACAAAACTCTTCAAAGTGTACCAGAAGTTTCTGGAGGACGCTTGTGGTCTTAGAGGCAATAGGGTATCATTTGCAAATAAAAGTATTGGAGTTTTGGTGTGGGCCAAAAAGGGTGCATCTGCATCAATATGAGTTAAAAAAGGGACAATATCGTTAATGTATAACGAAAAAAGGGTAGGGGCTAACACTCAACGTTGTCGTACACCTCTGCAGACTAAGATCTTATCTGTCAACTCTTCATGCCTCCACCATCTCAATCAAGCAAAGTTATCCTCATGGAGGCGAACTACCAGTGACAATAAATGAGATGGCATTTTCATGTCGCTAAGTGTTTGCCAAAGAGTAGAGCGTGTCACTTTTCAAGATCCTCAGTACAATGAAATAACGAGTCACCCCGAGGTCAAACACACTTGCTGAATCCACTTCCGGAAGGAACCAAGATACTCTGGGCAGAAGAACAAGACATGTTCCTCTGTTTCAGGAACCAAACCACAGGTGGGGCACAAATTAGTGCCCAGATAGTTCTTCCACCTGCTTGTAACAGATTTCAATGGTAGAGTACCTATCAGGAAGCGTACATACAAGCTCTTGGTCAGTGGTGGAGTAACAATGTGCAAAAATGGTTCAAAGCATAGTAAAACCTTAAATTTGAGAAACATGTTAGTTATGTGACCATTGGAACCGTTGACAATGCACTGTTCATAAGCCCTGTAGTGAGACTTTAGTCCATCAATCTCTGCTTTACAAACATCTCAGCGACTAACTTTTCAATGTTTGTTTTTTATTACGTTGTACGAGGCTCCTGCTCCTTCCAGAGCCAGACTGGCAACCCAAAGCAGCCCTGGCAAATGTTGTCAGACCAACCCCCGTACAGTGCATAGCTAGTGCAGCGAGCCTGACCACTACAAAGGAAGGCTTTGGGGGATCTCCCCCCAAGAAAATTTGGGAAAAAATGGTGCATTCTGCAACACAATTGTCATTATATATTCAGGGGTTGAGGAGTTGGCCTAACGGCTAGGGCGTTCGACCTCGAATCTGGGGAACTGGGTTCGAGTCTCGGCAATGACGCTGAACATCCTGTGATTCTGGGCAAATCACATAATCTCCCCGTGCCTAACAAAAAGAAATGTGTCCTCATGTCATGCAACTGGTGCTATGTAAAGCGCTCTGATACCCGATTCGGGTCAAGTTCGCGCTATATAAAACTCTGTAAAAAAAAAAAAATGTATTTTTGCTTTTAAAGCATAGTAAGTGGTGACCTTACTCTGCATTAGGATACGACAATCTTTGTTGGGGCTCTTCAATGATTCCCTCACTATCATCCTCCAACAGTGCCTCTCATCTCTCCATATCCTGTCACATGTATTTAATTTGTTTTATAGCATCTCTCACACCAGTATAGGCTGTTGGAACATTTTACATCACACACATACAGAAACGATAAATCATGTGTGTGTAAATTACATACGACAAAGCAGGCTAAAAGGTATAGGATTCACATGTCATCAATACTGGTAGGAATTATTTAAGATTGTTTTGCCTGGAGAAGCACAAACTCAGGATTGAGAACATAACACAGTGGTTAGCATTGCTTTTAATAATAGGAATTTATTTCTACCCAAACAAACCTTTTTTAGCAGCATCAGGATAATGAAAGACTGGCAAAAAGCTTAACTTTATAACTTGTACCATGCAGTTTGCTTGCAGCTCTTTGGTGGCAGTTCATAGCTCACTGTGCTAGATTACGATTGTAGCATATGAACTGCACAGTAACAAAAGAATCTCTGTAACAAAAGCAGTAACCCACTGAGCTACGCACATAAAATACTGTTCTGTGAAATGCACAGTACATGTTTTTTGCAGCAGGCATATTAACTATTTGTGCTACCGTAGATGAGTCAAAGCTGCCACTAGACAAAACTCCAATCTCTCTCCTGCAGGTACATTAATCACCGGAGTTATCTTGACACTTTTATTGTTGCCTGAAAACGGCTGGTTATACAAGGAACTTTGCAGTGCTTTTAAAACTGCTGCCTGCAGACTCCCTGGGAATGTGTCACGTACCCCTATGGGTCCGTGGACCACAGTTTGTGAACTGCTGCACTAAAGGCTTTAAAGCTATTAGATCTGAGATTCTTTTAATGCCAATATATAAAATGCAAGGGGGTACTGACAGGGACCAAAACAAGTTAACCTACAAAATTATTGTCCACTGTATCTAGATCCTGCATGCCAGCACATCTCCACACCTCGGCACCAAAGGTTGCGGCACTTTGAGCTTTGGCGCAGTACACATCGAGTGCAGGGGAAACTGAGTGAGAGCACATTTTCTGGTGAAGACAAAGAATAGCATTACCTCTGGGCTGGATCAACAACATATATTTGTTAAGTTGGGGTTCCCACTTGAATTTATCAGATAGTTTGACCCCAATATCAGCGAAAGTGTGAACTCTTTCCAGTGGTTCAGTAACTGCTCTAACCAGACAATTCTTAACTGCTCCAGTCCCAAACACCATAAATTTAATTTTTGGGACATTCAACTCAAGGCCTCTGGATTTGAAGAACCCCATGAATTTGTCAATTAGGATCTGGAGCCCCGTAGGTGTTTTGGAGATAAGAAGTGAATCATCCGCAAAAAGAAGGATGGGTACCTTCTTACCATTTAGAACGGGTGAATCATTTCTACAGTCCATCAGTTCACTCACAACATTATTTATGTACAGGGTGAACAGAGTCGGAGAAAGGACACACCCCTGGTGCACACCCTTTAGATCTAGAATATGATCAGTTAATTCCTCTCTACTGCCCCAGCAAACCTGAGCATAGGTTTTATCATGCAACCTTGCAATGAGTTTGACCAAATTCACCGGAGCACCCATTTCAATCAAAACTCGCCAAAGATTCTCACGGGGTAAAAGATCAAATGCAGCCCTAAGATTTACAAAGGCTACATATGGCTTTTGTTTCAGCAAGAGTGCATATTTCCAATAGAGCAGAGGTCGGAGGTACTTGTCTTCAGGAGGAAAAAGCTTGAAATGGTGATAGAATGTGATCTGCATGTGCTCACTTTAGTAATTTTTCAAGCACTTGCCTTGCAAAGAGTTTTTGTCCATTATCTATAAGGTTGTAGTTAGACAGAATACAAGGATCACCCTTTTTGAAAACTGAGGAATTTACCCACCAGCCGAAATAGCATTAGATGGAAGTTTAGCATAACTAGCCCAGATTAAGGGTTCTGCTTTGAAAAGGTCGCAAGGGATTTTGTCTGGCCCCGTGGCTTTTGCTGATTTTAGGAGTCAGATTGCATTAGCAGTTTCCTCAAAATAAAAAAGTACTATGTCTGCAATTCCAGGTTCTGTTGATGAAGTGTCCTTGTTAAGAACCATCAGCCCTGTTCTCTTAGGGAGGTCAGCAGTGGTTTCCTCCACTTAAAGTGTGCTAAAATGGGTGATCCACATTGCAGGCTGAATATGGTGATTATATGTGTTCCCACTACTGCTGCTTCCCTGTGAGGCTATGCACCAAAAGGATCTATTATCCTGTAATTTAACAGCCTGGAGCAAGTCTTGCCAGATCTTATCATCCCAAATTTTCTTGGCCTTTGTAAGAACAGTTTTATAGTTCCGCCTGGCTTCAATGATCTTGGCCCGTTCACAGCTTCTAACAGATGCTCTTAATGATTGCTTAGCTTGTTTACAATCTGAGTCAAACTAGTTGACCTCTTTCAGTAGGCTGACTGCTTATAAAAGATATCTTGCAACTTTGCGAAAAATAGATTGTGAATATCTAAGATGGGGATAGAAGTATTAGGTAAACCTTCATAGACTGATAAAAAGGCAACAACCAGACTATATATCTCTTGAGTGCAGGTTAGGGTTCGACATTACTTGCGGCCAGGAGACTCATCTGCGGTTGTGAGCTAATAAGGGTTCCGGTACTACAGTATATTTAGCATTGTGAGCCCTAGTTAGAGCCTCCCTGGACAGCAGTGTAATCAAAGAGTTGTGGTCACTATCTTTTTGGATTTCAACTTTCATATCCACCAATACAGGCCATAGACTAACATCTAAAAAGACGTAATCGATTAACACTTAAGTAAGGGCCTCTTTTAAAGTGGGTGCCCTCTCGCGATCTGAGCGGGTACTGCCATTACAAGCCCTTAAGCCCTGGCCAACAGATATAGAAACTCATTGAAGGGCAGTGCCAGTAAGATTATGATGGTGTTTTCCTGATAACTGGGGAATATTCCATTGTTCATCTTCTAATTCTAGTAACTCACTAGTAAAAGGCGAGGGCTCAAAAGAGGTATTAAAATCCCCTGCCACTATTATATTTGCATCCTGTTGATGCTTCTCAATTAACTTGTCTTGAAGATCTAAAGTGGGGAACTCACCATTGGCAGGGACAGACATTACATAAACATTTATTAACATCAGCTTCATATCTGTAGGGAGTCTGAGTATAATCCCTATAATATCAGGGAAGTCCACCTTTAATGCAGCGTGCAAACATGAGATGCCGTTTTTTACTAAAATTAGGAGTCCCCCAGTGGCTCTATCAAATTTATTTCGTGTCTTAGCTTCCACTCTGTAAGTTGAGAAACCGTTCATGCACACTATTTGTAGCCCATGTTTCCTGAAACATGCAGACATCATACTCTCCAATATAGGTCAACCATTCTAGGTCAATTAACTTAGATTTAATATCTGACAAATTCCGCAAAATCATGGTGATACTACCTCGAGATTCTAGAGCACTCCAGGGACAAGCATTATTACATGTCTGAATATCTGCATCACGATTGTGAACAAGAGAATCATCGTTATTGTTACCCACTATGTGTGGCACAGTTTTGTCATGACTAGCTGTAAAAACTCCGCTAGCAAAGGCCAGGGGCGGAACTTCAGTGGCAGCTATGTTGGGCACAGGGACAGAGATACTGTGGACAGCTATAAGTTGCAGTCAATCCACACCACTCAGCGGCCCCTCCCTCCAAGTGACACCCTTCCCCATTCAAGAATTGCCACCTCTCCCTCTAATGTTACAAAAATCAAGCTGGATCCCAGTATATGTGGTATGGATATCTTGAGCTTCAGTTGCCAGTAGGCCATATAGGATCTACCTAGAGGCCACTAACACTTCAATTAAATTGTGTGGCTCAAGCTCTGAGGAGTGTCTACGGGCATTCAGGATATCTTGCATGATGATTGACTTGCACTGGTAGTTGCCCCTTAGCCAGTGTAAAACCTTGTTAAGTAAAGACTCCCTACCATAGAAACACTTCCTCCCCAGTTTTAGTACACTGATTAACTAGAAGTTGTAGTGGCGCTCATTATGCCTGGTCTGTGCTAATCCCTCACTGTAAGTAAAACCACAGCTTTCCCTACCCAAAAACCTAGTCCATACCCCCTCTGTTTATAATGCTGAAGTGTCTGAAAGCATTAGTTTCACTAGAATCTGCTGGGCTATGATGGTCAGGGATATTGTGGCCACGTCTGCAAGCCTGCCCAGCGGCTAGTCATTGTAGCCTTTCCTGAAGCCTGGTGGTTTGAGGCAGATATCTAGGGCAAGCTGGTGCTATCCTTCCAATATCCTGTGGTTCCCTGGTTCTATGCTTCTGAAGGGTTTCGGGAGAAGGACGGGCAGGGGACAAAGGAGGGGACGGACTAGCTGCATTTCCCTGCGGTCTAGTGGCCTGGGCTAGCACTTGTGTAGTGGAATTTTATTTACTTTCCAGTAATTTAACAACCTCTTTTAAGCCAGCTACCTCATCGCGCAGTGGTAGTACAATTTCATACAAATTGGTTGTTGGATCGTTCGACCGAGTGGTAATGCTAACCTCCACACCCCCACACACAGCCGCTGGTGACCCTACCATAGCATTTCTATCAGAGGAGTAAACCTATTGGAGTAGACCACTACCAGTTTAAGTGGGGGCGGTGACATGCCAAGGGAGATTCTCCAACTGTTGCAGTGTTAGACGCAGGATTAGAACACGCAGGAGCTTTACTTCTGTCCATCTGTACCCTATTGGGCAACTTCCCAAAAATATCAGGTACGGTAACTTTCGCACTCTTCCCAGGTCCCCTGGTCACAATTGGTGCGGATGGATTCAATATTGTCTCAACCTACTCAATAAGATCATTAATTTGATTGAGGGTACTGGAATCTCTGATCTTCCTTCCTTGTTGGGTTTGTTGGCAGGAGGGACAGCATCAATAGCTTTCCGCTTACCCATAGCTGGCGGTTAATAGAGAGGAAGTACAGTAACAATCTTGGTCACACCCAATAGGGGCCTTAGGAGAAACTATATCAGCCGTTCCCCCAGACTAACCACATCAACCCCACAACTTGTGAAGCAGAGTACACGCCTCACGGTAATATAAATGTACCCCAAGCAGAAAGATACCAATAACAATGATGAGTAATTAACAGACATTTTGATTTTGAGGGGGCACCCTCACAGTATAATTCTAGAGGGTCATGGGTTGAAAGCAGGCAATGAGCTACCAAGTTAGAAAATGGGAGGATTCTGTCCATAGGCCAGTCCCTGGAAGTATCGTGGTCGAGGGGTACTCACTGGTGTGGCTCCCAATGACCCAGAACGGGCTAACCCTGCAAGCCTGAAACAACACACGACTGGGAAGATACCACAGATGGGATAGAGGTGAAGCTCTACAGTTTGAGGCGCACACAAAAAGTAGTCAAACAGCCTGTAACAGTCCCTAGGGCAGCACACAGCAAGTTAATTCGTAAGATCCTAAGTACAACAGAGTACAAAAAAAAAGAAGAGTTCATAAAATGTTAGGCGCAGGCAACCATGCTTCAGCCGGATAGCGTCCCGGAGATTCAATGCATACAGAGAGGGAATTTGCCAAATGAAAAGGGCCTCAGTATCCCAATCGTGGAGTGAAGTGAAATTAACCAGCGAGGAGACCAGCAAACAGCACCCGATCACAGAACCAAGGGGGGTGGCCCTGCCCTGGCTCTTCCTGGCTCAGACCGGCGCAGGACGGGCCTTCCATTGGCTTAGGCACGGCCTGAGCAGCAGGAGATGTCAAGCACTTCAAAGCGCGCGGGGACGATGTCGGAAGCCCCTCCTCTCCTGGGCTGATGCTTGCTGGGACAGCGAGTCCCCCGGCGATGGACAAAGTCTCCTGGATCACCCGTGCCGCGGGAGATGGCAAGCGCTTTAAAGCGTGTGGCGCAGGGAGGATGTTGGAACCCCCTCCTCTCCTGGGCTAATGTTTGCTGGGACAGTCAGTCCCACGGCGATGGACAAAGTCTCCTGGATCACCCGCGCCGCGGGAGATGGCAAGCGCTTTAAAGCGTGTGGCGCAGGGAGGATGTTGGAACTCCCTCCTCTCCTGGGCTAATGTTTGCTGGGACAGTCAGTCCCACGGCGATGGACAAAGTCTCCTGGATCACCTGCGCCACGGGAGATGGCAAGCACTTTAAAGCGTGTGGCGAGTGGAGGATGTCAGAAGACCCTCCTCTCCTGGGCTAATGCTAACTGGGACAGCGAGTCTACCGGCGATTGACAAAGTCTCCTGGATCACCCTTATTAAGTTGATATTATCACATTCAATCTCTGGGGTGTCTTTTACAGGCGTAATAAACACCAGCCACACTACAGGCTGCACTTTGAATCTTTCTTCAGCTATTTGCCCTGTTCCATCAGTATGTTGTTAAATAAATAACCGGTGTAGGCTTTAATCGTTCTCTACAGTCTGATATTTTTCTGGATGTCTGGAAAACTGTAGTGATCAAACCATTACTGAAAAAAGCACCTCTAAATCCTTCCAATCTTAATAACTTTAGACCTGTTTCCTGGATTAGGACCACGTCGGGGGAATGTCTCTTAAGATATTGTAACACAACTCCTCTATTTATCTTGTCCCCTAGTCCATTAACATTCCATGATATTATTTAAAAAGTGGGTGTCACTAGTGTGTCTGCCATGATGATGCTATAGGATCGGGCAGTGGGTAGACCAGCACTCAAATTCCTCTTTGGAGTCATAGGTATGCAAAAGAGACAGTGTAACCGTTGTAATACCATTGGTGTGATTGTGAATACCGTCACAGAGAGTGTGGGATAGGACCTCATATAGTTGCAGAGGGGATCAAATGCTTGGACGGGGTGCGGAACAGTGATGTAACTGCTGCGGCAATGCTAAGCCATTACCATCATACAACTGGAACATTACTAAAACAGAAAGCCAACAAAAACCCCAATTCGAGCCACCCTCCCTGCATGACAGACCTAAAACTACTTTGCAGAGTCTCATAGCATAACACAACATTTAGGAGGTCGTGGTAGTCGCCAAAAGACCACCCAACCACTCCACCAGCTCTTAGAAGGAAAAAGGAAGAATGTTACCTAAGTCATACGCCAACCAGTAAAGTTTTCTTGTCCCCGGTCATCCTGACTGCGTGGGTAAAGATCCAATTGCCAATGTTAATGTAGCAAGGCTTTAGTGTTGTACAGTAATAGTGTCCAATCCGTGGCTTGATCTTGATCTCTGCACCCTAGGTCAAAATTAAGATGTTGTGGGGCCTCTAGGCCAGCTAATAGAGGTCGAGCAGAGGTCTGTCATTTTCATTGATCCCCTAAGTCTTGTGTTTCAGCTGGGGTCTTGGAGATCCTTTGTTTAATTCCCTGGTTTCAATCAATATTCAGCGCCGCCAACCACTCTCCAGCAATCTAACCAATCCCAAACCTCATTGGGTGTGATAAAGTACCAGGTCTTTCCATCTGCTGACACTTGCAGCTTTGCTGGGGAGATCAGTGAATATTTTATTTCACGATCTCTAAGGGACCTTTTGACCTCAAGGAAATAGCTGCGCAGTCTTTGGACTCACGGTGTGAAGTACGACAAAAAGGTGACCGGAACGTTTTCATACTGGAGTGGAGGTGTGGTGCGCGCATTCTGCAGTATGACGTCTCAGTTGCGATAAGTGAAGATGTGAGCTAAAATTGGGCTCGAATGTGCCCCTGGTTTCTGTGGGGCCCCTGGGACACGTTGGGCCCGGTCAACCAAGAAGTAGTTCGAAAGGCCCCTTGGTTGCAGTTGTTTGAGGATAAGATCTTCAACAAAGAGGTCAACAGCAGGACCCTCTAATCTTTCCGGGACACTTATTATGTGGCGATTGTTTCTTGTCGAGCGACCTTCAAAGTCTTCCAGTCTAGCCTCCAAGGCAGAAGTGTTCATTTGCAGGTCTTTGACTTGACTCTTCAGTGTCGTCGTTTCCACCTTGAGTGTGGTTACAGAGTCCTCTACTTCCTTTACTCTAGCGCACACATTATGATGCTCAGCCCTTATCAGTGCTATGTCGGTGGAGACCAAGTCTATTTTGGTCTCAAGGGCGCTCCGCATGCCTTGGATTGCAGCCATCATGTCTGTCAGGGAGAGCGTCTCCTCTCCTGGGGCAGGGGCTGAGCAGCCGATGATTGTGAGTTGTCAGTCACTGGCATCGTTGTGGTGTCTCTTGGTAGTGTGAATTTATCCAGTTTAGTTTGGTGGGTGCTCCTGCCCATCATATCAACTAGATTCCTCTTGTGATGATTGGCCACTACGCATTGAACCCTCTGAGGAAGTAGAACACAGAGGGGGGAGCCTCAGTACTCGCCACCGCCTGCGAAGGGGCAATGGCTGAGCTCCCCGCGCCCTATCGGTTTTCCCTTGGCTTACCCCATGTCTGTTCTCTGCATCAAAGCAGGGGCCTCCCAGCATCCATAAGAAGACCCCCCCCTAGTCACAATGTGGCGAAAACCCCTCCGCTGGCAGGTCTGCTATGCTGCGATGTTCGGTACAATAGTGGTTGAGAAAAGCAGAGGATCATTTGCCCTCTGTACATACTGGCGGCTGGTCGCTGGAAGGCCCACAGTGTCTCGCTGTGTGCTGGCTGCGCGCTTAGAGTGGTTACATCGAGCGGTAAGCAGTTAGGCCTCCAGCTGCAGCTCACACCATTAAGTGGGCACCAGTCTGATATGCAAGTGTCAGGTGCATGAAGCACCGCATTTGCAGCTGCTTATTAGCACTAGGTCTCAGTGGGGCAGTGCAAGTTGAGGCTTCATGCTTCGATGCACTGGCAAGTCAAAGCTCTGGCCCTGACATAGCAATTGCTTTGCCCCCTAACTATGCTATTGTCAGAAGAGACAGGGGATTTAAAATAGGGGGAGGTGTAGCTATTATTTTCAAAAATTCTTACACCTGCAAATTTGACACGTTACCCTTCCAGGGCCGTGAGGCCGCTTTATTTAGACTCATTTTAACCCCCCAATTTACATTTTCAGGAATTTTGCTTTATTGTCCACCTGGGCCTTCGGGGGCCTGGGTTGCGTCTCTTCCGGATCAAGTTATCCCATACCTTGTGAACGTCGCTAATTTTACCATACTGGGCGATTTAAATTTGCACTTTGAAGATTTAACCTGTGTAACCAGTGCTGCACTTATTTCAGATTTTGCTGCGGTGAATATGCTGCTTTGCAATTCGGGGCCTACACATGTTGCTGGCCATCTACTTGACCCCATTTTTTCTAATATGCACAACATTTGCTGCTCCCCAGCTTTGCCTGTACTATGGTCCGATCATTTCCTAGTTGGCTTCCAAATTTCAAAAGATTCATGTGTCCTGTCTCCCACGGTCTCCGGCTTTACAGCTAAATCTAGGAATTGGGGAAAATTGAACGCTGAAGTGTTCAACAATATGCTATCTCGAACTGTCCCTACAGTCGGCTTTTCATTGGCAGACGATGTTGTTGCTATTCAAAGTTGGATTTCCAACTCTGTCGAGGCTTGCCTCCCACCATCTGCCAAAAAGGCAAATCACCGTCCACCTGCCCCCTGGTTTTCAGAGGAACTTAAAACAGAGAAAAGTAAATGTAAAACGTTAGAGAGGCATTGGAGAAAGGCTTATGCGCCTGATGCTAAATTAACATATAAAAAGGCTTTAAGGGACTATCACTCACTTTGCAAGGCTGCACGCGTAGATTATGTGGCCTCAACTGTGTCTAGAGCACAGAATAATCCCAAGCAACTATTCAAGCTTGTAAAAAATGTGTCAGGTGCCGATTGCCTACCTGCTTCTCCTGATCTGATTGCTTCATAATGTGAGGAGCTCGCCAGATTTTTCTTGAGTAAAGTCGAAAAAATATATGGCTCATTCCAGGGCTATACGTCGAATAATGCCTCACAGCAATCTGGGAATTCCCATTATCTTACTACCAATGGGACCTTACAGGCAGACCTGTTCCTCGAACACACTGACAAACTTGACGTCTGGGCACCCTTAGAAATTAACTCCTTTAGGCGGATACTGGACAGCCTGAAATCTGGCTCTCCTAAAGATCCCATTCCCATCACTGTGCTTCAGAAATTTGAGCAATCCTCCCTGATGTTGATCATGGAGCTGCTTAATGCCTCTTTAAAAGAGGCAATTGTTCCATCTATCTGGAAGCACGCAATGATTTTACCACTGCTGAAGAAGGCCACCGCTGACCCCACGCAACTATCTAATTTTAGGCCCATTTCCCTTCTTCCTGCTTTTTCAAAAATTTTGGAAAAGCACGTCAATCTCCAATTGACATCATTTGTGAACTCCCAAAATGTTCTTCATGGTTCACAGTCGGGCTTCAGAGCTGGTTTTTCTACTGAAACTGCCTTGCTTGGGGTTACAGAAATGGTGCATCATCAAGTTGACACGGGAGGCACTGTGGCACTTATACTTTTAGACCTAAGTGCCGCTTTTGACACGGTTTCGCATACCGTGTTATTGCAGGCTCTCCAATCATTGGGGGTGACCAACAGGGCACTGAATTGGCTTGCAGACTTCCTGACGAACCGTACGTTTCAGGTTTTCTCGCCGGCAGCTTGCTCCGAGATCTACAACTCACCTTATGGGGTTCCCCAGGGCTCAATCCTCAGCCCTTTATTATTTAACATCTATGTTAGGCCAATGGCGAGGATTGTGGAGGAAGCTGGGTTGTCCCTCTTTTCGTACGCCGATGACACCCAGATTGTCTTCTCCCTTTCTGCTGATAGGGCGTCCAAATCCTCCCTACTTCAGGCCGGTTTGAGGAATATAGCAGGCTGGATGCATGCCAACCTGTTAAAACTCAACGGCGATAAAATGGAAGTGCTGATCGTGGGCAGGAATAAAGATCTGTGGGGCCCCCAGCATTGGCCCACTGAAATGGGTCCTCTACCTCAGCCGAAACATCAGGTCCAAAATTTGGGCGTCTTAATTGACGACCAATTATCCATGAAGCAGCAAGCAGTGAGAGTAGCCTCGACTTGCTTCACAATTCTCAGATGGCTTAAGAAAATCTTATGGATGTTGCCCCCGTCTACCCAACGTACCGTGGTCCAGGCTCTTATCACCTCTAGACTGGACTACAGTAACATTCTGTACTTGGGTGCCACTAAGGATGTGTTACGCAAACTTCAGTTAGCACAGAATGCTGCAGCGAGGCTGCTTTGTAAGATTCCTAAAACTGCTTCCATCTCTGGGTCGCTTCAAGACCTCCACTGGCTCAGGATTGAGAACCGTATTAAATTTAAAGCTCTGAGTCTTATGTAAAAGATAAAATCTGGTAAGGCGCCACACTATCTGAAGACTCTAGTTCACCCTTATGTACCATCTCGAGTGCTCCGCTCTGCCACTCAGGCCAAGTTTACTGTTCCTAGGACGAGATTAGTACGTATGGGCGGTCGCTCTTTCTCGTGCCTGGGTCCTTCTTTATGGAACGCCCTTCCTATAGATCTCCGGAATGAACTTTCTTATGAGAATTTTCGGAGGGGTTTAAAAACTTGGCTATTTAACATGTAGATCTCTTCCTCTGCTCTTGGCTCTTTTCAGGTGGCGCCGGGAAACCCTAGGGTAGCTGTGCGCCTTACAAATTCAAAATAACAATAACAATAACAAAGTCAATATTTGCAGTTGCGTGTAGCAGCCCTTGCACACCACTTATGGCTTCTGATCAGGGATTAGGACCTTTTTGTGTCTGGAAAAATCAGAGTGACCGCAGGTTCATGACCTAGGGCCTGTTACTTTAGCTGTTCCGCCTTGCTTCATTAATTGGACTCTCCAGGCCAGTTTTGGTGCGTTATGGCAGCTCGAGGGGTCCCCGAGTGTTGAACTGGAGAGGGGGACCGCCTGTGAATGTTTCCCAGTGGGCGAAGTGACAGCACATCAGGCAGCAAAACCTTTAGGCATTTCTGGGGACAGGGGGCGGTAGTAGGCCTCATGGGTCCTTGGCTGCTCGCGAGAGACTGCTCCTGTTCTTCTTCCTCCCGCCCGACCACTGCTGATACCCACGTGCACAAATATTGCTGGTGGACTGTCTGGGGGTCTGCAGCAGCTTCCCAGTGTAACCAAGTTTCAGCAGCTTCACTCCCCCCATTGTGCCCCAGCTCCACTGCATCAGCAGTGCCAGTCTCGTACGGCTACGCAAGATCCCCGCTTCAGTGCTAAGCACTGGTCCTGCCCCCTCTTCAGGCACCAGCTCGGTTGGGCGTTATTGATTTCACGTCTCTGGCATTTCCACGATGAAGAGAAGCGAGACAATTGTATATCTCCTCGTGGTTGATGGATTTTGTTTCGGAATTCGGTGGATGTTTGTGGCTGGTAATCGGAGTGGCTTTAGAGAGCGGCCATCTTCCCCGGTGGCTAGGCACGCATCCCTAATTTTTAATGTTTTCATCTTAATTTTGTATTATTTATATTATTTAATTAAAATGTCAAATATTATATATTTTATACATATTTGTTGAAAAGTATTTTATGTTTATTTTTTATCTGTAATTTTTTTTTTAATTAGGAGAGGGAATAGTAAACCTGACCTGTAAAAATTCCCAACACTTTCCTTACCGTTGTGTATGTTGCAGTTGGAATAGTAAATCTGACCCTTAAAAAAAACCAACACTTTCCCTAATGATGCTTATTTTGCAATAGAAACAATAAATCTGACCTCTCCAAAGTCCAACACTTTCCATACGGTTTCTCATATTGGAGTCAGAATAGTACACTTTTCCTCTCCAGTGTTCAAAACTTTCCCTACTGTTGCTTACATTGAAGTGGGAATTGTAAACGGGAACCCTCCATAGTCCAACACTTTACCAAGTTGCAGTGCAGATAGCAAATCTTACCACTCTGAAGTTCAACAAATTAGCTAAGGTTCCTATGACTGGAGTAGGAATAGTAAATCTGACATCCTTCAAAATATATATATATATATTTTAATGATTTTTAAATTGTATTTTTAACATGTATATTTTGTGATTTACTATTAAAAGTTATTTTATTTTTATTGTAGATTTTTAGTTTTTAAGGTAATATAATATTTGTATTCAAAGATGGCTTTAATTTTAATATTATCTTTGAACATGTTTATTTTTTTCAACTTTGAATATTGAGTGTTTTTAATAATTCTTAATTATTATTATTCATTAATGTATTATTCATATTTCTTTAATAATTGTATTTATTTCCATATTTTTTTTTTTTCATTTGCTTCAAAGTATATGTTTGGCACACTTGAATCGGCATGGCATCCACCTTACACGACACTCAGACAAAGCTGGCGCCACAAGATGGACTGGGGTGAAGATAGCCTCCTCTTATTTCTCGTACTCGAGAGGGGTAATTGCCCTCATAAAAAAAAATGTGCCTTTTGCTCTCACCCACTCAGAGACAGCTGATCAGGGAAGATATATTATTATGCAGGGACGACTGTAAAGTACCTTAATCACTATTGTTAATGTGTATGGGCCTAATATAGATGACCCTAAGTTTTTTACGTTCATATGGAATTGACTGCATGCACTGACATCATCTATAGTCATTTGGGGTGGGGATTTCAACACCCCTTTAGTTTCCCATGAGGATCGCTCATCTGGGACGGGTGGGGCCGGTAAGCGTGCAGCAGGGAGGGAATGGGGAGTGTGGCCTCATTGATATCTGGAGATTGAGGAACCCCGAAGGTAGAGAGGGCACTTAACATTCATCTATTAATAACTCCTGGTCCCGGCCGGACTACTGGCTGGTGACGAAAGATATAAACGCATGGATGACTACAGTCAGACACCTACTTAAAACACTATCTGACCATGCCCCAGTTCAATTGGTGATGAATGTCCCTACACATACCCCACCACAGTTTGAGTGGAGATTGCAAGCATCTTCCTTATTAGACCATAGGTCATTAGGGAGGGAGTGAGGATGGCAATAACATAACAATCTAGGATCTGTGCAAAGTAGCACTACTATATGGGAGGCATTTAAGGTGAGATTTCGGGGAGCCTGTATAGGTCTTCTAACTGGGGTTCTGAAATCTATACGCCTCTTACGCATTGACACCACACTATTGGAACTAGAGAGGTTGTATGAAACTGTCCCAAATTCAGCCACGCTGGCGAGAATACAGGAGAGGTTACTGAATATAATGAGATTGCAGAACAGGAAGTCCAACACATGTCACAGAGGTAGAAAACCAGGGCCTATGGCGAGGGGGGTAGGCCAGGCCATACTTTAGCCAGCAAAATGGGTACCCTGAATGCCTTTGTTAATTTCTGTGAGCACATGTATGTCGACTGCATATGCCAAACGCAGATCTGCGGTAGAATTGGAAACGGCGGCCTACCTTGAAGATATTACTATGGTGTTACTCTCTCAGGGCCATAGAGAATTTCTGGCACAACCGCTTACTATAGAGGAAATAAAGGAGGCTATATGAGCATTACCTAATGACAAAGCAACTGGGAGTGATGGGTAGTTTTGTAAAGAATATGTTAATTTACAAGCCCCACATCTACATGCAATGTATTTAGAAGCATATGAACAACAGTGTCTCCCCTTAATGCTTATGAAAGCCCTTATTGTCACACTATTAAATTAAAAACAGACACACCCCCCAAAAGTGCAAATCGTATCGACCGCTGTCCCTCATAAATATGGATGCTAAGAAACTCGCCAAAGCCCTTGCCACACAGCTCTGTCTCCTACTGTCAACCATTGTTCTCCTGGATCATATTGACATAGAACTGTAATCTTAGAATCATCCATTATAAATACTTACATCAAATGTACTATACCGTGATTCAACTTTGTAAATTTGGGCTCAGGGATACAGCAAATTGTTTCAGATGCGGGGCACCTGATGCTGATTTTTTACACTTGGCATGGGGCTGCCCGAGGGTTCATTTATTTTGGGAACACGTCACTCGCACACTCTCAGAGGTGGTGATGGAAATAGTGGAGTGTACTCCTCAAATATGCTCACTGGGTCTGGTTAAAACTTTGCAACTCCCTAACCACAAACTAGTGGTGTTAGCATTGTTACTGGCGAAGAGGAGGGCTTCTATCCATTGGGGGAAAAAATGTCTCCAAAGCACAAGCACTGGTTAACAGACATGGTGGACTGTCGTGATCAGCTTGAGTGTTATGCCAAAGAGCACCCTCAAGCCTCTAGTCCAAAGGATGTATGGAGCCCCTTTACTGCATATCTGCTGGCTGGACAGGACAAACAGTGATTATGATGTGACTCTACTCACTCCTTCTACAAAAGTAACAAGTTGTTTAACGTGCAGGGGCAATGTGGGCTGAACTGATTAATGTTCTGTGATGATGCATCAATGCTGATGGCAATGTTTGTTGTGATGTTATGTAACTGAAAATGCATGAATAAAATATATATTAAAAAAGTAATGCTGGCTTCCTTTCCAATTCCACTACCACTATCAGGTCAATGAGAGAATCCACCTAATTTCACCCTAGTAGGTGTAAAAGAAGATGAAAGAAGGTGCCCACTGCTTCTTGAATGCATAAACAAATAGGATTTTGCTTTTGTCCCATGTCTCTTGGATGCATAGTAGTTCCTCTTGAAGAATTTAAGTTGGATCAGATGAAGGCGGGTGGATACTGCTATTGTACATGGAGGTATTGTGCTCTCTGGCCTCTCTTCATTGTCCTACATCATTTTCAATTCCAGAGTGATGAAAGTGGCATAAGGAGGTTGGTTCGTTTACCACTGAGGATCTATAAAGGCTGGATGTGCCTTTCTAATCGAGTGGTTCCAAATTAATCTTCATCTATAAGTGGTTAAATTCCTGAAGAGGAATCACATAAGCCTAGTATGAGTCCAAAGGGTGTCTTATTTGCAGATATTTAAAAAACGGTGAGAGTTATAGACCAAACCATTCCTTTGAGCCACACAGAAATGTATGCGGTCTCTATCCCATATATTTTCTAATTTAGCCCTGTAGCCCTCCAAGGACATGGCCCAAGACAGCCACTTGCCCTTCCAAAGAGAAGTCTCTGGATTTGCCATTCCATCCTTGTTGGCCATAAGGCATTGCAGTAATGTATGGAGTGCGTGGTACCTTTAAGAACTTGTTATGAGCGAGATCCTGCTTTGTGGAGCGAGATCACTTGTCAAAAGTAAATGCCTTCCGGTTGCTATGTTTCCTTTTAAGGTACTGCTTTATAGCCTGTGCTGCTGTCCCACATCGGTTGCTCAGTCTTTATTGGGCATCTGATGCATGAGGAATGGCAACCTGTTGGCTTCTTATTTATTAGCTTGTACTTCACAACATAAATGTTGTACTTATCTCCGCTTGGCTCCTGAAGTCCCTATGTAACATTGGCAATAATTTATCAAGAAATGTGAGACTTTTGAGAATCTGGAGCCTACAGCGTACTCCGGATGACCCACACTATCATTGGTATCATTTCACTCATCAAAGCCATTACCCGGTGATTGCTTCTTCTGTACTTCCTGGAGCCCACACAGCCCAAGGCTACTTTTAGGCTATTTTGAGCGCAGCTCTGGCCACTTCCTCATTTTGGATCCATGTGCTCTGCTTCTTCCTTAACACAGGTAAGCCACCAGCATGCTTGTGTACGCGCTTGATATAATGTCTTCCGTTTACATGCCTGTCATACAAGTAAATACTTAGTTCCTGCATATGTCCTCCTGGCACTAACTATACTTTTCTGATCTATTTCTGCTTTAATTATCGATGTTGTTGTGCCAATATGCTCATATTTCAAAGCCAGTGCTAAATTGCTTTGGATATTTCAAGTTTACAGCAGCGTTTCATTAAAACGTGAAAGCTTTTTGTATGAATTGGCTCAGGTGAACTTGGAAATACTTATTGACTTCTCAAAACTGTGTCATTACCTGTATGAAATCTTCATTGGATGGTAGCATCTTAAACAATTGTTTTCAATGGCTTCTAAGAATTTAGCTCAGACCTCACAATTTCTTCAACTTCCTGGCAAGCCTTTGATTAAGTGGAATGCCTGGTTAAGATCTTTTGTGAACTATTTAATCGCAGTTGGAGCAGATGGCTTTGAACCTAAAAGAAAGGATGCTATGTTGTTTAGTTATTTTGGAAATGAAGGGCAGCAAGTTTTTGATAATTTTCCTCCAGCTGCAGCCACATCTGGATAATCCAGAGATTCTAATGAGTACAAGACTTAGAGTCAAATTCTCAGAACAACCTAGCGTTCTATTGGAGAGATTTAATTTTTTCAAGAACAAGCAACCGATGAAACTGTTGAAGAATTCATATCAGCATTAAGGCCACTAGCTGCCAAATGCAATTTTGGAGTGTCCATTGACATATACATTCGAGATCTGTTTGTGGATAAATGCTTTTAAAAAAGGATACAAGAAAGGCTACTTAGTTGCAGAGACCCACCATTGTCAGAGGTTGTTGATCTGGCCAAAAGCATTGAATGTTCAATATTCTCCAGTCGCATGATGACTCAGCAATCCACACAGACATCTTCTCCAATTGTTAATGCTGTGGTGTATTCTAAACATGTTGATGCTGTAATAAATAAGGGCAAAGTCATTAAGAATGTTCAACATAATACTAACACTTTTTGTTTCAGGTGTAGATCTAAATCCCAATTAAGCAACTAACACAATTAAGAAACCTTTATGTCAGGTTAATCAGGTTCCAAAATAACTCTTAATATGATGTATGACTCAGGTGCACCTATTACTGTCATATCTGATACTTTATTTTACCAACAGTGGGGGTCTAATGTTATCCTGAGCACACACGACATACATCCTAAAGTTTATGCCGATCAGGATATCGAAATGGTTGGGTTCTTCATAGACACTATGGGGCCGATTCCGATTTCGGACGGAAATCTCTCCGACCGAGCCGGACCCGGAGAGAATTCCGACTGAATCGGACCCTAGCAGTCCGACCGGACGAGTACGATGCATTCGCATGCTATCGGACTCGATCCGGTCGGACTCCCATTGAAGTCAATGGGAGCCGGTCGTACGACGCGTACGCGGGCTCCCATTGACTCAATGGGTGCGAGGCGAACAAGGGCGCCCCCTATAGCGGGTACGCGTCCATGCGCATCGCGGCGTACATGCACAGGTAGGGGGGACCCATGGGTCCCCCCTGTGTGCGACTCGTGCGCCTACGCGTACAGGGGGGTCCGACGCGGACCCCCAAAGTCTGGCTCCGACAGCTCTTTCGAGCCGGACGGCGCGAGTCGGTCGGACTGCTCGCGGCGCGCATCGTACTTACCCAGCCGGGAAACGTCTCCATAGCGCGGTGCGAGTCGTGTCCATGTGAGTCGGTCGGAGCGTGTTGAAGCCGCGTACGAGTCGGTCGGCGATTTCGCGGGTGCTTGCATCGTACTCGCTCGGCCGGACCTGTGTACGATTTGGTCGGGAAACAGGGCTCCGAATCGGATCCGGTAAATCCGAATCCGATTCGGAGCACTACCGGCCGAGATCGGAATCGGCCCCTCTGTCTTGTCTTGATATGTCAATGTCAACTAAAATCTATGTTGCAGTCAAGGGTAGAAATATAGTTGGCTGGCAGTGCCTTACAAAACGTGGTCCTATTCTTGTGCATGGTGCTGACTCATCAGTCAGGGCAGCAAATGTATGTTTATGTTTACTCACTACTGATGATTTGAATCCCACTGAAGATATTGCTAAAAAGTTTTGTGATTTTTTTCTGGTAAGATTGGGCTGATTCAGAAATATGTGCATACAATTAAGTTGAAGAGGCATGCTACACCTGTTACACACAAAGCCAGACTTGTCCCCTTAAGTGTTAGAGCTGCAGTGAAAAAGCTATTAGAGAAGTTAGTTGGGGATGGCATTATCAAACCCACTGACTCCTCTGAATGGGTAAGTCCCATTGTAATTGTATGCAAAAAGTATGGTAAGATTCACTTGCGTGCTGATCTGCACAGTCTCAACAGGAACATTGTGGTTGATTGCCATCCTCTGCCCAAGGTTCAAGAATTACTTGCCAGCATTGGAAACTCTAAATATTCACACTTTTGGATCGCAAGTCAGCTTACTACCAGCTCTTATTAGATGAAAGGTCCCAAGAGTTAACCACCTTCCAGATCATTTACGTTTTGCAGACTCCCGATTGGATTGGCTTCAGCAGCTAGTGTTTTTCAGTGCCTCATGGATAACATATTGGAGGTTGTGAATGGGGTACAATCGTTTTCAAGATGATGAGATGATTTTTGCATAATCGCTACCTGAACATAATCATCCTCTTGAAACAGTTTTCACTAATTTAAAGAGTTTGGTATCACTCTTTGCACATATAAAGGCAAATTTTTAGCAGACAAATTGACTACTGAGGACACTCTATCACTCACAATGGTATTTCTCTACAATTTTCATCGATTAAAGCTATTGAAGATGCACATCCGCCCAGTGACAAAGATGCACTTTGTTCCTTTCTTGGGCTAAGCAAATACTATTCAAAGTTTGTGCAAGGGTATGCTTGTATTGTGCAGCCCTTGAGGAATTTGCTTAAGAAAGGAATGGAGCATATCTGGTCTGACGATGTGCAAGAAGCTTTTCAGAAAGTGAAGAATCTCATTATTTCAGCCCCAGCTATAACTGCATTTGCGGCAGGCAGAAAGTGTATCATAACTGTTGATACCAAGTTGGATTGGGGGCTGTGTTTTCACAATTATGTCAGGACAAAGACTCTCGCTCTCTCTGTAGTGCAAAAGCCAATTACTGCACCATTGAGCGAGAGGCATTGGCATCCTGTTAGGCGGTGGAAAGGTACAAGACTTTTATTTGGGGTTCCTATTTTGATCTATTCACAGACCAAAAACCATTGCTCCACCTGTTGAGTTGCAATGGTTCATGGAAAGCATCTTCACAATTGGTCAGATTGTTATCAAAGCTGCAAGAATTTAATTTTAGGGTGAAATATATACCTGGTGGGAAAAACATGAAAGTGGACTGTCTCTCCAGGTTACCCATCAGAGGTGAAGAATCCAACACACTTCAAGATAATGAGAATGTGATTGCTTTTGTGGAGGATATACTATGGAACGAAGGGGTGATCACACATAAACAGTGGTTAGAAGCTTCCAAACAGGATACCACGCTACAGTCTGTTTTCAAATTCATAAAAAAAGGTTGGCCCAAGGAAAGAAATGTTGAGGCCTCTTTGAGACATTTTGTACAGATTTCAGAGGACCTATCATTTGTTGAAGGGGTGCTAGTATGTAATGATGTGTGTGTGTGTGTGCCTCCTGTGACTATCAGAGATGATATTATTAAGGAGGCACACAAGGGCCATTTAGGGGTCAGTAGCACATGCAAATATATAAAACAATTTTACTGGTAGCCTGCATTGGAAGCTCAAGCTTCTAAGTTTTCTGATAATTGCACCACCTGCTTGGTATCTGATAGACACTGGAAGGTACATGAGTCACCTATTCATATGGTCTCTCCACCGGGGGAAGCTTGGCAAAAAGTGGCACTTGATTTTGTGGGTTCATTTGAGTTATTGCCTATCAACAAAAGATACATGATGGTTTTGATTGATTATTTTTCAAAATGGAACTATAACTGGGTGCAGTGGGTGCAGACCAGTTCTGTGCTCCTGATTACATTTAATGCGATATACACAGCTCACTTGCAAACTCACACCTAACCTTGAAGTAGCCATTATTGTAAGGCAGATCAGCTGTTTGAAGCTGCTGCTATGCCTTTCATTTTCGCAGGCAGATCCTGGCCCACATTTTAAAGGTGGTCAGGGTTATGCCTAAAGGTGGGTTCTGTGAGTGACTGAACCGGACTGCATACAAATGCCTGGAGGGTCCCTGACACCCCTTATTCCAACTTTCAAGGGCCCCCTCAGGGGTGCATTGACAGAGCATCACCTCTTTGTGATGCACAGTCAGTGTGTCTTATGATAGCTCCAGTGCCTCTGGGCCTGTGTCTAAAATAATGAAAACCTACAATGGTTCCAGAAGAAATTAAACAAAATGTTTTAATCAAACAAAAAAACAGAAACCAAAAAACAGGTACACACAAGAAGTTTTTTTTCAAAGTAATGGAAATTATTATTATTAATTATTTATTCATGATTTAATGGCCCCAGGTTCTGGATCAAAAGGGCTGCCCCTGTTGGGAATAACTGCATCCAAAATATGGCATGGCGCATTGCCAAAATATTTCCTCATTTTTATTGGGCCATGCCCCCATACAAATGAGAAAATGGCCCCTTAAGATCATATCAGTACTACACGTGTATTAGTGCAATCTCAATCAGTGTTACAAAAGGGGCTGTACCCCGGAGACAAAGAAAGTGGGTGCACATGCCTGTACCCCTCTGGTGCACTTCATGAAATAAAGGCTTCTGAAGGACTCATAACTGAGAATACCACAAGGCAGCCGAGGCCCGTGCAGTTAAGAGTGGTGGGGCGGTGGGGATTTCGGCGGACGATGATGAGGGAAAATTAAATAAAGAATTAATTTTCCCTCGTCATCGTCCATCGAAATCCCCCCCGCACACGGCCCCACTGCTCTTACCTGCACGGGCTGCGGCTGCCACAAAGACCATTAATTAGCCATATTGATAGCCTTTGCCTACATCCTTCCATGTTTGTGATGGAGAAATTCATCCGCCGAAATACAAATCAGGCCCTAAATGTGTAATGAAATTGTGTACTTTTCAGATGTAAAATTGTCAATCAAGCATTGCAATGTAATTGGGAGAATACACTCAAACAGCCAAAATAAAAAGTCAGGCCATAATACTCCCGAGGATAGATTAATAACGTGATTGACAATACCTCACACCAATGGTTGAAGGTTCCTGACCAAAGAATCTAATTGCTGAAGGTGGCTGAAACAAGACCACTTATTGTAAGTACAGAATACAATATGTTTGTCTAAAAATTGAATGAGAGCTAGAAAAGTAGCACATACAACAATTTGAAAAATATCGCACATGCACTCCTTGATGCACCACCATATGCTGTGCACAGTGCATAATTACCCACTGTGTAGTGTACACCCATGAATGACAGAGGGCACCACCACAAATAGCACAGTGCACTACCACTCACAGAACAGTGCCCCACCACCAGCAGAGCAGTGCACTAACACATGCGGCAAAGTGCAACATTACCCGTCTTGTAGTATACCCCTACCAATGGCATAGAACCTAGACTGGTGGAGAAAGGAGAGATAGGCATCTTCATCCTTTTGAATCTTTCTGCTGCATTTGACACTGTGAACCATTTTACCTTTTCCATCAGGCTTATGTGCTAGTGTATCTGATGTGGAGTACTTATATAGCTAATTTCAAGCTTCCCTGATTGACAACTGTTGTCTTAAATCGAAACCCAACACCATTAACTATGGCTTCCCTGCATGTAGCCATTCTATCCCCCATTGCTATATGTGTCCTTTAGCCAATCATCTAAATCAAATAGGGATGACATTCTACGTGCACGCAGATGACACCCAGCTGGACTTTGGGCTTCCAAAAAACTAGTTAAACGACTCGGCTATGAAGGTAAGTCTTTCCCGGATACGTTGTTCGATGTCAGAAAAATTGATGAAGCTAAATCCAATCAACTATGGCAATGCCTTACTTGCATCAGCCAATGAGTCCTTAATGTCCAAACTGCAAGTGGTCCAAAACACTGCCGCACAACTTATATGTAATCTTCCATCCTGCTCCTTGGCGGAACCATTACTGAAAGCCTAGCATTGGCTACCCATTAAGAAAAAGTCAATCTTCAAAATCTGTTGCCTTACATATAAATCACTAACAGGAAATGGACCTAGTTACCTACATCAAAAACTGACAATGATTTACAAAAAAGGGGGGGCTAAGATACAATAGACCGTACCTATCACTTTTAGTGATTTCACAACAGTCCAGATTATGGGCAGTGCCACGATCCAGAAGGTCAAACCCCTAACCTTCCATAACAGAGTCACCTCCACACTAGATCAAAACAAATGATCAGCACACCCCAAGTTATATGTTTAACCAATGTCGCCAAATTCCGCTTTAAGCCTTGATTCACGGACTCCGTTTTATTTTTGTTAAAATATTCCTTTATTTACATCTTCTCTCTCTTCTTATAGTAAAATCAATTCTTCAAAAGTAGCCAAAAACTGAGTTACTACTGTCCAGTTAGGGATCTGCGCTCTAAGGACAAAGCTCTGCTTTTCATCCCTCATGTCCGAATGACTAGATGTGGGGGCAGGTCTTTCTCTTATTTGGCCCTATACTATTGGAATGCTTTTCCTTATTATGCTTGCATCTGCCCTGATTACATCAAATTCAGAAAATTGCTTAAAACAATTTTATTTTAATATTCTGTGTTAGGTTTTTGCCTGTGTTTATCGCTAGCGCCGAGATACCGCTTCGGAGGTGATTCACACCCTATAGTAAGCTGTATTAACATAACATAACATCTGACAGCGCAATTATTTCTAGTGACCCGACTTGGACGGAAGTGATGGACTTGTCCCTAAGCCACTTTCTGCTCTGAAATGCAGGCATTCTTCAGGACACAAAGCTGTCTCTATAGGTACATATATCCAAAGTGGCTAATTCATGCTTTGATTGGTTTACAAATCCTAAATCAAATGTACCCTTTTATCAATAGAAACCTCTATGTGTCTGTCATGGATGCCTTGGTCCAGTCCTTGTTGGGCTACCGCAGTGCAGTTTATTTAGCAGCCGCTATAAAAATTCTAAGCCACATTAAAATGACCCTAAATACTGCACGTATGCTTGTTTTTAATGTATCAAAATAACAGCATTTCACCTATGTTAAGACAATTTCATGGACTCCCAATTCGTAGCAGAATAATCTTTAAATCTGGGGTTATAGTGCACATCTACCAAAATATTCCTGACCTCCCCTTATCTACATTCAGGCTCCAAAAACGGTCACATGATTTTCGTTCTGCTTCTTTTTTTCTTTTGAGTCTACCTAGATCCAAATCAGTAACTCACGGAGATCCTTTTTTTTCTATTGCTGCAGCTAAAACAGCTGAAACATGGAACTCATTACCATTTCATCCTCATACAGAGTCATCACACTATCATATTAGTAAACTTCTGAAAACATATTTGTTCGATTAGGCGAGAGACAATGTTATGCATTGTAGCTACCCTGATTGTTGACCGTCAATACATGTCAGTAAACAAGCACTATACAAAACTATTATAATGCTATATAACTCCACACAATGCACAGTGCACCACCACCAGAGAATAGTGTCCTTTAAGCTGAATTCACGGATAGTGGGTGCAGTTAGAGGACAGATGGTCAACTTCCCTCAAGAAGACTTTAGAGACAGTTACACTTGCTGCCAGAATATAACTCTGAGGTAGGATGCAATCTTTTTAGCACAATCCAATCTGTGTAAATCTTTCACTTCCTCTTTGCTAATTTGTCATTGGAATGCTTGACAGACAATTTTACATCTGAAAAGTACACAATTTCATTACACATCTAGGACCTGATTTATATTTCGGCAGATGGGATACTCCTTCAAAAACGTGGGAGGTTATGGGCAAAGGCTATCAATATTGCTTCTGATCTTAAAATAACAAGAAGGTCTTAACTAACCTATGCCTTCTTATCTGATGAGAAGACTGCTAAGCTGGGTACAGGAGCACTTTACAGGGAAGGGAAGTGGCCTAAACGGCTTGGGTAGCACTAGGCAAAGAACCCGTTAAGGATGTGGCAGCAGTGTAGAATTACTCTGCCACTGTGAGTCTTCAGGGCTTGTCAGATGCGCACTTGGATTGTCTCCTGAGTGGCCTGGAGAACATTGGTGTGTGTGTCTGAAGGTCTCTAAGGTTTTGAACCTACATTCATTGTTTCACATGCCTTCCTGGAACCACTGGGCCTCCAGCTAATACTGCCAGCTTCTGCTCATGGAACACCATGGGGTCATCAGAGAGGTTAATGCTACATTGTTCTAAACGATGACAATGCGCATCAGGAGTTTGTTTGTAACCATCCAAACACTTAATAATGCATTCATCAATGCCCCCACCAGGATTCCTCCATCCAGATTCAATCATCTATTCGCACATCCTTCCATCCATCTTCCGAACCAGGACAGCCATCGGTTCCTCACTCCTCCCATCAACACCTACTCCGTTCATCCCACATTCTCCATCCACTCACCTACCTATCCAAACAATAATAATAGAGACATCATAATTATTTAAGAACATGCTCAAGATAAATGAAAACTTGCCCTGCTGTGGATAAAAAACATATTGCCAAATTATTTGCGCGGGGAAAATGGTAAAGAGGAAAATTATTATAATAAAAGAACCGATGAGGTAGAAAAGACAGACAATAGCTTTTCAAAAGTTTCACAATATTATCGTGTTGTTAAAAATGTCCCTCTGTTGCATTCAGTTCTCATTAACAGGTGGGGTTTAGATTAGTACTGTACCACAATGAACTGGGCACCTTCAGGTACCTTGGCCATTTTCTTCAATGGCAAAGTTCTCGACGTCGCCTCTCTATATGTGCTTAGTAAAAACATTGTCCAGTCCGATGTCAAAGTAATGACATAAATGTATTAAAAGATGAAAATGTGATGGTGTACTTGTGTTGTCAGAAGGTATGTATGTATAGAGGTACTGTGTATACATGGTCATCAGCATGTGTGTGTGTGTATGTGTGTGTGTGTGTGCCTGTGTGTGAGTCTGTGTGTGTGTGTGCGCGCGCACACGTTGGTGCGTGTTCAAGCATGACTGTGTGCATGTGTGCAAGTCATTATTGACATATTACATTCATGGGAATGTTAGTATGATCTAGAGCTGGCTTGACAGAGCGTGGTTTACTTGTAGAGACAGTGCTTTAACTGGGTAGGTACTTTCCAGTACTGAGTACCTGCACATCTTTCATTTGAAAGGGTGAGTACCAGTACTTCTCAGCAGAAGTGCAATACTTTTAATGGGAGAGTACTGGCAATTCTCAATAGCAAACCAGTGCTCTAGGATAGTAAGTACCTTCACTTATGTATTTCCATTTCAAACACTGATCATAGTTCTGCCCATGGGCAGTTCTTTCCTAAAACCAATAGAAGTCCGCAGAAGCGTTCACTATAGGGTGGTTCTTGGCAAACATACAGAAGGGCTTGCAGCTGTTAGCATGTTAGCATATACAGAGAGTCTTCAGAATGTTTAGAGACATGGCGTGACTCAGGCTGGCTCACTCTCAAAAGTAGAACAATGTTGTAATTATGGACAAATGCTGCTGTCCCTTGACAAATCAATTCCAGACAACAGACAATAAGCTGAATTTATTCCCTATCTAGGTAATTTGTGACAGGTGGTCACCCTAGTAGCCAAGAGCCCTCGTGACACGTCCTGATGCTGCACTCCTGAGATCAATCTCTTGTTTCCAGAGTGGAGCCTCTGTCATTTTGCCAACACCATCTCCACAGAGGGCTAAGGATCTGTAGAAACAGCGGCCAGCACGTACACCCCAGCACTACAGCTCACACAGTACAAGTGAGAGTTCAGGATTTGTGCAGGATGCTGAAGAATTATTGCAGCTGTCCAGCACAACTCACTGAAGAGCCACCATCTTGGCTCTTGGTACACACAAGGGCCCCATCTATGAAATGTTACCAACATCAGATATTTTTTCAAACTAGGGACTGTGACGAATCCATGGAGCTGAACTGATGTGGAGGGCGCAACATCTTTTTATCGATGATCAGTAGCACTAGACATATTTTCCCATCATTAAGTGTCCTGTCCCTCCATTTCTCTGATTAAAAATTATACTCCACGAGGGGCGTGGCCAGCAGCATGGCGGAGTAGCTGCAGACACCGAAAGCTCCGCCGGCCTCGTTATTAATCCTGCCATTAATCCTGGGTCCCCATCGCCACAAGGAGCAGATATGAGCGGCGGAGAGTCTCCAGAGGAGAGTGATTGGCGCAGCGACCTTCTGGGCAGTCTCGGAAACCTCTAACACGACTTTACACGGGGACCCAGCCCGGCGCTCGCCTGATCCTAAAATGGCGGCGGCCCGACATCTCTGAGCCTCAGATCTGTGCCGAGCGGAGAAGGGCCTTCCCCCCCCCCCCTGCAATAACATGCAGCGGGGGCTGGGGTCTGAGAGGGGTGCACCAGCGACGGCAGCCGAGAGATCACCGCCTGGCGGCGGCGCTTGCTTTTCTTCCTGGGACTTTCGCGTGCTCGAGGTGAGGTGAGCCGGTTGCGGCCCGCCCGTCGCCACGGTGAGAGGCGGCCGTTGAGATCCCGGGAGGGTTTGGCAAACGAGTGAGCCCCCTCCCTCCCAACACCATATCCCTGGAGGCCTGAACCCTGCAGCCCTGATTGTGGGGGGGAGAGTGCTGGAAGTGATCCCCGAAGGCAGCGCCCTCCAGCCCGGGCTGCACGCTACGCTGCCACTGCACCGCTGGTAACCCCACGTAGTCCTGAGGCTGGTGGCTGGACGTCGTCGCCCTGGGGCGACAGAGACATTAGGGAGCCACACATTGCGGACGCATCTGCAGGGCGGAGGAGCCCCCCCCTGGAGGGATTGCACGGTGGGGGCCCGGTCGGAGCGCTGTCAGGGCTGTATCCGGGGCCACGCTGAGGATAGATGCCATCCACCGAAGCTGCAGAAGCTTTTGGGTCTTCCCGGGGGTAACGCCATCGGCGCGAAAACCGACGCACGGCGCAGAGACAGAGCTGTCCCCAGGGGGTAGCAGGCAGCGGCCCTTCATCCTGCACTGGAGAGGGTGGTCGCGCTGCAGGAGGTGGTAGATGGCGAGTTGGTCCTGATATTGATGTGGTGTCCTTGCCCTGAACGCTGAACAAACCACATAACCCCTCTGCTAACCACCCACTGCCAGTGGCTTCCACCCGAAAATAGCAGTCGCAACGTCGAGGCTAGTTGGGATCCTGGATGGCCCCGGCGACACAGGCCGGTCCTTGATTGGCCCAACGCCCCGTCTCCTGAGTCTTGTGCGGTAAGACTCCCCTGCCTGCCGTGGAGGGGGACGCGAAGGGCGCCTGCCACCCCGGCGACTTTGTCGTCTGACGGCTCCGGAGGAGGATAGGGGCGTACTCGGCGCCTAACAGTGAAGCCGTCGATTCCCCCCGTCTCCCTCTCAGTGTTGGGGGTGGTGAGAGAAGTTCCACTTCTGGACCTCAGCCTTCACCGTGCAGCTCTCAAGATGGCCAAAGACAAAGAACCCAAGCAATCACGGCAGGGAAAGATGGACCGCTATGCCAAGGTGCTCACAGGTCCGCCTGGGGCGGAGAGTGACCCCGCTCCTCCCTCGGACACAACTACCATCCTGCAAGCTATCCGCGACTCTAGAGAAAGTCTCAAAACGAAACTGGCGGAGGTGAGATCAGAGGTTACGCTGTTGCGCCACGATCTTCATAAAGTAGCGGACTGAGTGACGGAAACGGAGCACTGCATATCAGAACTGGAAGATGCCTCCCAAGTCACACGTAAAGATGTTTCAGGGCTCTTGGCGTCCATGGCTGAGGTGGCCTGGAGAGTGGACAATGCGGAAAATAGGGCCAGACGGAATAATCTCCGCTTCGTGGGATTTCCAGAAAAGGCGGAAGGATCCGATCCGGGGCGCTTCCTATTGAACTTCCTACAACACACTGTACCGCAGGCGCCGTTCTCGACTTGCTTCGTAATAGAACGAGCCCACAGGATGCCAAGTTTTGCCCCACCGCCGGGAGCCCCACCTCGCCCCCTGATAGCGCAGTTTCTAAATTTTCATGATAGAGACCTCATATTGCGGGAAATCCGTAAGAAGGGAGAAGTTCGATACGAGAATACACGTGTGATGGTTTTTCCGGACTATTCCCGAGATGTGCAGAAACAAAGGCAAACCTTTGACCAGGTCAAAGCCAAGATGCGTGCCATGGGGATCCAATACATGCTGCTCTTTCCCGCTAAACTGAAAGTAATATTTCAAGGCTCCACCTTGTTCTTCCAAACAGCTGAAGAGGCCTGGTCCTGGGTGGAGGAGCGGCCAACCTCTCGGCGAGGGACTCAGAGCGAAGCCGCACCGGCTCTGATGAAACGAGGGGGCAGATCCCAGGACAGATTCCAAGGAAAACGTCGGCGGCGTGGGATGAGAACACATGCCTCGGCGGGAAGTACCCCTGGCCGAACATTGAGACCCAGGGTCGAAGACCCGCCCAGTCGGAGTCGGGGGACGACTCGGGGCGTTCACGCTCCCAGCACTCAAAGGCCCGGTCCGATGGGACCACACATACTGTAAACTCCGAAGCTGAAGATGAGGCACCAGACCCGATTTATCATCCTCTACTGCAAAGCATCATCCGTATGGAATCCACGGAGCCGAGCCACCAGGCTCTGGAGACATCGAACCAGCAACCAGTGGACAAGGGCGATGGGGACTGAGAAACGAGGCCGGCTGGCCCCCCCCAACAACCAGTGAGCCTTTCCCGACGTGTGCAGTGCAGGTACCCTGAACAGTGAGAAGGGAAAGAGCTCTGTGTGAACTTTTGGTACCATTTTTGTCTAGTTAATTGGGGTGGGAGGGGAAGGGAGGCGACAGATCTCTTGATAGATTACCCATACCTCAGTTGTCATGTTGGCGAGTTGGGTGGAGGTGAGGGTGTCTGAAGAGTGTAGGGAGGGGGATGGGTTGACTAAAATATTCCAGTTTTTTGGGGAACAGTTTGAGGAAAACGGATATCTTATTAATCACAATTGTGACCTGGATAATGCGGTGAGGGAGGTGGGGAGGGGGGGGGCTGAACAAGTCATAAGGGTCGGGCAGGAGTTCACCAACTGTTGTAATTTAAGAAGGCAGATCATGGCTATACTGTGATGTCCTGGAATGTCAATGGGCTTGGCAATAAGGTTAAGAGAGGATTGGTGTTGCGATATCTGAAACGGCATAAACCCGACATAATATTCCTACAAGAAACACACTTGCTGGGATCGAGTTGTGCCTTTTTAGGAAGAGGCCAATACACCACCTTAGCCCATGCGGGATTCACCAAAGGCTCACGGGGAGTGGCGATACTCATCAGGAAAACACCTCCCTTTCGGGTCTTACAGCAATGGGCCGATACAGAAGGAACGTATGTGGCAGTGAGAGGGGTCTGGAAGAATAAACCGTTCCTTCTCATGAGCATATATGCTCCCCCTCGATTGCAACAGCGTACACTGGATGCCATAGCCACTCTCCTCTTACAGTCAGGTCCTGCATTACATATACTGGGAGGGGATTTCAATGATGTAACTGATCCCATGTCGGATCGTACGAGATCCCGACCGGGCTGCCCTGAGATCACACCCCTAAAACGATTCATAGATACTCTGGGGCTTTCTGACCTATGGAGACGGGAACATCCGAATCAAAGAGCGTACTCCTATTTCTCTGGGGCCCATAGAGTATTCTCACGATTAGACTACCTCTTTGCCCCAGCGGGGGAAATACAGCATATAGAAAATATAGAATATTTGGCGAGAGGTATATCCGACCACTCCCCTCTCCTGATGAGGGTGGGTGGTAGGACTGTCTCATCCACAGCACAGTGGAGGTTGAACGCGTGGGATCTGCGCGATGAGACAATCGCTGAGGAACTCCGGATAGACTCGGAACTCTACTTTAGCAAAAATGAGGGCACAGTTGAGTCAGCGGTGACATTATGGGAGGCTTACAAAGCAGTATTGCGTGACAGAGCCCAAAATATTGTTGCCCATAAGAGGAAACGGGAGACAGAAGAAATTGAGGCGCTAGAACACAGACTCCTGGTTTTAGAAACCACTGACCCGACTGCAATGACTGAACACACCATGCGCCAGCTTGAAACACTCAGACGAGACTATGTGGCTCTTGTGACCAATGAGGTGAGGACACACCAACTTGCAACTCAGCATAGACTCTATGAAACAGGGGATAGAGCAGGTAAATTATTGGCTTGGCTGGGACGAAAAGAGGTCAAAGCGCGCTGGGTACATGCTATCACCGAACATGATGTAACATACACAACCCCGGAGGCCATAGCAGGCACTTTTGCGAGGTACTATGCCACGCTATACTCCGCCCAAACCCAAGTGGAGGAAACGCAAATACGTAACTATCTTGAGAACACTAACCTGCCT
Organism: Calotriton arnoldi; assembly: GCA_963921515.1. Classification (NCBI taxonomy): domain Eukaryota; kingdom Metazoa; phylum Chordata; class Amphibia; order Caudata; family Salamandridae; genus Calotriton; species Calotriton arnoldi. The sequence continues at coordinate 1,368,190 of CAWUFW010002969.1, forward strand.
GTCCTAGCGAAGGAGGAGTCAGACTGTTTGGAAGGTGATCTGACACTAGTAGAAGTGATGGAGGCCATTGCTCGACTAAAGTCAGGCAAGACGCCGGGACCCAATGGCCTTCCGGGGGAATTCTTTAAATTGCACAGTGCACTGTTGGCGCCACATCTCCTAAAACTGTTCCGGGAGGCTAAAGACCAGGGAATTCTACCAGCGGATCTCCGACTCGCCACTGTGGTCGTTATTCACAAGATGGGGAAACCCCCGGAGGAATGCGGATCATACCACCCCATATCCCTCCTTAATATAGAGGTAAAGATTATAGCCACAATCCTCGCAAACCGCCTCTTAAAAGTGATTCTCTCTTTGGTTCACGCAGACCAATCAGGATTTATGCCCAAGCGTGCCACCCGGTTTAACCTGCGCTGTGTGGCCAACTGGATGGATACGGTGCAGGGCAGAGATAGTCCCCACTTGCTTCTCTCGCTAGATGCGGGGAAAGCATTTGACACAATACACTGGCTCTTCATGTGGTGTACCCTAGAGGCGATGGGCTTCGGCCCCGTCTTCCGGTCATGGTTGGCACTATTATATAACAACCCAGTGGCTAGAGTCCGGGTTAACGGTACCCTTTCAGACGCCTGGCCAATACAGCTCAGTACGCGACAAGGATGTCCCCTATCTCCACTCCTCTTTGCTCTGATATTAGAGCCATTGGCGTGTGTAGTGAGAACTGAAGAGAGACTGGGGGGATTCTTAGATGACGCTCGTTGCCTGCAAGTGGAACGCATTTCCCTATATGCGGACGACATACTATTGTATGTCACGCAGCCTGAGGTGACACTTCCCCGTGTGCTACGTGTGTTTGAGGCCTACGGCTCCCACGCGGGTAATAAAATTAATTGGAACAAATCCACTCTCTATCCCATATGCGGAGCCGTGGACCCACTGAAGTATCCGAGTTGTTTGAAGATCTCTACAGAGGGATTTCAATATCTGGGGCTGTACATTACTATAGACCCGACGAGCCGATTGCAGCATAACATCGGGAAGCTACTGTCAAATTTCCAGGCAGATGCTAAACGCTGGAGGTCACTCCCTCTGACTATTATGGGTAGAGCGGCCATGTTCAAAATGGTGACGCTTCCCCAACTTCTGTATGTGCTACAAAACACATACCACAGAATACCGGACGCAATTTTTGCCTCTATAGATAGTGAACTGCGTCTCCTATTATGGGATGGGGCGCACCCGCGCATAGCTTTACGAACTCTGCAGCGTACAGCATATAATGGGGGACTGGCCCTCCCTGATATCAGAACCTACGATAGGGCAGCACACCTCATTGTCCTTAACGAATGGATACACATGCCAGCTGACCATCCCACATACAGACTGGAGAGGCTCCAATTTCAGACTCGCACACACTTACATTACATATATGGGGGTTCGGGAACGGCACGTCCCCTTCCGGCGACGCAACGGGTAATAGGGGCATGGAGAGTGGCTGAAAAGCAGATGAAGTGGGAGGGAAAACCTACGCTCGAAACTCCACTGTGGGAAGGTGCCAGACTAGTCAAACTGAGGAAACTTAAAGGATTCCACCAATGGGATCTCATAGGCATTTCCAAGATAGGAGACCTACTGGATAAGGGGTCGCTAGCCCCCTTCTCAACCCTGCAGACTAGATACCAACTACACGATTCCCAAAGGTATGCATACCTCCGCCTTAGACATGCCTGGTTGGCCCAAGGACTAAACGAAGTGACGCTGCCCGAATATGCCCCTCTGGAAGGCAGACTCCTTCAGGAGGAGATCCAGACCCAGGCGATATCCCTCACATACAAAACACAAATTAATAATTTCCCGGACAATCTGGGACTGCTGCGCGCTAGGTGGTAACTCGCCACTGGGCCCCTAGAAGACATAGATTGGGAGGCGGCTCTCATGCACCCACGAGAAGTAGCAATAAGACTGCGGCTGCGACTTATCCAATATAAGATTCTTCATAGAGCCTACTTTGATAGGGCGTGTCTCCACAAGATCGGCAGAGCGGAAGACCCACTCTGTCTCCGCTGCCACGTTGAATGTGGTAACTACATACACACCCTATGGGAGTGCGGCCACATTCGCACATACTGGCTCACAGTCAGGGAGGAGTTGAACAAAATACTTGGAACGCAGCTGGAACTCGACGCAAAATTCTTCCTACTGGGAGTTCCCTCTGACGTTGATCTTCCGCGCCATAGACTCATACTGGCTAACCTGGGGCTAGTCGTGGCCAAGAGAGATATAGCCAAACACTGGGGGGCCCAACAGGTTCCCACGTTACTGGAATGGAAGGCTGGGATGGACCTGTATATGGGGGCTGAAAAAGTGGTATACATGCGAGGGGCTGCCCACGCAAGTTTAAGAAAATTTGGCAGCCATGGATCAAACATTATAAACTGGACATTGATGATGATGAGAGAACTCTCGAGCATGGGGGAGATAGACTAGGCTTAGATACTCAGGAACAAGTATGCCATGTCCAGAAATGACCGAGATGAATATAGGTGTACCATCTGAGGGCCTATGTTGTATAATGTGTTTTGTGATCCTCTTCTTTTCACAGTCTGCACTGTTCTATGTCCACCCAACTGTATATGTTCCCCATCATTTGACCTGGACCGCACTGTATCAACTAATGATTCCGTTTCTGAGATGTATATTTTTGTTTGTTAAATCACTAAACGAAAATTACAATAAAAATATTTAAAAAAAATAAAAATTATACTCCACGTGTAGACAGGTATATTATAGAGAGGAGGAAAGGATCAAACTTCTGGTCACTTCAAGTACATTTTAAATGGCATACCTCACAGAAGTTTGACATGCTAGATGGCTTGAGCCAGGGCCCCAGATAAAATCTGCCAAGGTAGGACACTCTTGAAAACAAGAGACCCTGTGAAAAGCAGGAACATGTAACTAGTGGGTCACACGTAGCTTTTCACTGATAGTGCTCTACAAAGTCAAATAAAGATGAAAACACTATCTTCTCACATTTTTTCTGCCTTAGAGGACCAGAACTTGCAGACACTGGCAAATGTTCCACCATCCTGTGTTCCAACTCTTCTTCGAAGAAAACCATTATCCAAAACATATTGGTGGGAATAACCTGAAGAAAAGGCACAGAGCTAAACCGCAAATATATCAAATCAATTTGTGAAGACTGATTTTCACTGAAATTTGGTACCTGGGTTGGCTGCTGTGTTTGCCTTTACAATACCAAAAATAAAAGAACCCCCACTATTTCCAGGCATCTTTCAGATCAAGAGACCATGGAGAATGTAGGAAGATGTGAAATCTGTGAATAGCACAATTTTATTTCATAGTGCCCTTAAATCAAGAAATATTAGATTTGGTACCAGTGGCAAATGTCTTACCAGTTTGTATTTTCAGGCCTCTCTCAATACAAACTGAATCCCATACCTGTGGATGAGAATAATATATGTCAGAGAAACAGGCCAAAACAGGTGTCATGGAAAAACAATGACCTGCAAAATGGACTTGACATGGTTGTGATTTGGGCTATTGTCCTCTATCACAAAATATCAAACCACGCATGTGTGATAAGGTTTTTATCAAGAGAATGGTGGAGGCATTTTGGATTCACTAAGGGGTGACATACCTGATCTGATCCCCCATGCGAGCTTAAACGATGATTGTTTGGTGAAGAGAGTGAGAAATATCCTGACAGAAGGCCAACTTTCTTCTTTGTTTAATTATGTTTAAATTAAGATATTTAAGGTGCCCCATTGAAAGCACATCAGGTTATACCACCCCTAACCTGCCCCCTCAGGGGAGCTAAAATGCAGACGGTAAGTAGGGTTCAGAAAGAGACACACCTTTTCCATGGTGGCAGCAGCCCACTTCATTTGCCATTTCTTCTTTGTGTTCAAGATATTTTATTCAATTTTTAGAACAAAGTACATACACAAAGACCATACATAAAAGAGCACCAGAGAAGGTACATAATTATTGTATGAATAAAATAATTAAAATATAAAGCAATATTACATAATGTACAGAAAATTGTAGACAATTAAATATAGTACCTATACTATACCAGATATGCTAATGTACAAAAAAATAGTAAATAGATTCAACAATACAAATACTTCTAAGCAGGGCTACAAATTCAACCAACACACTTATTCTTAGAGAAAACCACTATTATAAATAAAACCTATTTGAAGATATAAAGCAATATAGTCATCCATTGGTTTCCAGAATAGCTGATAATTATTGGTATAATTGACTATGCCAGATAAAGTCAAATTTGCACCTTTTCTAGTAAAAACAACCCAATCCCACCATGCATGACTTGATAAGAACGAGGCATTTTTCCAATTGGTAGTAACTGATTTTAAACCTGCGGAAATCAAGAAATCTGAAAGTTTGCTATTAATAACAGATACATTGGAAGTAATTGAAGCTGACTTACAAATTAATAATTGATGTGATAAATCTTTTGAAATATTCAATATTTTAGTAATAATTTTCCAAACCTCGTTCCAAAAATTCTTAATATTATGACATTCATAAAGTACATGTCTTAACGATCCAATATGTAAAAACAATTCCAACAGGTAGGTACATCCAAACGTTTTGCATTAAATAACCGTAATGGAGTCCATAAACAATTGTATAATATAAAGCAATTAGTTTGGTGTAAAGAAACAGGCAACCATCCCAAGATACTATTTAACCAAATTTTCTTCCAAATATCTGGAGATAACGACAAATCTAGTCCTGCATTCCAAAAGGAAGAGAGAAAATCAAAATTATCTCCTGCACTATCATTACATTTTTTATATAGCAATGACAGCATGGGATGATGAAGCAATTGTTTGCATATGCAATTCTATATCCAAAGTATTCCTACTAGGAAAATTATTTGGAAACAAGTCAAGGATGGAATTACATAAAACTTCATATTTATAAATATCCGATGACTTTCATTTAAATATTAGCTGTATTTCATAGAAGGTTAAAAAGGCATTGTTATGATAAACATCTTTTAAATAAAAAATACCAGCCTTAATCCAAGATTGCCAAAACTTTGAGTAACAAGCTAACTTTAATATAGGATTATACCATAGCGATAAATTTAATATACGTGACAAAAGAGATTGAAAAATCAAATCTAAATCTTGTAATACTAATTTAGTAGATTTCAGTATAACTGTTTTTTTTAGCAGAGGAGCTGAAATACTCATAGTAAGCAACGCAGGTAAAGGAAATGGTGAAATCCAACTTTGTTCAATACGAAGCCTTGAAGGTGGGTTAGAAAATTCTGTATGTTGGAACCATAAGGTCCTTTGTTTTAAAATAAAAGCTTTATGATATTTAAGAAAATCTGGTAAACCAATTCCACCATTACACTTTGATAATTTTAATTTTTTATAACTCAAATGAGAAGACTTATTATTCTAAATGAAGTTTGAGATACGTTTGTCCATATTCTTGTAAACCTTAAGTGGAAATTGAACAGTTATCATAAAAAGAAATAGAAGATTTTTGGAGCAATAACCATTTTAATAGCATCCACTTTCCTCCACCAGGTTAAATGTAAAGCTGACCATTTTACAAATTTGTCTTTAATATGTTCTAGAATAGAATCACAATTTAAAGACACTGATTGTTTTATGGAATGGGAAAATAGTATACCAAGACATTTAAGTTTATCTTTTTGCCAAATAATTTAATTGTTCTGAGGCATATCAGGAGTACAATGGACATTTAAATGAAAAAATTCTGATTTATAAGTATTTAGTGTATCTCCTGAAATATTCGAGTAAGTGTTGATTAAGTTGAGCAATGAGAGAAAGGAAGACTCAGGATTACCAATATATAGAAGAATGTCATCAGCATAAGCAGACGTTTTAATAGGAATATTGTGAATAGTGAGACCTTCAGTATCTGAAGAATTTCTTAAAGCAATTAATAAAGGTTCAATTGCAAAAAGGAAAAGCAGAGGAGATAATGGGCAACCTTGGCTAGTACCCCTAAAAAAGAAAAAATTATCTGAAATTTGACCATTAACGAAAAGTTTGGCAGACGGACCATAACATAAAGCTGAAATCATACGAATAAATAAAAGTCCAAAATTAAATGCATACAAGGTACGGAAAAGATACTGCCAATGGACTTTATCAAAAGCCTTTTCAGCATCTAATGCCAGGACACCTGCCTGCTGATGTAAGGATGATCTAGTTTCAATCTCATGAAATAATAATTGTTTGTTATTCACCGACTGTCTATTTTTCATAAAAGCAGATTGATCAATGTGTATGATGTTAGGTAATATAGTAACCAACCTAGTTGCAAGGATCTTGGCATAAAGATTACAATCTTGATTAATTCAAGAGCTGGGGTGATAATGTGAAACAATAGTGGGGTCTTTATTAGGTTTTGGAAGAACAATAATCAAAGCTTCAGTAAAGGACCCAGAAGTTGATCTTGTATTACTGAAGTAAGTAAACAGATTGAGTAAATTAGGTGAAAGGAGAGGTGATTTTTTTAAATAAAATTCAACAGAAATGCCATCTGGACCTGGAGATTTATGTAGTTTAAGAGATTTAATAGCCATATGTACCTCCTCTAAAGTTACTGGTAACTCAAGCTTATTTTGAACTAAAGGAAAAAGTTGATGTAGGCCACACCTTTCCAAAAATTGATCAATAAGTAACCTGTCTTGAGGAGGAGGTTTTTTATATAAGGTTGAATAATAATTCAAAAATTCATTAACTATTTCTTTATGGGAAATAGCCATTTGACCATTAGAACTCTTCAAGGTGTTAATTTGATTTTTGTCTTTCTTGATACGAAGATAATTGGCCAGAAATCTTCAAGATCTATTAGCATTGAAACACAGTTTATCTTTGTTGTTAGATAATTGTATGCCTGCCCTTTTGCTTAATATAGAATTCAATTCATAGTGAAGTTTTTGTAAGTATGTCTTATATATTTTTTTGTTATTGTTTTTATTGAATTTTTCAAAAGGTTATACAGAGAAAGAAAGAAAGTTACATCGTTATCATTGTGTGACTCACTCGAACCACTTTCTGGCAAATAATGTTGAAACGGCCATCTGGCCACACATGGGGGTCGATTCCGATTCGGGCCGGAAATTTCTCCGACCGAGCCGGACCCGGAGAGATTTCCGACCGAATCGGACCCGTGCAGTCCGACCGAACGAGTACGATGCGGCCGTATGTTATCGGACACGAGTCGGTCGGACTCCCATTGAACTCAATGGGAGCCGGTCGTACAACGCGTACGCGGGCTCCCATTGCCTCAATGGGTGCGAGGCGGACAAGGGCGCCCCCTACAGCGAGTACGCCGCGAGCGCTCGCGGCGTACACGCACAGGTAGAGGGACCCTTGGGTCCCCCTGTGTGCGCCTCGCGCGGCTACGCGTACAGGGGTCCGACACGGACCCCCAAAGTACGGCTCCGACAGCTCTTACGAGCCGGAGTGCGCGGCTCGGTCGGACTGCTCGCGGCGCGCATCGTACTTACCCGGCCGGGAAACGTCTCCATTGCGCGGTGCGAATCGGGTCCGAGCGAGTCGGTCGGAGCGGTTCGAGTCCGAGCGAGTCGGTCGGAGCTGTCGGGACGCCCGGACGAGTCGGTCGGCGAGTCGCATCGTACTCGCTCGGACGGACCCGCGTACGGTTCGGTCGGGAAACAGGCTTTCGCATGGCTTTTTTCCCGACCGAATGGTATTGGGTGCGCCTCCGACCGAGATCGGAATCGGCCCCATAGCGTCCAGTACGCAGTGATTATGAAACAACAAAGAAACAACAATACAGGCTCATGCAGCAAACATATTTTAGATCTCCAGATCCTTGCGGTCGATCAGGCAACCCAGCAATCATAACATCATCTGATACAGTTCAGTCTGTAAGTTCCAGGAGAGCTAATAGATAGGAGCGGAGCTGCTGCCAAATATTTTTTGGGCAGGAGGCCAGCGGGAGTAGGGACGCATACACATCACTGGTTGTATCACAATACAGCATATCTCTGAGCCATGCCCCAGCTTACGGCGCCACCGTTCCACCCCAGGACAGGGACACCCGCCTTTTAGCCAGCACTAATGCAATAGCAGTGAAGCGTCTTATCCCCTTGCTCAGCGGGAGCACATACCCCAATAGGGCCAACAATGGTGTGTGCGGGAGTGTAACCTCAACCATTTGTTCGAGATGCCCAAACACCACCTCCCAATAGGCCAGCACTGCAGGGCAATTCCATGCCAAATGAATGAAATCGGCATGCGCCATCGCACATCTCTGACAGCAGCCACTCTTCGTATGGTCCATCTTTGCGAGCAACACAGGGGTGACATAGATTCTGTATAGGTATTTAAAGTGCAGGAGTTTATGTTTGTAATTATTGGACACTAAGCATGTCTGTTCATAACAGTAGGCCCACATCTTCTCGGTTATAGGCTGTGCTAGATCCCTCTCCCATGCCGCACGTGCTCCACCACCCATCATTGGCCGGAGTGCCTGCGCCTGCCGATACAATCGAGAAACTAAATGTGCGCCATCGGGTGCAGTAATAATCATTGTTAGTTGGGGAAAGTCTCTAGGCTCCTCAGTCTCCGGGCGCAGCGCAGTAACCAAAGCCACTCTCGTTCTATGTACAAGGAAGCGGTAAAACGTGTTAACATCCCAGTCTGTTGTCAAGTCTGCCAGTGTACGTAGCTGACCGTCTCTGAACATGCCACCCAGGTTGTGTATTTGACAGTGGGTGAGTGCTCTCTGTGTCAACATTTCAGTTGTGGGCGCTAGCCAGGGATTATTGAGAATCGGTAAATGTGGGGAATACAATCTCTCAGCCCCCAGATATCTGTGCAAGCGCTCCCACGCCCATGCTGTGGTTTGTAAGGTATGTATCTCAGTTGGCGTTCTCTTCAGCCCATTTGGAAGGATGGTGGATAGTGGATAAGGGCGGGCTTGCCTGTGTTCGGGTCTCAGGAACTGCAAGCGTGTGTCAGGATGGTACCAGAAGTAGGCATAATGTGCCTGCGCAACTAAATAATACAGGTAGAAGTAGGATACCCCGAACCCCCCCTTCTCAAAGGGTTGAGTAAGAGTTTTCCATCCCATCCACGCCTGCCCCCCCGCCCAGACCAGTCTAGTCCGCATCCCTCTGAGGGTTTTAAAAAAGGAGACTGTAAGTGGGATAAGTATATTTAAAAATAGGTATAAAAACCTGGGCAGCACGACCATTTTAATGATCGTGATGCGCCCTGCCATCGACAAGGGCAGAATGATCCAGCGATCTATTTCTCCAGATAGTTGATCAATGGCTGGCCCATAGTTGAGCCGCACTACCTCCGAGGCCGTGCGGTGGATAATTACTCCGAGATACCTGGGGTGCTCGTCGCACCAGCGCAGCGGGAACTCCAGTGTGAAAGGTACAGTGGCGTCTGTCAGAGGGAATATTTCAGATTTTTTCCAGTTAATGACTAGGCCAGAAAAGGCGCCAAAACGCACCACCTCTCTCATGATGGGAGGAAGATTTAAAACGGGCTCACGGACAAACAAAAGGATGTCGTCCGCATATAGTGACGCAAGCAATGGACCTTGGTGGAATTCTATGCCTCGCTGCAAATGCCGCTCCTGTAAATGCCGCACTAGGGGGTCCATCGCGATGATGAAAAGTAGGGGCGAGATCGGGCATCCTTGACGGGTGCCCTTTGAAAGGTTGAATTTATTAGTTACTACCCCATTAATGTGCAGCTGTACAACTGGCCTAGTGTATAGTAGGCAGACCAGTGACCGAAAATTTTGAGGGAAGCCTAGCTTGGTTAGCGCTTGATGCAGAAAATCCCATTCTAGGGAATCAAATGCTTTTTCGGCATCTAATAATATTGCCGCTGCAGGGAGCGCTGGGTTGATCTGATTGATAACTGCAAACAGCGTACGTAAATTTACAGAGGTGGATCTGTTTGGCATAAACCCCGATTGAAAGGGGAATATTATCTCCCCAATTATTAGTGAAATACGTGTGGCCAAGACTTTAGCAAGTATTTTGTAATCCTGGTTTAGGAGAGATAGCGGCCTGTAGGAGGAACACTGTTCAGCCGGCTTGCCCGGTTTCAAGAGCAATGTTACTATCGCCTCGCGCATGGTGGGGGGGAGTTCACCAGACTCCAGCGCCTCTGCATAAACTTCCAGTAATTGCGGTACAAGATGTTCCTTGTACGTTTTATAGAACATGCCAGTGAGACCGTCCGTTCCAGGGGCTCGTGAACCGTCCAGGCTATCTATGGCCTCGATAATCTCATCTGCCCCAATAGGCGAGGCGAGGAACTCTTGCTGCCCCTTCTCCAGCCACACCATTGCTATTTCATTTAGATAATCTGTCAGCGCTGCACCAGTGGGTGGCGAGCACGTTGCATAGAGGCGAGTATAGTAGGATAAGAAGTTTGATTGTATGCCAGCTCCATCCGTGACATGGGTCCCGTTTGCATCCTGGAGCTGTGTAATGTATGTAGCCTGGCGCTTGGAAGTGAGTAACCGCGCCAAAGTGCGTCCCGGCCTCTCTCTCTCCCCGCATATCCTGGGCGCGAGTGTACTTCCCCAGAAAAACTGTTTCCCCCTGCGCTAGGTCCTGGAACTCCCCCAATAGTTTAGCGCGGTGGTGCAGTGGAGAAGGGTCCACACCGGCCAACGTCCGAGCATCCAAGTCTGGCAATTCCCGCTCAGTAGCATCGAGTTTGCGACGAATTGTACGGAGTACCCCCGCCTGTTTAGCAATGCAGATGCCCCTGATATATACTTTAAATGCTTCCCACAGGGTGGCATAGTGAGGCACTGAGCCAGTATTTATCTGGAAATACTCGACAATTGCATCCTGTATTTCACTCCTAAAAATGGTATCTAGAAGCGCTTCCGCAGAAAAGCGCCAACACACGGAGGGGCGCGCTACAGCGGGCAGGGTGAGAGCCAATAGCACTGGTGAGTGATCCGATAGCGTGCGTGGTAGGTGATCCACCTCCTGTATGTTGAGGAGCAAATCGGGGGTAACATACCATCGGTCTATTCAGGACCAACTGCCATGTGGTGCCGAGTAAAATGAATATCCCTGCGCAGCTGGGAACTGGTGACGCCAGACATCTTCCAGAAGGTGTGCATGTATTAGTGTCTGATGCTCCCTGGTTGAGAATGGTTTTGTGGTGTGCCCCACACCAGTGGTATCCGAACCGGGCTGCAGTGTGAGGTTAAAATCCCCCCCAAATATTATAGAGTCGATTGAAATGTCCGTAATGTGAGTTGAAAAGTTATAGAAAAAACCTCAGGCGTCTACATTGGGGGCAAATACATTAATGAATACCAAGCGCTGTGCACCGATAGTTCCCGCCACCAGTAAATAGCGGCCCTCCGGGTCTTCAATTACAGTGTGCGCCGTGAAAGGAAGCGATTTGCGGATTAATATACAGACCCCTCGGGAGTATGTACTATACCCCGCGAAGAAACGGTTGTCACCCCAGCCGGAAGCGGACCTGTAGTCTGATTTTGAGGCGTGGTGCGTCTCTTGTAGCATTGCCACCTGAATCTTGTGCCTAGTTAAATACGCAAGCACCTGCCGTCCCTTGCGCGGATTCTCCAGTCCTCTAACATTCCAGGACATACAGCGCAGCTCAAGCCCTCCGGATCACCCCCCCTGCTCCCATTACAACAGGCGAGCCATTATGCAGTATACTGATGTATTACAGTCATGCTTGGGTAGCCGTTCGACAAATGTTCCCATGGCCTGCAAACAAACAAACAAACCAAACATATTCAACCGGAACTCCCACCCTCCCACCCCCCACCCACATCGGATATCCACCCAACCTATATCCGGTGAATCACAACACATTGTAACCAAATAGAAAACAGCCCCACACTAATGTAGGTAGTAGGAGTACTCCTAGGGGGACGGCAACGCCCCAAGCTTACCACGATCTGTGACAACATTTGTTACATCATTAGTTCATAGCTGCATAATTAAAAGAACAATATTGTAAGCGTGTCCTTAGTGGTAGAGAGAAACCGGGGGGGAATGCGGTCCATTATCCAATATCTTAAATGCTGCAGAGTGTGCACCAAAGTCAACGTGTCTCTGAGGAGCACGAGAGGCCGCGCCTCCGACTCCATGTCTTGAGCCCATGCAGACCCTATTTTCCAGGTGAGTCAGACTTGTTCGATTTATAGCGCTTCCAGCCGTCAGCTGCCTCCGTGGGCGCATCAAAAATAACAGTTTTTCCACCGAGGTGGACTCGCAGTCGCGCCGGGTACAGCATGGCGTATCGGACATTCTCGTTCCTCAGAGTGCGCTTGATGTCTTGGTATTTGCGCCGGGCCTCCTGCACCATGGGCATAAAATCCGGGTAGAACGACAAGTTAATTCCCTGGTATTGCAGATTTTCCATCTCCCGGGCCCTTCTCAGTGCAACGTCCCTATCATGTTAGTTCAATAATCGCGCTATTACAAGTAGAGGGGGTGCACCAGGAGCAGACCTGGGGGCAAGGGACCGGTGAGCACGCTCCACTGCGAATGTCGTTGAGAAGCTGTCTCTGCCCATCAGTTCTGTTAACATCCGTTCCACATAGGCCTCCATGGGACCAGTGTTGGTTGATTCGGCGATCCCCGCGATACGCAGGTTGTTACGGCATGATCGCGCTTCAAGGTCTTCCGCCTTTGCCGCTGTTGTTTTCAGCATACATTCAACACGATCTAGGCGCTTAGACATTGCAGCCTGCGCATCATCGGCATCGGCAATGCGCTGCTCAGCAGCCTCTATGCGGGCTTCATGCTGCTCCAGGCGGCCATGCATGCCCTCCATGCGCGCACCCAATTCGTCTCAACGCGCATCTATGGCCTTGAATCCAGCACATAGCTCGGCCATGATAGCGGCGGTTCCCTCCGCCACTGTGCCGCCAGCACCTGGAGGATCGACGCGGCCAGGGGGGTCGTCATGCGACGCCTCATCTCTTCCCTCCTTCCTTGGGGTCTTGGAGGCCTCGAAGGTGAGCTGCCTCTGCTTAGGGTCCCCACGCCCCATAACTACTAATGAACACTGTGATGAAGCAGGGGTTCTAATTCTCCCAGTCAATTGCGCAGGCCTTTGTGCAAAAAAAAAAAAGGGGGGGGGCACCGCCACCGTCCTGTTATCCCTCTGTTTGTGATTCGAGGCGTGGGCTGGACAGTGGACCTCAGTGGCAACCCTCCGACCCCCATCACCTTCTAGCACCTTCCACTGTGCACTGCTCCCAATTCAGCCATTGTAGGGGGGCGCGGGGCACCCACACTCCAGTTATTTTCCAAAAGGCCTCTGCGGCCGCCAGCCGCCAAATCCACCAGTGCCAGACGGCCGCCGTGCGCTATGCGGCATGCAAGACATTTCTCTCCCCTCTCCTGCACATGAAAAAGCAGGGGGGAGAGGAAATAGCAAAAAGGGGAGGGTGGGGGGACCCCGCAGACCCGCCCCAGACTCACCGCTGCCCACTGGATCGGGTTTGGGGAGGTGCTGGCATCCCGCGGCCGCAACAGCAAGGGCCGTAAATCCCCAGGCTCTGGTTACACTCCGCAGCCGCACTCGCCGATCGCGGTCCCGCCCTCAGGCTCGCCTGCGACCCCTGACATCGCAGGGCCTCAGAGGGCCACGTCAGGCCGTGACCGCAAGGCAGCCGCTGCAGCAGCTACGGGGCATTCCCAACGCCCCCGCAACTCTCTCCACTTGCCCGCAGGTCTCTGGCCACCAGCGCCATCCTTGGGGGCTTAATGCTGCACGCTGATGCGGACTTGTGCAGCGTTTGCAGCGCGGTCGCTCGGGAGCTTCTTCGTCAAGGCATCATCTTGGTGCTCGACCAGGCCACGCCCCCAAGTATGTCTTATATTTAATGTGATTAGATCTAATAAAAAGACGTTCATATTTTGAAATTTGTTTATCTAATTCTTTAATTCTCAAATTAAATGATTTATTATTATGAGCTATAATATAACTTGTCTCCCCTCTAACATATGACTTAAAAGCATCCCATTGATTAACCATTGAAGTGGAACCTTCAGGTTTGAATGAAAAATAATCATGAATTGCTATTAAGATTTTTGGTCTGCTTTCATCATTAAGAACCACATTGGTATTCATGCGCTACCAACCCTGTGAATGTTGAGAGGAAGTCGGACATAAAATGCATGACACAAGCGCATGATCAGAAATATCAATATTCTGCATAGTAGGATTAAAAATTGAAGGTATTAAGTGACGGGATATTAATAAATAGTCAATTCTAGAGTAGGAAGTATGAGGATTAGAAAAAAAGTGAATTGTTTTTCTGTAGGATTATGTAAATGCCAAATATCTACTAGTTTAGTAGTTTTAAAAAGGGCTTTCAAAGCAAAAAAAGCTTTTGGAGGATGAAATGTGGATAGAGAAATTCTAAAGGATCACATATAAGGTTAAAATCACCACCAATAATAAGTGGAACATTACCTAGTTTTAGCACTTCTGACGTGAAAAGAGACCAAAATTCTGCATCATCATTTGTAGGACCATACACATTGATTAGATGTAAGACCGTAGTATCTAGTTTGATTCTAACTATGAGATAGCGGCCTTCAGGATCAAAATATTTATGTAATATCTGAAGATTTAAATTTTTTGCAAAAAGAATAGCAACTCCATTTTTCCTATTCAGAGCAGGAGAAGAGATAATGTTACCAACCCATTTTTTATTCATGTATGCTAAAATATTATCGTCCATATGGGTCTCCTGCAATAAACATATATCAGCTTTATGTCTGGCTAAATAATCTAGAACCTTAATACATTTAACAGGATGACGTAAACATTTAACAATAAATGAAACATTTTTAATACCTTGAATATTATTTGTTAATAGAGAAAAGTGAAGACAGTAAAAGGGATAGAATCAGTAAAACTGAGAAGATAAGAAGTAGCCCAGATGTCAGGAAAAAGGAAAGACATAGACAAACACAAAAAAGACAACATAGAAACAAAAATAATACTCTTAAATTGCACACATGCATGCCAAGATTGACCTGACCATAAATGTCCTTATAAGATACTCTGAAAAATAGGCATATGCTCAAGTAGTAGACTCATTTGTTTTCATAGCTAGTTGAGATTGTTGATTTAAGAAGAGACAAAGATCTTCAGGATGTTGAAATGACTTAATAAATCCATCTTTTCAAATACCCATAGTAGAAGGATCAAGCAAGCCATATGTATAGCCACAGCTTCTTAGTCTTGGTCGAAGATCCGTGAACTCTTTGCGAATTTTAACAGTCTCTCTGGCAAAGTCTTGGTGGATGAACATTTTATTGCCATTAACCATCAAAGATGGAATTTCTCTTGCTGCTTTCCCGTATTAACCATAGATGATAATGACGCAGGACTTTAAATACCATTTGACAAGGTTTATTCTGTTGAGGATTACGATGTGAAGGGATTCTATGTGCCTTATCAATCTCAAATTTTTCTAGAAACTTGATACGCAAAAGACCAGGCAGTAAATTTTCCAAGTACAACCTGCAGTCATCTTCTGGTAGATAAAAATTCACAAATTGTACTGTCGGTTACGATTTTCCAAATCAATAAGTAAATTACTCATTAGCTCCATTTTTGCTGTTAAAGGCATCAAACTGTTAATATTGGCTTTATTATCTTGTATTTTAATGGCATTGTCAGACACTTTCATAGAAAGACCAGCCATGCTTTGCGAATATTTTTAATTTCTGTCGCAATATTATCTGTATTAGAACAAACAGCGTGCATCTCATCAAGTAGTGTAGATAAAGAAGGTTCATTTGAGTCTATCAATTTTGACTTAACAGGCGCTGGAGAAATATTTTGCTTATGTTTGTTAGGCATTATATGTATATTTTTTCCTTCCATATCAAGAAAAAACTTGTATTTAAAATAGGCGCAGTAATATTAAGGAAAAATGGCAAGTAGAAATAGTACTTTGCAAAATGACTCGGTGCAGCAGCTAAACCTGGCTGTGGGAGGGTTTTAGGCCTCAGCCTCGCCCTTTCCTAAGCCCCTCTGACAGAACAACACGGCAAATCCTAAGAGAGCTCACCGGAGGAAGACCAAAAGGAAGAGGCTCATGAAAACAATCCAGGCAAGCTGCAACAAACGATGTCCTTGATAGCGCTGGCTACAGGCTGTCTCTAAAGGTAAAAACCAGCTGTAAGAGCAGTCTTAATAATCTAATTTTCGTCTATTAAGGACGGTCTCTGCGTTAGCTCAGCGGGAGGCAGCCATCTTGATTCACGCGATCGCGCGATTCCCGCCATTTCTTCTATTGGTAAAACAAAATCACCCTTGGAGTGTAGCAGTAGTTTAAGATGTATTGTGGGGCTAATCCCGATCACCTGCACTGGGAGGTATGCAGTGCTAAAGGAGAGGTGTTGGTTACAGCGAGCCATACTTGTCCTAAAGGCTGGGCTAAAAACTCAGTTTCCAGTTTTACATTTTCTGTTTGTAAAAAATAATATTTAAAGTCAAGGGGCATTTCAAAACCCTGAAGGAAGACGATCAAGGGTTAATCCTCCCGGGATGATCCTTAAAGGATGCTAAAATGTGGATGTGATAAGTAAGAGAGAGAGAGAGAGAGAGATTGCTAGAAATAGGAGGCTCTTCTTCTGGCTCTGTTTAGTATTTTTAAATCTCGAAAAGTTAACTCTGGAGTCTTGGAAGAGAATGTCAGTGAAGCAAATCAGTAGTAACTATCCCAAAATACTCCCCCAAAGGGAGCTGAAATGAGGGCAGTAGATGGAGATGAGAGGGAAATATGTCTTGTGACAGGAGATACATCTCCATTCACTATTGATTTATTTATTAACTTCTCCACTCACTTCTATTTTTTTAATTAAATGAACAAAACATATTGCTGGAGTCAGGAGGGTATTTCAGATCCTGTGAGTGTGAGGTGAGTTATATGGGAGGTATCCTCCCAAACTATCCCCCCAAAGTGAGCTGGTAAAAGGATGGGCGAAACTTGTAAGTTGGGAGCACAAGCTTTACTACGCCTTCCCAGTAAGCAGCAACTGCCTTCTTTCGCAACCCATACCCAATGTTCCACACATTAGCACCCTACACCCCCCCTTCCTTCACAAACTTAAATAAATTACTTTTGTTAATAAGTGGAAAACACAGGAAGAAAATTAACATAAATGCCTATTTGATATAACTTCAAGATGCAAAATATCATACATAGTAAGGAAAAATAAAGTGCATGGATGACATAAGTTGATTCCTACAAAAAATCATAGTCTAAAATCAGTTAAGCAAAGCAACAAACAACCAAAAACTAAGCAATCAACAACATGCTAAATGCAGATACAAATATGTTAGAAATGGTAGACTCAGGAAAGTGGTGCATGTTAACAATAAAACAACTTCACGTCTATTGCATAATGTAATCCTTAAACTTCACTGGGCTGGTTTTTATTCTCTGAGAAAACCTAGGTTGGTGCGATCGCATATGACATTATGACGCTTTTCTGTATTCACCCCCCTTTTTCTTACACACATACATGAACATTGAGTTAGGCACCACAGAAATAATACTCTTTTTCCACACCTTCCCATATTTTAATATCACCACATGTTTTTTCACCTCCTTCACTTGAACTGGGACAGAAAAGCAGAAAAAATCCCTTCTGAATATGACCAGGTTTTTTAATCCTCACTCAGTCACCAACCTTAGCAAGTAATTTGTTGCCCTTTTTCCTGACAGTGCTATATTTCTTTTGAACCTCACGTCTAACATCCACCATGCTGCCAATTTGGACACCATCAACACCCTTCCTGTCCATCCATTCTTTGTTCAACTTGGACCCAGCAACCCTCCCTCTTAACAAAGTAAAAGGTGACATTCCTGTGCTGATATGAGGTGTTGTTCTCATGCCCTAATTCATAGCCCTCATTGCAGACTTCCACTCTAGACCATTCATCAATGCCAATTGCAGGTGATCTTTGATGATGCAATTAATCCTTTCCACCAGATTATTGCTACAGGGATGAAACAAAGATATTCTGATGTACTTAATGTCAGCCGATTCTAAACATTCTCTCATTTACCTCGACATCAACCAGGTACCAGTATCGGTCACCAATTCTTCAGGATAATCTTCCCTCAAAAACACTTCTTTGAAAAAATGAATGACCACGCTAGAATTCACACTATCCACTAATTTGATCTCAGGCCATTTGGTAAAATAGTCAATTGGCACGCAAACATACTTTGGCATACTGCCCAAAACACCGTAAGGTCCAGATATGTCAAAAGCCAACTTATGCCATGGCGAATTAACCATGACTATGGGGGCAACAGGACTAGGACAAGTCACCTGATACCTGTCACTCATAACACATGCACCAAAATCACGAAAAAAAGGCTCAACAGCCTAATCAACCCATGGCCACCAAATGTCCTCCCGTGGTCTATGCTTCATAGCACACATACCGATATGACCTTCATAAACCAAAGTCAAAACCTTGTTGCGCAAATTCGATGGAACTACCAACAGTCCACACCTGCGCAGAACGCCATTGACAACCGAATTTTCATCAGAAACCCTTAAGTACCGAATTAGGTCACCACGAACGTCTCTGGCAGCAGGCCATTGACTAGTTAAGTATTCCATGACACTTTGTATCTCACTGTTACTTGCTAATGCTTCCATCCACTCCCCTTCATAAAGAATACCTTCCACATCAATTTCAATAGAACTTACACACACATTATGTCCAGACCATCACTCACCTGGGCTGGGCACGCACCTCGCCTGGGATCCAGACTCGCACAATGGCAATTTTGACAAGCAATCTGCAATAACATTTTTAGCACCAGCCACATACTCTTGCTTGTACTGAAACTCTTTAAGTCTATATTGCCATTTGGCGATGCGAGGAGTAGCTCTCCTAACACCGACTTGTGCTAAATAAGTCCACCAACTGTTTATGGTCCATTCTTAATATGAGCCTGCTGCCCCACACAAAATTCTTGAAGTACTGCACACCCCACCACAAACCAAGGGCCACCTTCTCTAAGGAGAACTAAGTGGCTTCCGCACCTCTCAGAGCCCTCAAGGCAAACCCAATGATTTCCTCACAACCATTGCTCCACTTTTGCATGAGTTCAGCCACAAGGCCCAAATTGTGAGCATCAGTAGAAATTATACAGATGTCATTAGTGTCAAGCAGTTTGAGGGGGGCGAGCTGCAACTATATCATGTTTAATTGATTCAAAAGCCTTGTCACACTCATCATTCCAAGCATACTTCAAATTATTTTAAGCAAATCACTCAAACACACTGTCTTACTTGCAACATTACCCACACATTTGGCGTAATACTTAATTAAGCCCCAAAAAGATCTAAATTGGTCTTTGTTGGTATTTTTAGGCGCCTTTGCAATTGCTTCTAGAATTTTGACTTTAGGTTTTACCACTTATTTTGACACATGATGTCCTAAATAATTCACCTCATTTTGAGAAAATGTGCACTTTTTTTTGCGTCAGCCACTCGTTCTCAATATATCAAGAGCATGCCTTAACCTCTGGTCTTGTTAATGTTTATTTGCCCCATATACTAGGATATCATCTTGAAAGTAAAGAACTCCAGATGTATCTTGGAAAAAAGTACTCATCAATCTCTGAAAAAATGATGATGCGGATGCCAACCCAAACGGCATGTGAAAATAATGATACACACCCTCATGTGTTACAAAAGATGTGAGATGTGTAGATTCTGGACATAATTTTATCTGTTGATAAGAAGCTGACCTATCCAAAGATGTAAAAAACACTGCCCCCTTAAGGGTTGCCAACATTTCATTAATATTGGGCAATAGTTGACAATTGACCCAATTATTAGCTTTCAGATCCCTCAAAAAAACACGCAATCTCAGGTACTTGTCTGATTTGCATGCCAAAACCACACAGGAGCAAGCCATTCAGTACCTTGGATAGATTCAATGATACCCATAGCACACTATTTCTCAAATTCCAATTTCAGCCCATTTCGTAGCCCCAAAGGTATCTTGTGTACTTTGGGGCATATTTACAAGCCCTTGCGCCGCCAGTGCGTCACTTTTTGTGTTAAATACGGCCCCTTTTCACGCAGCACTTTGCGTGAAAGGGGCGTTCCATGGTGGGTGTTCCCACACAACACCCATGGAACCTGACATATTCCGAGATTTACGAGAAATAGTAAACCTGGGAATGCGTCAGAATCCTACGTCTCCCCAGGGGAGGCCTAGGGAGGCACAACGAGGAGAAATGTTTTTATTTCTCCTCGTTTTTGCCTTTTTCTATGTGTGCTGCATTATGCATTGTTTAATTTGTGAATACCACGTAGATTATTTCAGTTTGTAAAACTCAAACGTGTGGTTACTATTTGAATATGGGATTGGTCCCAACCTGTTCCTATGGGTTTAAATAGGCACAACAAATTATTTTTAATTTACAATTGAGTAATATCAAGGCCCTCAAAAACCTGAAATATCAGTATTTCTTTGTAATGAATAATGAGGGCACAATGATTTTAAAACTCTCCACATGTCAGTCTATTAACATATATGTTCCCATGTCATGATTTACTTCCATTTCAGATATGCATCCCTCCCTCTCTCCTAAATCAATTCCAGGTCTGAACTTAATCTGCTCCAAACTAGGCCTGGGTGGAGTTCGCAGAGTTTTACTCAGCGGAACTCTGCGAAGTGCCAGAAGAACTCCACCGTGCTCCGCGGAGTTCTGCCAGTGGCGAAGTCTGTTAAGTTGCGCTGCTCACACTGTTTTTTAGCGCCAGGAGTTTGTCCCGTGCTTTAAAATCAGCTCAAATGGCGATACACATCGCGCCAGTTGGTGCTGCTGCTTTCTGCTGCTCAAGTAGCCATTCTACTCGAGCAGCAGCTTCCTCAACACAAATGGCAGATTTCTCAACGTGTGCAGTTGCGACCTGGTGCGACCGCCTGCGATGAGAAATCTTGCCCGGAGGAGGTCCAGCGCGTGATTTTTTTTCTTGTGAGTGCTCGACAACTTACAGATGGTGAGCCGCTCGAGAGAAAAAACTCCACTCCCCCATCACTTTGCTTAGTTTTTGGGAACTCCGCACGGAGTGAGCAAAACTCAGCGAACTCCACCAGCAGACCAGAATTCTTCGCCCACCCCTACTCCAGACCACAAAAGGCCTTGAAAACTCATTCCCGTCATTTTCACTGCCGGGAGTACCCAGGTCAGAAGTGACAACTTCGGTCAGTCTTGGCTCCTAAAGCAAAATGCTGATGGCTAGAAAGGCACTGACTGACTGAAGGTGTTACACAGGCCATGAGACCATAGCTGTGATATCTCCTGCAGGGATAAACACAGCCCTGCTGGGTAGGTGAGGTTGAGAGGACAGAGGGGAAATAATGCTATTCCAATAGAGGAGGAGGGGGGTTAGTTAGGGGCCATCATATGACAGAAAGAAAATGCAATGTGGTCAGGAAGAACATTTCCTGGTGTGTTTCACTGACAATTGAGATGTTTGAGAGCTAGAAGCTTATCACAAGTGGGCAGGTAAGGTAATAGGCTTGGTGTTGCCCCTCAACTGTACCACTAATCCTGTTGGCATCAGTAACCTGAGAGGATTTCTTCGGAGCACTAGTCAATGGGGACTAACATGGGGGAGCCACACTTTCCAAACAGATGCAAATATATATTTTTAACCATTGTCGCCCTGAGTTTCACCCAACACTGCTGTGTCCTCATGGATATTTAAATTCCAGTCAGACTGGGAAATGCCTTTACCGGTCTCACTAGGTTTCTCAGGCCACTCATAATGAGATCATTTTAGTGGCTGACAGGATGGTTTAACTTCCTTCTATGGTGGTATGTCAAACTTGGACTACACAACTCACCTACTCCACTCCCCTCTCTGCCTACTTCTTGCAACAGGGACCATATAAAGGACCTCATTTACGAGGTTTTTGAGCAGGGCAGTGCCGCAAGGAATCTTGCTGCCCTGCGACAAAAAAAAGGGCAGGAATGTGCCATATCTATGAGATACGGTGCAATTACTGTCCTTTTCCCCAGCACTGACACACAATTGGCTGGAATATAGCCCCTTACATCGCATGCGTTTACAACGCATGCGATTACAATGCGGTAATTACAACAACCGCTTTGTTACATCGCAGTACATTACAACACAAGTCGTTACATCGACTTGCTGTGGGGGGAGCGCTGGACTTAGGAATAGTATAATTTACTATTCCAACTCCAGTGTGCGCAACAGTATGGAAGGTGTTGGAATAGTAAATTATACTATTCCTTAGGTTAGCGCGCCCCCTACAGCAAGTCGATGTAACGACTTGCGTTGTAATGTACTGCAATGTAACAACGCGGTCATTGTAACGACCGCGTTGTAATCGCATGCGTTGAAACGCATGCGATGTAATGGTTGTTTCCCAATTGGCTGCTATGGGCCAATGCAGGCACTCTTGAGCCATGGTGCAAGGGTGTCTGCGCTGTAGGGGGTGATTGTTTTTGTGCAGGAAGGCGTCCCTTCCTGCTCAAATACAATCACAAGAGGTGTTTTCCTCTTTCTTTGTTTGCTGCAAAATGCAGCACATATAGAAAGAGGAAGAAACGAGGAGAAATAAGGATATTTCTCCTCGTTGCTTCTCCCTAAGGCCACCCCTGGGGTGGCGTTAGAATCTGACACATTTCCAGGTTTACGATTCCTCGTAAATCTGGGAATGCTTCAAATTCCATGGGTATTGCATGGGAGCACCCACAGCAACACCCATGGAACGCCCCTTTCACACAGTGTTTTGCGTGAAAGGGGCACACATTCACAAGGCCATGAAAAGCCATGCAAAGTGGCTTTGTGTGGCCTTTGAAATATGCCGCAGCTCATTGCACCACCAGAGCGTCTAAAAAGTGATGCTCCGGCGGTGCAAAAGTGCCACTAGGGCCTCATAAACGAGGCCCTTAGTCTCCAGTTTTCTCCAGTTTCTTACATATTCACTGCGGTTCATAGAACCTCGGGGCATATTATCAAGGGCAGTATCGCCACATTAGCGGCACTTTTTGCTGATAAAGCGGTGATATTTTTATCGCCCTATTAGCAAGCTGTCGCTAACAGCTGTTAGCGACAGCTTAATGGCGATAGCGGCCGTTTTGCTGCCGCTTTGCATGTCAGCGATAATTATCGCTAATGACATGCAAAGTAGGCGTTCCCAACTAAAAGCGACTGCAAACAGTCGCAAACACAACTTCCCCCTATTATCAATGCCCGCGAAGCGATAAAAAAAGTCGCGCTAACCGCGATTATCGCTGGAATTTAACACCTGCTAAAAACTTGACTTACCTATTTTCTCAATGGGAGGTGGATTGTGAGGCTAAGTCCACCATGGCCTATCATCAAGGATTCCCCTATCGCTGGTGTTTCATCGCAGGATTTCCTGCGATCTTCTCGCATTTTGCCGCTATCGCTGGATTTTTTATCGCCTTGGAGAGAAGCGTTGCTAATAACGCGCTATCTCGGCGATGAAATCCAGCGATAGCCAGCGATAAAAAAAACAGCGCTAAGCGCGCTTTGCGATAATTATCGCAAATCGTTGCTAATATGCCCCCTCGTTCTATCTCCTCTGCACCAGATTTTCACAAGCAGTTCAATTTCTCTTTTCCCTAGTTATTTGGAAATCGTCGTTAACGACAATAAATGGGTACATTAGCAAAGCACTTTTGTTGCTTCATTAAATTCAATTAGTCTCAAACAAGAGTGATATCTGCACATCTGCCTCAGAAGGGGCCATTGAGAGGAGGATGTCATAGCGCCCTGTCACACAAAGAGATGAGAAACCAAGACCGCACATCCACTCCATTCGTGCAGTTCAGACAATGCAGCAGACCCAGACACCATTAACAAAGGAAATATTCAAGCAAAATGTCATATCTGTGCAAAGCTGATTTGTTACATATAATTACCTTTTTAGCGATCAGTGTTTGATTTACTTAAAGATTTATCAACCTTCACCATGCACAGAAGTCACAATAAAGTAAGGGGACACAAGTTGAATTCTGTGCCTTTTGTTTGTAGACTGTCGATTGCACAACCCATCTGGTCTGAGGTATTTGTGATGAAGGGAAGAGCCCATTGGGGTGGTGATATGTGGCCGCTTTCAGGGCTGGATGAGCTGCGAGATCCTCTGTGGTACCTTACATACATTTCTTTTAGGCACATTCAAGGCGCCTTATAACGAGAGGCCCTTAAATTCTATTAGGGCCAGTAACTCTTGTTACCGGACCCACTGAAATTATGAGGTCTATAGATTTACTGCAGAGCTGCTAATATTTTCATGGAGATTTCACTGATACCAAACTGAAAAAACCTCCTTGAGAAAAAACAGAGGAACGTTAGGAATTACCGAGGAAATCGAATGCATTATTGCCAATTTCCATGGTAATTTCTCATTTCTTAGGGGACCTTGTAGTTCCTACTCACAATGAACTGGTAACTCAGCCCCCTCCAGAGTTATCGGTACCTCTGGTACCAGTAACTCCATAGGGTTGGAGTTACTGCCTAATTTTCCATCTAGTAATCCCAGAGTGTGGTGTTGAGGAGCCACTGAATCATATCCTGAAATCTTTAATAATTTCATGACTTTTTTCTTCAGTAATTCCTATAACATTTATGGCTTTTTAGCCAATATGGTTGCTCTACAAACAAGCATTGGCAAAGCGAATAGGTCTCCCAAATGTGAAAGTTATTGCCTTTGCCAATGTCTTTTAGCCATGCTGACCAGCAGCGTGCCTGCTGTGCAGCATGGTTAAAAGTTAGTGGTGTGGCGTATAGGAGAGTGGAGTACAATGGCATAGAGTAGTGTGGCCTAGTGTGGCGTGAAGTGGAGCAGTGTAGAGGAGCATGAAGTTGAGTGGAGTGGAATGGTATAAAGTAGTGTAGAGTGGCATGGCGTAGAGTGGTGTAAAGCAAGTGACAGAGTAGAGTAGAGTGGGGTAGAGTAGAGTGGCATACATTGGAGTGGTGTAGAGTAGAAAGGTGTAGAGTGGATTGGCAAAGACTGGAATGGTGTAGAGTGCCATAGAGTGGAGTGACATGGATTGGCGTGGAGTGGAGTGGCATAGAGTGGAGTGGCGTGGAGTGGCGTAGAGTGGAATAGCGTAGTGTAGAGTGGCATAGAGCACAGTGGAGTGGTGAAGAGTAGCATAGAGTAAAGTGCTGTAGAGTAGACTGGAGTGGCATAGAGTAGAGTGGCATAAGGTAGAGTGGTGTAGAGTAACATAGAGTGGGGTGGAGTGGAGTAGAGTGGAGTGGCATGGAGAAGAGTAGAGTGGAGTAGACTGGTGTGGAGTGGCGTAGAGTGGAGTGGCGTGGCATGGTGTACAGTGATGTAGAGTAGAGTGGTGTAGACTGGTGCAGAGTAGAGTGGTGTAGACTGGTGCAGAGTAGAGTGGCGTTGTGTGAAGTGGAGTGGCGTGGCATGGCGTGGCGTACAGTAGAGTAGTGGAATGGTGTAGAGTGGAGTACTGTAGAGTGGCGTAGAGAGGAGTGGCATAGAATGGGGTGGAGTGGAGTAGAGTGGCATGGAGTAGAGTAGCAGAAGTAGAGTGGCAGTGGCTGGCATAGATTGGCATTGAGTAGAGTGGCACAGAGTGGAGTGGCATAGAGTGGAGTAGAGTGGCAAAGAGTAGAGTGGTATAGAGTGGCATTGTGTGGAGTTGAGTGGAGTGGCGTAGAGTAGAGTGACGTGGTGGAGAGTAGAGTAGAGTAGAGTTAAGTGGCATAGAGTAGAGTGGCCTGGAGTGGAGTGGAGTGGAGTGGCACAGCGATGAGTGGCGTAGAGTTGAGTGGAGTGGCATAGAGTGGAGTGGGGAAAAGTGGAGTGGTGTAGAGTGGAGTTTTGGAAGAGAGGAGTGGTGTAGAGTGGAGTGTCGTAGAGTGGAGTAGCGTGGAGTCAAGTAGAGAGGTGTAGAGTAGTACAGTTATGGGTGAAAGTAACTAAAGTGCAAATAGAGATGGCAGATAGGGTGAAAGTAACATAAATAAGAAGACATAGGCCGGTGTTAATAGTAGGAAAGCACATTGAAGGAAGGAAGGAAAATATCAAAATGCTTGTAAAATAAAAAAGAACATAGTGCATTGCAAAAAAGATGAAGAAAAACAAAGACAAGAAGGAACACATGTACTTGGTCCATATTCAAGGAAGGAGCTAACACAAGAAAGGAAGGAAAGCCTACAGGAGCTAAGCAATCCAAAAATTTCAAATGAGAGGGACAATGAAAACAACTAATGGTATGCTGTCGGCGGGTTGCAAGCCCACTGAATTGTAAAAAATATGCCTTGCAAAGTAGTGAAAGTGCTGTGTAGGCTAGATCTAAAAAATACATATTTTTGGAGAGAAGCCCCTTCTTTATTCATCCCGCTTCCAGGCAAACCCTCTTGGAGAATGACAAACTCCCACAATAAGGTGAATAATAGGGATAAAAACCCTTTCCACGGCTACCTTTAGCTTAATTTCTTGTCCAGCCCTGACAACATGTAAGGCAAAGAACATAGTATATCAGCTGATATAGGAGAACTGAAAGCAGCCTCCAACATGGTTGGTGCTGAATAGAAGTCTTCAAGCTAAGATTATCACACATACCAACCTCCCTTCCATGCCCACCATTAACTCGCAACCATTCTAGAAATAACCTATCATGAACACATTCCAGAGATTTCATACATTGCTGGACCACTTCCACACCTCTTTACAAACAAACTGCCCTCCACATGCTGCCACTACTTACACACACCTGCTCTATAACATACAAAGCACAATATACCAAAGAACCTCCTCCAAAAGTTTCTTTCACAACCAGGAGGAAAACATTAAACATAGCCTTGCAGATCTACAGAGAACATCCCTGCCCATACTAAGTGGGGGTACATGTTTCTATGCTTCCAGAATTGTGTGAAGTTCCCATATCTGATCGCAGTGAAATCCCAGTTTTTTTTTCGATTATGTCAAAAGAAATGTTGTTCTGCATTACCTCTTTGGCCGGTTAAGGGACTTATTTAGAGGTTGGGAGATGCTGGACATCCACCAAAATGTGGCAGTTGTTCATCCGGCCGAATTTAGGGTGTCATTGGCATCAGTGCAATCCTAATATGGCGGACAGGATATCCCTCACTTTTTTTATGGATGTCCTACATCCGGCCAGCTCTATATAAGAGGATGACTCTCCTACCAATCAGACTTTGAGTCGAAATTGTATATGCAGAAAAAGTACCAGCTGCTGCGCACTTTTAAGTTAACAAGTGGTTAATAAAAATTATCACAAAATGTAGTTTGGTGGAGAATTAGTTCACTAGCACATGTTCAAGATGTAGGCATAAGTGAATGCATTCACAACGCACAATAGTGTGAGTCACCTGGTGCTTCTCAATGGGCTTCTGATTGGCATTCTGCTATTGTTAGTCCCCACTCCCTAAGTTTGTTTATTTTAGCTTGTTTGGTCAACTTTCACTTTAAATTGCTCTTTGATACTTTGTGCTGCTTTCCTTAGTGATTGAATTCATAGGGCTCTTATACTTCAGCCAAAGTCATCCAACACAATAGTGTAATCAGGGAGCTTTCCCGTCTCAAACGAATACGAGGGAAAGCAAAAAGTGGGTATTGTATTTTCTTTACTGTTAAATAGTGAGGGTATACTAAAAACAAAACACTCAGCAGCTTGAAAGCTGAGATGATGCTGCACGGTTTGTGTTGTGGGTAAGGACTCTTGTTATGATACTGCAATGGTTAGAGAGCATTTACTATCTTCTGTGAGTCTCCTAAGGTAGTTGTGCTTGAGCACTCAAGGTCCTGCTCATGGAAGGTACAGTGAAGCCTGGTAATAGATGCAATATGACACAAATGTGAAACAATATAACAAAATATGACTTTTCAGTTAATTAAAACATGTCTTCACTTACATTCCTGAGAAATAGTACATCTCCAATCAAACAGTACCAAAGCAAAAAGATTTAGGCCGATTCTTTACAGACTTATGACCCTAGCTTGCTTTCACGCAAAAGTGGAGGCTTTCATTCCCACGGAAAATCATGGGCCTCGCAAACCAGTGGGTTATGTATGATCCCTAAAGTCTAGCACGTCCATGAAAAGGAACTATCCATTATTATACTACTGGACAGTATTAGTCTATGGTCCTTCTGAGCCGTGTGGCTGTCCCTGGTTCTGAAGATCTTAATACTAAGAGTCTAGAATTTGCTGCAGGGATACCGAGAGGCATGAATCACCAACTCCAGTCGGTATAACCACACCAAATTCCAAATATTCTGAGTTTTTTCAAAGAACTAGAAATACAGGGTCCTTTTACATGTGGTTTTCCCCTGATTCTAGGGACAAAGTTCCTGTCATTTTCTGAATTCCGAAGATGTCAGTGGGAGGGCCAGTGGGGGTCGGGATGTGGCAGGCTGAGGACAGGTGGGGGGATTGTTTGCTCTCCTGTGTTGTGCTCTGAGCAGGGGAGAAGGAAGTCACAAAGCTCTGAGGTCAGACATTTATACATTGGCCTGGCAGGATGTATTCACCAGTCAGATTGGGATGGCGGAGTAAAAGGGAGTTTGGGGAAGTCAGGTCGTGATCCTGATTGTTCTGATCCAGAGCCGGGGCTCTGAATATGGCAGATGTTTCCTTGACCCAACCTTGCTGGTTGGGTGAGAAGGGAGGTTGGACGAGTGGTGCAGTAGCAAGCCTGGGTAAGGCTGGAGGCAGCATTCCCTCCCTTCCCCTGGTGCTCCCACCCTTAGCACCTTCCATCTGTAGTTTCTATAACTGGTGAAATTAGGGCGAAACTATGGTTTGTGTCCCCAGGCCAGTATTACTGGCTCCAGGGATTGTGGACTTGGAATTACAGGTCCTACATTTGCTGGCCCAGTGATTCTGGAACACCGGGTAAATCGCAATAGTAAATGGCACAATTCCATCCACAGTTACCACTCCTGGTGGAATGCTGCCATTTGTAATTAGGCCCAAAGTGGAGGCCATGAAATGATGCCTCCTATGGAATTGTGAGGTCATAATTCTTGGGATCCTGTTCTTCATTTCCCCTACATCCTTTTAGTTTTTTGCTACTTCAACCTCACAGTTGGATAACTAAGCCAGGGAACTTTGAAGTAAGCATTTACACATGCCTTATCAGCAAGTGTTAAGTATTATTAGCTGTTAACACCCAATGCAGAAGGTGTTAAATGCTGTTAATTGCCCATTTCCAAATTTTGAGTGAGCTGAAGGTGACGACACATAATGAAAAGGGCTGTTAGCAGCTATTAGTATTAAGAACCAAGGGCCCGATTCACAAAAGTAATCTGAGACAAAATCCTAACTTTACGACTTTCGGTATTCACAAAAGGCATTTAGGAGTTGTAAAGTTAGGATTTTGTCTTAAGTTTGTCTTAAGTTTTGGTCTTAAGACAAAATCCTAACTTAAGTTTAACTTAAGTTAAACTTAAGTTAGGATTTTGTCTTAAGACCAAAACTTAAGACAAACTTAAGACAAAATCCTAACTTTACAACTCCTAAAGTTTAACTTAAGTTTAACTTAAGACCAAAACTTAAGACAAACTTAAGACAAAATTCTAACTTAAGTTTAACTTAAGTTTAACTTAAGTTAGGATTTTGTCTTAAAACCAAAACTTAAGACAAAATCCTAACTTTACTACTCCTAAATGCCTTTTGTGAATACCGAAAGTTGTAAAGTTAGGATTTTGTCTCAGATTACTTTTGTGAATCGGACCCCCAGAGTATGAGGGAAATAAGACTATCAGCACCCATCCCCTTAAACTCATACAGCAGAGGCTGATAGCAGGCAAATTGTCCCTATTTAGGCTCCAAGACACCAAGAGCCCTTGATGTCTTGATGTTTGTGTCAGGAGCTGCATGGGAGGGAGAGGTGTTTAATGGTTTCAGGACTTAGGAAGTGCATTGGTCACATTGTCCCTCAGTGCTTACCGGGCAGGAAGAGGAGGAAATTAAGCTTCTTTAGTCATTAGTGTTGGATGGTGTGTCTGGCAAGCTCAGTCACCACCCGTAATGCTCACTAGTAAGGTGTTTATGTTTTTGGATGTTGAGTTGAATGATCTTCGCCATTACTCAGATGTTAGCTTGGTAAGGGTGTCTCTTCTAAGTAGGAAACGGGTGGCCTACTTCAAAACACTGAAAGACTCTGATGCAAACACACAAAGATAATCCTGCCATAGACAGTTACCTTTCGCAGTGGGAAGCAACCTTTCTGCTTAAGAACTGTTCGAACTGAACTACAAGTTTAGGTTTGTGATCTTACACCTGTACCTAATCTTGCCTATGACCTTATCATAGAAAAGTTCCATAGACATTGGGGAACAACGTAGAGTTGGGAGAAGGACACCATAAATGGTGCAGTGCTTAACTTAGCCCCAATGGGTGGGATAATTAACCCTGCAGGTATATTCCACATATAACTGTGTAGTATTAGTCCATTTTATTATGAGTTTAAAAAAACTTTCTTTTACCTAACACATAAGCACTGGGCTGGACAGGGGTTAATTGTGTCTATTTATTGACTGTTTGAGCTCTGAGTCTCTGTCCCCCACATTGCTACCCTGAGTCGTTTTCTGATCTATCCTGAGAATCAAGTGCAGAAAGGGATTACTGGGCCCAGTTGCAGAGCCATACTAGGATGGGCCCCAGGACACTAGAGGCAAATGACCCTAACAACCACAATTGCAGCCTTGTAGCCCCTGTCCGTCATTTGGCCCAATCTGACTGCCTCGTTTTGTAGGATATGCCCTCTGTGTACCAACTATTTTGAAATCCCCACTAGGAGGGAGTGTCAATAATCCATCCTAGAAAGAAAAAGCTCCTGAATCAGATCTTCTCTTGCTGGTGCAGGGAGGAATGGGAGAATTTCCCAAACGATGTTTGATAAATGGAAACTCGTGGAGCCTATATTTTTAATATGGTCCCCAAAGGACAAACCAGAATCCTCTTGCAGTCCTAGGTTCTGTGCTTGATTCACAAGTGTGGGTACCTCACCTAGCTCTTGTGGCCACCAGTCCTGATGTCAAACTCTTTTTGCTCCAAATGGCACAATTTCCGTCTTGCTGCCATTGAGGAGCAGAGAATTAGTATTCATCCAGCTAGAGACACCGTGGAGGCAGCTTCTCAAATTTTATTAATTATGCGAGAAGAGTAATTCTGTGTTTAGACCTATTTCTTAGTGCAAAAATGCCCCCTTGCATCCATTTTGGGCATAAGGGGGTCATTTTGAGCTAAGAGATAGCACTAAATACCACAGAACAAAAATAGCGAGCGTGAGCAGCTGCTTGCGCTCACTAAATGTGCTCTTGGGGTAGGATTTTTTCCCAATTTGCAGCATTTGGCACTATTTTCTTAGTGCAAAATGCACCCTTGTGTCCAAAATGAGTGCAAGGGTGCATTTATGCGCTAAGAAATAGCCCTATATGCAGCAGAACACAATTAGCGAGCAACCACTCACACTCGCTAAATGTGCTCTCGCTGTAGGGTTTCTTCCCCCAAATTACGCAAGGGGGAGGAGTAATTGCGTAATTATCAGTAATTCAGCATTGAAGAGTAACACAAAATTACCGAAATTACTCAGATTACTCCAGCGTAATTGAAATTCCGCCCAGGCCTTGTGATTATCTAATCTGACAATGAGCTGGGTACCATCAGCATATGTATGGAATGAGATTCAAAGGACTCAATCAGGTGAGCAATGACCAGAGAAGGATAATGAGTGGATGTGGGTGCACTCTGGGAAGGCACTGGCTGTGGTGCCTATCACAAATGCGCCAGAGTTAGAGGAGGATGAGGTACTCAAAGCAAATGTATTGGAGCTTCAGCTATTGGTAGCTTCTGGAGGAACTGCACAAGATGAGTACAGCCTGGCACAAATTGCGTTCCCTAGACTTGCAGGGTTTTAATAGAAGCACAGGAACAGGTCAGCAAGTGAGTGAGAGGTATTATGTCAGTTGGGAGAATGGACTCCCATGTGGTCAAGACCACTGGAATTATGTGGCAGGGAGGATTAAATTATGCAGCAGGGTTGACTAAATTGATGCGTCAAGAAAAGGCAAATTATGCGGCATAATGCAGCAAAGTCTGTGATGGTATTCATTATTTTGTCATTTTTACTCATGGTAACACTGTCTAGACAAAGGTTTTACCTCATTAGTACCAGTTCGATAACCAAATACAGCAATAAGCAACTGAAATATGACCAGACAAATTTTGAGAAGTGTCTTTTACTGCATGGGAACTCACCACAATGTTTTGAGCAACTTTTAATCAGTTTGAGACGGCAAAAATGTTTTTGTTAAAATCAGCAGATTATGCAGCAGATGATGGATTATGTGGCAAATGTGGCAAATCCCTAATTATGTGAAAAACGCCACTGCCAAGCATGTGATGAACTCATGGTTTACAGTCACAAAGCATGCACTGGTTAGGGCCTCCTGAGACTAGCTGGTGACCACTGCAAAATAAAAACTGTCAAAATCTAATATCTAACCCTTTGCTTGTGCAGGCCGGCAGACCACTGTATGTGTCCCCCAATTTTGCATTCACAATGATGAAGGCACTATCCAATTCCTGTCTCGAAGGAAGCGGCTGTTTGCAGCTCAAAAGAAAATGTGCCTCTTTGTGCATCTTTTATGCAGCCTCTTTTGTGCATCTGGTCGCGTATGGTCTTTGCAATGGGATTTTACTAGTTTCGATCAGTTTAAAAATAAAAATGAAACATCCTAATTCTGGGTCAAGTTCTATTTTTTATTTGATGAGTTTAATTTTTTACTTCCTGTTTATGGGTGTGACATTTGTTTTGCTTCAATTTAACAGGTTTCTTGTTTTACCCCAAAACATACATTGTTACATAATTCGACTTGTTAATGACTTCCTTTTTCTTGATATATGTCTTCTATGTGTAGATTATTAGTGGATCCATGAACACATTATTAATAATTCTAATTAAGTATGAGTTTCATCAACACAGTGTTGTGCATGAAGTTATAGGTAAACGTAGTAAAACAAGCATTGGCAAAGCCAACAGGACTCTGCTTTGCAACCTATTTTCTTTGCCTATGGTTTTTAGCAATGCTGTACCCCATAAGTACTCACAAACATATTTCCGGGGGCCAAAAAGTGTGGTCTGTTGTGTGGCCAAGGGTCGTATTAATGCCAGCGTGGTGGGCGTCAGTGGATTGGTGGGTATAAGGTGGGCATAGGTGGAGCAATGCATGTGCATGGTCTGGACTTGGAGGGTTTCATTACATACTGCCCTCTAAATTATGCCCCTTGCCTCTAGCACAGGCACAGCCATGATAATACTGTGTTATGCCATATTTTACTTCCTATCCATCTACCGCACCCTGGGGTAAGCCTTCTCTGCTTGCTTTAGCTACATTTCGCAAGTTTGCAAAGGAAGTAACTTGATTATTGAAGCGGAATGAAATACTAGGCCTCACAATCTTCTCATTCCTTTAGCCTCTTATCTGTAAACATTAGGGGTGCTTAGAAACAGGCTCAGTTAAGGTAGCAAGTGCTATAAAAACAGTTTGACAAAGAAATCCACTTTTTTCTAGACTTGACCTATAAGTTGGTTCCTCTAATTATTGTTTGTATTGTCCTGACAACACTTCCTTTATTGCTTTTTGATTATATCACTGTGTAGTTTTAGATTCTTGTGAAACGTCCTGTGAATGTGTCACTGCACTGTTTTTAGCGGCCCTATTAAAATCCGTATAATGTTTTTTTGAGATAACAGTTCAATATACAGTAAGTTGTACCTATGCTTCACTGATAAAGACTTGCCTTTTTCAGCACCTGTGTGTTAACATGTAATACTGACTGTAAAAAATGCATGTGTTGCATATAGAACAAGTGTAGCAAATGTATTCAGCAGAAGAGGGTTCAGTGCATGGTACATAGCTGATGATACTTTTTGGAGCACACTGTCGCAAATGTATCACAAAAGCATGGTGTGTTAGTGCAGTGTCATTTACAGAAAACACATTTTTCACTGAAATGACCACTAAATTTGCACAGACATACAGATTTACTGATAAAAATATACAGTGCACAAATAATGTGTGGAAATCAGGTTTCCGCGAATATTTCAGTTGTGCAACATGTGTATTGATTTGTTTTGTTTCGATTAAAATCTTTCTTTCCACCACACTTCAGAATTACAGAAAAATATTCTTAATTTGTGCTTTTCTAACTGCTAAAGTATTCTGAAATATTTGTACAGTTCATTTGAAGGTATTTGAATGTTGTGTGCTAGAAAATAAATAACATCCTAAAACATTTCCTTTCACACTCCCTGTACCCAGCACGATTGTCATATAGTTCACTTTACAAAATCCTCTCATTTTGCAGTTAGAGAAATAAAGTACACACAAACCCCCCTTTTAAATGAATAAACAGCAATTTGTTAGAAGACATAGCTTGAGGTTTGACCTTGGTCTTTCAACACACAGCAAATATGTCAAGATAAAAACAAAATTTGAAGGGCTCTTTATTGTTCGCCTTCTGAACTCCAGTAAGAGGCATGGGTGATTGATTAACTCATAGTGCCTGAGATAAGTAGAATCAGTTGGGCAAAAAGATAATTCTCCAAGGAAAAGAGAGCTGCTTGAACACAGCCTGAAGTGGCCTGCCATGAGAAGTGGGTTGAATATTGAATCATCCTTGTCACCAAAAGCATAGCAAAGCACACAGGAAATAGGAAACTGTGTCAAATACATACAGTACATTTATTACAACCCACTGAGCTGCAACAGTTGCTCTGTGAATAAGCATAAAAGAGAGACAGCTAAAAATGCAATCACTATTAAGGAGTTCTTCAAGTGAGCACCCTTGGATGGATACAAGGAGCCAGAAAAGTCCCCTGGGCTAGATGGTATTCCGGGTGACTTATTCCTGTCACATCCTGAAGTATGGGTCCCTTATTTCAATCTTTTGAGCAATGCTATTATGAGGGGAAATAATATTCCATCTACCTGGTCTGGTGATGCCATAATCCCAATCTTTAAAAAATAGAGACTTGCTCTCCAACTACAGGCCCATAAGCTTATTGGATAATAGCCAGAAAATATTTTGCAGGCAAGTCCTGGCAAGGCTATGAATGTGGGTCTCAGATAAACATATCTTGGAGGATACGCAGGATGGCCTTAGGAAAAAGGTTAGAACCCTCAACCAGGTTTCCCGCTTTATGGTACTGTGCTGGAAGCACGTGACCTTGAAGAGGGACCATTTATATGTTGCATTTATTGACCTGAGGCCGGCCTTCGACCTGGTTCCAAGAGATAACTGATGGAAGGTTCTAGAGGCATATGGGATAACTGGTGATCTTCCCTGGATCTTAAGAGTCCTTCATACCAATATTTTTGCAAGGGTGAGGTGGAACATCGGTGGTAATTTAACTGACAGGATTCCCATCAGACAGAGAGTAAAGCAGGGATGCATACTTGCCCCAACTCTTTTTAGTCTATATATTATTGGGACAGTCAAATGGTTATCTGGATGTATGCATGATGCACCCAAGTTAGCAGGAGCACCAGTCCCGATCCTAATGTTCGCGGATGACACTCTGCTTATTTCCAGAACTCCCATGGGCCTTCAGTCGGAATTGGATTCCTTTGCTGCCTTCTGCAAAAAGAGGGGCCTTGAAATAAATCCAACAAAACAAAATTATGGGGATAAACATACACAAATCCTTTAGAGCAAGGACGATGATCGAAGACTCCCCGATAGGACAGGTCAAACACGTTGACTACTTAGAAATAAGACTGTCAGAAACTATGACCTGGGGTCAGAAAACCGAGAAGAGCAAATCAGCTCTTAATCAGAGAGCACAGCAGATTGGGAGGCAATATAAGGCTATAGTGGGTTGAGCGGTATCCCCAGCCCTGCAGATATATAGAGCTACAGCGGTGGTGGCAGCCACCTATGGCGCAGAGGTATGGGGGTACACTGATGCAACTCCTCTTACAACTGCAGAGAACAAATTTATTAGTTGTCTGCTAAATTTACCAGCGAGCACACCCCTTGTTCCCCAGAGGTTGGATCTAGCTTTAAACCCCATTCACATGCAGGGGCGGCTCCTCCACTAGGGCGGAGGAGCTTCGCCCCACTCCTTCTCGCAGTGCGAGAAGCAGAAACATAAAATGGCAATAACTTTCCCTTATTACCATTTTATGTTTGGTTGCTGGCAGGCGGGTGGGCGGGTCTGCTCTGAAAGCAGGGGAGGGGAGGAGTGGTGTGCTGCCCACTCCTGAGTGCGCAAAGACTGTTTGGTCGGCCCCCTGGGGCCGCCCAAACCAGTCATGCACACTCTGCCTTTTCTCCATGTAGGCTGCATGCAGCTTGCATGGAGAAAATGGCCTTCCCATTAGCCCCTGGCTGGTCGGCGTCCTGACCAATCACAATGCTGCTTGAGCAGCGTTGTGATTGGCTTATGGGAGGAAATTCTGCTTTCTGTTCCTGGAGAGCAGAGAAGACGCGGGACCCGGGACCCGGCCATCGGAAAGGTACGTTTAATTATCTATATATATATTTTTAATTAAATTAACCCCCCTCCCCACGTGACCCCCCTCCCCACGCGACCCAGTGCCCCCCCACCCGTGAGTCGTGCCGACCGCGACTGTCCACATGGTGTCTCTTTTAAAGCCACTGCTGTATTGGGTGCGGATTTGGACAACCTTTTGAGTTGACTCCCTATAGGGACTCCTTGGTAGATTTAATCTCCTGTGATAAACAAATCCATGGTTGAAAAATATTAAGAAGCAGTGTGAACAGAAGAAAATGGGAGAATTATGGAATTTACCAGCTGAAGTTGCGAAGGGTCTCAATCAGAAATCGAAAAAAGCATAGTGGGAAAATGCTATGCTTCGGATTTGGTCTGACCATATAGATGGGAGCTTGACAGGGCAATTTCTGAATTACAAATGTTTACCTAAGTTTGAGGCTTACATGGACAGAATCTATCCTCCACAAGCAAAATGTCTGTATGTGCAGTTTAGATTTGGGACATTACCCCTAAGATTACTAACATCTAAGTGGGGCAAATCAGGTTGTTCCCCAGAACACTGTCCGTTTTGCCCACAGGAAAAAGAATCGGTAGACCATTTTCTCCTGTTTTACCCCAACTACTCACTCCCGCGTAAGAAATGAATAATTGCAGTTTGTAGGCTGGAGGGGATAAGGCACCAATGGGGGGGCTTTAAGAATTCTAAAAAGTGATCTAAAGGAATCAATAGTCTTCACGGTGGCACGTTTTTTACAGTGGGAATGGAATATTAGATCTAAAGGGATGCCCTCAGGGAACCCCTAAATCCTTATGAACATCTAAGGTCCAAAGTGTATATATGGATTTATCTCTAATTCCTGTGCACAGCTGGGTCATGGTGGTTGACTGAGTAGATTCTAACAATTAGGAATCACAGAATGATCTATCCCCTTCAGGAGATTAAAATCCATTAGGCGAATTTGTACCTTTACAATTAACCATCCAAAAATATGCTGCCTCAAGCCCTGTATGCATAATGTTGCCACGGTGGTTCCTAAGTCTCGATATTTACTTTCCTTCCATTAGGTAGCAATGGTCTTATTATGTTTCAGTATCTGTAACAAGCTTATACCGATATATATTTATGATACTAGGGCCCATTTAATCTATTGCTGGACTGGAGAACTTAGACAGCATAACGGACCCTGTTTAGCCCAATATTAGGTCTTTTTTGAGGTTCTTGCTGCTATTGGTTTTTACTTGTCCATTTAGGAGGATGGATTGATAATGTAGGCTTTTACTCGACATTAGCTTAATACTTGATAATTGCTCTTGTGTTTTGTAACATATGTATTTCATTGGGTATCTTAACTTATTTTCATATGTAACATGTATTTTATTAGATATTTTAATCTATTTTTTATTATGTATTGTATAGTATTGCATGTTGCACTTTTATGGTCATTCGACTGAAATAAAGTCTAGTGATAGATTGAGTGACAAGAGGCCATGCTCCATGGGAGCGAGAATGACATGCTGGACAGCCTAAAAACCTAAGCCAGCGAATACAACACAAGCAAATTTGAGTGGCAAAACACAAAGCCAATGATAAGCAATGGGAGGAATGCATTCCTAGGTAAGCTTTCAACATAACCCCAATATGTCTTTGCACCCAGACAGCTGTGCTGTCTGGTAGTCTGCGATCTAAACAGACACCAACATCCATGCACCATGTGCTGTGAAATTTGTGAAATTTGTTGATGTGGAAATGGAATCCCACCATGTCCATCGAGGATTTTTCAGTTTCAATGTTTAAATGAAAGGTGTTACATCCAGAGAGATGTTCACAATATAAGGATGTCTTAAATCTCTTTCTCCCAAGACTCAACACACTCATTATACCCCATGCTCTCATCACATCTATCTATGCTCTTTCATCACACCTCATACACTTCTCACACCACACAATCACATCACACCCCTCACTCCTGAATCATACCTCACACACGTTAATCACATACCACACTCTCTTAACACCCATGCTCTCTTATTTCATACTTTTATCACTCCCCGAGTTGTCATAATATGCATGCATTGTCATCTCCTTGTCCTCTCATCACATACTAAAGCTTTCAACACACCCCATTCTTCTATCACACCCTAATCTCCCATGTGACCCTATTTTCCCATCATATCCTAGAGTCTCTATCACTCTTCACGCCATCCTTAAATGAGTTGCAGGGACTTATTTCTCTGGATGAAGTTAAGAAAACATTCATCCCAGCACTTGCTTTAGCCTTTGAGGATTCTACAGATGGCAGAGGCAGGCCTGATAGCAATTGAGAGATGCATGGCCTGGCTCACCTATGAACCACAGGCTGAGCATCGGTTGCAAAAAAGGGAAATCATGACCATATCCAGACACCAGTCTGGAAGGAAGAACTTTTGCCCCCCTTGTTGTTATCCCCACATGACACACACAACTTGTACCTGGCAGCTGCTGCCCATTCCCTACTCCCAGTGCTCACCACCACCTGCCAGGGGTTAATTGTTTACCTTTTCCAACTGAGAGACACCCTTGCCAGTCTTGCCATTGCTTCATGAGCTGGTGTGAAGCAGCCAATGGGGGCCTTCAAAGCTGTCAGCACAGCATAGTCTAGAAATCCCATCACTGATTCCCAACTTCTTGCTGGCGAGGAGTGAACTGATCACTCTACTCCATCAGCGTTTCTGTCTGCTACTTGCTACCCACTGCTCATGGCAGGAGGACCAATCTACACATAAGAAGGGAGTGTTCTGCATGGGACCTGTTATTGCACGGTGGCAACAGACTTGCTTTCCCCTTCGGGCTTCCTTCTTCCTGCAAAAGCTACTCACTGTATTTCCTTGTATCAAGTACAAACAGGACGGGCCACTGTGTGCCATCAATCTGCTTCAGGGACACCCCTCTCCTCAGTGGCAGCCGACGCATGTAAACAGTGGTGGGGCGGGTGGAGGGGGCCTGGGGAGAGTGAAGGGTCCCGGGAGGAGCACGGTAGGGGGGAGCGTAGGGGGGAGCATGGGTTTAAAAAAAAAACTTACCTAATGCTGCTTCTGCTGCCTTGCACCTCAGTTCTCCGATGCCTCCTGGGTCCGAGCAGCCCCTGGGCCAGCATCAGAGACTCCCCGTGCAATCCCTGCACTAATCACAAGCATGAGAGCAGCGCAGTGATTGGCCTGAGTGGGCTGCTTTGATGCTCCGCTCAGGACAGGGAGTCTGTGCTATTTCTCCAGCCCAGCTGTTCAATACAGCCAGGTTGGAGAAACCTAAGTGTGCATGTGTGTTTGCCTGGCCTGAGACGAACGGTCAAACACACATGTGCATTTACAGTGCAGGAACCAGTCCTCCTCCCACTCCCATGGCCCTCGCCCCGCCCCTCCCTGCACACGCTGGCTGAGCCAGCAGGTTAAAAATAAAACGATTGTAAAATATCGTTTTATTTTTCACCTGCTGGCTCTGAGTCAGTGAGGCGACGCTCCTCCGCCATTGTGGAGGAGCCGCCGCTGCCTCTCCTTTGCCTTGTGGCCCTCTAGCTCCTCTTGTACCATTCTTCCAACATCCCTCGATCCATCATATTCTCTCTCTATTCCTCGAACACTGTTCTTCCTGCTTTGGCCTACTTAGAAGAAGCTTTGGTGTCTCTTCGTGCCTGGATTTAGCCACTGTGGCCAAGTGCCATTCTCTTCTCCCCACCATCTCTCTTCTTGCAGAGTCCCTTTTCCAACCGGAGGGTGACTCTCCTCCAAGCTCCCCTCAAGGCATTTTGAAGTTCTTTTCGTAAAAAATACCTCAGTGGGCTTGCATCTCTTCACTGGTGTGCATTCGCTGGTGCCCTGGTCTCCATCCTGGAGCGCTGAGAGAGGTAGAATCCAGCAATGACACTCTGCTGTGCCACCAGCCCATGGGAAGATGGACATGGGTTCCATGATGGAGACCTAAGGGTTGCCTCAGAGTAACCCTGGAAGGGACACTATAAGGGTACAGCTACTTTGCAACCCGGCATGGGAGGCATTGTTCATCATTTCCCCTCACCATGACAAGCCCCTTTGGTGTTGCAAACTTGTTTCACTGCAGCAGAATAATCTAGGAAGTCTCCCAGCCTTCAGGCACATATGTACTTGAGGACTACTTCACTCTGCCTTTATCTTTTGAAACCTGGGCTCTCAGGACTCGTCCATGACGATCACCAACTAATGGCAGCACTAGGCGACTGCATGTCATAAGCCACAAAGAGGACATATATCCACGTGTCATTGATTGAGGCGACCTGCCAACTCGGCCCACCAGCTGGCAGATAGGAGTAGAATTGTTCACAAAATTACCTCGTGCTCAGCCATGCCAAGGAAGCTCTTCCCTCACCTTG
Source organism: Calotriton arnoldi (assembly GCA_963921515.1). NCBI lineage: Eukaryota > Metazoa > Chordata > Amphibia > Caudata > Salamandridae > Calotriton > Calotriton arnoldi. The sequence goes on from CAWUFW010002969.1 coordinate 1,409,211, forward strand.
CCAATCCAATCTAAGATTAACTTTATTTCGCCGATTCAATAACGGCATAAAAAGTATTCTACAAACATACAATACATTTCAGAGTATTAGAAGCATTACAAAGTTAAAAAGAATAATATCTATTAAAATACCAAAGTTTGTAAAATACAATTAAAATTATGTAGTTTAAAACAAAGTCAATATGAAAAAAATTCATCAATATGAGAACGACAATTAATCATATTGGCCCTTATCTTCCTCATAAAATTCAAACTAGGGATGTTAAACTTCTTATCTTTATAGCAGATAGGAGGAACGAGGCTAGACATAAACATGACAAGGGATCCAATAATAACTGAATATAATAAAGTGCTGGGCGACATTGTCTAAAATTTAGTTTACACATGAGCAGGAGAATGTATCTATTTCTTTCATTCATATAAAGCTTACAGAAAAAAACAATGCGCAAATCATTCTGAGCAGAATAGTTGTCACATGGGCATAAAGGGAGGGCATCGATAGAATAGATTTTGGATGGATAGCCTAGCATAAGAGGGATACATTGTAATCGAAATCTCAGTAGTATACATCTATGCTGAAGATTCGTAACAAATGTCTGATAGGAAGTTGAAATATTACTTATGCTAGGAGCTAAACGATATTGTCTCACTGTAGTCAGGGTACAGTTCAGATCATATCACTTTCTATCCAGATAGTTTACTAAGCGAAGCTTCAGTTCTTTTTTAGATATTGTCAGGCATAGCTTTGTGTCCTCATATAAATTACGTAAGCCAATTGCCTGTAGATTAGTCTCAATATATTTTAGCCATTTTATTTTTTTTACACGGTCTAAATTTAAACAGCCCGCCAAAATATGTCTAGTTAGTCTTAAGGTTTCTTTCCTCCAGACTGAGTGCCACAAAAGAATTGGTGCAATACGAATTTTATCTGTTATGTAAGGAACGCTCAGCTCAGAGTGGCAGATGTAAGAGGAACAGGATTGTGGGACACAAATCAGTCATTTGAGAAAACAGTCTATGCGCTGCAGTTTTGAAATATTCGAGAAACCCCAGACAGCAGCCTCATAACAGGCAGTAGATAGTGTTTTAGCCTCATAGATCTTTTTTTATTACATTTAGTGGCTTTGAACCGAGTTTCTTTACAAATCTAAAAAGCCCTCCAATAGCTTTTTCCATTATAACTCCTCTGTTAGTCACCATCTCTATCCATGTGTTTTTCCTATTAAAAATAATTCCTAGATAATTAAATGAGTCTACAATCTCAAGATTTTGCCCTTCAATAGACAATCTAGGATATTTCGTTGGAGTCATGCCTGCCACCAGTACAAACAACTTAGTTTGATTTATCTTCATGTCCAGATAATTCATAAATTTTGCATACTCCTCTATGAGTTTCTGCAGTGCATTTCCCGTTCGTGCCAAGAGCACCGCATCATCTGCATAGAGGAGTATCGGGACAGGAGAAGATTTACTAAATGGGACATCTGAAGTAGAGCCTACCAGGGCCAATTCCAAAACATTAGCATATAAAGGAAATAAAAAAGGGACCAAAACGCACCCCTGCCTCACACCGCGGGTAATTCTAAAATACCTTGTACATTCTCCCTTTTTTCCGTAACGAACACAGGCCGTGGCATCGGAGCACATCTCTCGAATAAAATTAATTATCTCGATCTCTATTCCCATGGCCTCCATTATTAACCATAATTTAGAATGGACCACACAGTCGAAGGTGGCCGTTAGATCCATAACGGCCATATATAAATGGCCTTTCTTAGCCGCCGTATACTTCGTAATTATGAGGCTTAAATTAAGGCACTGATCCACTGTCCCCTTTCCTTTTCTAAAGCCATATTGGCTGGGATTTATTATGTTCCTTTCATGCACCCACTTCTCCATTCTGTTCAAAAGTACCCTCCCCACTAGTTTTGCTGTTGTGTCTAATATAGATATAGGCCTATAATTTTTTGGGAAGGTCTTATCCCCTTTCTTGTAAATCGGGATTATGATTGTCTTCTTCCAGGATGCCAAAGGGCCTGTTCGGGCTATGGTGTTAAAAACATTTGTAAGTAATGGGGCCCACAGGTCCTGGTAATCCAAAAAGAAGTCGATCTTTTGGATTGTTTAAGAGCGTGTTTTATATCATCCATACTAAAAGATAAGGTATCCCCGGTCTTCCAGGGTGGCAAAGCTGGAAGCGGAACGCTTTTTTCCCCCGGGTTCCCAAAGAGTTCTTCCAAATGTTCTACCCATGCATCCTCATCCACATGGGTCTCTAGCGAAATCTCATTCTCCTCTCTTAGAAAAGGGGCATTGATTATGGTCCAGAAATCTCTGCTACATTTTAATGCTGTAGCTCTTTGTAGACTCTCCCACGCCTCCTCCCTCAGCAGGTGTATCTAGCTAATCTTGCTTTTTTATATGTCAGGCGTAATGATTTCATTAAATTATGATCTCTAGGTTCTGTCCTTAAGGCATCATGGAGATTTTTAAGCGCCTTTGCACACACATTATCAAACCAGCGAGCCTTCTTATAACTACCTTTGGAGACGGGGCAAGACAAATTATCCTTAATCTCCACTAGAATCCGCTCAAAGGCTGCCGGATGGTCAATATAGGGTGTGTTTGATTCTAAGCAGGTGAGAATTTCCTGATTCATTTTAGCAACAATTCGGCCAGTAAACTCTATGGTATCAACACTTTCCCACTTCAGGGCAACCCCATTTCTCCTGGCTATAGAAATCTTTGTCATTGGTTTCTCAGATGATTTCCGCCTTTGAGCAATTATATATAATTGCTCAAATTGACGTATAATAAGTGATTGCAGCGTGGTCACTAAAGGCGTTAAAATGTGTCTTAATGCTAGTAAAATATGCTTTCATATTTTCTGAAACTAAAATGTTATCAAGGGTTGAATATTAGGAACGAGTAGAAAATGTAGGGGCCAGCTGGCCGGTTATAATATCAAATGGGTTAATTATCTCAAGGCTATTGGCCATTATTATCCTATTAAGAATATTTCCATATTCATTGTTACTAAAATTAGGCAAATGGTCCCCATTAACGTCAATCAGCCCACATGCAGTGGAACCACCCCTATTAAAACTATGAGCATTAAAATCGCCCATCCAGACAATGTCACAGCTTTTATGAGATATTTTTAAAAGATCAACAATGTCTGATTCCAGGGGTTCCAAAACTGTTGCCTGATTACGTTCAAAATTATTATTATAAAGGTTAATGAGGATCCAATTTCGACCTTTATATGTCTCACATTAAAGAATATGATAATAGGGTGTTGTATGTAGAATTTGTTTTACCTTTAATGTCAGTGTATTAGCCACTAGTGTTAATATACCTCCTCTAGGCCGACCAGCACTAGAGCGTATTGCGGTTGTCTGGAAAGACCGATAACTGTCTAGGTTCATTTTATCAATTTCCCATGTTTCCTGTAAACATAATATATCATATTGGGACACCCAAGCCAGCCAGTCAGGATTGTTCTTTTTCTGTTTAAATCCCACTATATTCCACAAAATGACTTTTACGAGTTCTGAGTCAATACCCTCTTTGCCTGAGCCCTGACATAAGGGATTCAAAATAGTCTCAGCACTCGATTTACCTTGGGAGTCAGGGATGGATAGGGAAGCCATATCCTTTTCTTTACGCGTGATTGATGGGGGTTTGTCCAGTCAATCCCACGCATCCATATCTCCTAATACAGCAAATATGTTAGATAGGGGGACAAGGGCACTCATTTGGGATAAATGCGTATTCGGTAAAGGGCGAAAATGACTAGGAGGGTTCTCTCTGCGCTGTGCAGTTATAGAGGACCTTAAGGGTTTATAGAAGAAGCCTAAAGGGAGGGCACAGATCTCAGTGTCAAAGGAAGGAACATTAGGAAGTAATCTCAATATGTCACCTACTAGTCGCTGGTTGTTAAAATTCACGACTATGCAATCCCCTCCTATGACCTTCGGTGCAAAACCCACCCAGTTCACTCTCCTGGCCATAATGAGATATTGATATAAGTTGAACCTACCCCTTGAGAATTTAGAAAGCCAAAATAAGGCTTCATGCATTAACTGCTCAGTTGTTTCCTGTTGATCAGGTTTTAATATAGGAATATTGGCTAGGACAATAACAAAAGGGCAAGCAGCTGGGGGCAAATCTAGTCTTTCTCCTCACATAGATTCCATATCCTCTTCACGCATTAGGTGCCCTTGCCCTTGAGCAGAGTCAACAGTACCCCTGTCGCCTGCCCACCCATTGTTTTCAGTAGGAACAATGCCCGTCCGGGTGCCTCTCTGAAATAAGAGTGGGGCATGAACTCTCAGTCGCTGAAACAGCCACATTCCCATGAGGCGCTGTTATTATGGAGGCCTCGGACAACCATGCAGGGGCAGCAAGGGTATCCAAGCAATCCGAACTGGGAGGTGATAAAACAGTTTGCAATGGTCCGGACTCAGTGCCCCCTCCCAAACCGTTAACAGTAGTGATGGTTCTGTTGCAGAGCAAAGTCAAAATATCCTTTATTTTGGAAAGTTTAATCAAAAGGGGATGGAAAAAAGTTGTGAGAATTTGTTCCAGTTTTTGGGATTGAATGTCAGCAGTGGGCAATGGAGGAGCAATCAGAGGAGTTATCGGGTGAGCGCCAAGAGACCTATCCGGCGATCGTGCGCTCTATAAATAACCAATAACATAACATAACCGAATTAGATTTTTTAGAGGGTTTCATGGGCCTGGATTTGGGTGGATCTGTTTTTTTTGCCCTTCCTCATTTCCTTTCCCCCGGGGGTTCCATCACTGGACTACCTTCAGGTTCATGGTCAGGTTCATGGTCTTTAGGAGAATCAAGTAAGGCCGTAGTACTAGACAGTGCATTATGGTTTGGCAAAACTGGTGAGGTACACACTTTTCTTTGCTCCAAAACAGGTCTTACTTCCTCCAGTGACAGACGGCGTTCAGTCAGCTCTATTTCCTTCGACAGAACATCAGCCGCCCTGAGCAAGAAGGAGTCCAATGTGTTTATAATCTCCCCACTTGGCTCTGCTGTTCTCAATTTCCGCTTTGCCATCTAAAAAAAGAATAGGGAGGTGCCAGATAACCAATATTCCAGGTGTTAGAGGGGGGGCTCAGCCCAGCCTCTTCCAGGCGATGACGGGTGTGAAAAGGGCAAGCCATTGGCCCGGGCGCGTCCCCGCGTGCGGTCCGCACCGCGGGACGCCTTTGCGCCTTTAGGCAAGTGTGACGCAAATCGGCGCAAAATCTTTTTTCCCTATTTACTTTCCAGAGCTAAACTTGTTTAGCGCTGGAAATAACATTTCTTCGCATTACTTTGGGCCATGGGGTGTACCAAGGGTGGAGCATGGGCGTTCCCGTGCAACCACCCAAGATTTCTCACGCTAAACCCAATTTACTAAATAAAGTTGATTAGGTTTAGCGTGAGAAAACTGTGCCGCCATACAAATGCTTTTGGCATCTAGCATCGTAATCCCTACGGCGGTGCCTGAGCAGTTTACGATCCACCCTCACCCTCCGTCCTGACGGGCTCCTTGAGCCTGTCGGAGGCGGAGCAGAATTCCCCCACTGGTTTCCCTCCGACCGCCAGTATCATAATATGGCGGTCGGACAGAAACCTCTGATGTCGGGTGGAAAGCCTCCGACGAGCTGTCGGATGGCTTTCCGCCTGACATCATAATGAGGCCTAATCTCCCAGTGCCTACCACAAAAAAAATAAAAAGAATGTGTCCAAATTTTGTGTAACTGGTGCTCATGTAAAACGCTCCAATACCTTCAGGTCGATTTGCGCTATGTAAAACTAAAAAAAAAACAAAGGGCCTGTAATAGCTGTTTTTGGGGCTTGGGCTCGCTACCAACGCATAACAAATCCACTTTGCAGCCAAAGACGTACATGGTGAATCCACCTCACTCTGATGCGCCACAAATCCCTCTTTCCCAGTGCGCAGAACAAAAACTGTTCTGCCAAGGTACTTCTGTACAGTCCTGGAGTACTGCGCTGCACATTCCCTCAATCAGGACCTGCTGTCAAACTGGCAAACTTGCACAGTGCACTATGACAAGGTTTTCGCACCCGCTGTTGGGTTTATACACAGATCACCTCTGCAGCAAAGGTGAATTTTATGAATGTATATGTCAATTCTACAGCCCCTCACTTTGGTCGGTCTGTTTCTAAGGCTTCTTACTCTAGGCGGTATGGAAACTGATTCCCAGGGAGGTGAAGTGACTTTCCCAGGATCCCACAACTTGGTGAAGAAGGGGGCATATGACGTAAAGTACACACACCAGTCAGAAAGAGTATATATGTTTGGAGGAGATAGGTGTGTGTTAAGCAGATATCTTTCATTTTTGGCATTACATCTGTATTTGTATTTTATATTTCTTTCTCCTTTCATTTTTTTATTTTTTATTATTCCTCCAACTGTGTGCCCAATGCCTGCTGTCATAGGGCTAGCCGGCACTTTGTAAACTCTCAATAAATGTAATGTCATGCATGTGTCAGTACATATCTATGATGATGGAATGTGTGCTAAAGATGTCCCTTTTTTTCGGAGTTTTATATAGCACAAATACAACTCGGAGGTATCAGGTATCAAAGCACTCTACATGAGCACCAGTTGCGTCACACAAGGACACATTCATTTTTTAGGTTGAGCCTGGGCAGCGCATGCGCTGCTCCGCGAGGCATGCTGTATTCAGGTAGGGACTTGAAGCTCTGCTCACTCTCCGCCCATATTTTTCAGTGGCTTGTGTCATTGTCCACTGTAAACTGTGGCTGTTCATTGCTCAATAGTAGCCCCTCATTAGTACCGCCTTGTCTCATTTTGTAACCTCCCATGGCGACACCCCTTGTTACGTGTGTTGTTACTCTGTAGGCCTTAATTACAGCCTCTGAGTGCTATTTTCTCAAATAGCTTTGTCCTGCCTGCTGTTGCAGGCAGGACACGCTCTCTTCTAACACTTTTTTTCTTTGTATAGCACGGTCTCTGGCATTTGCAATGCAATAGGTCTTGCCAATGCAAAACCTATTGGCATTGTAAATGACAATGCCTTTTATTTATCTGTTTTAGAAACAACACATAAATAAAAGGTATTGTCATTTAAAAAGTCAATAGCTCAAACTCTCGGAAATGCGAGACCTATGGCATTGCAAATGCTCGTTTTGTTAGGCACAGGAAGATCAAGTGATTTGCTCAGAATCACAGGATGTTGAGCATAGGGACCGAGACTCGAACCCGGTTCCCCAAATAGCCATTAGGCCACATCCTCTCCCCATCCTTCTCTTCTAAGAAGAGTTGGCACTGTCCTATTAAAAGAGGAGTAGTCATGCTGCTTTGTCTATAAAAAGTAAGAACGGCCTCATCAGAAGTGCTGGTCTCAATATGGTTGTGCTAGGTTCCAAAACTTTATTTTAACTAGGCAACTGTCTCATATCATAAAGCTTAGTCCCTGCTCCTGTCGATCTCTACTCTATTCTCAGAGAAAATGATTTACATTGCTAAAGAGAAAGAGTGAAAGAAAGAAAAAATATGTCTGTTTGTGTGTCCAATCAAGGCCTTCTAAAAGGGCAGAAGAGATAAGGGCTGTTTTTCACCAGATGGTTGGACCATCTTCACCAATTCATCTGCTATGCGATGTGCCTGTTCAGCCAAATAGAATGATATGCACCGTGCAGGCAGAGGAAGAGAAAACAGCAGGAAGAGAACCTAGACCCAACCTGCCTCACTAACGCTTCCAGGTCATGGGCAGGACTACTGCTTGGCAAACTTCCGTCGTTGATTGTTCACATCCCAAGGGGCTTTCCCAAGCCCTGACTACTTATCACGCTGCTGGCAGTATGATCTAGGCCTAATCGTACACATTCTTTCTGCTTTGACTGCTGACAGTATGAGGCAGTCATGCCTGTGTCTGTGTGCCCCTGGATGCAACCACGTGTATTCAGAGGTGCCTTCAAAACCTATTCAAGTGGACTTCAACATCTAGTATTTGTCAGTTTCCTCAGAATTCCCAAAGGGACATAATTTAAGTCCCCTGTTCAGATACATTTAAATTCTAACTTTTCTGGATAAATAGGCTACTTTTTTTATCAAAAAAATAAACCCATAAGACAGTAAAACTGTATGCAAATGCCTTTCAGTGTTTCCCCTCATAGGCTACAAAATTTGCCGCTCACGAGTCTTTCCAAATACTCCTTGAAGTAGAAGATACTAATCATAATAAAGCCACACCATGAAATGATGTGCCTGCTTAAAATCTCACCATATTGTGCCAAATTATATCCTATTTTCACGAGGAACCCGATACCTGGCCCTTTTGCTATAATCTCTGGGGGCCAGATCCCTCAAAACATGCAATCTTGATTGCAAGTGTGATTCCGCCAATAGCATAGAAAAAATGTGCACTCACAAACATTCTGGTGCCTCTCAAAAAAGGAAAAAGTTAGAGGGAGCATTGATTCCATCATACTTCCTCAGAGAATCTATATGGCAATAGTGTGTGGCCTATTCTTTTAATAATATCCCTTCGCTCAGAAAATAAATCAGTTCTCTTCTATCCACAGCAAAATGTCCGTTAATCTTTACTTTGACAAACATCGTGACCAAGTATTATTTTTTTATTCCTATCACACTTTAACGAATTGAAGAAGCCATCACTGAGACCAGATGTTTGCAACATTCTGAAGATCCCATCCATTCTCCCTTGGTCAAATTACACAGCTATGCTCGGGCCCCCTTGTGACCAAACTGCATCACAATATCAGGTCAAAATAGCACTGTGCCAGCCCTTCCAACAAGTGCCCATGTAGGGTCCCTTTTTAGGAAACCTGATCCTAACAAAATAAAATGCTTTAGGCTTATGCCTGGCCTGCCATACCTGTTAAAACTACTCAAGAAGTAGAAGTATGTGGCCAACCAACTAACTGAACAAATCAACACATGCCAGCTTCTATATCCTTTTCAGTCGGGCTTTAGATCAATCCGCAGTACAGAATATAGCCTCCTCCAGGTAGTCAATAACTACTTCCAACTTTGTAATAATAGAAACTCATGGCTGCTAGTGCTATTTGACTTATCCTTGGGTTTTGGCACACCAGATCATGACATCCTCATCACTCTTCTATGACAGTATTTGGATTACAATGACACGGTATTAAACTAGTTGAGATCCCACCTAAGAAACTATGAAGAAGTCAAGATTGGCAACTTATCTATCTTATTACACCTGATCCTTCAAGGACAGTACCTCAAAAATTGTAAATTTCTTAGTTCCGAAATTATTATTTGGAAGGTTTTACTTCTCAAATAGTTGAATTTGGTTAAAAAAAATGGCACAATAAACATTTGAAAACAATAATAGTAAGGTTACAAAGGAGGGGAAAAACAGAACTTATCAGGGGAAAAGAAGGTAAGGGAGGTAAAAGGGGAGTGTGGGAGTCCATCCCAAACGAAAAGCAAAAAGGCACGAAAGAAAAAAAACACAAACACCTCTAAAGTAACAGGGAAAAAAGGGTGATAAAGGATAAAAAGTGAAAAGGGTGGCAAAGTGGAAAAAGTTGGTTTTGAAATTACTACTAAAAGAGAAGTAAAAAAGGAAATAGCTGTTGAAAATGGGGACTACAGGGGAAATCTTCAAAGTATACACAAATGACTAAAAGAAGTAAACAAATATCAGTGATAAAAGTTCACATAATACAGTTGAGAAGTAACGTTTTTGATAAGCAAATTATAACCCTCGCCCCCATAATATTCTACACCGAGCCACTGTGAACCAGAGAAATACAGCATCTCTTTTAATCAGTATGTTGAGGACACCTAGCTCATCTGAGAAAAATCTGACTGCAATACAGGCTTTAAATGTCTACGTCTTGCATATCTGAAGTACATATCTGGATGAAATTCAAGATAAACACAAAAAACAATTGTCTTTTTCATTTTTAAAAGACAAAACTGTGAGCTACCAACAGACTTGCCCTGACATCCTGACAAAATAGGCATCAGATCCATCATCCTAGACTCCAAAGTCGAACTGAATAAACAAGCTAAGGTGTATGCGAAGAGTGCCATCTTCCATGTCTGACTCATAGAGAACATCATATCAAGAACTGAATATGGCAATGCTCCATGCACTGGCCTCTTTAAGACCTATCTTGCACCATTGAAGGTTGTCCTCTATTCTGCAACCTGCCTCATCTCTATAACTACAATATTTGACTACACCAATCCAGTCTCGTTATCACTAAAATCGCTACCGTTTGAGGAACGAAGCACACTCTAGACTGCCCTTATCAAGTACAAGGCATAAGATACAGGTGAATAACTCTACCATTTATAGTGGAAGCAGAACTCAAAGAGGGAGGACATCTTTATAGTTTGACATTCCTCAGTACTGGAAATGATCCAGAATGAAGCAAATCTTGGCAAGTAATGGTCCAAAATTGTGAACACCCTTCCAAATAAGAATCTGTACAGAACCTCTTTAAAAGATTTAAGACTACTCTAAAGAATCGTCTATTAGCCATGAGCAACTAAATGATGTTCCTAGCCTATCTGTCACAAGTGGCCCTAATATATTTTCAAAATAATTTACTCTAGTAGGACTCTTTACCTGTTTGTAATAATTGCTTAATGTTCATTTCGTTATGTGGACTGGCACCAGAGTATCATTGTTAAAAATATTCTACCTTAAATATTGTCTACAATATTTCTATAAATGATATTTAGAGCATTATATTTACATAGATGAAATTTATGTACAGGATATTTTGAAATACAACCCTTTATGGTGTATAACAACATACTTTTCTATAACTTGTAAAGTGCTTTGTTACCACTGTAACGGGTCTTGACAGTAGTATACAAACACTGCACAAATAAATATGGATGCAGAGAAAGAAAATACAGAGTATCATGCTCAGGAACCCACATGACCAATAAATCTCTGAACCATCTCTATTCCAAGTCAGCCACTAAGGACGGGAGATATATATTTATGAAAAACAATGACCCAACCAATGAGAAAGGAAGAGAATGTTCCTAATAAAATTCTTCAAGTGGGTCTTCGTTAATATTAACCACCTGCAATTGTGATAAGAGAGCCGAGAAACACCTATTAAAAGACTTGTTTGAGTAATCAAGAGTCAATATGTCACACCTTAGAGGTATCCATGATGCCTAGCATTAATCAAGCACAGATTTACCTAGAAAATAAAGCAACATTAACATACCAACTGCCTCCTTTTGTGCTTCCTGGCAGATATCTCCTCATCTTGTGGGCCCCCTGCTCTGGTGACATAGTCTGGCCAACTTAACACCGATACCTGCACTACCATCTGCACCAAAACTGGACAGAAAAACATACATCGGTACATGCAACGCTTTGACAACTGGGAAGTGATATATGCACTTTGTGACATGGGGACACATACAGTGTGACATCACCTACACCTCACAGTTCTGGAAAAAACAATTGTTATCATTGTAACTAGAATGGAAATCATGCTAAAAAGAATGACCCACAGCCTTTGATGAAAGTTGACCTATAGAATTGACTGTCAGCGATATAACTTAAGTAAATCTTCCCCAACAATTGCAATCTGTAAAAGAAAAATGATGATGTCATTGTAAAGGACATACAGTCGATTGTCGATTGAGCTGACAGTAACATGGAAAACATATAATCCTTGGGGTCCATGCTTGAGGATACTCACACATCAGTCACAAAGCACGAAGGGACGAGTAAGGAATTAAATGATAAATGTGATATCTTGGAAGATCACTAAAGGAGCGACAATATAGGATAAGGAATGTGGCGGAAGCAGTTGAAAATTGGGAGGTAAAGAAATACTGTGAAGATCTGTTTTAATATGTTCTACATTTGGACAACAACTGGGCGATTGTCATACTGCTAGACCATAGAATGGGTGTTCTTCAGGAATCAAGTTAGTTCGCCCAGAGACAGAATAGCGAAATCTCATCCTTTCTTGTAAAATACAAAACACTGAGACAAGCTAGAAAGTTGGATTCTATCCTTTTCAATGGCTCTAACAGTCAGTTATTACAAGATCTTTCACAAAGTACTTTGAGCTTTAATCCCAGTCACAAAATAACTTAGAAACAGTGGTCCTATCCTTTTGACCTGTGGTTCTAGTTGGACTAAAAATCACAAGTAATTAGTCTTCCTGTGGAGAGTTTATAGCTTTTGGGATTGATGGAGGAACCAACCACAATGCAGCAGTCTTCAACAAAGCAAGGGGCGGACTGAGATCCCTCTTGAAGAGGTAAAAGAAAGGATGCCAAGGCTCTGAATGTAATCCCTCACTTGTGTCTATTCAGGGTTTACCAGGGAACTTCACAAAACAGGACATGCAGTAATCGCACCCAGCTTGTCATTCCTTCGTAGGGGTTGCAGAATACCTAGGACTTCCAGTAGATTGAGGCAGGTGGACAGGGCAATTGAGGGCCTGGGACTGCCGAGCATTGTAAACCTCTAACTTGCAGCTCAACTGAGAGTGGCCTTTGAGTGGTCCTTCCACTAAAAACACATGGAAAGATCAATAATGGGGAAGTCACTACGGTATTGTTTGTGGATACCAGAAAAGCTGACCTGCCGTATTTTAAGTGTCTGATGTGGTTAGGCCATTTATGGAAGTCTGGGACTGCTTATCACAGAATCCTAGGATTGCCACATTTCCAACCCTCTTTATGCCATTTTTCAGAATTCCAACTGATGTTAATGGGTGTCACTGGGGGATATGAAACTGCATCTGTCAATGGGAGTTCTATGGGGTATAGTATAGTAATATCCTGATGTCTGCTCTGTTCGCTTATAAAAAGAAAACCAATAATATATACTTGGCTAAAAAGTGAGGGAGTGATTATGTGAAAATATATTATTCCGTGCAATGCTTTTAGAGGCTATTTCAACTTTCCTCGGAGTCTGTGATCTAATCGGTGAATTTGAGCTATACTACCAGTCCTCTTTGTTGTCTCAGAACAAGGGTCAGCACTTCGATAAGGTAAAACAAGGGATCACCTTAGAGCATCCCCTAGTGGTAGAGACAAAATGTTACAAGGAAGGTTGCAAATGACCTGTTTTCAATGTGATGGGAGTACTCCTGCAGGCAATGTTCTACAGCATTCCTATACGGAACTCTTCCCTAACTTTCAATAGCCCTATAATGTCCATATAACATATGGTGAACCCCTAGGAGATTTATGATCTTAAAATGGAATGCAGCCTTTGACCTGATTTCTCGGCAAGGCGGTCGAAAATACTCGGTAGCATGTGATGTTATAATTTATTTCAGGGGTACTTTATCCCTTTTATCATACTACAATTACTCCGAATATCCAGAAAAGCTGACTCAATTTTACTACTTGTTTGGGCCACGTACCTCGCTCTTCAATGTATCCTTCCTTCTGGGTTGGTCCCCTTCGATAAAGTCCTTCATGGGCTAGGGGTCATGTAATCTGCGAATATGATTATAAAGAATACATTTTTCTATCCTAAAAACATAAAACTATATTCTACGAAAGCAAGCGAGGGAGAATGCATCGTTCCTGCCATATACATCATGTTTCCTTAGACAAAAATACTACAATTCCAAAATATATCCCTTGTGGGAGCTCTAAATTATACCAAGTCTATTTAAAATATAGCCTAATTTCATGTGGTGCATTTAGTTGTGGGAAAATACCAACGGAAACAACTTGTCCACGTTTAATGTGAACAAAGTTCAATTTTAAAGTGTTTTCGCGTTTCTGTTACCAGAGGATGTGCATTATTTGGGGTTGAAGTTGACATTGAACTGGCCTGAGATTAAGCACATACAAAAAGAATATGCGTGCACTGACAGTTACAATTTGAACATATTTCCTTTGGATTCGCTATCCGAGAAGCTTATTATTATATTTATAATATATCATCTATTTTTCTCCTCTCCCAATCTAACCGAGGGAAATGTATTCAATTAAGATAACCTTTATAGGTTTTATTTATTTATGTGTCGTTTTATATAGCGCAAGCTAGGCCCATGGAACTCGAAGCAGGTTTCCATTAATAGCAAACAATCATTTACTTTAGAGAGTAATAATCACAGTGTGAGATTTACTGAGTAGTAGGAAAAGTGGACTAAACACATAATATACACACATACATCATCAAATTCAGATTGACTAGTCACAATTTTCGGTTACTTGTTTTCATTCTACACAATATTCCAAATATATTAAAAACATAAAATAAGCTTTAGAGTCATGCAAGTGGGAGAAAAGAGTTTGAATACGAGCTTGACTCACATTTTTTTTTACAGTAGGTGTGACCATGGGCGTTATCTAGGATGCAGCAAGTGCATTATCACCGAGGCCAAGATCCGTGAGCGGCCTACTGACCCCTAACTATTGCTGTATTTTAATACCTTACAAGCAGTCAGTAGACCCTGTTCCTTGTTTGCACTAGGGCTGATAGCCCACTTGCTACACTAATGAATGTGACTTAGGGCCTTATTAGGAGTTCTGCGTTACTCACGGTTGCGGTCCGACCACCACCACCACTGCGGTCCGCCCGCAGTATCAGAGTGTGGCTGTCGGACCGCCACAGGACCACAGCGTCCACCGGGAATCCAGGATCCTGCGGCGGTCGAGCAGTGGAAGAGGATAGCAATATGCTGGCGGTGCTGCCGCGGCACCGCCATGCATATGGCGAGTTGCCTGTCCACAGCCCCTTTCATGGCTGTGAGCCCACCATGAATAGGTTGGCAGAGAGGCAACTAAGGGTGCCCTAAAAGGACATGTTCTACCCCCCGGAATTGAACCCCAGTTCTTGCACGGTGTGGCAACTGTAGTCCATGGCTCGCCCGCAATGGACTACAGTTGTAATCCAGCGGGCGGGTGCTTGATGGGCTTGGTGGTCCTCTTGCTGGCTCGGTAGTGACAGGCCAATAGGAGGACCGCCAAACTCGTAATAAGGCCCTCAGTCTAAAAGTTCTCCTGGCTTACTCCTGAATTCCAAGAGTAAAACAGGGACAATCCTGGTTTACTTATCAAATCAGGAGAATGCCACAGTAAAATCTTTGCAAATAGGACCCAAAATGTTTTCAACTGTCTTTGCTAGCAGTAAAGAACAAGGTTAACTTGAAGCCTGTTCCAAAATGTAGGACCAAATGTAAGAGAATGAACAGATGGATAGCACTGTGTTTCAAATTAACATTCATTGCAAATCTGCCATTGTGCAGAGGGTAGATGTGCTGTTGAGGCACATAGGCCCAGATTCACAAAAGCCTAGTGTCGGGTTAGCATTACTTTTTTAACACTAACCCGACTCTTAACCTTTTTGGAGATAAACAAATCAACACTAATTGGTATTAGCGTTAGTCTGAATGGGAAAGTAACATAAAGGAACGGGAAATGCTGCTTTGCTTTACTTTGCATCAAGGGGGCGTTAGATGGGTGGTACATGGGTGTTCCCATTCAACCACCCATGCTTTTTTGATGCTAAAGCCTATCTACTAACATGAGTAGACAGGGTTTAGCGCCAAAAATGAATGCCGCTGGAAAGCAGGCGTTTAAAAGAAAAATGCTTTCATTTCTGCTTTTTTTCCGACTTTGCATGCATGCAAATGTAAAGTTGCAAAACAATGCTGCCATAGAATGTGCCACACTATGCCACACTATGCCACATAATGGGCATCTTCTTGCTGCATTATTTAGTCATCCATTCTGCATAATTTGATTTTCCACTGCTGCATAATTCAAGTGGTCCTGACTGTTGCTATCAACAGTTTACACATGGCCAACCAGGGATGACATATTTTAACCTTGATCCTGACATAAGGCCAGATCTAATGGGATAAGGTTATTCCAACAGGCAATGATTATACCTCTTTCTGTCTCAGCACATATTATCCAATGGATGTCATGTCTATAATATGATACAATACAATACAATACAATACAATACAATATAATATAATATAATATAATATAATATAGGAATATGTCTCTAAGGATTTTTGTTGTGCAGGAAAGGGTCAATTTCTGCACAAAAACAATTCTGCCCATAATGCAGGCACCCTTGCACTATGGTTCAAGAGTGCCTGCATTGGCGTAAGGAGGGAGCAAAAATTCTCCATACCTTTCTAAATATGGAGTATTTATGCTCTCTCCCATAAACTAAACGCAGACACATTGCTGGCTGCCCTGCAGGAAAGATGCCCATGTATGTTTTACTATTTCATTTAATAGATGTGCCAACATGGACCTCCGTGGTTTCAGAAGATTATGTTCATTTTTGCACGCCTGTGGGTCCGATAAAAGACATCTTCATCTGTAGGGTCTAAAAATCAAATACATGATTAACAATTATTAATTTGTTTGGGCGGCGAAAAACAGGTGTATTTTCATAATCTGCCCCTGTCTTTGATTGATAGAAGTATATCTTTGAATGTGCTTGATCTGACACGTAATTGGAGCTTGGAAATTATTCCTATAGATTAGGAATGTTGCCTTCATTAGGCAATAGTAGAGTAATGCAGAATGGAGAAATAGTTTAGGTAAAGCTAGTAGAAATGAACACCTGTATATAGATCTCATATTGCCACATATCAAGTGTCAGAAGTTCATTAATACCTGCTTTTTTGCTTTATTATACATGTAGTTTCACAAGAGGAAAGCATAGATACAGGTAGCAGAGTGCAAACATGAAACCTAAATTACACAAACTACTTTCACTCGACACAGGCAGCGTTAGACCACTAGGGTGGGAGATGTTAACAAGGATCTGTGTACGGATATTTGTTTCCAGATCTCACTGTAGGTATGCAGTTAATGCATTATGTGTACCATTTGTTTAGCATGCATTTGGTAATAATAATAGCTATAAATAGATACATGCAACATTGACAAGATTCACCCATCTCTTATACTAATCTACTTCTGGTAGACCAACTGTTCACTCCTGTACCTTGCTAGAGTTTGTTGTTGTTGCTGTATAGGGTATAAAGTCAGCTAGATTTGTGTGCAGGTCTAGAAGAAATTACTAGTGCCATTGGAACTATACGTTTTAATTTCACACTGGGATTTTGGCTGCTGAAAACAACTGAAATCTCTATGTGACCTCCGGGGGAATATGAGGAATTACAGAGAGAATCAATTGCGGAAATTAATGAGTCCCTTGGTAATTCCTCATTTCTTAATAAATCTTCAGGGTCCAAACGATAATAGGTCAGATTTCCCCACTCTCAGACTTTCAGTACCCCCGTAACGATATCTTTAGGGGTAGAAAAAAATCCAGACCATTTTCCAGGCCAAATGTTTAATGAATTGTTCAGCTGCAAAAGTTGCATCTAACTTTTGTGGTTATAAATGAAAGAGGAATCATTCACCCAGCCAGCACAGCAGCCAGGGTGATTTGTAAAGGTTCCTCTTGAACGAGAAAGAATGGAGGAAGTGTCTCAAAGAGAACTCATGGGGGAACCAAACTGCATGTAAACCACTTATCCAAAACTGAACATGGTGTACCTGTGATATTCAGAAAGCACTCTTATTTGTTGATACATATAGGCCAGATCAAACGAAATTAATTCTATGACTGTCCAAAGGAGAAGGGCAATCTTCCAGTGTTCAGAAAAAGGTGTGAGTACACCAAAACAAAAGTATTCAGTGCTCTCAGGTCCACACAACCTCTGATAGACTTCGATGGCTTAGAGGCGACCAATAGTGGACCAACCCACTCACTCCCACCTTCTCAAGACATCTATGAGGCACAACTTATTAAGCAAATTTCTTCACTTCTCCTCAATGCATAAAGAACTTTATGTACAAACGGAATACACCCCTTCTGTCCTATTTTGATGTAGAGATCAACTGAGCCAACATTGCCCTTCCTTAAATGTATCTAGAAAACCCTTCCTCAAAAATCACTCATCCAGTAGCATTTCAGGGAGCCTCATTGCTTTGTGCATATTATTGGGATCTAATTTTATTGCAAATTCCATTTGGAGGGGTCAGACAAAGCTCATCACCCTCCCCAGGGACGTATACTACACTCCTTGTTTTCTCCTTCACGTCCAGCTTCACTTTGAAGAATCGTGTCATTGGGATTGGGCAAACTCCATATTTGCACCACCTAATGTTTGATGATCCCAATTCCATAACATAACAAAACAACTCCCTCAGGTTGAGTTTACATCCATCATCACATAAAAACTGAATTCTAATCTCAGAGTCACTTGCACAATGGAACAAATCCTCACAATGATCCTCCAAGTCACTTATCCAATATGTATCAACCTTTCAGTACTTATTTTCAGCGGCCCTCTCTTACTGCAGGGCAGAACCATCCTTTGGGTTGTTGGAATCCAGGATGCTAGCAAACAGATAATTCAACATCTGACCCCCATTTAATTTCCTATTCTCCTTTATATTCTTAGAACTGTACTAAATTTTTCTTGCATCCACTTGCTTGTCTAATGTCCTAATCGCACAACTACTCCCTGGGATATTGTAATGTTTTGGTTCCACTTGTTACATTTTTTTTTGCTTCTTTGTTTTTGACGTTGCTATTTGTGTATTATACCATTTGTTTTTTTATTTGGATTAGAACTCTGTAAAAGCATTTGAATGACAAATGCAATGCTCCTTTTTTTGTTCCAAATATTTTATTGTTTTTTTAATAGAACAGACAGTCAAGCAAGTACTGAGGTGCCAATACGAAATATAAAGGTTGTGCGAGCAGACCGAGAATACAAAGCATATGATGTGAAAATTACATTCATGAGCTGGTTGTTGTGTGTTGAATAGTCATACACTCAACCTATGCAAAGGGATCATGAGTATTACAAATTAGTTTTGCTAAAAAGACAGAGGTACAGTATATGCTCAGTAGCTCTATCAAATAATACAGTCATCTAATCGTCCCCAGTTTTGGGGACCAGGGAGAATCATATCCAGTTAGATCTAAAGCCAATGATAAAGTGTATGGTCTGTGACAGTTTTTTATGGTTTCTACGTGATGCGTATCATATGCGTGTATCGCTACGAAGGTTGATAGGGAGAGGAAGAGAACTGGGGATCGAAGAGGGAGGAGGAGGAGAGAGTGGGGGTGATTAGGATATCTTAGACCTGAGCGTAAGTCAATAGTTAGGGTCAGGAGCCTAGCTGTGGTAAAGCTGTGGGCTTGTTACTCTCTAGCTCTATGAATTTATCCAAGGAACGCCAAACCAAACTCAAGATTTGAGGGTAAATATGGCGTCTAGATTGAGAGCTGTGCACCCCCTTAAGGAATGAGACCTAAGCACACCAAGGGGCATGTTCTCAAGGAGCCATCGTTGAGCTATCAGCACTTTATCACAGCCAAAGTCACATTAAATTTATCGCCCCATTCACAAGCTGGTGCTAACAGCCGATACCACCAGTTAACTTGCGAAAGCATCCGCAAAAAACATCGCCACAGATGACCCCGGCAACTATCGCTAATGAGATGCAGAGTAGGCGTTCCTGAGCAAAAATCCGCGACAACACCACACCTCAACATTCTCAACGACCAGCCACATCGGCGGTAAGACCACAAAACAGGTGATAAGGCGCGTTAGCAGCAGGAAATTAACACCTGCTCCGACCTGGTGTAAAGTCGGACGACAACCTGCACCATCAAGGGGAGCACAGCCCAGAGCCACACATGAAGAACAACAGATGCCATGGAGCCACTCACCATGCATCCCGGAGCCCCGAGAGGGCAACAACACCCTCTGCCACCACCCCCAGGGCCCCAGCACCCCCCCGGACACCCCCCGGACCACCACAGAGGCAGCGCAGACAAAGACAGCGGACCTTCAGGAAATGCACCAGCCTCACAGACCTAACACCAGACAATGTCAATGCCCACTACAGGCTCAAAAGGACAACCATCCTCCGCATCCTGAACATCATTGCCCACAGGCTGATGGTACCAACACAGCGGACAACCAACATCCCTCCGCAGACAAAGCTGCTGGCTGTGCTGCACCTGTTGGCCTCTGGTACCTCCCAACCAACAACCGCCAGAGTCGGAGGAGTGGCACAGCCAGCCCCATCCAAGTTTCTCACACCTGTCCTGGATGCCATCATCAGCTAGGTACCCCAAGACCTATACGTCCCCCATAATGCGCAGGAACAGCTGGAGACAAAGCAAGGACTATACGCCATAGCTGGATTCCCGCACGTGTTGGGGGCAATCGACTGCACACATGTCCAACTTGTGCCCCCTGACGACACCGCACACAATTACCACAACAGAAAGCACACGCATCCCATCAACGTGCAGGCAATAGTGGACCACAGGGGACTCTTCACCAATGTTGTAGCCAACTACCCAGGCAGTTTGCATGATCCCTTCATCTTCCGACAGTCCAACATCAACCAGCGCTTCCAGGATGGCACCTATGGAAATGCACTGTACGTTGCCAAGTACCAAATGAACACACCACACACCTCAACACCACAATCATGCAACTCACAACTCTGGCACTGCACACATCACAAAATCACATACAACATGCCAAACAACATGCCCACCCACCAGACACGACAGCACAACTTACTGTGGCAACCTTGGTTAGCCATGCACATGAGCCATCAACGGCATGGCACCTCAGCCACACAATACTGGAATGTGGGGAGAGGTGGGAACCAGGCATGTGCGAAGGAGGCAAGTCACCCATGAATGAGAATGTACACAATGCCAAGTGTGGCGGAGATGTGCTGGACAGACTGCAGTATGCAGACCACAGACATATCCATGTCTACATGCACTGCTGGTGTCTGAAGTGTAGTGGACAGTGGATGCAACCATGTCACCCCAACCACTGGGGAAGCCCGCGGAAATGTAGCTTGTGACGTCCCCCCCTGTAAGCATGTGCGGAGTGGGCTGGCCCGGCGTACGCCAGGCCAGCGTAGGGGTGTGAATAAAAAGCACCTAGCTCTGGGCGTGGTTCTCTTCCAGAATGCCCAACGTGTCTGCCAGGGCGGCGCCTCCCATCCCGCCACGAGGCCGTCACCGTGAGCGGTGTGGACTGCGATCCTGTGAGCCTGCTGCACCCCGGGCCGCTGGTCCCCGAACCCATCATGCCCGCCCCTGCGCAGCCAGTCCTCACTGCTCACCTGCCGACACCGGCATGTGTCAAAGAGGGCCCACCACGTGCCGGTGCAAGCTCCAAGCCCGCGACCTTGGCTGCCTCCTCAGACCATCACGGCCTCAGCGACACAGGTCCGCTTTACTCCTTTTTCGTTGACGTACTCCACCGCTGCCTCGGCCATACACTACGGTCAAGTAGGTCACACATTTGGGACTGAGTCTTGATTCTGCAATGGCAGAGTACACACTTTATGGCTGCGTTTATATCACTATACTCCCTTCGATGTGGTGCCACCAACTCTGTGCATAGCATTCGAGCTACACCTGTCTGTGGTCCCTTGATGACTACTGCCTTCGGCCTACACTGCGTTCGAGTAGGTCACACATGTGGAACTGAGTCGTGATTTCTGCATGGCGGAGTTCATATCATTGTACGCAAGGAGACGAGTAAGAGGAAGACGCGGTTCAGTCCGGAGGAGAAAAGGACACTTTTCGAACACTGCCGACAACTGCCCTGGTGTCACTAACTCTGTGCATCACGGGCCAACTACACGTGGCTGTGGGCCCCTGCCTACCGCTGCATCGGGCCTACACTGCGGTCAAGTAGGTCACACATTTGGAACTTAGTCTTGATTACACAATGGCCGAGTACACATGTCAATGCAGAGTTTATATCACTATACTCCCTTCGATGTGGTGACACAAAGTATGTGCATGGCATCCCAACCACACGTGTCTGTGGGCCCTTGATGACTACGCATTCGGCCTACACTGCGGTCGAGTAGGTCACACATTGGGAATTCAGTCATGAATCATTTATGGCAGACTTGATATCATTGTACTGGCTTCATCGCAGACTGCATCCCCTTTCAGCTCCGGTGCCACTAAGTCTGTTCCCCGACATCCATGGACACTTTCTGGTTGAACTTTGGTGGAGACTGAGTCTATTGACTGGGGCTTGTCTTAATCATCATGTCGGTGATACTGACTTTTGTGGCAAAAACGAGGCTGTAGCATTCCACTCCTCCATTTGCCGCTTCCGGCCGGCTTCTGCCCTCTGCATCATGCCCTGGAGGACACCTTCCACTGTCCCCCGCAAACCTCCGCGACATTCACCTTCGACATCGACATCGACGAGGACCTGCTCACCTCGCGTGGCCCTATCTCACTGCACCGCAAGTCACCGTCCCGTGGCGGTGTGCCTGTGCCGGCCGCAGTGCATCCGGTGCCACTAACTCTGTGCAGCTCAAGTCATGGCCCCTGTCTGATAGCATATTGGATGGCCTCTGGGTCGATGGACTGGGGGTCATCAAGGCCATGTGTCTGTGGCCCTGCGCTGTCCGCTGCCTCCGGCCTCAACTGCGGCCCACCTGGACTCACACATCAAATCGAGTCCTGGCCTGCCCGGACGTCGCATCACCGCAGGATGCACACGCCACCACCGCCAGGACCAACTCCAAACAACAGGTGCCAGAGTCGTAAGTGTCTTACTGCCAGACTATCAGAGTTGCTCACACCAGTCGTGGGTGCCATCATCAGCTTGTTCCCTGCTCAGCTCTTCAGGTGCCACTAACTCAGTGCACCACAAATCATGGACCAATCTGCTTGCATGTTGGGTGAACACTGTACTTTCTCCCGCTACCAGCATGATGCTTCACAGTTGTTTCTGTTATGCTGGTGTTTTCTGTTTCCGCTTTAATTGTGATCACTGTTCAAGTTGTTGCCAGCACCAACGACTTCATGAGGGCTGGCTTACACTCACCCCACACACATCCAGCACATGCGTCACTGTACATGTGTCCATGCCAATAAAGGTGTCGAGCACACGTGCCCGTAGCCAGTTCAACGAACTATCTGAGTGTGTCCGTGTGCTCATGATGACTGCATTTGGGCCCCGGGCCCTACAACATTACATTGTGCCATGTACAGAGGACGCAGCCATGTCACTGCAGGCAGTGGGTGAGACATTGCACATGTAGCTTTGTCGTCCCCCACTCAATACGTAAGAGGAGTGAACTGGGCCGGCGTACGCCAGTCCAGCATGGTGGTGTGGATGATTATCCTGTGGCTCTGGGTGTGGTTCAGTACTGGAAATGTGCAAAGGCATGTGTCTCTGTCGCAGTGTGTGTCTCCGTTGGGGAGTGTAGGTGGTCCCTGATGGGACTTAGACACCCACGTATGTGATCTAGTTCGGCTTCCATGAGGTAGTACCCCACCCTCACATGTTCGGCCACCCCCTTCTGGCAGTCTGACACCTGGCCTTGGAATGCGATGTGTGCTTCCGTGGGCTTCTGGGAGCCAGCCGGGTTGGTGGGTGCGTCCAGCTGTGTTGTCTGTGCAGGGGGTGGGGTATCCTCGATGCAGCGGTGCTGCCCTGCTCCTGGAGGTGGATTGCCTAAGATGTTCATGGACTGTTGTGGGGCGTCGGTGTCGGAAGTGTGGAGGTCCTCTTCAGCATCACTGTAGAGTTGTCTGGTCTGCTCTGCTGGAGGTGTTGTTTGCCCCTCTGCAAAGTGAAGGGGAGATGCTTGTTGACATTGTGTTGGCATGTATGTTGCCGCATTGTTCAAGTTTACATACAGACTGCATGACAATGTACATTGTGACTGTTTGGGAGGGGCGGACTATTTGATGCGGGACAGTGGACATTTGGACTACATGACATAGGTGAGGTTGTACACGTACATTTGCATCTCACAGTTTCCTGCTATGTCAGATGTGATTGGCCATTTTCTATGCACAGGCGGACCCAGTTGTGTCCTCTGTTCTGCAGTGTAGGCGTTGGACTGTGTACCACATTGTCGTCCATGTGGATGTGCTGTCATTGCTATGTGTGTGTGCTGCATTGTGTGGGAGTCGCACCTGTAGCTGTGATTTTGCTGCCCCTTATCCCTTGGAGGCGGTGTGCCTTTGGCTTTTGTGCTTTTGAGGTGCTGTGATGTTGGCGACTTGGGTCATTTGTGCTCTTGGACGGTACTCTTGTGCATTGTTTGTCTGCAGATGTGTTGTTGACGTCAGTGGTTATTTGTGCACATGGATGTGTTAGAGTGTGACCTGCTCCTTTCTGGATGTGGTCCACACTCAGCCACCTCAGTCTCGTGGCATGCACAGTGTCATGGTGATTGTACTCCAGCCATGCTGCTCGTCATGTGGTGTCACTTGCATTGTCAGTGTGGCTCTCACATACGCATCTTTGCTGTGTTTCGCACGGGTGCATGTGTGTGTTGTTTAATTGGTGATGTGTGGGGTGGGTCCCCTTTGGGCACATGGTGGACGGGGGCCTACTTGATGTTTGTATGTGTGCTGCAGTGTGCCACAGGGATCAGGGACATGACCCAAGGTCATTGTGGGTGTACAGTGTGCTACACGTCGTTGTGCATGTGTGCCATTGTGCCCGTCCCCCCGTCCCCACAATCCCTGTTCGTTACTCACCCTGTTGCTGTTGAGTCAGATCATGTCGAGCAGTGTCCAAACTCCCGACTCCTTGCACCGTCTCCACACTGATGACTGTGGCCGCCATTTGCTCCAGCTCCTCCTGTGGCGCAGGACTCCCACCTCCATTCGCCGTTGCTGCCTTCCTGTTGGCAGCGGGTTTCTGCTTGGTTTGGCTTTTCACATCGTGCCAGCGCATCTTGGCCTCCTCGACACTCCGGCTGCATTCACGATGGAATGCCTTTTTTCCGTCTGTGTTGCTAATGACACGGTGGAGGTGACGGACAGTTGTTGTTGGTGCTCTGTCACCTCCGTGACGACGATCCGGTTGTCATGCGGACTGTACCCCGTCTTTCTCTTCCTCTTCTCCTTGGCCTTCCCCGACCCCGAGGTTCCTTGCTGGTGGTCTGTGGGGCTTGTGGGGTTCGCGTTGACCTGGGCACTCGTTCCGGGTGCCTCCATGTTGCTACGCAGTTTATTTTGTTTATGGTGTGTTTTTCTTGTTCAGCTTTTATTGTGCATTTTCCCGCATGACGCGTGGGGATTGCAGGCCTAACGCTGGTTATCGCTGTTTTTTGTATCGCGGTTGGCCTCATCGCAACTTTATTTGCGTTCGTGTTTCGAATTTTTGCGGCGTCGCGTTAATTTTAACGCAGTCATTTGAAGAGTTATCGTGGGGCTATCGCATGGTGCAGCCAGGTTGGGAATACTACGTTAACACAGCGTTGTTTTCCCGCGATAGACTGCGATGTGCAAAGTTGCATTAAGCTAAACTTGGGGTGGTTATCACACGTTCTTGAGACTATGCCCCCAAGTGTAGTAAGAGAGATCATTAAATGATTTCTATTCTGAGAGAATAACTTTCACTGCAATCGCCAATAGTAGGTCAAGCAGTGCCATATTGTTGGCACTTATGTTCAAAGTGGTTCTGGAAGCCCGGGGGTCCAATAATACCATGGGGAAGTTTAAAGATATGGGTATGTTAAATATAGCCGAGAGAAAATTCTGTATCGGGGCCAATACGGATCAAGGAGTGGGCAGTTAATGAACATATGTTGGTGTGAGCCTGACTCTCAATTGCAAGCCCAGCAAGTATCATTTTCCAGCAGGTTTAGCTTATGTAATCTGGCTGCAGTCCAATGCAGTAAGTTCATTGTAAAGAATTTGGATTGAAGGAGTGAGGGAGCAATTTTGTTGCAAAGAGAGAGTTTGCTAATATTTTGCAAGTTTTCTTCGGAAATGTGGTCAAACACATCGGGACCAAAATGCTTGGCATATTTTGAGTATAGTATCGATGATTGTGGCTGGCTGGAGCAGATTGAATAGGGTTTTGTATATTCTTGAGGAAATATGACCTGAATGATGCCATGTAGCCAGCTGGACGGGAAGGGTCAGATGATTGGAATGTTTGAACTTGGACAGTTTTACTTTGCTCTTTAAGAAGCTATAGAAGTCTAAGTTAGGGAGATCCTATGTATTTGCCAATTGTGAGAAGGGGAGTTGACCATTGTCGTCATCATATAGGTATCTGATTTGTCTGATGCCTTTGGAGGCCTATGGACGGGGAATGTTAGCAGCGACTTCTGCATTGATTTTAGGATTGTTCCACAGTGATGCCAGCATTGAGCTGTGGAAAGATTCCAGCATGCGTTTGTATAGGAGATTTAGTGCAGCCACAGTTATCTGTGAGTATGCGATCGGAGTGCGGGGCTTTAAACCTTGACATTGTAATGATGAAAGGTAAGCTAAAGGGGAAGCAAAGGGAAGAAATCTTGATCTAGCACAGGGTATTCAGGGTATCTGGGATTAGCCAGAATGCGCCTTGTGCTGCCAGGAAGGCTGATTTCTATAGAATCCAGTTTGTAAGGTTGCAGCCCCCTTGAGAAAAGTTCTTTCTAAGGGCCTTATAGGCTATCCTCACTCTTTTATCACTCCACAGAAATAAGAAGGAGGGCGAAAGTTTCAGAGGCAACATGGAGGACACAAAATTCACTATTGGAGTGATCATCATTTTGTGCGTTTGAAGCCTGCCCCACCATGTAATGTATTTAGGCAATCAAGAGATAAGCAGGTCTTTAACTTTGGTAATGGTCTGGCCTCCATTATATTGTAGTGTTTCAGCTAGTGCTTAATTTGAGCCGGCCGTTTCCGGTGCTCGACATCAGCTCTTAATTGTCAACACGGGGCTTGAGACAGTCTGCCACAAGGTGGCGCGGTCTGGTTAATTTATAGATGTCCACAACAACAGTTAAATATTATTTCAATATACATTAAAAATGACTATTACCTGCCGCCCAAGCCATTTTTATAGCTTTGGGGGCCTGAAAATGTCCAAATTGTCACAGTTGCAGGAGTGTGATAGTTAGTAGTTCTGTTGTTACTATCTTTGGCAGCATGGCAGGAGCAATGTGTGGTGCAAGCTGCAGTGGGCTCTGATGAGATCCCTGGCACTTATTTCTTTTACAAATTAAGCACTGGTTTCAGCTAGATTATTACAAAACCAAATCCCTCGATACTTAAGGCGTTTGAGGTGCCACTTGAGTGCTGAGTCGCCTAAGTGTGAGGAGAGGCATAAAGGGTTCAAAGGAAAATCTTGGTTTTGTCCTTGTTTAAGGTGTATCCAGAAACCCTTGAGAACTCCTGGATAATATTGTTGATACTTGGGATAGCATCCTCAATGTCTTCTGAGAAAATGAGGATGTCATCCATGTATGCTGCGGTTTTAGAGACTTTAGAGCCTAATTGAAGACTTTTATATCAGGGGACGTGTTGAGTAATTTAAATAAGGGGTCAATAGTGAGTAGAAAGGGCAGTGGGGAGAGAGGGCAACCCTGTTTCATACATTGGTGAAGGTTGAAGGAAGTAGAAGTGGCACCATTTATTCTAATGGGGTTGGCATAGAGGGCCGTAACCACATTAATGAATGAATTTTGAAGGTTATGAGACTCAAGGACCGCGTGAGAAAGGGCAAGGAGACCGTATCGAAGGCCTTCTCTGCATGAAGGGCGATCGCCGCTGTCGGAGTTGAGGAAAGGCAGGCCTTTTCAATTATATGACAAAATGTGAATATGTTGTCTCTGGTGAGTTGCCCCTTGGTGAAACCCATTTGGGAATTGTGAATATGTTTGGGGATGCATGTTTCTAATCTTTTGGTAAGAATTTTGGCAAATATTTTTGTTTCCATTCTCAGTAGTGAAATGGGGCGAGAATTTTTGGGATCAGAGTAGTTCTTGTCCTCTTTGGGAATAATGCCACCATGGCATGGGAGGCCGTTCCGGATACCTTGCTACTGAGGGGCAAAGTGATCAAGTGTATTTTTAAGATGTCTGATGACCCAGTTTGCGAATTATGTATAAAAAATAATGGGAAAGCCATCGGGACCTGACGCTTTCCCAGAGCGGATTGACTTTACTGCCTTGAAAATACTTATCTGTTCTTATTGGTTCATTTACGCATGCTTCGTCTGAGTCGGAGACCGAACCCGTAGAGAGGGAGTTTAGAAGCTCCAAACATTTTGTTTTGTCGTACATAGTTTGTGGGTTGTAAAGATTTTCATAGAATTCTTTAAAAACCTCAAGTATCTCTTTTGAATTAACTTTCTGAGAGCCATCTTTGGGCCTTAATATGTGTGATTTGGTTGTTAAGATTCTTCAATTTGAGGGTAGTGGCAAGTGCTTTGCTGGCTCTATTGCAAAAAGGAGTCATTTAGATTTTTGGGCCTGAACATATAAATAAGCCTGTTTACTGACAATGGCATTATATGTGTCCTTTACTAGGGACTTGTTGCTAAAGTGTATAAAAGCTTACTATTTATTTTTAATTTCAGCGTCTAGGGATTGTGGGGTTTCTTTCATGACACAATTTCTTTTGGCCTTTCGTTTCATGATTTGGCCTCTAATGACACATTTTTAGGTTTGCCACGTCTTATTCATTATCTAAGATGCCAGTGTTTAACCACCAAACAAGGTTATCTATGTTATCAGGACGATTAAGAATGGATATGGAGATGGAAGCGTGGTCTGAGACTAGGATGGGATGAATCTTCGATCCGAATTGGCTCTAAGAAGTGAGGCGTCTACCAGAAGATAGTCTTTGTGAGAGAAGCTTGAGGGGGAGGGGAGAAGAGGTAAAATCATTGCCCTTTGGGTTATATAATCTCCACATGCCAAAGTGGCGGTGTGAGGAGCAAAGGTTAATCATCTGTTAGTGTGCCCTGAGGGTTCTGAATTTGAAGGCCGAGTGGTGATCTAGAATGGGATCCATTGGGAGGTTAAAGTCACCACCCAAAATTAGTTTCAGGTCTGCTAAATTTTTATTGAGTTTCCCCCGAAATTTTGGGTTATCTATGTTAAGAGCATATATGTTCATAACATAAAGGTCCTGTTTGCCGTTGTTCAATCTGGAAAGTAGCCATCTGCCATTAGTGTCATGTTCCGATGCAGTGACTGTTTGAACGGATTTTCTGGAGAGTAGGGTGAGTACCCCATTTTTTTCCCCCTGAGCTTCGGAACAAATTACTACTAACACCCAGCCCTCCTCATTAACAAGGCCTCTTTAAAACCTATCTTTATGTCTTGAAGGAGAACCATATCACGCATTAAGTCTTTACAATAGTCAAGGATTTTGGACCTTTTAACTGGTGGTTTAGCCCCTTGGCCTTGAGGTAAATAACATTTAGTGAGGGCATTGGTGTTTGTTTGGAATCACTGGTAGGCTTCCTGGTATAGGGTGCCTCGAGGAGGAGGCCATAGAGAACAGTATGCAGAACACTATTTGTCCAATTATCCCACAGGGCCAAGAAACTAGGAAGGGATGGGTATGGGAGAGCAACTGGGGAGAAAACGAAAAACATTGTGGCACCGCGTGAGTTCCCTGAGCAAGCTAAGGTCCCTACCCACCAGGGGATATCCGTAAGATGCATAGTGCAAGGGGGAATAATAGTAGAGCGCGGATGAGGTAGCAACGTCCGGCGAGGCGGGCCGGCCGGGGATAGGAGACATGCGCAGAAGGGTATGTATGTGTAGTGAAACTTGAGGTGACATTGTATTTGGCACTCTTAGCTCGAACAACATAACCCAGCATCTCCATGTTGGATACAGGTATATGTGCTAAGTTTATAAAGTGTAGTCCTGTGGTTGGAGTTCTTTTAAGCTGAAGAATAAACTTAAATCTACACACTCAAGATGGCCTCCTTGTCCTCTTCCTTCCCATGGCACAGTTTGAGTGAAGGACTTTACAAGCTGCATTGAGTCATGCAATATGTGAAGGAACTGCAGGAATTCAAAACAAGTACGAAATAACAAGTATGAAACATGCTTAATTCAAATTACCTAAATACATCAGAGATCACTCCGTGTTGGATACAGCTGTATGCGCTAAGTGTATAAACAGTTGGGTCAAGTCACGCAATATCTGAAGGAGCTACAGGATGCTAGGATCGATCGATGCTAGACATCAGTGGCCGGACGTCCACCTTTCTAAAATTTACCGGATTTTCGTTACCGAGCAGGATTCGCTTGCCTTTTACTCACACCACGCCCTGAGGAAGCCCCTTGGCCTGACGGCCGCACTAGGGGGTGAAACACGTGTTGGCTGTTCTATCTGAATCTCACTTGTCCTATGGTACTATCATCTATGCTTGCTGTACATGACTCTGAACGCTTACAAGAGCCAAGTACCAAATAGATATTCTAATGAAGCAATAAATTGGAATTGTTCCAGAAAAAAGAATGATGACTTCTACTTGTTCTGGCACTTCATCAAGCTAACAACTCATAATGGGGAAAGGGTCTCCCATTGCCGAGAACAAGTGAAACCTAAAATTATAAGCTCTATTACCACAGGTCTGCTGAGGCTCGGGACCCATTACCCCATATCCCTTGGCCACCGAGGACTATGTGGCAGGATTCCCAGTACAGACCCAGCACCAGCCCCAGCTCTAATTTAGTATCTGTCTCCCTTGGTCGTTCTGCCTTCAGTCTCCCCTTATTGCTTATTTCTCTGACTTTTCCCTTCACTTGATGGATGTGTTTACTATTAGCTCATTGACTTGGGTATTCTAAAATCCTCAGCTCAGAGAACTACAATTTCCATCCTGCTACAGTAGTCATGGAAGCAGAATCTCACGAGAAGCCTCATCCAGGTGTCAGTGACATAATGGTGGTGTGTAGGTTTGCAATGCCTCTCACAGTTCTTTTGCACCTGGTTGTGCCAAGTTTAGCGTGTGGGTCGACCATATTCCCATTACACCTCTGTTTCAGCACCATGCTCTAGTAGGTTAGTAGTAGGGTAGTAATATTAGGCAGCTGCTTCTTTGTCACAGCTTGCATATCACTTAAATAAACACTTCTTTATTGTGCCTATAACCCAGTTCCTCAATTGTGATAGCATTCCTGATTTCTTTTCTGTACTCCTCATGGCCCTTACAAATGCATTGTTACAAAAACAGTGTTTCATGGAAAATATTTCATGAAAGAGGGAGCACCATTGCCTCTCCTAAGGAAAACTAACTTAGTGCCTCATTCACAATTAGCAGAAATGGAGCAACTTCATATTTATAGACAGGGGAGTGTGAGAAAATCATTCTTTTTTCCCTGATCACCACTATTTGACACTTGGTGCTGGTGGTAACTGACCCTGACTGTGCCCTGGGATCTGTTTACCAGACCTAGGGCCAGTGTGCTACTGTAAAGATATAGGGTCTAATTACAATCAATCAATCAGTGGGTTTGTATCACGCACTACTCACCCGTGAGGGTCTCAAGGCGCTAGGGGGGGGGGGCGGCTCCGGATCAGTCAAAGAGCCAGGTCTTGAGGTCCTTCCTGAACGAGTGCAGGGTAGGGGAGCGTCTTATATTCACAGGGAGCTTGTTCCAGGTCTTGGCTGCGATGTAGGAGAAGGCTCTCCTGCCCATTCTGTTTCTGCGGATGCGGGGGACCTCCGCCAGGGCGAGGTCGGCGGAGCGGAGGTTCCTCTTGGGTACGTGGAAGGATACTCTCTCGTTGAGGTATTTGGGTCCGATGTTGTTGAGGGATTTGTAGGCGTGGGTGAGGAGTTTGAAGGTGACCCTCTTCTCGACGGGGAACCAGTGGAGGCCTCGTAGGTGTTGGGTCATGTGTTCATGACGCGGTGTCCCGAGGACGAGTCTGGCTGCGGCGTTCTGGATGGTTTGGAGTTTGTGTAGAAGAGTTCTGTTGATTTCGGCGTAAAGGGCGTTGCCGTAGTCCAGTCTGCTGGTTATGAGCCCGTGGGTGACGGTCCTTCTGCAGTCGGGGGGGATCCATTTGAAGGTCTTACGGGGGATGCGCAGGCAGTTGAAGCTAGTGGAGGCGACAGCGTTTATCTGGCGGTTCATGGAGAGGGAGGAGTCAAGGCTGATGCCGAGGTTTCGTGCGTGGTCTGTAGGGGTGGGTGGGTTCCCGAGGGCGGAGGGCCACCAGGTGTTGTCCCAGGCGGAGGTGCAGGGTCCGAGGATGAGGACCTCGGTCTTCTCTGAGTTGAGCTTCAAGCAGCTCTCTTTCATCCAGGCTGCCACGTTCTTCATTCCTTCCTGGAAGCAGAGTCTGGTGTCTTTGGGATTCTTCATGAGTGAGAGGATGAGCTGGGTGTCGTCGGCGTAGGATACAATGCTGAGCCCATGCTGTCTGACGATGGAGGCGAGGGGGGCCCTGACAGGCCCTGTAAGTCCCTAGTAGATAATAGGGCTATGAGGATTCAACCTACCTAGAAGTCCCCAGTATATAATAGGGCAGGGAGCTTTAAAAGCCGAGTAGATTTCTTGCACTGGAGTGTGCCCTACTGTGGTGCCTGCTGTCATTTTAAAAGCCAGCTCTGCCTTGCAGGCTGCTTTTAAATTGAAAATATATGCAAATTCGACTTTGGATTTAAAGGTGCTTCCAAAGACTCAAACAACCTTATTTTTACATATGTCATCCCTAAGGTCTCCCTAAGGTCATCCCTAAGGTCTCCCCAAGGGGTAGGGTACCTTGTAACTATAAGCAGGGACATTATAAAAGTTTTTTATAAGCCCTGGAGAGGGAAAACTGCTAAGTCAGTTTTTCCCCAGTGTAGTGCATGGCTCCATAGGTTAACATTGCAATATTTTATTTAACTATAAATATTGTTAGGGGCCATGTAAAAAAATATACTTCAAGATATCAAATTAATAGTTGAGATAAATCCAAAAACTTGCCACTGTTGGATTTGTAATAACTATTACAGGAAATAAGTCATTAAACTATTTTTCTGTGAACCAAAGTACAGCTTTCCAGCTGTTCTCTCCTGATTGGCCAGTCTGCTCCCAGGCTGTGCCAGTGCTGCCTGATGAGGTGTGAAGTGTCCTGTTAGAGGACACAATAGGTTTCCTGTGGGCTGAGAAGTACAAGCTACAAAGCAGATAGCAGGAAGGGGGTGAGGGGTAGCCAAACTGGTCTTCAAAGGGAGAATGTCACTTTAGGACAGCACAGGCCCACCCCCAAATCCTGCTTTTTCAGCCACCCAGGAGCCTCTTTAATTAGATTAGGGAGAGGGTTGGAAAAGGAGTGTTTAGGAAAATTTGTCACACTAGTAGGTTGGGTTCGCCTGATCCAGCTCCTCTGGAGATACTTTCTCCATGTTGGATTTTGAGAGAATGGATGCTTTCTGGGACAAGAATATGCCACACTTTGGAGGAAATGGTCTTACACCTGGGTGGTACCCTGCTTCCCATTGGTCAGGGGTGCCCCCCTGCTTGATGCCCAGAGACAATTAATAAATATGGGAGAGCTGCATAGCTCCTCAGATCTGCTGCCTGAAGAGACAAGGAGAAGAAGGACTGCTCTGCTGACTCCCTGACCTGCACCATGAGGACTGCACTCACCAGGACTGCGCCTGCTGCACACCGTGGGACTCAGCACCAGATGGACTGTGCCTGACTCTGAAAGTCTAAGGAGTGGACTCCCTGCAAGCTACAGGTTAACAGAGCCCACCTGCATTTTTCCTCTCCACCAAGTTTGCCCAGCCTGGAGTGCATCCAGTTGACTTTTAAGGATTTGGCCAAGTGCATTGTGGAAATTGTAGTCCAGACCTCCAAAGGGCCATCTAGGAGACTTCAGACCCTTGCATTAGTGTTTTGGACACTTTGAAACCTCAAGGGGAACTAAAGGCAGAAGTTCCAGAAGTTTGGAGAGGTTTGGAGTAACGTTTGGAAAAAGCTCGATAGGGTGACCTACCCGACGTCGAGAGTCAAGCCGGCTATCTTTAACCGTGACCCAGCCTGTATTTCAGGTTTGTCCCCCTGAAAGCTCCAGACTGCCAGGATTTGACCACGTCTCACAGAAACTCAAGCCGGCGACCCCCTACCGAATCCTGTCTGATGAAGTGCCCTGCTCGAGGTTGAAGGAAAAGCTCCAGAAAAACGACAAAGTGTGAAAGTAAAATTTTGATTGAGGCCTCCTTCTTAGTGTATCCAACCTGGGCTCCATTTCGGTCGACCTCAAACTTTGACTTTGTCCTGGTCAAGAGTGGCCAGATGTCCCAAAGTCGCGCTATATGTTTTTAAGCACTAGAAAGATTTTATTCTTTAAAAATTCATATCTCCGGTTCCCTACATTGGAGTTTTGTCATTTTGGTGTCTATTTGTTCATAAAAATATAATCTATTTTCATAAATTAGAGTTGGGTTTTTATTGTGTGTTGTCTCTTACTTATTTAATGTATTGGTGTTTTTAAATGCTTTACACACCTGTCTCCTAAGTTAAGCCTGCCTGCTCGTTGCTAGCTACCAAGGGTTGAGCAAGGGATTAATTTATTGAGACCCTAACTGTACCTTTTATTTTCTTTGTGCCCTTTTTACTAGTGGTAAGTCACTACTTATCACTACTAATAACCCACTTTCCAACAAGAAGCCACTGGGTATCGGCCAGTTGAGGCTTGGGTGGCTCTGCCACAATAAATCCTTGACTTGGCAGCCAATCTGCTGTTGATGGGTTCTAGATACTATTAACATCTGAAAACCATGGAACAATACTCCTCATTTCTCTTGATGGAATGAATGAGAACCAAGGACATTTTCTTTGTATCGCAGATAGGGTCTCAAGCATTTAACTAAGGTCTTTCAAGAGTGCCATAAATTGCCCTGCGATAGAAAGGGTATTCTAATAATATCTTATGTATCATCCCCAAAGCATCTGCTTTGGTGTTCAAGGATTCCAAAATGGAGCCAGGCAAAGAAATGAAGCAATTGAATTTATCAGTGATTGGTGACTCTTGCTGTCATGAGAAATCCTAATGTTTTTTTAAATCCCTGATGACTGTAATGGAGTGGCGGGCTCTTTCCAAATGAGGCCTGCTGAAATTTCATGCAAGTTGTAAACTTGTTGAGTGACATTGTTGCTCCCATAGTAGGTGTTTTTCTACAACAATTGGATGGGCGTTAAATGATCTTGGAATAGCCTTCAATGAACCAGCACGATATCAAAGCCTGACCTCTTTGGAAATCTCTCAGTTTCTCCAGTTACAAGATTACAGAGAGCTTGTGTGGGTTCTGCCTTATGGACTTCGGAGACAATAAATATTCTGTATTGAAATGCAAGGATGGCTAAATAGTCAATTGAATATGTTTGTGTATAAATTTGCGGTCACGTAATTACATGAAATTTTGAGAAAATTATGTGAAACTAAATGTAATTCTACAAAATACAAATCCAGCATTCTAATCACACCTAAAATATATGAAAAAATACAAAGTAATGAGATTGAATACAATGTACCAACACTAGGTACTCAAGAAATTCAAAATATTCATTGATCGCAATCACCATGTTGTTTGTAATGCTGCTCACAAACAATGAGAATTGTGATCCTCCTGCCAAAATGATCACCTCTAGTCCACTGTTTGCAACCAATAGCTATTCAAGATCACTAGTACAACTATAACACAAC
This sequence comes from Calotriton arnoldi, assembly GCA_963921515.1. Taxonomy (NCBI): domain Eukaryota; kingdom Metazoa; phylum Chordata; class Amphibia; order Caudata; family Salamandridae; genus Calotriton; species Calotriton arnoldi. The sequence continues at coordinate 1,444,691 of CAWUFW010002969.1, forward strand.
ACAATAGGAGTGCAACCTAAGAGAAACTTAAATAAGACATGAACACATTTACATCAATTTTCTCCGTGTTTGTCTTCAAGATTTGTTACCTTGAAACCTGTTTTGTCCCCCAGGGTAGGAGGTAGGTTTCTCACAGTACCTTAAAGTCATAATACGTTGTGACCCTTTCATGCTAGCAATATTGGATGAAAGTATCTTCTACCATGAAAGACATGCCTTGATATCTAAAGGGATCATACACGTCTCTAACCCTTAGAGGAAATTTGGGTTTGCATCACAGCAAGGCCTGCAGAACATACAAGGTCAAGATACAACCTTCTTCAGTCTCAGGCTAGAGCTTGGAAGCAGGCCTGTAGGGTGCAGAACAATCATGGTCAGGACATTTCCATTGCCGCATAGTCACGCTTCTTTCAACACCCGGGACACTGAGAATGGTTATTGGATTTCACTGAATGCCAATCAGGGTGAAAGCTTATGGGTCCAAGAAGGTGGGGGTCCCACAAAGGTCAACAAAGGCAAACATGGGCACTGGGAGAGATTGTGCTCAGCAGGCAGAGCCACTACTCTGATTACCTGCAATGGTAAATGTATCTTTTGAGCCCACCTCCACCCGATGGGTCTTACGCAAGGTGTAGAGAGAGCCTCCAGGTACACTATGGAATTGTCACTGTACTTTTTGGCCTGGCTGTGCAGCATCCACAAAGACAAAGTCAATAGCATGGCAGGAGAGAAGAGTTTCAGTAAGTCTTCAAACTTAGTTCTCTACATTCACCAAATGCCACAGTAAGGTGCAGGTAAGTTTGTGTCAATGTAGCTCTTTAAAATGGTGGTGTGTGGTGTCATCTAATATTCTCAGTTGCTACTAGTTGTGTAGCAGTTGCTACCAATCAGTTCAGGAGCAATCTTGCAATTTAAAAATCCAAACAGCCCATTTGTGACAGGCTTTCCCTCCTCAGAGAGGAAACTAGATAGAGCAGGGGTATCTTTCTCCCAGGTTTCATTGACATAGCTGGTGTGTATGTAACACTGCACATGCGAATGGCCACAGGAGATGGCTCTTGTGGGAAACTTTGTGCATCCCAGTCTAACGAACCCTGGGGAAGAAGAAGTGTGGGGTGTTCAGTTGTCTTTTATATGGGCAACACCCATCTTCCCTCTTGCACACACCATTCGTATAATGAGATATTAATGATCAGCTGTACGTTACTGTGACTACAGATGTACAGAACATGATCATAAACATCTTTCCTTTCATTCATGGATGTTCTGTTGTTTATGCAATCCCAATCACACAATGAAAACATTGCAATTAAAAACAGAAATAAACACAAAGGGGCCTCTGGTACTAGAGTATACCTACGCGGCAAGTAGGCTTCATCCCTGGTATGGATATTGCAACCAAACATGATTTAGCTGCTTTCCCCAGCCAGGACCTGTGGTAAAATAGTTCAAAATGTAGTCCCCTTGAGATCATGAAAGGGGGGCCAATTAGGGTCTTCCCTTTCCAGAGGCACACCAGAAGTGGGGAGCAGATTTGTAGTTTGTATGTTCCTTGGTATTAGAAGTCCTTCGAGCCGACTCAAATTTTTTTAAAACAGGGTAAAGGAGAAAAGAAGACAGTTGTGGGGGGATACAGCTAGGACTGGAGTGGTACCACTTGGGGGGCAAGACTCACAGCAGACAGAATCCAGAAGCTGGGTTCAAAGTGGTCGGAGCCTTTACTGTCCCTGAGGCTCTGATCAGTAGGCCAAGCAACTAGCATTTTTGTTTCACTGTGGTGGCCCTGGGTTTGAGACTCAGGTCCAGCCCTTTTCACTCACTCAGGCAGCAGAGTAGCAGGACCAGAGTAGCAGTTCTACTTGCAGCAGAGCAGCACATCAGTCCTTCTGAGTCTTCCACAGATCCAGAGGTGTGCTAAGATTTGGGTCTGAGGGTCCAATATTTATACTTGGTGCCGGCTTTGAAGTAGGAGAAGATTCTGGAGGTCTCCAACCTCAAAGGTGTTTGGAATTTCCTTCCCTCCTGTCCTGACCCCAACTTACCTGGGGACACAAAATAATAGTGTCAAACCCTTTGTTAATGTGCTGTGGCAGAGGCTTTCTGATGTGCAAGTGTGGTAGGTGACAGCTCCTCCCCCTCATCACATCACCTAGTCTACCTTTGTCTTACTGTCTGGGAGCAATACACAAAGACCAACAGCCAGCTACACCTAGCCATGTGACCAGATATGGACTGCAGGCATCAAATGGTTAGGACAAGAATTGTGACTTAAAATCCAACTTTGCCTTTAAAAGAGGGTTTTAAATTACAATTCTTTAGACACCAAATTCAATATTCCTACTTACTCCCAATTGGAAGTTATCACTTACTAAATGTAATTTGGTCTCCCAATGTTATCCTATGGGAGAGGTAGGCCTTGCAGTAGTGAAAAATGAATTTAAGACTTTTTCACTACCAGGACATGTAAAACTTAAAAGTAAATGTCCAGCTTACACTGGACCCCGCCCTATGGGCTGTTTAGGGCATACCTGAGGGTGACTTGTATGTATTTAAAAAAAGGTTCGGTCTGGCAAAAGTTTTCTTTTGCCTGGTTGAAATGGCAGTTTGAAACTGTGCAGACAAGCTGCAATGGCAGGCCTGAGACCTGTTTAAGAGGCTACTTAAGTGAGTGGCACGAAAAGTGCTGCAGGCCACATAGTAGCATTCAATAAAGTACCTTTTTTAGTAGCGACTTACAAATAAATTAAATGTGCCACATGGATGTAAGACAATTCTACCATTCGTAAAGGAGCAAGCACAAGCACTTTAGCACTGGTTAGCAGTGGTAAAATGTGCAGAGTCCTAAAAGCCAGCAAAAGAAAGTTCAGAAAACAGAAGGATGAAGTCAAAATCTTTAGGGATTACCCTCCAGAAAGGGCCAAGTCCAACAGAAAGGGTTTGTTTAGGTAGCAGCTTCGCAACTTCACGAACAGTCAAAGTTTGTCAGCTTAACAAAACTTTTACTGAAACTTCTCACAAAAGATTTTTGCAAGACAGTTCTCCCAGTAAAAGTGGGATTTTGCAAAGCTAGTTTCTTGAAAAACATATTTTCATGCAATTATTTTTTTCCTTCAATTAAAAAAAAAAAAGTACACTTTTGTGAACTTTGTGAAGTTAGCTGATGTTTGGAATAACTTCACGAAGTTAACGCTCTTAACAACCAGCACTTAAAGGGAGATGACAATAACCCCAACATGCTTAAAAATATGCTTTTATGTTGGCTATGTTAAGACAAATGTGATTAGACTAAGGTATATTCTGAGACACGTATACTGTGCAAGCTTGCTATTGGCCCATACGTACACCATGTTTTACCCAGCAAATATCATACATGCAAAAAACTCTGCTGTGCACAATTGTCACTCAGGTTGTGATCCAACTGCTCAAACGGCAGTTTCTCATCCAAAACAGAATTTGTAGTTCTCTTGTAATGAGGGTGATTGAATTCATCACAAGAGCTAGCCTGTAGAGCTCAATCTGCGCTAATACTATATTAGAAAGAATAATGAGCAACACATTGCTCTGTGCTTGGCAAGATGACAAGGGCAGGTGAGCAGTCTAAAGTAGGGAGCCTGCCTTTCCATAATACTCACCCTTGCCAAGCTATTGTCCTCCCACCCATATACTGTAGCATGCATCTCCACCGGCCCTGGCCCTGATTACAGGCTGGAGGTCATTCTGATCTGTGTGCAGTCATGGGCTTCTACAGAAATCAGAGAATTCCAAGACGCGCGGCATGATAGATTTCAGAACTTCAAAACTTTCCATCAGAGAAACTGATGGGAAAATTGGGTGCTTTCACTACCAAGTTCATATACTGTGTCTCATTTCCAAGTTAAAAACTCAAAATAGGAGGTATTTACCACAATCAATAAGTGTCTTACCTTGAGCTTTGGTATATATTGGGTTGCAGTAAATACCTCACCCCAAACCGGTCCAGCCCGGGCCATGGTGTCCCACCGGAAGTCTGTGATGGTCAACCTTTGCTGAAAGAGAGTCAAAAGAGGTAACAAGGAACATTGCTGCAACCCTGATGAACGAGGACCTGAGACCTTATTACAGTAAGTGCCCCAGGTGCGGAACGGGCGCTTGCGCCTGCTTTCCGCATGCCCGGGGCTCTTTGGTATTACAGAAGGGGCCGCAGACGCTTGTGCGGCCTTCTCTGTAATACTGATAGCGCTGGCACACATAAAGCGCCAGCGCTATCTTCAGGGGGCGTTCCCTCATTTGCATGGGGGCGTGCCCCATGCAAATAAGGGAATCCCTTTGCTTCTGCGCCTGCGCCGTATTATAGACGTGGGCGCAGGGGGAAAGAAGCTTTCAGGAGGTGCACTGAGTGTGCCATCTAAAAGGTGGCGCACTGTCAGTGCGCCCCTTGAGAACAGCCCTCTGGAGAGGGAAAGACGGTCCCATGGAGTCTCCAGAATTCCCATGTTCAGGCTGGTGCAGTCACTGACTGCACCTGCCTACAAGGGGATCTCTAATCCCCTTTAAATGTGCAGACGGGTAAGATAGGAAGAAAGTCATGGGATTTTCACTCAGACAACCATAATTCAGCAATGCACTTCTGAAAGAAGTGCTTTTTGTATAAATACATTATTTTTGCAGACTGTTTTTTAATGGAGCTTGCTAAAAAGTCAGGCTTTCTTAAGGTGTCACTCATGGAATGACTCCACGAAGGGCAAGGATTTTCAGAACCACGGAAGAATTATATTTTGCTGTTTGGACGATGCACAAAGTCCATTTGTTCTGATCAGGTGCTGCCCCCGGTAATTCTAGATTGCGCAATAGACAGACTCCTGCAGTGGTCTCGTAGGACTGACACTATAAAGTTCAGAAACTCCTACCCACCTGTATTTGCACTTGATCTCTCTCTGCTGTTGATTGTATTGCACCATAATTTCATTTATATAGCATTTACTACCCGTGACGAGGCATTGAAAAGCTGTATGGTGGGTGGCTCTCTACTTCCGAACCCAAGGTTAGTGTTTAATCCAGTAGTTTTTGGTCATTGTTTGTACTGGGATTAGACTTCCACTCTCAAAGAAACCATTAAATGCATTTACTCCCTTTTCTTTGCGGTGGACTAAATTAACAGTTGTTATGTGTGATCATTAGGTTGGGTTCATGCAAATGGTTGGTGGGTTAAATAGACAGGCTAGAGGAGATTAGCTATGGTTAGCTTGCAGATATATAGCTTCAAAGAAGGAGAGTTTGGGCTCTATGAGGTGAGGTTTGAGCAATTTGTAGAAATATAATATTAGAGAATAAGGCAAACAGGCATGAGACGACTTAAGGTAGACTATATTCAGAGAGAGTAAGGCGTGCAGTGGATATTTGATGTGAAATGAGTAACATGATGCCAAAGAATGGGAATAGGTGACATGAGCAGTAGCCATGCACCTTTTATATGGCAAGGACACCGGCTACTGCCAAACAAATACTCATCATGAACGAGGACGGAAGTGGGAGAGCAATGAAGGCTGGCAACCTCAGCAGGAGTTACACAACCACCTACTCTTGCTAAGCTGAAGGAAGCTAAGATTCTGTATAGGGGTTCATGCCCCAAGCTCCTCTCATTCTACCAAAGACTCTCAAAGGTGAACAGGCCCTCTTCGGGTCATGGTTCAGACTCTAGCCAGACTGGTACCCTGCACAGCCAAGGGTGGGAGAAGCAGTGGCGGCTCCTCCGCTAAGGGAGGGGAGTGTCGCCCCACTGCCTTCAGGCAGGAAAAGAAAGGAAAAAATAAAATGATAATAACGAAATGTTATTATCATTTTATTTTTTCCTCCAGCTGCGGCAGCTTGTGTGAGGGGGCGGGGCGGGCTGAAGAGCAGGGTAGGAGGGTTCAACCCTCCTAAGTGCACAATGACTGTTTGGTCAGCCCTCTTGGGCCGGCCAAAACAGTCATGTGCGCTTTCCCTGTTCTCCAAGCAGGCTGCATTACAGCCTGCATGGAGAACATGCCCACCCTTACAGCCCCTGGGTGAGCGCCGTGTCACGGCGCTCATACCAATCACAATGCTGCATTGCAACATTGTGATTGGCTGCAGGGAGTCTGGGAGCCCTGGTGCTTCCTGTTCCTGGGAGACGAGAGCAGGAGCAGAGACGCGCGAGATCCAGCGGGAAGGTAAGTGGTTTTTTTTAATTGTTGTGTCCCGGGCGCCCCCCCTGTGCCCGCCTACACCACGCCGTCCCGCCGTCCCGCCACCTGCAAGCTGTGCCGGCCACCACTGGGGAGAAGCAGCACTTGGAAGTTTGCTGCTGTGACAGTACAAGAACGAATCAGCTTGCCTGCTGTCCTCACCCCTACATAAGCGCCCAGCACTTTTCATAGATCACAGAGACTCTTAGGGGCATATTCACAAGGAGCTATCGCCGAATTAACGGCACTTTATCACAGCCAAAGTCGTGATAAATTTATCCCCTCATTCACAAGCGCGGGTAAACTGGTGCTAAGCCCGTGTAAACAGCCCACAGCACCAGTTTACCCGCGATAGCAGCCGCAAAAAACATCGCCACCTGGACCCCCGCAAATATCGCTAATGAGATGCAGAGTAGGCGTTCCCGTGCCAAAAGTCGAGACAACAGCACACCTCAACATTCACAACGACCAGCCACATCCGCGATAAAACCACAAAACAGGCGATAAGGCGCGTTAGCACCAGGAAATCTACACCTGCTCTGACCTGGTGTAAAGTCTGATGGCGGCCTGCAAACCAAAAGGGAGCACAGCCCAGGGCTACATCGGAAGGGCAACAGATGCCATGGAGCCACCCATCATGCGGCCCGGACACCCAAGAGGACCACAACACCCACAGCCACCACCCCCAGGACCAACCCTCCCTGGCACCCCCCCAGACCAAAGACATGCCACAACAGCCACACCTAAACATGTACAAAATATCCTGCTTGATGCCGCACAGTCACAACTGGTGACATGGATGTGTCGTCACAGAAATGACCAGCACACATTCACTTTCGAAGCAACAAATGAAACTTTATTAAAATAGAACAACGAAATGAAATGAAGACACAAGGCCGCTCCCCTCCGGACAATACGTAGGTCACAGCCTGTAAGACAAAAAACATGATGAGAAGGTGTGTCCTGCGCACATCAGAGGACAGAGAGAGAGCTAAGGAGAGAGAGAGAGGAAGAGAGGGAGGGAGAGAGAGAGAGAGAAGAGGAGAGAGAGAGGAAGAGAGGGAGGGAGAGAGAGAGGAAGAGTGGGAGAGAGAGAGAGAGAGAGAGATAAGAGGAGAGAGAGACGAAGAGAGGGAGAGAGAGAGAGTGAAGAGGAGAGAGAGAGGAAGAGAGGGAGAGAGATAGGAAGAGAGGGAGAGAGAGAGAGACAGTGCTGCCCCTGTGCACCCAGGCCACACTGCTCACCTGCTGCCACCGGTGTGCACTGGCGTAGCAAGGGGGGGCGGAGGGGGCAGTGCGCCCCGGGCGGCATGAGTTTCGGGAGCGGCGGCGGCCGCAATAATCATCGCCAGCACCCCCCCCCAGCGCGGCGGCAAAAGGCAGGAAGGCAGGGACCGCCACGGGCGGCAGAGTGCCTAGCTACGCCACTGCCGGTGTGTCTCCAACCACGTGCCGGTATGTAGTGCAGTTCACCAGGTCACACATCTCATTCAGAGCCGTCACCTGAAACAGAGCCCAGATACATGACTGGCACAGTACACACACTTGCACAAGACAACATCGCCTGCCCGCCCATGCACACCCAGGCAGAGGCACCCCAACCTCACCTGCCGCCCATCTGAGCATGCCCGCCCATGCACACCCAGGCCCCAATGCTCACCTTCCGCCACCTGCGCATAGACAGGCGGTCCCACCACGTGCTGCTGCAAGCCACAAGCCCGGGGCCCGCGGACATGGCACCCTCCACATTATGCATCCCCACTCCGCAGGCCACCAGGTCTCACGTTTGGTGCTGGGTCTTGATTACTCCATGGCAGAGGACATACCAGTGCACCAGGCACCATCACAGGCTGCACACCCGCCTAGCCCAATGGGTGCCACCAACTCTGGGATCCCGGAAGCGTCGCCACGTGGCAGTAGGCCCGCAAAGCCCGCTGACTCTGGCCTACACTGCGGTCCAGCAGGGCACACAAAACCTGAGCTGTCCGGACCGCCGGGACGGGGCATCATCGCAGGCTGCACACCCGCTCAGCAGCTCAAGGTGCCACTGACACAGTGCACCCAAAGTCACCGTCCCGTGGCGGTGTGCCTGTGCCGCCCGCAAGGCCCCGGGTGCCACTAGCCCTGTGCAACCCCAGTCTACGCCACGTGGTGGTAGGCCCGTGCCGTCCGCTAGGCCTCGGGTGCCACTAACCCTGTGCGCAACAACTCATGGGCCCTACATGAGTGAGAACCGTGGTGCGGCCGTCATCCAGTCACCACCGGAAGAGGGGAATGTGGCGTCGTCGGCCCCTTATGTTGGCAGAGTCACATGGCCTGTGACGCCTGTGCCGGATGGGTGTGGTGTGTGTGAAAACCTGCCCTCAGGGAGAGGCTGTGACATGCTGACAACTAGACCAGTGACCTGCACACCACCAGCGAGTACGGCTGCGACGGGTAGCAATGAGGGCCCCCCTCGGGGCGTTAGCGGAGTGGTCTGGCCTGACGTATGCCCGACCAGCGCAGGCCTTGCAACAATGACTCGTGGGCTCTGGGCGTGGTCCAGTCCATGTCCGGACAAGGAAGTGACTGATGCGTGTGTCCCTGTTGTAGTGTTCACGGAACCCGGTACACAAAATGCAATGTCGCACCCTCTGACTGGCATCCCACAGGATGATCATCATTGACGCAAGGGAAGGCACTGTCCCCACATTCATCCACACATCCATACAGGAATGACGTAAGACATTACACAGCAGTGCGTCACTGGATGTTTATTTGCACATCCAGTGCAGTCATGCAGCTAGAGCGGTACAGGGCAATGCCGAGCACACTACACAATATGGGCCCGTGGAGGGCCAGCCAGTGTCCATCCGGGGATGACCTGTACTGCGGAAGAGGAAGGGTACAGTCCGCAGTCTGTACGCCGTGTCATTAGACGTCAAACAGGATGTGGCAGTCCATGTCGCTGTCCAAGGTGAGTGCATCGGAGTATATCGGGGGTCAGTGGTAGGTCTTGAGGCCATGTGCGGCACCAAGCAGAAACAGGCAAGGTGGCGGAAATGGATGCTAGTGCCTGGCCCTCCTGACCACAGTCCCATCCACATCCTCATCCCCGGGTGTGTGCCCTGCCCCACCTGTGGGTGTTGCAGTACCGGCTGGGGCACTGTGTGCCACTGACACATCAGGTGCCGGAGTGGATACGCCTGCCGCACTGGGAGGCACTGACACACCAGGGGGCAGAGATGTGGATGGTGGAACAGCTGGATGCTGTAGGAGTGGCAGCCACTCTGCCTGTTGCTTTGCTGTGCTGGCCTGCTGCTTCATTCCTGGGAGTGAAAGAACTGGACTTTGCTTTCTACATCCTGCTTCCAAGGTTCTCCAAGGGCTTGTGTGTGCTTGCCTCCTCTTGAGAAGGCTCAGGGCCATCAAAGACTTCACCTACCAGTGCCTGGGCTCTTCTGCTGAGAGTCCTGACTTGCCAAGTGGGGCCAAATCCAGTTCCTGGGCCCTTGGAAGCCGAACCTGGAACACTGGAAACAAGGATATCAAAAGTGCAGGAAACACTGGAAACAAGGATACAAAAGCTCAGGAAACACTGGAAACAAGGGTCGGTCTCACTGGTACACAGCTACAATGACCAACCTTGGCCTGAAGGGAGCTGGAGCTTAAAAAATCTCACAGTAATCACATGCATCAGGTGTGAGCAAGCTAGCAGCAGCCAGCCATGGGTGAGCTGAATTCCTCCACCCATCCTTGGCCTGCAGGGGTGGCGATGAAGCCGTGAGCAGGGAATTCTAGGTAACAGAGTGTCAAACATTAGCAGGCTGGCTTCCAGCATGAGCAGGCTGGCTTTCACAAAACCCGGCATGGATTGGGAATGGATGTCAATTCCCAAATAGTGACCAAATGTATGGAAGTCAGGATATGCATGCAGGGGAGTATCTGGAAGCTTATTAGAACACAGGAAAGTCACACTATGCACCCCTCTGGTGGTGGGCACGAGAGTGCAGGGAGCCAGTCGTGACACATATGCACTTTACTACTGGTTAGCAGTGGTAACGTGCCCAGAGTCCCAAAGACAACAAATACAGGTCAGAAAAAACAGGAGGAAGAAGGCAAAAAGTTTGGGGATAACCCTGCAAAAAGTGCCAGGTCCAACAAGAAGTCATATCTTTGGCTGGACATTCACATTTATCAATTCTTATAAGAATTATTATAATGTATTTAGTAAAGACCTTTCATAGTGCCCATGTGTAAGCCTTAACAGCCTAACCACAGCTACAACTGGATAGTCAAGAAAATGAAGGGAGTCTTGGCTAACAACAGCACTTCTGGTATTCTGTTTCCAGGGCAGTCCAAGCAATTTTATATTGGTATTTATGTTTAAAAGCGCCTGCTCAGGGCATGACTGATTCTAAGCTGCGCCCTTCTTCCATATTTCCATCCGTTCCATTGGACAGCCATTGCTATTCAAACAATGATGGCTGAAAGCACTGCCCCCACTCCAGGCCCCACCTCTCTCTCACGGTGAAATTGTTTTTCAAGGTTGGCAGATGTTCCATGAAATTTCAGGTCTCTCTATCTCTCCCATAGGGGTAACATGGGGATTGCCTTGAAATATCTTTTAAGTGTAATTTCCCATTGGGAGCAGATAGAGATTTGGAGTTTGGGGTCTCTGAACTCACAATTTAAAAAACATATTTTGGTGAAGTTGGTTTTTAAATTGTGTGTTTGAAAATGCCACTTTTAGAAAGTGGGCATTTTCTTGCTTAACCATTCTGTTCCTCTGCCTTTCTGTAGAATCCAAATCTGGGTTGGCTGACAGTTGGACTCTTGTGCATTCACTCTATACAGTCACACAAAGGGAGCTGAGGTGTGCCTTGCATATCCTGATGGGACATCACCAGTTTAATGGGCCTTCCTGAGCTAGAGTGGAAGGAGGAGTTGTCACTGTTACCCGATAGGGCTGTACCTGTCCTCACACAAAACTGAATCCACTCCCCTTTAGTGTGTCTGGAAGACGGTCAGGGAAACGCAGAGTCTTGAGCAGTACAAAGACTTTCCTTTGAAGTTTGCCTACTTCAAAGGCAGAAAGGGGAACATGTATTGGACCTCTGGCACTCTAAAATCTGAACACTTATGGACTGAGGGCATGCTGCAAGGAAGAACAGCTGGATGCTGTAGGAGTGGCAGCCACTCTGCCTGTTGCTTTGCTGTGCTGGCCTGCTGCTTCATTCCTGGGAGTGAAAGAACTGGACTTTGCTTTCTACATCCTGCTTCCAAGGTTCTCCAAGGGCTTGTGTGTGCTTGCCTCCTCTTGAGAAGGCTCAGGGCCATCAAAGACTTCACCTACCAGTGCCTGGGCTCTTCTGCTGAGAGTCCTGACTTGCCAAGTGGGGCCAAATCCAGTTCCTGGGCCCTTGGAAGCCGAACCTGGTGATCTGAAGGAGAAAATCCATGCATGAACTCCCAGCGCCTATTTTCTCACGGATCGCTGCAGAAGATCGACGCATCACTGCCGCCTGCCCTAAAGCGTGGGTCCCGATCTGTGTATCGACCACAGCTTTCACCGTAGGCTTCAGCTCACTGTCCCAGCACGTCAGAAAAATCGCTGCAGCGTGAGTCCCAAGCACCGTGTCACCGATGTCCGTGGCACCTGCTCCGACTCTGACGCAGATTCTTCATCTGCACTGCACCTCATTAAGGAACAAAGGCCGTGTGTCCAGAAACCAATGCATCACCTCCCCTTCCAGTGAGGAGCCAACGCATCACCTCCCCTTCCGGTGAGGAACCAATGCATCTCCTCCCTTTCCAGTGAGGAAACGACGCATCACCTCCCCTGTCAGTAAGAAACCGACCGATCACCTCCCTTGTGTAGTAAGGAACCAACACATCGCTTTCCTTTTCAAGCCCTATTTCTAACACTTCTAAAAAAAACATGTTTCAGATACTTAAAAAGACTAATCACAGCATTCTGGGCTATGAGCTGGCTCAGCCTTTCCATAGTGAAAAGTTCACTAATGTTTCATTGTGCAAGCGATAGTGCACATCAAATCATACCCCAACCACCTATATATTATTAATGCAGCGGACAGTGGCTCTGTGCTTCAGTGCACACATTAGCAATTCCAGAATTGAGGACTGCATGAGACAGCCGATCTCCGTCACAGCATTCAGGTTCGTAATATACAAGCTATGCTGACAAGGAGCAGTGCTACAAAAAGAGCAACAATGTAAAGGAGCCATCTAGAAGCTCAAGCAGGAGCAATGGAGCCATTGTTTTCTCATCTCATAATGTGTACGGTGAGTAAACTGAGTGAGCAAATTGACAGCTTACACTGTACAAATCTGTACTGTGTGCGCTCAGTGGTCCGTAACCATTCAAGCTTTGAAACCATGTTACTTGCTTACTTACTTATGCCTTCTACCCCTCCTGGGGGATAGGCAGTCAACCAGGATTCTCTAGCAATCTCCGTCTTGGGCTTTTCTCTCAATCTGACTTGAGGTGTAGCCCATCTCCTTGCAGTCAGCCTCACGCAAATATTTCCTTCGAATGCAAATCGCAAGAGGAGGAGTGACCAATTGCCACCATATTTCCTCATGACTTTCATTGCAAATTATTACTTTTTATTTGCTCAGTCACTGCACTGGCATTCTGAATGCCAAGTACCTTTGTGAATCTGACACGTCATCTTTAAAAAGCTGACCCTATATATATCAGGAAAAAATGGTTGCTTGTGCATGCCCGAATCATTATTCCAAGGGTTTAAGAGATATGACCTCAAGCATTGTTCCAGTAGGATACTATAATATATGAAACAATGGTCGTTGCCATCTCTTAAATGAATGGGGCCAATGTTACTCTATGGATGTCATTATGCCTATCCTCAGGGCCACTCAGATTCCCCCTCTCTGCAAAATCCTCATGATTCTCGAAAAGGCACTACTCTGCTGTTTACTACTAGGTCACTCATTCTAAGTGTCTTCTAAATTCAGAAGAGGCTGGTAACAGCAGTTACAAGTTCTATAGGAACACATGGATTCAATACATTTCACTCAAAGACTCCATCTGCTAAATGACTCAAGGTTAAGGTTGCCCTAACAGAAGGGAAAAGTGGACCAGAATCTCAGGCAATAAGTCAATAAAAAGTCCATTACCTTGAATGACCTGAGTTCATCTCTGAAAAGTGTTAGATGTCTACTGAGGCAAGTTGGTCTTCAAGGTCCAGTTAATTTCCTAACACTTTGAGCTGGAAACTGGAACACAATGTAGAATTGGGATTTACTTTCAAGTACAAAATTTGTTTTAAGCTGGAAAGTAGCCCTAAAGTAACACAAAGTAGTGCTATGCGCTGCTTTGCATTACTCTGCGTTACTGAGGTGCACCATGGATAGTGGTGGATGTGAATTCTTTTGTACTCAGTCATGGTTTTGATACACAGCCCTACCAATTTGTAGACAGGACTTTGCGTCAAAAAATAATGGCAATTTCAGACTGGTTTTAACTCTGAGAAATGTTTTTATTTCTCCAAACTTTCAAACTATTAATGTGTGCTGCACAGCATAGCACACTACAAATTTGTAAACTATGCCTTAGCATAGTATTTTGTACTGGAAGTGTACCCTGGTGCAAAGGTGTGTGTGTGGCCTAGACAGCATGTTTGTGTGCCAGCACTGGAGATGACAGCAGCAGCACCATATCTTAGTAGATATCTTGGTTGTATAAAAACTTAGTAACTCTGCCCCCAAGTATTTCATGCTGGTACATGTGATGCGGTCACTTCCCCGGTTATGCTGCAGCACGGGGGTAGGACACGGAGTGGGGGAATCTAGCATTTGAAGGTGCATGATGAGTATGTTCACTATACAGAGACACTACTCCAGGCTGCTCACCCACACTTGTCATCATCTTTTTGGTGTCTGTGTTTCCAGTGTAAGTAAGTCCGTTTTTATATAGCGCAGCTACTCACCCTTACGGGTCTCAAGGCGCTGGGGGCCGTCGTGGAAATTAAGTGAGCTATTGTCCAGAGTCACACGGTGCTGAGCTGCCGCCGGAGCCGGGGATCGAACCATGAACCCTGTGCTCCGAAGTCAGCTGCCCTGGCCACTGCACCACACCTCTCCACTGTGGCACAATTGGCCCTGGACTCTGGCTGATTATTTATTCAGTCTGGTGCACTGCCAGTCAGCAACTGGGTAATTCAGGTCAGATTCCAGACAGAACTTCTTGCAGTTTTTTCCAGATAAGGGGACTAGTCACTATTCGACCCCTCTAACCAAGAAGTCTTCCTCAATTTGGTATTCTTTGTTTACTACCATAGAGTACTAGCTGCAGACACTGTACTTACAAGGTCCATGTTGGGGTTTGTAGGGCTCAGCCATCATAATAGCCCTCCGATGCTTCCCCCCCACCCCCCGTGATTAGTAAGGTAATGTTTGACCAGGTGGTAACTCACAGTAGAATACTCTTGATCAAACTGTGGTCAACAGGTCAGGTTTATTCTGAGGTCTTATCAACCTTATGTTTTGGTGCAATACATCAGGGTATTTCTATTTGCCTTAGGATCTCTGCTAGTGTTTCGCAGGCTTTGGGTTGTTAAGATAATTATGCTTGCCTGCATCTCATTGAGCATCCCTTTACACATTGTTAAAGGGTTAACCAGACTCGAACCACCAGAACAGGCGCAAGTCCTTAGCGCGCACGTTGCTTTCAGCAACTGCTGAAACGTGACTCTACAACGTGAAAAGCAACCCCACCCTTCCTCGTCTATATAAGACTGCCGCTCCCACTTACTCGCGCTTGTGTTCGTTTCATCGCTATCCAGCAACTCCACTCACCTGAAGTCTTCCGACGAAGCAACAACTCTATGGTTCCGTTTTCGGACTTCCGGTTTTCTTCCTGTTTCCGCTGCTCTTCACCGCATCGAAGACTCGACTCCTCTTCCGACACCATTTCCTGTCCGGCGTCAGTTCCCTGCTCCCGGTCTTTTCTTCCTTCATCCTGCAGCAAGACAAAAAGAGAAGAAGAAGAGAAATACTTACAAGTAAGATCGATCCGCTTGCGGAGCGCGCGCATGCACGCATGCATGCAGAACAAGTTAAACAAAAGAAGAACTTATCTTTGTTGACACTTTCCCTGCCATAATCTTCATTTCTCGCCTACATGATACAAGAAAGAAAGAACGCAACGATTACAACAGAGTTGGCAAAGGATCTCTGTGCTTTCAATCATTGCGATCATTACAAGGGAGTCATTTCTTGTGTGAAAGACATTATTGTTTAGGTGTCATAAGGACCCGATATTAAGTGAGTAGTCAAACAGACAAGAGGCTCATTTGTGTATGTATAAAAAGAGTTTTTCTGGGCTAATGTTTTCTTGTTTCCACAGTAAAGGGAAGCTAGCACCTTAATTCATCTTTAGCATCGCATGGGAGACATACAGTAAGAGCAAAGGTACTAGAGTAGTAGAAACGTATGTTGGTATTGTGCTTATTTAGAAGTCATGTTAAGCAGGTAAATTGCACGACAATTATTCTTATTTGTTTTGTAGGAAGGATCCACTAAAGGATTCGCAACAGAAGCTCTTGGGCAGACGTGGAAAGTGACGTGTGTTCCTTTATTTTATCTTTTGGTTATTTTGTCCCTTTTTCCCCTTCCCCCCAGAAACCTACGAATCCAGACTGTATTACACACACAGTTTCGGAGGACCTAGGTGCTAGGGGGCATCGGAAAACTAGCTTCTCATCTCTCAACTGGAACCCCTGGATTTCAGGTGAGTGAAGGTTAACAGTCCATTCCTAACCAGAAACATCATTTAAAAACAATTTAAGGTGGTCAGTCACTCAGGAAAAGAGGTATTTGTGAGAGCACTTTAAAGCAAATTGGGCTATGTTGACATGCTAAAAGAAATGTGTATCCCAGTCTCAAGTCAGACATTTCACAATCAACCTATTTGGTCATGGTATTTCCTGCAGAGTTCAGGGGGAAAGGGTCATCTAGACAGGATACCCCATGAGTGGGAAACCACCACATGACCTCAGGTATCCTTCAAGCACGGATGTCGTCCATTGTTTATTGCATTCTTTCCACACAATCAGAGGTAAGAGAAATGGTCCTGTTATAAGACACTGCATGGATGTTTGCAAAACACCCCTACGGTAAGGTACAAACGCCTTCTGCATAACCACAAAAGGCTTCCACCAACAATACAATTGTGCCCTAGACATGTACATGAAACTGGCATTTTGGCGGCCTTTGGAATCATAGACAACCAATTCTTGGTGGTCTAGGCTCAGACTCACTGAGTTGAAGCCATGTACCAGGAGAAAATTGGCCAAAGTGCAGATGTATCATAGCAAACCATGTCCATTTCAGAACCCTGTCGGTCACCTCTGCCCCGTTGACTGCTGTGGTAATCTAAGATTATAGTAAAACCTAGGGTTCTTAAAGACTGTAGAGGACACCAAGACCCTTCCTTATAGAGTAACATTGGCCGTAGGGCCCATTGTAATTTGGTTGAATCGCCTTTGACATAATGCTAAAATTGTTTGGATTCATATCTCAGCCCCAGCGGTACTAGCACATTGTGGGTTTTCGTGTTAGTCTTAATCTGACCTATTCCACTTTGCTTCTTGTAAATAAAATATATAAGAGTTTTCAGAGATTTACTGGGCTTTAAGTGTATTAAGCATGACCACTTGCCTCATAAGGTACTAGGTTTGATACATTCTAAACCCCCCTGCAGTGAACCCTGGCTGTCCACCCTCATTTCTTTGTTGAGTCGTGAACAAAGGGAGTAACTTGGTTGTCTAACTGCAGTGCAGTAAGACCTGGGTCACTGAGATGCCAGTGGTAAGTAATGGTACCACCAGCTCTGCCCGGTAAGCTATGACTACCCCAGGGCCCATAGTATAGGCCTCCGTCAAATCCAACAAAGCACATTGTTGGTCACAAACCTAGTCAATCGCAAAACTCACAGATTAAAAAAAATGGGATTAAAAATCCTTTTCCATACCCAAGGCCCTGGACTGGTAACCATGTTTGGGTGCCCACTCCCATTTGCATACAAAACTGGATTGCAAATCGCCCAATGGATCTGTTTGCCTCCGGATTCGCAGCAGATCAAGGTTTCCACAAATGATGGAAAGTAAATAGTACAAAGTGTGCACTGCACACAAGTCAGGCAGAGAGGATTGGAAGAGGAACACATATGGAAGGTGGGCTAGAAATGAACATGTTTGTGGGACGTGGAGCCTGTTTCACTTATAATCCTTTTATAATCCCTTGTAAATCCAAGCTCCATAGTTAGAGCACTCTTTCATTTGCAAAGGTGGTTCTTGAGTGCATCCCTAAGGGTCCAGCCTTCATTATGCAGCTGCCAACTTTACACCCACTAATTACCTTAGGGAGATATAATTGGTGGTGTGAGCAATTTGCACTCAATCTTAAATTTAACACCTTGCAATGGGAAATTACGTACAAAACATATAGGAATTCATCTGTTATTTGGGGTGCAAACAGACATTTCACATAGTAAAGCCCTGGGAAAGAATTAAGGATCAACACAGGAGATAATTTCTTTCCTGGCTGGTTGTAAATGACCATGGCAAATTGTTAACCTCCTTTCCAGTTGAGTAGTGTTTGCTGTACGGTTGCTTGAAGAGGTAGAGCTGACAAATGGGGTTGCTGAGACACTTCACGGATGATGCGATTTTCCCACAGAACTAATCATCCATGTTTTCATAACTGGAGAGAGGGAAATAGCCTGTGGTTGGAGGAAAGGAATGTACGAAGTTGGGAAGATGAAGCAAGTGCTGAACGAGAAAGAAAATGGAAGGTAATTACGGGGGTATTTGGGAATACAAAAGCATTGTCAAAGCAAATAGAGCGGGCCTTGGTAGGCTCCTGCCATGGGTATTTTTTTCTTTTTTATTGCATGGATATGCACACAAAAAAACACACAAACAATTTGCCACTTAAACATCGCCACTGTAATTTTACAATATAAAAAAGTTCAACTTAAAAAACATTCATAGATACGTCTGTTTTACTATTGATGTTTTCAAACAGCAAGCCTTTCACTTGCACCATGAGTTTTAATATTATTTTAAATGAGACGTGAATAAATCGACACCTATCCAACACTCAATTGCAAGCAGCTGCAATTTTACAATGTAATTTAAATCACTTTATACCGTTAACGAAAAAAGGAGTGTAGACAAAATACTGTAGTAATGGAAGTAACACCCTTGCATGTAGATAATCCAGTAGGCAAAAGAGTATGTTAAGAGAAAGGTTTATTAAGTCACAGTTATAGCTGGTTCCACGTAACTGTTAAGATGGAAAGTGCGCCCCACCAGGAGCAGCCTACCTGCTGCTCAGCCCACTATCCCCAACTGACAATCACTCCACCAGGCACACATCAACATTCTGTGACATCAGACTCACTCTGGCTGAGCAGTAAGGAACAGAGCACTGGGGAAGAATGTATTGCAGCAAAACAAGATACAACACATACCTTTGCCAGTATTTGGATTTAATAAAAATGCACACTTTGAACCAGTTTTGTCACTAAAAAGAAAGGAACTTTGTTTAAGCGAATATGAGCAATGTGCATAGGCACTTTATGCAATTCTTCGAAATGAAATGAGCCAATGAGTAAAGTGGGCTGACCCACTGCCCCATGCTGTGGCGGGTGGAAACAAATTGTGAATGACAATTTAACTGACCACTGATGCCCACTGACCAAAGACCACTCTCTGAATGTATATTATGTATGATTTTTTTTAGAAAAACAATAGTCCGGCAAGAGAGCGAAAGGTGTCTCAACGCCAGACCTAAGAAGTGTGTGTTAGGGGGGGAGGGGGTTGGGAGCATTAAGACAAATGGAGAGGGGGAAAGAGGCAAGTTTATTGGGATGGGAAAGAGACAAATAGAAAGAGTGAAACACATGAGGTAAAAAAACATGCAGATATAAAGAAGGGAAAGATACATAGTGTTAGGAAACCGCATATGGGATGATACAGGAGAGAAAGAGAATCAGACAACTAGAAATTACAAATAAAAAGAGAGAAAATGGCGTGAAATGATCATTTATTGCCAAAATACAAAAGGAGACAGACAAAAGGAAGAGAGGGCGTGCAAAGTTTGTCGAAGGAAATCTAAAGTCTTAGAATCTTTCACTTCCAGGACTGCCGTACACCCCTGTCAGGTATGGAGGTATGCAAATCCTTACCATCTAGGGACCTGCATCTCTGCACATGTGTAATGAAGTGGTGGTCTTAGTGCCGAGAAATGCACTTCACTCATATCCAGATTCATGATCTTAGCATTGTGTTACCAGTCTCAGCAGAGAGGCCAAGATTCATATTGCATAGAATTTAGTCTCCACTCCCTCCGTTTCCCTGTGAGCATATTGCATGTGCACTGGTAACCAGCATGAGAACCTTTCCTTGCTACTGAGTTTATAAGGACGTCACATGTGACCTTATCTTGACCTTAGTCTCGCGGCAGGGACTCGGTCTCCAGTTCGTGCTCTACAAACACAACCCCAGAATGATTTTATGTATTAATATCTTATATGACGCAGCCTTCATCTACCCAGCTAGAGAGCGCTGCCCAGATATCATTGAAAAACTAGCCAGAATACAGTAGGTCTGAACAGCCAAGAAAATATAGGTTACAAAGCACGTATGTGACAATAATATAAAAGGATATAATTATAAGGAGGCATATAGTATATAGACTAACAATAGTCCACTTGACGGGGAAACGCATGGTATGAGGAAACTTTGCAGTGGCGTAACGTAAAATTATACTCCCCCTTAACAGAATGTGAAAAGGGTACCTCAAGTAGCCCATATTTTACAGATATTCAGTGGTTTGGGGATGCAGCCTGCTGAGCTTTAGCCATTGGCAGATGCAGTGCCATCCCCTGAGGATTTGGGGTACCCTGAAGGGTTGG
Source organism: Calotriton arnoldi (assembly GCA_963921515.1). Classification (NCBI taxonomy): domain Eukaryota; kingdom Metazoa; phylum Chordata; class Amphibia; order Caudata; family Salamandridae; genus Calotriton; species Calotriton arnoldi. The sequence goes on from CAWUFW010002969.1 coordinate 1,464,821, forward strand.
GGGGCCCCTGCACTGCAGTGGCTGCAGGGGCTTGCAATTATGCCCCTTGTAGGAGGTGAGATTAATAAGCAGATGCTGGTTGGAGAAATAGAAACAAAACTCGCGTTTGGTGGCATGTGGATGAGAACAGGAAAGGATACAGATGTATTGCACAGTGAAGGAAAAAAGCGTCAAGTCGGCCATGCAGATGAGCAACAGCAGAAATAAGGACATTTTATGAATATTTAGCCATTATTGCTATGTAGTCAATGCTTTAGAAAGACATATTGTCAAGATGAGTACAAGTGGCAAGAGTCTTCCATTGCTCAAAGTAAAGTTCATGTAAGAAAGAATCCCAACTCAATGAGATAGACAATAACCTCTTTGAAGAATTTTTTTTTAATATGGTGAGAACTTTGCAGTACATTATTGTAAATTATTGTAATTTTGGTAATTTCGTGCAACTCTTGTTATACAAGATTCCAAAGAGTTTTGACATATGCTATTACCCCACCTTCCGTAATTTTGCACCATTTGTGGTAAAAATTTATGTCAAATGCGCAGTTCGGGGTAAAAATTTAACACAAATGCACAGGAACAAAATGTACGATGGAGCGCGAGCAGTTGTTGTTCAAGGTGCTTTTGTTTGTTTGCACTTTTTTTAACACAAAATGCATCTGGATGCAAGGATGCATTTTATGCTAAAATACAGTGCCAAAATGTCAGTTTTGCATTTTGCTTGATTACACATAATTTTGCATAATTTTGTCAAAAGATTGCATTATTACACAAATTTCACACACTCCTAGTGACAAGATAGACTTCTTCATCATCATCAAAATCTTTATTCACTTTTTGCATTAAACCATAAAAGTACAGATAAAAATGTTTTCACATAGAAAAGACCTCTATATCAACATTATACCAGGCATAAAATATTTGGGGATAAAAATAGAGAGACTTTACAAACCTCATGCAGAACATTATGAGCTCCTTGTAAATATTACACGAAACAATACTCTTTTACAACAACACATAAGAACAAAGAATAAGTACTTGTTACGAATCTTTAAGGTGCTTAAAATATCATTTAAAGCAGCATATCGGACAGCACCAACACCATAGCCCCCCTCAAGAAAAACAACAATACCCGCGCCAAGAAAGCCAGATGGTTTACCACCGAACTTCGAGAGTCCAGAAGCACATGCCGCCGCCTTGAAAAGGCCTGGAGGAACACCAAATCCACAGAAGCCCACGACAACTTCAGAGCCGCCACCAACGCCCACCATCAACTCATCAGAGAAACGAGGAAAAAAGCGATTGAAGACAGAATCTCCACCCACGCGCACAACAGCAAGGAACTCTTCAGCATCATCAAGGAGTTCGCCCAACCCACTAGCGAGTCTACCGACATCCCTCCCTCCACAAGACCTCTGCGACAAACTCAGCACCTTTTTCCACCACAAAATCAAGAGCATCTACGACAACTTCGACAAAGACAACCAACACACTGAACCCTCACCAACCACCCCCGACACCCGGAAACCAGCGATTGATGACTGGACAGCCCTCACCACCGAAGACACACTGAAGACAATGAAGTCAATCCACTCAGGGGCCCCCACGGACCCCTACCCCACCACATCTTCAACAGAGCCGCCGACACCATCGCACCTATGCTCCGCCACACCATCAACCGCTCCCTGGCGACCGCCTGGCTCCCCGGCGACTTGAAACACGCCGAGGTCAACCCCCTCCTAAAGAAACCCTCAGCGGACCCCACCGACCTCAAAAACTACAGACCCATCTCCCTGCTCCCGTTCCCAGCGAAAGTCATCGAGAAAGCCATCAACAGCCAACTTGCCACATTCATTGAAGAACACAACATCCTCGACTCCTCCCAATCCGGCTTCAGAAAAAACCACAGTACGGAAACCGCCCTCCTCGCCGCAACAGACGACATCCGCACCCTACTGGACAAAGGAGAAACAGTAGCCCTCATCCTCCTCGACCTATCAGCGGCGTTCGACACAGTCTCCCACCGCACCCTAATACGCAGACTCTCGACGCAGGAATCCAGGACAAGGCCCTCGACTGGATCCGCTCCTTCCTCTCTGGCAGGATGCAGCGGATCAGACTCCCCCCTTTCCTCTCGGACCCCACACCTACCACCTGCGGAGTCCCCCAGGGCTCTTCCCTCAGCCCGACGCTCTTCAACGTCTACATGACTCCACTCGCCCCCATCGTCAGAACCTACGGACTCAACATCGTGTCATACGCAGACGACACCCAGCTCATCCTCTCCCTATCCAACGAGCCCAACACCGCCAGACGCAACTTTCGAGAAGGCATGGAAGCCGTCGCCAAATGGATGAAAAACAGCTGCCTACAACTAAGCACCAACAAAACAGAAGTACTCATCATGGGCCCAAACCCCGATGCCTGGAGCGACACCTGATGGCCCCCCGCCCTCGGAAACCCACCAACCCCCACAGACCATGCACGCAACCTGGGAATCATCCTGGACTCCGAGCTCAAAATGGACCGCCAGATCAACTCCGTCTCGTCTTCCTGCTTCCACACCCTCCGCCTCCTTCGTAAGACCTTCAAATGGATCCCCCTCGAACACCGAAAGACCGTCACTTACGCCCTGGTCACCAGCAGACTCGACTACGGCAACGCACTCTACGCCGGAATAAACAAAAACCTCACCCGCAAGCTACAGAACATCCAGAACGCCGCCGCAAGACTGGTACTCAACCTGCCAAAACACTGCCACATCTCCCAGCACCTGCGCACACTCCACTGGCTCCCTGTCGGGGCGATAATCACCTTCAAGATGCTCACCCACGCACACAAGGCCCTCCACGGCACCGGACCAGCATACCTGAACAGCCGACTCAAATTCCACGCACCCCAAAGGACCCTACGATCAGCCCAGCTCTCCTACGCCGTGGTCCCCCGCACCAGAAAGACCAGATTGGGAGGCCGCTCCTTCTCCTTCCTCGCGGCCAAAGCATGGAACGCCCTTCCGCTCCACCTCAGACAGACAACATCGCTCCCCATCTTCGCAAGAAACCTCAAAACCTGGCTCTTCGACAGACCCCCTCCTTGATGGATGGAACCTGCACCCCCCCCACCCCTAGCGCCTTGAGACCCTTACGGGTGAGTAGTCGCGCTTTAACAAACCCCATATATGACTTCTGCGGTGCCCAATTCAAAAGGGTAGCACAGGGCCTGTTCATGAGAACGTGTGCCCAATGTTAAAAACAGAGGGCGATGGAACTGTCTTCTCTGTGCTGTGTAAAGAGAACAAAATAGAATAAAATGTTTGGTGCATTGTTGTGCAAATCCATCACAGGGGCATAGAGGAAGAGAAGAAAACCAAGTGCCCTGTTCTGGGAAAAGCTACGAAGAAATGGAAAGTTTGAAGGCGAAGCCTTGTCAGCAAAAAATGTTTAATTCAGAATTATCTGTAGGTAAGGTGCCGGATGAAGAAAAAGAGGTTGGTGGGGTTCTCTGACTGTAGTACTTCTATTCCATCCCCGGGCCAAATTTACATAGTTATAAAACAATCCTTTAATTCGGCAAGATGAGACACCTTCAAGGCATTCTAGACTAGAAAAATATTCTGGGACATCCATCTTAGTAAAACTAAGTTTAATATATTTCAGCCAGGTGATTTCTAAAGAATTTTCCAGGGCCAAACAGTCACTCAGAATTTGGATACAGAAATGGGCTTCAGGATTTTCCAGATTTTAAACCAAAGTAACAACAGCTGCAGTTAGTTTTAAGTAATCTTCCAATTTAGTTAAGTTCAATTCTTTGTGCCAAAATAAGGCAGGAGTCAATTGTGGAACAGTCAGAAGGCTTCTTAAAACACTTTTCGCAATTATTTGGAGGGGTTTACTATTGGAATGACCCCAAACACCAGCACCAAACAAAACAATAGAGAGACATTTACTTTTGAACACACACAACAGTTCTTCTATTTGCTTACGCCCTATTCTTTTAGAAAATCTAAACACAGCAGCAAGTGACTTTTGAAATTAAAGAGCTCTGATATTCAACAGAATCTCCAATTAAAATCAACATCCATGGGGACTCCTAAACATGTAAAATCTGGAGTTTTTATAACTTCATTACCCCCTAAAAATGTTTTCTTGTTTTGTCTAACTTTGGTCCACCTTTCATTATAAATGATTTGGTTCGATTTGTCTTAAGTTACAAATTTCAAATAAAACTATTAAAAGCATCAAGTAAAGTTTGGAGTCCATTAGCAGTTCTGGCTATGAGTACTGCATCATCTGCGTAGAGTAAGAGAGGGACATATCGGGAGGCAAACTTCAGCAAGTCTCTCCCCACACCACACAGATGAGCCTCCAGACCATTTATGTAAATTAAAAAGAGAAAGTGGGGGGGGCGTGGCTAGCGCCCGAGGAAGATGGCGGCTCTCCCGTGACTTGCCTGGGGACGCGGGGCAGTCTGAGGGATTTTCCTACGCTGGCTGTGTCATGAATCACCGCTAAATGAAGGACTGACAATCGGAACATTGGCGCTACAAGGTGATAGATATTTTAAATCTATTCTGAGGTGAATAGTCTTATCTTTCTTCATCGCGCCTTCAGCTGCTGCTCTGGTAACCGTCACCGCCTCTCCAATGCTTCGCGCGCTGAGGGAACAGCTTTCACCGTGAGGCGCGTATTTGCCCTTAAAGATTATATTCTTTCACCGGCAGTGAGGAGGCTCTTCAACAAAGGCAGTCATTTATAAGCTAAGCAACGCTTTCAGGTCTGGCCGTGTATTGAAGCGCAGTGCCCCCTTCCTGCTCCTCATAACGCTCTGAACCAGTTGAACAGAAGTAATTAATTTAAAGTTGCCAGCGCGGAAATTCGCTTCTAAAGCGCGGTGATGTTTCTTCAGAGCCGGCAATGAAGTATTTATGACAGGAAACTACCGAGTAAAGGTCGGAATTCAAGGCTAAGGCATGAAGTGAATTTTGACCTTATGTCGACCCACAACGCCAGCCTGCATGCTGAGGAGATTATTTTCAATGCACATTGTGTCTTTCTAAGTGGCAGTACCTCATTTATTTACTGACTTTCACCTATTGACATGAGATTATTTTCATCGTTGCTGAATTTCTTCAAAAGCAGAAATGTTTTATTCATTTAATGACCTGATTATGGACGTTTCATACTAATAGTCATGTAGAAAAGTGTTTTTGGTCATTAATTTCATGCGCTTTTATTAACAGGTTTTGGATGGGCATTTCTGTAACCATGTTTTTACGTTGCTAAAATATGCATGCGCTAACTTCTACATTTCTTAACTGAGCTCTTCTCAGAGCCTACAATATTCATGAGTACATCACGAGACTCTTTATTCAAAATGGTTCTTTTAGAAATCATATTAAGCTAAGCATATGGTATGGTTTGCATGGGCTTAAACATGTTCTTGCAATACATTGTGGTGAATTACATTTCATACATGTAATCTCTTCCCTTTAAGCAGATAAGATATCACCTTTATATATCACTCCATGCCTATTGGTAAATATATGTGTTGATATTGTACCCTACGCCAAAGCGGGCAAATTCTGTTATAGTGTGCCCAGCACACTGTTATTGAGTGAAACTGCGCACTTACATTATACTTTACAGTTTTACAGAATCTTTTCTATATAGGCTTTAATTCTTCCCATTGCATGGGGAGGTTAAAGAGTTTCTTCATTACAAATATCCTCATATCGTAGATTTCTTGTCCATTCAAGGCCACGTGTCAACTTCATTAGAATGGAAGTCTCCCAAGCGTCACTGCCCAAAACAACTGCTTCTTCGACTACGACTCCTGGCACCTCTTCTAATATTAAGGCAACAACTAAACGCCTTAAGCAAAATCCACCTTCTCCACCGAAGCCCTCTACGCCTGTCTCCATGGATCTCCTTCTGGAGAAATTCGAGCTCTGAGACCATTTGTCGAGGAGACAAATTCTAAAATACAAATCTTAACTGATGGATGGGAAAAGTTGGAGGAAAGAGTCACTGAGGTTGAACATAATGTGGAAACCCTCAGTGCATGTTGTAACAAGGTAGACATCTTTCACTCCCAAATTACATCCTTGCAAAAACAGGTTGAAAACATTGAAAACAGAAATAGACGTAACAACCTTCGCATTTATGGCCTATCGGAAGGAACAGAAGGATCGGATCCCATATCCTTCTTTCAAAAATTTCTACCGACTGTACTGAATTTACCGGAGGGCACTAATCTTAATATACAACGTGCCCATAGATTGGGCCCAACGCATTCAACACCCTCAAGCACGAAGAGACCGAGAGGAGTTATATTGTATTTCCTTGAGTATACGGATCTTCTTAAAGTGCTTTCTGCAGTTAGGCTCCTGAAGCGTATCTCATTTTCAGGTCACCAACTATTTTTCTCGCAGGATTATGCCAAGTCCACAGCAGATAGACGCAAGGAATTCCTCGACATGCGCCCAGCATTGCGCTCAATTAGAGCACGTTTCGGATTACTTCATCCTTGCTTGTTTAAAGTCACTCTCAACAATAACACCACGACTTATGAGGACCCAACAAAGTTGAGGAGTTTCCTCAGAGCACAATGCCCAGAAAAGATGGACATTTCAAGCACTCGCTTCAAATAATTTCTATTTTTGGAGTATATTTCATTAGGGATCAAATCCTCAATGTGTTGTTTCAATTACAGAAGTTTAGTATAGTTTTGCCATGATATAATGGCTTCTTTTGTTCTCATCACCCTCCAAATATTTCTTCCTCCGTTATATATTGGAATAGGGTTTAGCGTTTCGGTATGTAGTTCACTTACAGAATTCTGAAATGGATTTCTGCCATGGTATAATAGTTTGTTGTTTCTCATTGCCTTTTTCCATTTCAGGTTATAATCTTGTAGTCTCTGATGTCATAATGTGTCATAACATGTTTTCTCCTGTCTATATTTACCATTTTTTGTTCCTTTTTGCACAGATACTAACCTCATGTGCGTGACCTTTTAGTTTTGATTGTTCTTTACATCCCGAAGTCTCCCCCGCCTCACCTCATGGGGTCTGGGAACGTCATCGTTCCATGTGGTCTCTTCCCCCATTCTTCCATTGTTTTGACCTCTATGTGAATATGATCCTTTTTTCATATTCTTCTTTACAGCTCTTACCTCTTCTTCTTTATTCTTTCCGCCTTCTTCTTATCAAACATGTTTCTGTCATTTTCCTCTTTCTCTAACCTCGCTTCTTCCTTTTCCTTTTCTTTATCTTTTCTATTCCTTCAGTTTCTCTCAAATGGTTTTAACTTTTAATATCTTCGTACATATTATAAGGCTTACTCCAATGTTTTTATTGTTGATTTTCCCACAAGTAATATTGTTCATAATATACAAGACTTTATTGGTTCACTTATGTTTTATTACTTTCATCTCACAAATGTTTTTGAAAATTGTCACATGGAATGTCAGAGGCTTGAACTCCCCCATTAAGAGACGGAGAGTCTTATCTCACCTCTCCAAATTAGATGTTAATATTGCGTTATTGCAAGAATCACATCTCACAGATGTCGAATCATTAAAACTCAAAAGAAATTGGGTTGGTGAAATCTTTTTCTCACCAGGAGATGGCAAAAGGAATGGGGTAATAACTCTTTGTCACAAATCATTGAATGCCAAGCTTGTATCCCAAGAATCCGACACAGAGGGTAGGTGGATTCTCACTAACCTCCTGTTGGGGAAGACTCCTTTGTCTCTACTTAACATTTATGCCCCTACAAGTGGTGATACCACGTTTTGGTCTCGTATATCTCAGGTATTGCTCAAACACTCATCAGAAAACTTTATTCTTGCAGGAGACTGTAACCAGGTGATGGACCCTTTTATTGATAGGAACTCCAAATCTCCCTTTATCCCAAACACACCACACAAGGTTTTCACACGAACTATTCAACAAAGAAACTTATTAGACTCATGGCGTCTCTGCAATCCATCCACAAGAGAATACTCTTTTTCTCCTCTCCACATCAAACACAATCTCGAATTGATCATATTTTTATTTCACGCAACATCTCCCAATCCTTACGTTCTGCTGACATAGGCCCTATACTCATCTCGGATCATGCACCGGTTTCAATTCAATTAGACATTTTAAATCATTCCACATTACCAAAAAATGGCGTTTCAATAACTCCTTACTCCTTGACCCCAATTTTACTTCATCTTTTACCTCTTTCGCTCAGGAGTTTTTCACATTAATTTAACGAATGATGTCTCCTTTCATACGGTGTGGGACGCTTTTAAGGCCACCGCTCGGGATTTCATCATTAGATTTGTGACAAATAAACGTAAAGTCTCCCGCATATTACATAATACACTTCTAGCTAAGATTAAAAAACTTGAGCACTCCTTCCATACCTCCAAGTCGAAGGATTCTCTTAAAGATCTCATTAATGCAAAAATCGCCTTTAACGAATCCACTACAGAACAGGCTTCCTATACTTACTGAAATCCTCAGCGAAATATTATGGCGGCCAAAACAAATCAGGCAAACTTTTGGCCAATTACCTAAAGATCAAACAGCAGAAACTTCATATTGATTCCATTATAGATGATAGCCAAGCATCGAAATTCAAAGACACTGAAATACTTCAAGAATTTGTACATTTCTACCAATCCCTTTACACACCAGAAAACACACCTTCAGATACAGACATTTCCCAATATTTCTCCACGATTCAAAAACATATTAATCCCCAATTAGACTTAGCCCCTTTGGAAGCTGAAATCACACAAGAAGAATTATTAAATGCTTTAAAAACCCTTAAAAAGGACAAGGCCCCAGGCCCAGATGGCTTCACAGTAGAATTTTATTTACAGTTTGTTCATCTATTACTCCCACACTTGCACACTCTTCTCTCTTCCTTTATTGCTTCTAGTAATTCCACTGGCTCTTTTTCCGAAGCCTTGATTTGTCTAATACCAAAGACTGAAAAGGATTTACGTTACTGTAAGAATTATAGACCCATATCCTTAGTTAACGTAGATTATAAAATTTTCTCGAAAGCCCTAGCACTAAGATTAGAACCATATCTTCCAATGCTGCTTGGAAAGGAACAATCAGGTTTTGTCAAAGGTCGCAACATCACTGACAATACACGCCTATTCTTTGACATTTTATCTAAATCATCACATTATCCAGACTCCTTGGCGGCAATTGCGTTAGATGCAGAAAAGGCCTTTGATAGAGTTTACTGGCCTTTTATCTTCCACGCTCTCAAGTGGTTTGGATTTGGGCCTCAAATCATTTCGTTAATATCCTTACTTTACTCCGAACCCAAAGCCGCCATATCTACCAATGGACTCATCTCCCCCTACTTTAATCTTAAACGAGGAGTGCGCCAGGGATGCCCCTTGTCCCCTTTTCTTTTCAATTTGGCCTTAGAACCCTTTCTCTCAAGAATACGTCAAAATAACTCAATCACAGGTTTTGCCTCAGACCCCCAACAAATTAAACTGTCAGCCTATGCTGATGACATTTTAGTTTTCCTCTCTCAACCACAATCGTCACTAACTGCTTTCATGGGAGAGGTGGAGACCTATGGATTGGTATCTGGCTATAAACTGAATGAAGGGAAATGTGAGATATTACCCTTAACCAAATACACCTATAAGGAAGATTTTAAGATCTCCAACTTTACTTGGAACCCTAAACATATAAAATATCTTGGCATTTGGTTCTCTCCCTCTATAAAGACATCTATCTCTTTAAACATAGACAAATGTTCTGCTAAACTCAAAACATTGGTCGCAAGATGGCATCCCCTTCATCTTTCCTGGTGGGGTCGTTTAGACACAATCAAAATGATGTTGACTCCGGTAGTTTTGTATACCCTTTCCAACATTCCACTTTCCATCCCATCTAAATTCTTTCAAAAGATCAATTCTATTTTGACTTCTTTTCTATGGAACAGCTAAAAAATCAAGAATGGCATTACAGAAATTAACAAGACCAAAATCTGAAGGTGGGGCCAATTTCCCTCATTTCTCTAATTATCACAAGGCCTTTCAGCTACGACAGTTATCGAACTGGATTGCTAATCAATCTGAGGATAAACCTCTCTGGGTGGATCTTGAGACCTCATTCTTAGCTCCCTTTTCATTTCAGGAATATCTCTCCTTTACTCGCAAACCACAAAAGCTCTCTACCCCTATAATCAAGCATTCCTGTAGATTACTGTCCACTGCACCCCACTTAATGATACATAATATAGATACTTTTCTCAACTCCTCAATTTGGCACAACAAACACATCCTTCTCAATAGGAAACCTATATATTGGAAGGTTTGGAGAAACAAAGGCCTACTTTGGGTTCATCAATTTTTTGATCAAGGCACACCCATTCAATTTACGCAATTACAAACTCTTTACCATTTGCCTTCTTCTTTTAAACTCAAATTTTCGACTTTGCAGAACGCAATACTTGATACTTATGCTAAACTCAAATCTTCACCTTCCTCACACTCCCACCCCCTTTTCCCATGGCATAACCTTTTGCACATAAGCCCCAAAGCGTCCACCATTTATTCCCGTTTAATGATACCTCCTGGGATACGTGACAAAACCAAAGTGGAACTCTCATGGGAAGCAGATTTGAGAATGGATTGGCCCATCTCTTTTTGGAACAGAATCTGGACGAAACTTAGGAAATCATCCAGAGCGGCCAGTGCAACACAAACTCTCTTCTTTATTTACAACAGATTGTTTCTTACCCCCACGCACTTACATAAAATTCACAGCACAAATCTTAACACCTGCTGGACATGTTCCCAGGTCAACGCCGATCTCCATCACATGCTGTTCACATGTCCACATGTTCTTATATTTTGGAAGCAGGTCTGGCACCAAATCAACACTATATTTCACACCACAACTCCCTCTCCCCCACAAACATTTTTCTAGGCAGTTTAATACTGGATTGGAAAGCGAGTCAATCCCAGCGACCACTTATTGATTTGTTAATAGCTGTAGCTTTTCAGCAAATATCAAAAAACTGGAAAGATTCCTCTAAATTATCCTATTTAGCTTGGTGGTATGCTGTGTGCCACAACCACCGCCTTGATACAGCACTCGTCCATCCTATCTCTCTTGCTACAAGACGCTCTCACCTCTGGGGTCCACTCACACAATTTCTAGATGATACCGTGAAGAAAACTTCTCTACCTGCTCCCACACAACAAGAGGTTACCAAGCCTCCTTGACTTCCGATTGATTGTCTATAATTATACTTGATTTATCATCTCTATAATAATTTTTAAAATTGTGTATTTTTGACATATACTGTTATTTATGATTTCTGTGAACCTTTGATTGTATTCATATCTCTTATATATTATCCTTTTACCATTCTAGTGGATATTATATATTATTATTATTCTTTATTGTACTTTTATGTATTTATGTATTAACAAACAAATGTATATATACGAAGTATTGTTCTTTTTATGATCATAGTAATTCTCTTTTCAATAAACCTTTTCTTGAACTTAAAAAAAAAAAGAGAAAGTGGGCCAAGATGCAACCTTGTCTTACCACTGCTAAAGAGGGAGATTCATCTGTAAGCTGCCCATCCCTACTAAATCGTACCTCACCTGTGGTGTTCACATGGAGCCTACAGATCAAGTTGATGATAGCACTTTCAATCCATAAATCAGCCATAATGGCCTACAATTTAGCTCAATCTACTGTGTCGGAAGCACATGTTAGGTCCATAAAAGCAAGATGGACCAAACTTTTTTAACTTGGTATATTTTTGTAGGATCAGGGACAGATTCAGGGATTGTTCAAGAGTTCCTAAGCCGGGTCGAAAGCCGAATTGAACATCTGAGAGTGCTCGAGATTACATTGTCCAGTCCTCCAGTTTAGCCAAAATCACCCTGCCCAAGATTTTTACAGCGCTGTGATGGAGCGAGGTAAATAAAAATGTTTGGAACCCCCTAATATTCATGCTAATAAACTAATGTTATTCATTGTTTGACCGACTAATCAACATTTTATATAAGTGGTAACGGCAATTTATGTGCAAAGTTAACCTATTTACAATTGTGAAAGTGAAATAATATTAATATAATGGTTTGCGTACTAATTAGAGTGAAATTGCATGATTTGTGCTATGTAGTAAAATGTTTTGTGGCAAAAGAATGCAGATGGTAAGTAAACATGGCTTTAAATGTCGCTTTTGCTAGGTAACACCTAATTGGGGTACTTAGAATGACGGGTGGGAAACAGAAATGCTTATTTTCTTTATTTTAATTATGATTGTGTTTGTTTTCATGATAGTTCGTTCGGGCCTGCTAGGCCGTGCTGTAAAAATGGCTGCCGAGGCAGATGGGCTTAATGCGCAGACGCAAAGATGGCTTCCAAGCGAAAGAAAGCCGCAGAAGTATATCACGTGGAGTGCGAGTCGAGCCCAGAGTGAGAAGTGTCAAGGTCGGACTGACCTGACATGAGGGGTATGCCAAGAAAGACTCAGCGTGAATCCGTGAGAACAGGGGACGAGTAGCCGTGAATTAACAATGGACTGTTTAAAATAGGTTGCGAGAGAGAAGAAACATTTAATGAACTATCAATCGGATTGCTATTACCCAAAAGCCGTGTGAAAGGATAAAATCATAAACAATTTCAGAACCGGTTTGAACAAGGAGGACAATGAGGTGATGCTTGCCACCCCTCCAATGGACCAATTAGCGTGATTCTCGCCCCCAAAGATTGCAACTTTATGTTTAGTAAGCTAGTAGTAGGGTATAAGAGGACCTATTCTTAAGTAGGAGGAGCGCTATTCATGCATAATTTTTGAGCACTGAACATTGATGCTGAAGAAACTGATGCTATTTTCTATAGGCCATTTTCTAATAAGAAACTTTCATTTTTGAACTCTAAACTTGACTGGGGAAAGGAACGAGATCGATGCGGGAAATCTGTATAGGAGGTCCATCGAGGAGGCCTGTTTAGCGGGACAGACAGTCAGTTTTGGGAATTCCATGCTGTGATTATCTGCTTTGGTGAACTTTTATTCTTCATCTAAAAGGGGTATGCATAAAATTCTTTCTAAAGCTTATTTCTTATAACGATTTGAAATGTATTAAAACGATTAATAAAATTGAATCTTATTCATGCATTTAAAGAAAGTAGATAAACTTTATTATAATTAAAACTACGAGTCTGTGGTTCTTTAGCTCATTAATAAGTATAATGTTTTAATAGGTTTTGAATGTGATTGAGCTGGTCTTAATCACCATCAACTTATTCTACTAGTTGGTCCATCGACCAAAGAGCGGAATACCTTGATGTCTTAGAACCGACAGGATTAAAACTGATTATGTATGATGTTTAAGAAAATATCTTGTCAATCTTAATAAGGTATCCCGTTCCTCCAGCAAAACATATTCTTCTCTTTGGTAGTAGTGGATGTGACCCAGGGAAACAAATTGAGAGAGTGTATGGTTATGCGGTGTTATGGGCCCCACCGTCATAAGGTATAGTTGTTGTGATCTTTTACCTGGAGGTTATGTCCAAAAGAGAAGAATTTATATTAGTCGCCCTGGATCAGATTTCTTGGTAGCAGAGTTATGGTTACTATAGATTAGTTTGGTGATTATTGATTATTGATTATTTCATGTCTAACACTTCATGTCGAATTGTGTTATGTTATATGTAAGTCGGAAATTTTGAAGCTTCCGGGAAGTAGGAAGTGGACACCGTGGCAAGAGAAGTCACATGGAATAGTGCATTGTCTGATTTTTCAAATTGGTGATAACACAGGTTGTGTTATGATAGGGACATTTTCTGTATAAAACGTGTATGAGTGAAATAGCAACCGGTTTTCTTGTGAAACTCTGGCCTTAATTCTCAGGAGCAGTGTAGTCTCCACATGTGTTTTATCCCCTGAGAAACGGGTTTATCCCTTGCTTGAAAGAAGGGTAAGGTAGAGGGAAGTGCTACACTTATCGAACAAAACAGTATTCTTGTAAGATAGAGTAAGCTATCTCTTTTGTTTAGCGAAAAACAGACAATGGAAATGTGTTTTATGTCGTAACTAATAAAATATAGTCAAGAACAAACTGCCGATAAATTTTGTAAAGGAGGGGTCAGGAGTAGAACTGACGTTCACAAAAGACCGCGCTGGGATTGGCCAGTGTTCGGGAACACGAAAAACGCCCTGATTGGTGCGTTAGTGTGAGACGCACTGGGATAGGTCTGAAGAGTAGTGACATAGAGGCTTCGGATTGCTGCGTTAGTGTGAGACGCGCTGGGATAGGTCCGAATAGCACATAGAGAACAGAGCAGAGATGTGAGTTTGCAGAAGAAAAAGAATCGTGAAATATGGCTTATCATGAGTATTGTAAAGAGAAACCGTCATGGATGGCGAAAATTAAGAACTTCTTTAAGAAGGACAAAAAGGTAGTGACTAGAGAGGGACAAGTAATTCCTCCGCCGAAAACGCCAGCTTCTCATATGATGCTGAAATATGGTTACCATACTTGCATTTGGTTAGAAAATTGGACAAAATATACTCAGAATGATGGAGTATTGGCTTTTCCACAGAATGGTTCATTTAGCATAGCTGTACTTCGAAATTTGAGAGAGAAAATGATGAAACTTGAGCCAAGACCTAGACAGACACAGTTTGAAGCGTTAGGTGAGTGGGAAGACGAGATGTATGAACGAGAAAGATACAGAGGTGCAAAGAATTATAGTTTAGTTCCTGGAAGATTATGGGGAGTGAATCACGAGGACAGGATGAAGCGTTGGAGATATGCTAACATGACAGAGGGTTTGTTTCCAGCCTTACCAGTTGAAGAGGGTACAGGAAGGAAGTGTACAGAGAAAAAGAAACATACAGTTACAGAGAGGTACGGGTATGGAGGTAGCAAGACAGAGGATGAATTGCTGGAAGATATTTTAAACAGAAAACCACCTCCATATCAACAGAATTCTGCGGTGGTGACACCCAATGCACCGCCAATGGAAACTGGGAGGAATAAAAGTCCAGAACGAAGGTACGATATAAATAGGTCAAATGAACAGTTAGAAACTCCACAAAGTGAAAAGTCTGACAGTGGCAATGCAGCTGAATTAGCAAAAACCACAAGAGAATTAACTGAGAAAATAAGAGAGTTAACAATGAACATGGAAGCTGTGACTGTGCCAGTGACAATAGGACCTGTAATACCAGTTTTTGAGAACCAGAGAATAGATGAGCATTCCTTAACCATCCCGATGAACTCAAATATGCAGAGAATGAGAGAAGGGATAAATACAGAAACCGGAGTGGCAAGAGATTTTGTCAGATTGTATAGACCGAGTCCGCCTACTAATCTGACAGTAAATGAGAGTGAGATAAAAAGGATTCCTATGGGAACTGAGTCTGCATCAGAAACGCCAGAGAGGAACAAAAATTGGATAGAAATAAATAGTACACCTGTAGGTCCAACTCCAGAAGAATTAAACGAGTGGATGAGAAATTTTCAAAAGAAAGAAACAGAACCGCAACCATTAGATGTAATAAGGCTAAAGATAGATATGAAAGAGTTGATTTTAGGGACTATTGGTACAGAAAAATTGAAAACATACCAGGATGATGAGATAATGTTCTTGTGTAAGAGCATTACTTGGAGAGCTAGAAATTTACATGAAAAATTGGAAGAGGTAGCGAATGAGTTAGGAGTAGAATTTGTAAAAGTCAGGAGTTTGCAGAAACCGTATAGGGTAGATTTTTGTGAGAAAGATATAGAAAATCTGAACACATCAGGACGATTAACCCAGATAAAAGAGCTGATCGTTTTGTTGAGAAAATGGAGTGATGTGGATAGATGGAGGAGCAGGTGGAGCAAAAGAAATGAGAGAACAACCGTCAAAGCGTCTTTGGCTTTTGCGGTGACAGACAAGGAATCAGTCGTACGGGAGTATCCAATGAGAGAAACCCCAGGAGGTAGTTATGTGCATGTTCCATGGTCCAGACAAGATATATTGTCACTTACAAATGACTTTCCAAAATTGAGAGAAAAGCCCGTAGAGTGGTACAGACAAGTGGAAAGGTTTGTCAAGGTTTCGAAAGTGTTAAGGGTAGATTTGGATGGATTATTTGACATTGTGGTACCAGCAGATTTATGGACAGAATGCAAGATTACCATTGATTGGCCGACAGTAGAATATCCTAGAGACGCAAAAACAGGAGCGCCAGGTCCAGAAGTAATGAGGAAGTATGAGCAGGTTATTACATTTTTGAAAAACAAAATTCCACCCAAAGAAACTGATTTGGTAAAGATTGACAGAACTACGCAAGAGAGTAAGGAGTCTGTACATGCCTATTATTAAAGACTACTTTTGGTTTTCAAACAGTATAGCGGTTATGAGACTCTGAGTGAGAAGGACATGAGTCATTTTGTATATAGATTTGTTTATGGACTGAGACCAGAAATAAGTGAAATGATTAAGCAGCACATGTTATGCTGGCAGAACAGTACAGTGGACGAGGTGCTGAGATATGCTAAATACTGTAGCGATGATATTGAGTGTAGACAGCGTAAATTAAAAGAAAAGGCAAAGTGGGCACAAGTGAAGGTTGCAGAAAAACAAGAAGCTCAATTGAATAATCAAATTAATGAGACAGGACAGACTAAATCCAAACCGAATATAGGTAAAGGAAAAGGTCAAGTAAGTATAGAAGAGGCAAAGAAAAAATGGCCATGCCACAATTGCGGAAAATTAAGGCACTGGAGAAACGAGTGTAAATTTCCTCCAAAAGCGAATACGGAAAATCAATCATTAAATCCACAGGTGCAGAGTGAGGTGAGTTACCAACAGCTGCAGCAACCGCAGGTAGTTACTCAACAGAGTCAGGTGCCACAACCACCACTTCCCAAGAGTGTAAATCCTCAGAGATACAGTGCAGAGACAGGATTCTACGGAGTAGAGCAGGTAACACAATTGCCGCGCGCAGCTGCGATATCGCAGTATTGGCTACGACAGGATGGGAATGAGTCGGATGAAAGTTTATGACGGTGCCTAGGAGAGGAGGAAGAGTGCGTACTTGGCGCAACTCTAGAGGTAGATCAGTCAGGTCCATTTGTGGATGGAGAAGTGAATGGTGCAAATGTTACATTCCTTGTGGACACTGGAGCTACCCGTTCTACTGTTAGGTCAGTGGAAATTCCAAACCTTCCTCTCTCAGGTAAACATATCCAAGTTGTAGGTGTTTCAAACCAGCAGATTAAAGCGCCTCTTACCAAGTTAGTAGAGGTGAAAGTTGGACCATTCAGAGAAATGCACCGATTTGTGGTGTGCGATTACAGTCCTGTAAACTTGTTAGGACGCGATCTACTTTGTAAAATGAATTGTACCATTTATTGTACCCCGGATGGGATTGCATTTCAGACACCAGATGAAGATGTACTGTATAAAATGACAATGGCAGAACTAGAACCAGGAGTGAATGACATGTTTCCTGTGTTTGATGTAGAGAAAATCCCAATTGAGTTAAAAGAAACAGTCAAACCTGAGGTATGGGATTTTACAGGCGAAGACATTGGGTTAATGAGAGGAGTAGACCCAGTAAAAATAACTGTAAGAGAAGGAACAAATTATCCAAATACTCCGCAATATAAATTGACGCCAGAAATTATCGAAGGAATAACGCCTGTAATCAATAAAATCATTGAACAGGGAATCTTGAAAGAAATAATGAGCAGTCCATGTAATTCACCTATAATGGGTCTGAAAAAGCCCAATGGGACATATAGGATAGTGCAAGATTTACGAAAGGTCAATAAAATTGTTGTTCCTTGTTGTCCAATTGTACCAAACCCTGCTGTAATACTGTACCAGATTCCACGCGATGCAGAATGGTACACAGTTATTGATTTGTGCCATGCGTTTTTCTCTATTCCGTTACACCCAGATAGCCAGCCATTATTTGCGTTCCGGTTCGGAAAGCGTATTTTGACATGGTGCCGAATTCCTCAAGGGTATACTGAAAGTCCCTCAATCTTTAATCAGATCCTAAAGAAATCGTTACAAGATTTAAAAATGCCTGAAAAATCTGTGATGGTTCAGTACATTGATGACCTGTTAGTGGCATCAAAAATCAAAGAAGCATGTGTTACCGACACAATTGCTTTGTTGAACCACTTAGCTGAAGGTGGACATAAAGTGTCTCCGTCTAAATTACAGTTTTGTCAACAAGAAGTTCAATACCTAGGTCACAAGATTGAAAAGGGATTGCGAAAGGTAACGACAGAGAGAATAAAGATTATCCGAGGAATGAGAGCTCCAATGACACAAAGAGAGGTGAGAATGTTCCTTGGAATGGTTGGGTATTGTCGACAGTGGATAAGTGGATTTTCATTAATTGCAAAACCTTTACAGCGATTGGCGAAAAAGGATGTTAAAGATCCGTTTGAATTGAATGACGAAGAAATGAAAGCCTTCAAAGAACTAAAAACGAGACTGTGTGAAGCACCGGCACTGGGAATGCCTGACTATGAAAAAGAATTTGAGCTGTACTGTAGTGAGAGAGATGGATGTGCACTTTCAGTTTTGGTGCAAACACATGGAAAAATGAAAAGACCTATTGCATATTTTTCAGCTGTTTTAGACCCAGTGGCAAAGGCGTTGCCTGGATGTCTGAAAGCAGTAGCTGCTACTTGTGTGAGTCTGGAACAAAGTGAAGGCATAGTGATGGGATATCCATTGAGAGTGTATGTTCCACACTCTGTTGAAATTCTCTTGACAAGAACCAAAACTCAATACATGACACATAGTCGGCTGACTAGGTATGAAAAAGTGATTTTGAGTGCAGACAATGTAACCATTGACAGATGCACAAGCGTGAATCCTTCGACATCATTGCCGGATGAAGGGAGTGTGGTAGACAAAGATGAAGTTGATCATAATTGCTTGGATGTACTTGAATAGTGTACGAAACCAAGGCCGGACATTAAGGACGAGCCCTTGAAAGAATCAGATTATGTGATGTTTGTGGATGGTTCATGCCTGAGGACAAGTGAAGGAGTTTTGAGTGCGGCGTATGCTGTGTGTACAGTAGCTGCAATAATGGAAGCATCTTGTTTGAGAGGGATATGTTCCGCCCAAGTGGCTGAGCTGATTGCTCTGATTCAAGCGTGCAAATTGGGAAAGAATGTCCGAATTACAGTGATCACAGATAGCCAGTGTTAGACCTGGCATCCTTGGCGTGGGTCTCCCTTCCATTTTTTATGATGCCTCCTATGTTACCGATCCATTTTTGCTGGTGTTAGATGCTTTGGGCACTGTGCCACTGCTATTCAGTGCCACAGTGCAAGTGCTCCCTATGATAAATTGCGTTATGTATTAGTGACTCCATGATTGGATGATTGGTTTACTTGTCAGTCCCTAGTACAGTGCACTTAGTGTGCCCAGGGCTTGTAAATCCAATGCCGCTGGTGGGCTTGCAGCACGGGTTGTGCCACCCACAGAAGCGGCTTGTAAAATGTGCCTCAGGCCTGCCATTGCAGAGCCTGTGTGCAGCCTAGGGCTGCCATGTCGACTTGGTGAGTACACCCACTTACCAGTCCCTAAACCTTCCCTTTACGGCATGTTGGTCACCCCTAAAGTAGGCCCTAGGGCAGGGTGCATTGTAAGTACAAGGTAGGACATGCCCTGGTGTGTGTGGCATGTCCTAATAGTGAATTACAGCCATTTTCGTTTTTCACTATTGCAAGGCTACCTGCTCCCCATAGGCCAGAATGGGCAGACTGACTATTACACCTTATAGTCAGAACTGACCCAGGGAACATGGTAGAAAAACGAATTTAGTATGCCTGAACTCAGAATGCTAAAATACATCTTTTAGTGAAGTTGGTTTTAACATTCTGTGTTTGAAAATACCCCTTTTAGAAAGTGGGTATTTTCTTGCCTAAACTTCCAAGCCTGCCTCTGCTAGGTTGTGTATTCCTTGTCTGGAGATTGAGTGACAGGGGCTGGGGGTGGCTACAGGAGACAGGGTGAGTCAGCACAGGGCTGAATAGAAAGATCTGCATCCAGAGTGGAGGGAGGAGTTGCACCTGGGTCTGAATAGGGCTGTGCCTGCCTTCCACAATGCTGGCTCCACCTCCTGCCGGGCGGCTGAGCACCCTGCCCCACATTCTGAAAGGAAAGAAGGAGACAGAAAAACAAAGTGCTCCAGGACTGACCAGAACTGGTTTTGGGCTGGGCAGAGGCCTCTCTGCCTTCAGAGAACAAAGGAAAACTGTGTATAAAAAGGGGACCCAGACCCCTAGGAAATTAGATCACTTTGGGAAAACAAGAAGAAACCTTTGCTGAGGAGCGGAACCAAGAAGGAACTGAGGAGAAGACTATCCCTAAGCTAGAGGGATCTGCCTGCAGTGGTTGCCTGACTGCCAAAGGAAGGAGAAAGGACTTTGTGTGCACTTTTATTCAACTTGTAAAGTATCTCCAAGGGCTTGAGAAAAGAGCTTGCCTCCTGCTGAAGTCTCAGGGACAACAGACTTCAACCACCAGCTCCCCAAGAATCCTTTGGAAGTGCCTGCTGCTGTTTTGGGCCTTCTGAAGGGACTGCGTGTCGCAAGGAGCTGGAAGCGCGACTCAAGAGGAAGAAGCGTGTCGCCGTCGCTGCTGCTGCCGTCGCAACTCCGAAGGAGGGTGTCGCCGCTGTAGCTGTCGTATTGCACCGCATCGAGAGAAGCGTCCCGCAACGAAGAGGAAGTGTGTCGCCGTCGCTGCTGCTGCCGTCGCAACTCCGAAGGAGGGTGTCGCCGCTGTAGCTGTCGCATTGCACCGCATCAAGAGAAGAGTCTCGCATCGAGGAAGAAGCGTGTCGCCGTCGCAGCCGCTGCCGTCGCAACTCCGAAGGAGGGTGTCGCCGCTGTAGCTGTCGCATTGCACCGCATCAAGAGAAGCGCCTCGCATCCACGGAGAAGCGTGCCGCCGTCGGAGCTGCTGCCGTCGCATCACGAAACAAGGGTGTCGCCGCTGCAGTTGTCGCATCGAGCGGAAGCGTCTCGCAACGTCGGAGAAGAGGGTCGCCGCCAAAGCCGCTGTCGTCGCATCGCTGAACAAGGGTGTCGCCGCTGTAGCTGACGCATCGAGTCGAGACTTCTCGCAACCTCGGAGAAGCGTGCCGCATCAGGAAGAACTTGACGTCTTTATTTCTTTGCACCAGAACTTTGTCGCATTTCCATCGCTGCAACATTGCTTGTTGTGGAAGCGTCCCGCATCGTAAGGTACATTGACTTAAAGTGTCGCATCTTAAGAACTGAACTGAACTAAGCTAAAACTACCATTTTAAGTACAGTATTGTGGATTTTTGTCGTTATGGTCTTGTGTTAAAACTATATAAAGAATACTTATTTTTGATATAAAACCTTGTGTGGTGTCCATCTGTAGTGTGTCACTAGATTACTGTATGTGTTCACAAATGCTTTACACACTGCCTCTGAGATAAGCCTGTCTGCTCGTGCCAAGCTACCAAGGGGGTGAGCAGGGGTTATTTTAGGAGTGTACCCCTTTACCCTGACTAGAGGCGAGGGTCCCTATTTGTCACAAGTACCTAGCTGTGCCAACTAGAGACCCCCAATTCTAACATTGGTGGTCAGCGGTGGGGATTCTGGACTTGCATTTGTGACTCATGTACAGTGATTGGTGAACACTACTAGTGAGTGCAGACCAAAACGCGACCACATACTGTGGGTAGATTTGTTTTTCTAGGACGTTCCATTTTTGCCAAGTTTAACCATCATGGAAGACACAGCATCCATAGCATCTGTTGGTTCTGAGTGGGAAGAGGAGAAACTGGAATGCTACAAAGTGAGGCAGCTGAAGCACTTCTGCAAAAAGTTTAATGTTGCAATTACCGGGCTCACCAGGAGGGAGGAGTTCTACAAGGCGCTGAGGGCCTGGGTAGAAGCAAGGAAAACCCCTGAGACTGAGGAAGGGGAGAATAATGCAGATGTGCAGCTGGAAGGGCCAGTGGGTCCAGGGGAAAGGAAAGCACCTTCCCTAATAGGTAGCAGTGTTTCTGCCAAAGGCCTGTCCCCAGGAGAGCTGGAGGACAGGGAGAGAAATAGGATGCATGAGTTAGAGCTGGCCAAAATGAATGGGCAATTGGAAATTAAGAAACTGGCCCTAGAAGAAAAGAAAATGCAGCTTGAGCATGATAGAAGTTTGAGGGAGTTGGATTTGAAAGCTAGGAGCTTAGAAATTACTCCCTCTGGTGGCAGCACACCGTCAATACCTGTGGAATCTAGAGTATATATTCCTAAAGATGTGGTCAGGGAGTTTTTAAAAATGATGACATTGGGCAGTGGTTCAAGGCCTATGAGGTAGCCATGTCTTCCCACCGGGTCCCTGAGAAGGATTGGGGAGCGGGGTTGTGGGGACGGTTCCTTAGTGAGGGGCGGGACACACTGCTAGATTTGCCTTCTGATGTCCATAATTCATATCGCCACATGAAGGATGCTTTAATGTCTAGGTATGGTTTAACTCCTGAATTGTATAGGCAGAGGTTCAGGGGTTGCACAAAGATAGAGAACAGTACCTGGGTTGAATATGTCACTTTTTTCTGCAGAGCATTGGATGGTTGGGTGAAGGGTAGCAAAGTTGATGATTTTCAGGGGCTCCTTGATTTGATTGCATGGGAGCACTTGTCAAGTAACTGTTTTCCAGAGCTACGCCAGCACCTGATAGATAGCAAGCTGACTATCCCTAGGAAGCTTGCTGAGGAGAGCGGACTGCTGGGTCAGTACCAGGGTCCACAAGGGTCACGTGGGAGACTCAGCCAAGGGTGGGCAGGGTCCCCAGCAGAAGAGTGGGGGGACAAGGGTAAACAGAGGGAGTTCCAGAGAAGGCCCCAAAGTAGTCCCCAAGGGAACCAAGGGAAAGGTTCCCAGCCTCCCCCAGAAACCCACAGGAGCCCCGACAGGTCCACCTGTTCAAAGGGGACCCCTGAGATGCTACAAATGTGGGGACCTGGGTCACATAGCGAGTGATCCCAAGTGCCGCCAGTTTGGAAAAACCGCACCCCCTGGTGCAGCCCCCGGCAGATGGCTAGTGTAGCCCTGGGGGAGGAGATGGATGCCCCAGAGGGGTGGGGCCCCGCACAGATGTCCCTTGTCTCATTAGGAGACTGTGAGATGGTCCCCAAGACCCAGCTGCCTGATAACACTAAGAAATACAGGCAGTGGGTGACCATCAATGGCCATAGGGTGGAGGCTCTTAGAGATACAGGAGCCAGTGTGACAGCTGTCAAGTGTCACCTGGTGTCTCAAGAGCAGGTTGTCCCCCATGCATTCTATCCAGTTGTTGCCGCTGACAACACAGAGAGTCACTGCAAAGTGGCTCAGGTTCCCTTTGAGTGGGGGGTCTCTGGTACTCTTCAGGTAGCTGTGAGGCCCGCCATGCCTGTTGACTGTTTGTTAGGGAACGACTTGGAGAGCTCACCTTGGGCGAAGGTGGAGCGAAGTGCTCATTTGGAGATGTTGGGGTCTGCCTGACTGGGCGTGTGTGACCACCCGGTCCATGGCAGCAAGTAAAGGTGCTCAAGAGGACCTGGAGCCTGAGAGGGAGGCCCAGGTACCTGCCGTCACGAGAAGAGGCAGGGGCGCGGGAAACCGGCCCCCGAAGTTCCCACGGTCCAGGAGGAGGCGGACCCTGAGGGGGATGCCCTGGAGCCTACAGGGGAACAGGTAGCTGAACTGGGGGACCTGCCTGAGCTGACCCATTGGCAGCAAGAAGGAGGACCCTCCAGGGAAGAATTCTGCAAGGAGCAGAAAGAATGCCCTTCTCTGGTGGGTCTGCGGCAACAGGCTGCAGACCAGGCAACAGGTGATCAGTCTGGGTCACATTGGGTCTATTGGGAGAATGATCTCCTGTATACTGAGCCTAAGGTTGCTGAGCCTGGGTCAGCCCGTGTGCTGGTGGTACCCCAGTGCTTCAGAGCCTTCCTACTGGGGCTGGCTCATGATGTTCCATTGGCAGGACATTTGGGGCAGGACAAAACCTTTGATAGGCTTGTCACCCACTTTTATTGGCCCCAAATGCGCAGGAGTTCAGACACTCACTGCAGGACATGTCAGACTTGCCAGGCAAGTGGAAAGAGTGGGAGGAAGCGCAAGGCTCCTCTCCAGCCATTCCCTGTAGTCAGCACCCCCTTTGAACGGGTGGGTATTGACATTGTGGGGCCACTGGACCCCAAGACAGCCATGGGCAACAGGTTCATCCTGGTCTTGGTGGACCATGCCACCCGGTACCCGGAAGCCATACCTCTGAGGACAGTGACGGCCCCCGTGGTGGGACGAGCACTGATGGGAATTTTCTCCCGAGTGGGATTCCCTAGCGAGGTAGTGTCTGACCGGGGGACCAACTTCATTTCCAAGTATATGAAGTCCCTGTGGCAGGAGTGTGGGGTAACCTACAAGTTTACCACTCCTTACCACCCCCAAGGAAATGGATTGGTTGAAAGGTTCAACCGAACCCTCAAAGGCATGATTATGGGTCTTGAGGAACCTATGAGGCGTAAGTGGGACGTCCTCTTACCATGCCTGCTCTTTGCTTACCGTGAGGTGCCACAGAAATCTCTAGGGTTCAGTCCCTTTGAGCTTCTCTATGGACACCCAGTAAGAGGACCTCTAAGTTTGGTCAAAGAAGGCTGGGAGCAATCTCCCAGGAAACCTCCCCAGGATGTATACAGTTACATGCTGGCCTTTAGGAACCAAACTAGGCGTTTCAGGCAACTCGCTGAGGCGAATCTGGAAGCCAGCCAGGAGGAGATGAAGCGGTGGTACGACCAGAATGCCACTCTGGTAGAGCTTCAGCCTGGTCAGAAAGTGTGGGTCATGGCCCCAGTGGAGCCCTGCGCGCTCCAGGATAAGTGGACCGGACCCTTTGAGGTTGTAGAGCGCAAAAGTCCGGTTACCTACTTGGTGGACTTGCGGTCTCCCAGGAACCCCTTGAGGGTCCTGCATGTCAACCGCCTGAAGCCCCACTTGGAGAGGTCCCAAGTGGGCATGCTCTTAGCGACAGATGCTGGGATGGAGGAGGAGACCGAGCCTCTTCCTGACCTCCTGTCAGCCACAGAGCAAGATGGGTCAGTGGATGGTGTCAACCTCTCTTCCACCCTGACCCCTGAGCAACAGAATGACTGCCGCCAGTTGCTGGGGCAGTTTTCTGATCTGTTCTCCCTGGTTCCCGGTGTCACAGATTGGTGCATCCATGATGTTGACACTGGGGACAGTACACCTGTGAAGCACAAATCTTACAGGGTGACTGACAGGGTGAGAGCTTGCATCAAGGAGGAGGTCTCCAAAATGCTTGCGTTAGGGGTGATTGAGTCCTCTAACAGTCCTTGGGCCAGCCCAGTGGTCTTGGTCCCAAAGGCTGCCGCACCGGGTACCACACCAGAACTCCGGTTCTGTGTGGACTACCGAGGGCTCAATTCAGTCACCAGGACTGACGCGCACCCCATCCCCAGAGCTGATGAGCTCATAGATCGGCTAGGGGCTGCCCGGTACCTCAGCACGTTTGACTTGACGTCTGGGTACTGGCAGATCGCCTTGACCGATGGGGCAAGAGAGAGGTCAGCATTCTCCACACCAGATGGGCACTACCAGTTCCGGGTGATGCCCTTTGGGATGAAGAATGCCCCTGCCACCTTCCAGAGGTTGGTCAACCAGGTGTTGGCTGGACTGGACTCGTTCAGTGCCGCCTACCTGGATGACATCGCAGTGTTCAGCGCCAGTTGGGAAGAACATCTGCGCCACCTCTGGGAAGTGTTGATGGCGCTGCGGAGAGCAGGCCTCACGATCAAGGCGAGTAAGTGCCAGATCGGGCAGGGTTCCGTGGTGTACTTGGGACACCAGGTGGGGAGCGGCCAGGTGGCGCCCCTACAACCCAAAATTGAAACCATCCTGAATTGGGAACCCCCCAAAACCCAGACAGAAGTGAGGGCCTTCTTAGGACTCACGGGTTACTACAGGAGGTTTGTCTAGGGGTATGGCAGCATCGTTGCACCCCTGACAGGGCTGACTTCCAAGAAGCAGCCCAGGAAAGTGATTTGGACTGACACCTGTCAGAAAGCTTTTGAGGCCCTGAAAACTGCCATGTGCACGGCGCCAGTGCTCCTGGCACCCAACTTCTCCAAAGAGTTCGTAGTACAAACAGACGCTTCAGAGCATGGTGTGGGGGCTGTTCTGTCACAGATGAATGAGGAGGGCCTAGATCAACCCGTAGCCTTCATCAGTAGGAGGTTACTACCACGGGAACAGAGGTGGAGTGCTATTGAGCGTGAGGCATTTGCTGTGGTCTGGGCACTGAAGAAGCTGAGACCATACCTGTTTGGGACTCACTTCCGGGTTCAGACAGACCACAGGCCCCTCAGATGGTTGATGCAGATGAGGGGTGAGAATCCAAAGCTGTTGAGGTGGTCCATTTCCCTACAGGGGATGGATTTCACGGTGGAACACCGCCCTGGTACAGAACACGCCAATGCTGATGGTCTGTCCAGATTTTTCCGCCGTGTTAGACCTGGCATCCTTGGCGTGGGTCTCCCTTCCATTTTTTATGATGCCTCCTATGTTACCGATCCATTTTTGCTGGTGTTAGATGCTTTGGGCACTGTGCCACTGCTATTCAGTGCCACAGTGCAAGTGCTCCCTATGATAAATTGCGTTATGTATTAGTGACTCCATGATTGGATGATTGGTTTACTTGTCAGTCCCTAGTACAGTGCACTTAGTGTGCCCAGGGCTTGTAAATCCAATGCCGCTGGTGGGCTTGCAGCACGGGTTGTGCCACCCACAGAAGCGGCTTGTAAAATGTGCCTCAGGCCTGCCATTGCAGAGCCTGTGTGCAGCCTAGGGCTGCCATGTCGACTTGGTGAGTACACCCACTTACCAGTCCCTAAACCTTCCCTTTACGGCATGTTGGTCACCCCTAAAGTAGGCCCTAGGGCAGGGTGCATTGTAAGTACAAGGTAGGACATGCCCTGGTGTGTGTGGCATGTCCTAATAGTGAATTACAGCCATTTTCGTTTTCACTATTGCAAGGCTACCTGCTCCCCATAGGCCAGAATGGGCAGACTGACTATTACACCTTATAGTCAGAACTGACCCAGGGAACATGGTAGAAAAACGAATTTAGTATGCCTGAACTCAGAATGCTAAAATACATCTTTTAGTGAAGTTGGTTTTAACATTCTGTGTTTGAAAATACCCCTTTTAGAAAGTGGGTATTTTCTTGCCTAAACTTCCAAGCCTGCCTCTGCTAGGTTGTGTATTCCTTGTCTGGAGATTGAGTGACAGGGGCTGGGGGTGGCTACAGGAGACAGGGTGAGTCAGCACAGGGCTGAATAGAAAGATCTGCATCCAGAGTGGAGGGAGGAGTTGCACCTGGGTCTGAATAGGGCTGTGCCTGCCTTCCACAATGCTGGCTCCACCTCCTGCCGGGCGGCTGAGCACCCTGCCCCACATTCTGAAAGGAAAGAAGGAGACAGAAAAACAAAGTGCTCCAGGACTGACCAGAACTGGTTTTGGGCTGGGCAGAGGCCTCTCTGCCTTCAGAGAACAAAGGAAAACTGTGTATAAAAGGGGACCCAGACCCCTAGGAAATTAGATCACTTTGGGAAAACAAGAAGAAACCTTTGCTGAGGAGCGGAACCAAGAAGGAACTGAGGAGAAGACTATCCCT
This sequence comes from Calotriton arnoldi, assembly GCA_963921515.1. Taxonomy (NCBI): domain Eukaryota; kingdom Metazoa; phylum Chordata; class Amphibia; order Caudata; family Salamandridae; genus Calotriton; species Calotriton arnoldi. The sequence continues at coordinate 1,492,554 of CAWUFW010002969.1, forward strand.
AAGCTAGAGGGATCTGCCTGCAGTGGTTGCCTGACTGCCAAAGGAAGGAGAAAGGACTTTGTGTGCACTTTTATTCAACTTGTAAAGTATCTCCAAGGGCTTGAGAAAAGAGCTTGCCTCCTGCTGAAGTCTCAGGGACAACAGACTTCAACCACCAGCTCCCCAAGAATCCTTTGGAAGTGCCTGCTGCTGTTTTGGGCCTTCTGAAGGGACTGCGTGTCGCAAGGAGCTGGAAGCGCGACTCAAGAGGAAGAAGCGTGTCGCCGTCGCTGCTGCTGCCGTCGCAACTCCGAAGGAGGGTGTCGCCGCTGTAGCTGTCGTGTTGCACCGCATCGAGAGAAGCGTCCCGCAACGAAGAGGAAGTGTGTCGCCGTCGCTGCTGCTGCCGTCGCAACTCCGAAGGAGGGTGTCGCCGCTGTAGCTGTCGCATTGCACCGCATCAAGAGAAGAGTCTCGCATCGAGGAAGAAGCGTGTCGCCGTCGCAGCCGCTGCCGTCGCAACTCCGAAGGAGGGTGTCGCCGCTGTAGCTGTCGCATTGCACCGCATCAAGAGAAGCGCCTCGCATCCACGGAGAAGCGTGCCGCCGTCGGAGCTGCTGCCGTCGCATCACGAAACAAGGGTGTCGCCGCTGCAGTTGTCGCATCGAGCGGAAGCGTCTCGCAACGTCGGAGAAGAGGGTCGCCGCCAAAGCCGCTGTCGTCGCATCGCTGAACAAGGGTGTCGCCGCTGTAGCTGACGCATCGAGTCGAGACTTCTCGCAACCTCGGAGAAGCGTGCCGCATCAGGAAGAACTTGACGTCTTTATTTCTTTGCACCAGAACTTTGTCGCATTTCCATCGCTGCAACATTGCTTGTTGTGGAAGCGTCCCGCATCGTAAGGTACATTGACTTAAAGTGTCGCATCTTAAGAACTGAACTGAACTAAGCTAAAACTACCATTTTAAGTACAGTATTGTGGATTTTTGTCGTTATGGTCTTGTGTTAAAACTATATAAAGAATACTTATTTTTGATATAAAACCTTGTGTGGTGTCCATCTGTAGTGTGTCACTAGATTACTGTATGTGTTCACAAATGCTTTACACACTGCCTCTGAGATAAGCCTGTCTGCTCGTGCCAAGCTACCAAGGGGGTGAGCAGGGGTTATTTTAGGAGTGTACCCCTTTACCCTGACTAGAGGCGAGGGTCCCTATTTGTCACAAGTACCTAGCTGTGCCAACTAGAGACCCCCAATTCTAACAGCCAGTATGGCTTCGGAGTGGTCCATGATTTTGGGAAGATCTGGTCCCAGAGAGGTTTCTTGACGTCTGCAGGAACTCCAATTAGAAATGGTGAGTTTGTGAAGAAATTGCTTGAGGCGATACAGCTGCCTAAACAGATTGCAGTGGTGAAGTGTGCTGCGCACAAAAATGAGGCGGATTACATAACCGTGGGCAATAGATATGCTGACGAGATAGCTCAATATTGTGCTAAAAATGTGGTCTCATTGAATAGAAGAAGAGAAAGAGAGCATGTTCCATGTCCCTTGCTGTTTACTAACATTGTTGAAACATGGGATAAGGTAAGACAATTACAGGAAGCAGCAAACGATGAGGAGAAAGATGGTTGGATAAAAGCAGGATGCAGGAAAAGGGAGGAAGATGACGTTTGGGTTTATAGAGATGAAAGACCAGTTATGCCTGATAGCATGATTTCTAACATGGCACGGATGTACCATGGACAAGCTCATATTGGAAGGGATGCCATGATCCGACTTTTCAGACAAACTTGGTATAACCCAAAATTCAGAGCCATAGCTGAGAGTCTTTGTCAAAGATGTCTTACTTGCCAACAAATAAATCCAGGAAGGAAAACAGTAGTGAGTCTGGGAACAATAGGGCGAGAGGGAGGTCCTTTTACCAGAATGCAGCTTGACTTTATCGAAATGCCCCCAAGCAATAGACTAAAGTATGTCCTTGTGATTGTTTGTTTGTTTTCTCGTTGGGTGGAAGCCTATCCGACAAGAAGGAATGATGGAGTTACTGAAGCCAAGCTCCTGCTAAGAGAATTCATTCCAAGGTATGGTTTTCCAGTAACGATTGAAACAGATAGAGGAACACATTTTCAAAATGAATTAATTCAATTGATATGTGAAGCTCTTGACATTCAACAGAAATTGCACTTTGGAAACAGACCAGAACCTTCTGGAGTAGTAGAATAAGTGAATGGAACAATAAAGAATAGGTTAGGGAAAATGTGTCAAGCCACAGGACTCAAATTGCCCGATGCCCTACCATTGGTGCTAATGACTATCAGAAGCATACCTGACAGGAAAACAGGTCTGAGTCCCCACGAGATAATCATGGGACGAGCATTGAGACAAGCACATGTACCTGTCAACAAACTGCTGACTATAACTGATGATCTCGTGTTGGATTATTGCAAAGGATTGGCTGATGTGGTGCATTCTGTGTTTCATCAGGTTGGACCGGATGCGACCACTCTTGAAAGAAAACCAGCTCATGATTTGAGTCCAGGAGACTGGGTCCGCATAAAAGTCCACAGAAGAAGAAACTGTCTGGTTCCCCGCTGGGAAAAACCACGACAAGTGATCCTGGTGACAACAACTGCTGTCAAATGTGCAGGAGTGAAAAACTGGGTGCATGCCAGCCATACTATCAGAGTTCCAGATCCTGAAGATCGACCTGTAAGTCGACATCTGGAGATATCTGATACCAGTTCAGCATCCGATGCAGAGGTTGAAACAAACAGGGTTCCAGAACTTGAAGATCGACCTGAAAGTCGACATCTGGAAGACCCAGGTACAAATTTGGTAACAGAAGAAGAAATTGAAATAACATAGGTTCCAGAACTTGAAGATCGACCTGTAAGTCGACATCTGGAAATATCAGATACTAGTTCAGCATCTGAAACAGACCAATCGGACTGTAACGAAAAGCTAAAGAATAACTGGAAAAATTACATCATAAAAGAAGAAACTGAACCAAGAGATAGTGACACTGAGCAACCAAGCACAAGCTATGGTAGATTTCCTTCAAAAATTGTCGAAATAGACGAGGGAGGGATAGATTCGGATAGAGAGATAGAAGAAGAATCGGAAGAGCCCCGAGGAGCAATAGGGACAGAACAACAAATAAATGAACAGGGAAATTTAGAAGCAGATAGTGAGATCAACGAGAATCCGGAAGAAACTCGAGGAGGGATAGAAACAAGTGTCCAAACAGAAAAGACACAAGAAGGCTCAGATTTGGATAATGAAGGGGAAATCATAAAGTTCAAAATAAGAGGAAGTGAAATAAGGTCTGAAACAGAATCAGAAGAAAGTGAAGAAGAAAGAAAACAGAGACTAGGACCAAGAAAAAGAACTTGGAGAGCTGAACGAGAGGAAAAGGAAAGTGAACCGAAAAGGCCGAGAAAAGGAGACAATTGGCCCCACGAAGTCAAAAGATTGAGATACAAAATAATAAACTTAAATAGAGATAATGCAGAACAAGTAAATGAGATAACAAGCCAAAGAGATCAAGGAACACAAAGTGGAAAGCAATTGCAGAAAACGAAAAGAGTGAAGAAACCTAATTTGAAATATAAGTCACCTGAGTGGCAATACATCGCATTGACTGACATCAAAGAAGAAGATAACACTCATGAGAGCCCAGAAGAAAGCTGCAAGCAAGTGGCTGAAAGTGAAGTGCAACAAGGTTAAAGAAATTAAAGAGAAAAACCGGACTGGACACAGAAACCTGAACATGACAAGGAAGAGTTCTGAAAAGAACTAAAGAAAGTACCAAATGAGACAAAGTGAGAGGGTAGAGTGGCTGAAACGTCATTCTGAGGTGTGGTGACACATTTTTCTGTACATATATAAATAATTAGGTAATAGAACAAAATGGTAGACACAGAGAATAGAAAATCTAAATGTGAGTTTTTACGTAGATGGTGTAGAATGTGTTTCTTTTGTACAGGATTATTAATGTTTGTTTGGCTCATTTTAGCAATCACCATTCCAATTAGATTAGCTGTAGAAGAAACGTCCATATTAGAAAATAACACGAAAAAGTATAAAGAAGCTAACACACAGAATACAGCAACATTGATAGATAATGCAGAGTTACATAAGGATAGATCCATAACTGATTTTTCAAAGAACGTTTTCACAAAATTGTTATATGAATAAGTAGAAACAATGGATGTGAGGGATTGTTATGTTTGTATGCAACTACCAGCGTCTGTTACAGAAGGTGTGACCTATCATCACCTTCCTTTGACATATGGGATAACATGTAGTGTTTTAGCCAGTTTATTTTACAAAACAGGTAGATTAGAATATTATTATACTGACATAAATAAGATTTTTGCAAAGATTCCTATAATTCCTGAATTGAATAAGGTGAAAGAAGCAAGAATGTTTGGTGAATTTTTCCTAGAAAATAAAGATTTAACATTAGAGTATATAACTAGGTACAATCTTACCTGTGAATTAAAGAAAGAAGAAAAGGTATTTTTAGAGATGGTAGAAAACAGGAGAATTAAGTTTCAAAGAAAAGTGATAGAAGAGGAGACAAAAACACCCCTTTGGGCGTTTGAAAGAGAAAATAATGCTAAGAAAGAGACAAATGCAGCTATGACATTAGATTGGCCCCAACAGGGAAAGTTGTGCATTAGTAGAAATAGAACTAGGTATGATACCTATTTCGTGGGTTCCAGTGACTGCCGAGACAATTACAAAATTTTAGGAGGATGGGGATTCAAAGGAGGAAAAGATCCAATATTTCCAGGGATCTATTATATTTGTGGGAACAGGGCTTATTACAGGTTGCCGGACCATTGGTATGGGTCATGCTATCTAGGCCTGGTCTTTCCAAAGATTTTTCATGTGGAGAGAGGAGAGAAAGGAACACACGGAATGGGTGAAACATTTACACGTAGAAAAAGGGAAAGTTTTACAGAAATAGTTGGTGACATTTTTGGAGCAATGATACCAGCAGTGGGTATATCTTTGAATGCATTTAAAATTCGGAAATTGTCCACAGTAGTAGACCGTTTATCAACGAATACTGCTGGAGGGTTCTTGATGGTAAATACCGAGATGGTTGCCATGAGAGCTATGGTGATGCAAAATCGACTTGCCCTTGATATTCTTTTGGCAAAAGAGGGTGGAGTCTGTGGAATGCTGAAAGTCCAACATTGTTGCACTTACATTCCAGATAAAAGTGAAAATATACAGAGGTATATAAAGAATATTACAAATTTGCACAAAGAACTTGCTCCACTGGAGGTTGAAAGTGCCTGGGAGAAACTTGGCAAGAGTTTTTCCGCAATACCAAAATGGTTCACTGAAATAGGTAGTTCTATTGTAGGGAAAGTTTTAATATCAGCAACAGTAGTAATATTAGTGGTGTTATCAGTGAAATTTGTTGATATATGTGTTAAAAGGAGAAAAAGGCAAAATAAAATAAAAAGAGAGAACAAGATAAATAAAGAAAGAGAACGAGAATTGGGAGAAATAGAACTAGAGGAACTAAAAGAAAACATGTATGAGAGAACAAAAAGACAAAATGAAAGGGACACTGATGTTTGAACTAACAAAAGCAAGTGGACAAGAAACATTCTATCTGAAAAATTGTGTAACATGGGTTTTTGTGGTGATATTAAAAATCACCAAAGGTGGGAGTTGATGGAGCGAGGTAAATAAAAAAATTTGGAACCCCCTAATATTCATGCTAATAAACTAATGTTATTAATTGTTTGACCGACTAATCAACATTTTATATAAGTGGTAACGGCAATTTATGTGCAAAGTTAACCTATTTACAATTGTGAAAGTGAAATAATATTAATATAATGGTTTGCGTACTAATTAGAGTGAAATTGCATGATTTGTGCTATGTAGTAAAATGTTTTGTGGCAAAAGAATGCAGATGGTAAGTAAACATGGCTTTAAATGTCGCTTTTGCTAGGTAACACCTAATTGGGGTACTTAGAATGACGGGTGGGAAACAGAAAGGCTTATTTTCTTTATTTTAATTATGATTGTGTTTGTTTTCATGATAGTTCGTTCGGGCCTGCTAGGCCGTGCTGTAAAAATGGCTGCCGAGGCAGATGGGCTTAATGCGCAGACGCAAAGATGGCTTCCAAGCGAAAGAAAGCCGCAGAAGTATATCACGTGGAGTGCGAGTCGAGCCCAGAGTGAGAAGTGTCAAGGTCGGACTGACCTGACATGAGGGGTATGCCAAGAAAGACTCAGCGTGAATCCGTGAGAACAGGGGACGAGTAGCCGTGAATTAACAATGGACTGTTTAAAATAAGTTGCGAGAAAGAAGAAACATTTAATGAACTGTCAATCGGATTGCTATTACCCAAAAGCCTTGTGAAAGGATAAAATCATAAACAATTTCAGAACCGGTTTGAACAAGGAGGACAATGAGGTGATGCTTGCCACCCCTGCAATGGACCAATTAGCGTGATTCTCGCCCCCAAAGATTGCAACTTTATGTTTAGTAAGCTAGTAGTAGGGTATAAGAGGACCTACTCTTAAGTAGGAGGAGCGCTATTCATGCATAATTTTTGAGCACTGAACATTGATGCTGAAGAAACTGATGCTATTTTCTATAGGCCATTTTCTAATAAGAAACTTTCATTTTTGAACTCTAAACTTGACTGGGGAAAGGAACGAGAACGATGCGGGAAATCTGTATAGGAGGTCCGTCGAGGAGGCCTGTTTAGCGGGACAGACAGTCAGTTTGGGGAATTCCATGCTGTGATTATCTGCTTTGGTGAACTTTTATTCTTCATCTAAAAGGGGTATGCATAAAATTCTTTCTAAAGCTTATTTCTTATAACGATTTGAAATGTATTAAAACGATTAATAAAATTGAATCTTATTCATGCATTTAAAGAAAGTAGATAAACTTTATTATAATTAAAACTACGAGTCTGTGGTTCTTTAGCTCAATAATAAGTGTAATGTTTTAATAGGTTTTGAATGTGATTGAGCTGGTCTTAATCACCATCAACTTATTCTACTAGTTGGTCCATCGACCAAAGAGCGGAATACCTTGATGTCTTAGAACCGACAGGATTAAAACTGATTATGTATGATGTTTAAGAAAATATCTTGTCAATCTTAATAAGGTATCCCGTTCCTCCAGCAAAACATATTCTTCTCTTTGGTAGTAGTGGATGTGACCCAGGGAAACAAATTGAGAGAGTGTATGGTTATGCGGTGTTATGGGCCCCACCGTCATAAGGTATAGTTGTTGTGTGTGATCTTTTACCTGGAGGTTATGTCCAAAAGAGAAGAATTTATATTAGTCGCGCTGGATCAAGCGCTGTCCAGCAGGGAGATTGGGTGATAGCAGTGAGGTCGGTTCTTGTCCCCTTTTTTTTAAAATAGGGACAATAGTAGCTTTATGACAGGTTTTCACTAAGGTCCCACAATGGCGCTGATTATCATGTTTGCAAGTAAAGGTGCCCAAAATTCTGGTAATGATTTGTAAACATTAAGGGGAATTCTATCGGGTCCTGGGGCTTTATCCAAAGAACCACATTCAATGGCGAGTAATATCCGATACTTCAATTGTTTGGCTTAAAGCAATGGCAGTATTCAAGTCATAGGGTGCCACAATATCGGCCCGAATATCAGTGGACTGGGCACCTGAGCCAAACATTTCTGAAAAGTGTGCCACCCTGTCATTAGCTGGTATCAGAGACTCCAGCCTAGGCAAGTCCTCCCCCAATAAACTAGGTGAATTAACCACCTGCCAAAAGGCTTGCAAGTCTTTCAGCATGCTTGCTGTAAGATATTCCCAAGCCTTCTTCCTTAATTCGGCCTTTCTTGAGTTGATGGCTTCCTTATATGATTATCTTGCCAAAGTTACACATGCTTTATCTCGGGGGCATTTGACGAGTGCTAGCTTTAATGATCAATGGACTTTCGAGCAGGCATTATCGAACCATCTGTGGCTGGCACTAACCTTTATTGCACTTTTAGTTAATTTGGCAGCCATATACTTATTTAGGGTGGAATGAGCTTGTATCAAACCTACAGGATTTGTATCAGCCCGTGGGACCGTAGCAATTTCCAACTCATTATTGGTGACAAGATCTGCAAAAAAAGATACTTTTTTATTTCATCCCATTTAATATTGACTCCCCTATTTTTACTAAATTCTAGAGTTTGTTGATAGATGTCTTCGGAGTTCCTACCTGAATTAAATTGGAGTTCCAAATTTAAAGGATTATGGTCACTTATACAACTAGGCAAAACATTACACCCAATGTAAGCCGATGCTAGTTCTGTAGAAATTAAAACATGGTCAATGATAGACTGTAGACCCCACCCCATGAATGTCGGAATTTGCCGGGACCTAGTATAATGGTGATCTTGGGCAAATATCAAATTATTTTCAAATAAAACTCTATTCAGTGAATGCCATTATGCCATTTTTCTAAAGTGTGACGGAGGATGATCTAATACCACATGCGTACAAAACTTCACACATTTGAATGTTAAACTCTCCCACCCAGATGGTTAATAATTCCTTATGATGCTCATTATGCACTTTATGTAACGTTTCCTCAAGCCCATCCACCACCTTTGTTACTGCTGAATCACATATGTTATGATAAAAATTAACTAGTAACAAATCATAAGATTTAGGCAAAGGCACCATAAGAACATGGAAATAGGGCGCGGAAATATCTTCACATATTTTGGTGTCAATGAGTGTTACTGAAATAAAAGAGACCAGGCCTCCTGTAGCCCGGCCTGATTTTGAGGCAATCGCTGGAACGTTATAGGTGATGTAACCATCTAAGTGAGGAGTGTCCAACATCCATGTCTCTTGGCAACAGATTATTGAGTGCTGATCCACAAGTTTTAGCTAGTCAGGGTTGGTTAAGTTTGGAAAAAGTCCGGCTATATTCCACAAAATGATGGCCCAATTCTTTTCCTTGATCATTGTGGTAAGAGGCGGGGACTGGGTGAGACCTAGAGATGTTACGGAGTTACTGGGCTCCACAAGATTTTGAGTGACTTGTGGAAGAAAACCTCATATCTATTAAAAAGAGGGAGACTATTTTGTAGACTTTGTGGATGATGAATCCCGGGTGCCTCCTTCCCCACAGCATTTATTTGATCATATTGCTGACCACTGATATTGGATTTCTTCAGATAAGAGGGTTTCTGCCCATAGAAAAAGCTAAGAGGCTGAGGTCTAATGCCATCTGGTTCAGTGCCTTTATTTGAAAGGCTGTGAAATAGTGCCCGTACCAAGTCAGGTCTCCTAAATTTTAAAATCACACAGTCACTCTTTGAAGATTTCTTTCGCTGACCAGTCCATGAAACTCATCTTATAGTAACTATATCTTTAGATAGGTCTCTGTACCAACCACAACGTTTTTTCAGCCAATGCTGGGTCTTATTCAGTAAAGAAGTATGAGATTCAAACAGTGAGGGATCAATATATGGGATATTTTCCCCAAAATTATGTAGGGAGTACACTGTGGAGGTATATGAGGTTGCACATCAGGGGCTTCTGTCAAGGTTATAGTGCGGGCGCCAGGGTCATTTGGATGGACCACATTTTGATGCCCACGCCACTCTGACGCTGTTGTTCTTCTCTGTAAGTGAGGGTTAGAAATGGTTGCACTAGGAACCTGCGATACACACAAATTTGCCCTTCCTATGTTCTCATAGGGAAGACACGGCGGGTTACAAAGTTAAATAGCTGTGCCTGGGTTAAATGTGCGCTTGAAATGACAGAGATGTATCAAATATCTCTAAGGTGACCAATTTGGCTAGAATTTCATCTTGCGTGGCTTGAATAGAATCCAGTTTTCCTTCCAGGAGGCTTAGTTTTGATGTCGAGAGAGAACAGAATTGGGAAATTGTTGGAAGGTGGTTCTCCAATAGGGCAAATCTAGCAAAACAGTCTTGGACAGACACATTAGACTTGATTGTCGTAGATGTGGCCTTCTTTGTGGAATTCTTCCCTCTGCAATTCTTGACACTTGAGATTTGATTTTTCTGGGGAAGAGGAGTGGCTTTAGAAAGTGTAACTTTACTGGGTATTTTTTTTAACTGTTTCTTGTCTGCTTCTCTTAAGAGGAGGGCTATCAGGCTAAGCTATTACTTCCAGCCTATCCAGAGCAAGAGGCTCTCGGACTATACATGGATTAGAGGTACTCAAACCAGCATGTGAATTGTTGCTGGAAGTAGGTGGATTAAAGTGTGAAGCAACAAGAGGAATCAGCTTAGGGGAAACACTCACATTTGAGTCGGTTAGAACAACGGTACAAGGATTTAACTCCAATTGGCCTTGATCTGGGACATCAGGTCTCTTTAAAACGGAGTCTAGACAATTTCAGTTTCTATAGTGCCCATGACTGTAGTCAGATAGTTTGCAATGGTATTGGTGCCCGTAGCCCCTATTATCACACCAGTTGAATTTTGACCTCCCTTCCGTTTCCCCATGTTTCACCAAATACCTCTTTTGCTGTGTCACAGATTTTCCGAACTTCCTCTGGAACTCGCAATATCCAAAGGGAGGTTTGTTTGATAATAGAGCGGGGCCAAGAAACTAAATAGTGATACTGGGCTGATTGCCAAAGCAGGTGTGTGGTTGGAGGGATCCTGTGATCCTGGGACTTCTAGCCCCCAGCGGCTGCTCTCCCCCGCGTGATGCCTCCTTGCAGACAGCAGTAGAAACAGGCAGGTGTTACAGCATTAAAAGTCTTCTTTTTTGTGCCCCTTCACACACAAGACACACACAGCAGCCCCCGAAACTGCTGGACAGTGGCGCTCCTAAATAGTGCAGCTGGGCTGATCGCCCTTGGCATGCATGCTGTATTAAGGTGCCTTTGTCATGTAGAAGTTGAATTCCAGGTGTTTTAGGCAGTGAACTCGAGACTGTGAGCTGTGAGCTTGCTTCTGACTGCTGCTTGATGTAGCTTGCAGGAAGTAGAAGTGTTACTGGGCATTGTAGAACAAATGGGGGGGCAGTCAGGTGGTAGATGCTATGGGATTATAATGCAAGGACTGTGTGGGGGGGGGGTAGGCGCCGGCCAACTTCACCGTGTGCAAGCCATGAGACTCTGTGACCTCGAGCCATCTAAGGCCTAGAGGGCACGCTTGGCACTCTCAAGCCTACCATCCTGGTAAAGCAGCAGCGCATCCTGTTGCGAGCCGCCGTGCGTGTTACATAGCAGGATTTGCAGGTAAGTTGGGCCAGGGGGATGGAGGCCTTCCATCATGCCTGCCAGCATGTGGTTCGTTTTTACTGTTTTTGAAACAATAAAAACAAACATGTAGCATGGCACAGCAGAGCACACCCAGAGCTCACATATTTAAAAGTGTTTCCTTTGTGTGCTTTTAACATACGGGTACATTTCACTTTAGCACATCAGTTTATATCACTATATTGAGAGGCTTTTATTATCAGTTTTAATAAATGACTCTCAATATAGTGATAAAAACTGAGTACTAATGTGAAGTTCTCCCGCATGTAAAAAGCATACAAGAGAGCACTCTAAAATATGTGAGTTCAGGATGTGTGCATCATGTACGTGCTCTAGTCTCTTGCATGCTTTTAATATGTGGGAGAGTTTCACTTTAGTATATCAGTTTATATCACTATATTGAGACATTTATTAAGAGTTTAGATAAATCTCACTATAGTGATATAAACTGAGTACTAAAGTGAAACGCTCCCGCATTTTAAAAGGATACAAGAGAGCACTCTTAAATATGTGAGTTCAGGATGCGTGCATCCTGAACTCACATATTTAAAAGTGCTCTAGCCTCTTGCATGCTTTTAACAAGTGGGAGAGTTTCGCTTTAGTACATCAATTAATATATGTTAGAAATGGGGTCTCCAGTCGGCATGCACCCGTCCAAGTAGGGACCGTCACTCTAGTCAGGGTAAGGCAGTCACACAATTAAGATAACCCCTGCTCACACCATTGGTGGTTTAGCACAAGCAGTTGGGCTTATCTTAGAGGCAATGTGTAGAGCAATTGTACACACACACACACACACACAGTAACACAGTGAAAACGCTACAAAAGTTTAGAAAAATAACCAATGTTTATCTGAATAAAACAAGATCAAAACGCCAAAAAACCAGCATATACATGTAAAGATATCACTTTTCAAAAGTTAAGCAAGTTCAGTCCATAGAAATCTATGGATGCAGTTGTTTTAGCACAAAGTACCTTATATGCGTCAAAATCAAAGACTAAAACAGGCACAGGGGAGTTGAGGTTGTTAGAATAAAAATGTCTTAGCTGTGCTGCTTATGTATTGTACGTCTTAAGTTAGCATTCGCAGCACCATTTTATGTTTGGCCGCCATTTTGAGCTATGATCGAAACTAATTTCTCTCTGTCTCTGCTGAAAGCAGCTGTGATAGTTTTCGTTCCTCCAAGGTTGGGCCTTGCTGTACTAATGAATACACTGTTCTTATTAGCTCATACCTTTCCCCCTAGAATAGAGGCCTGCTCCCACCTGTCCAGCGGCGGGCACAGGCGGAACAACCTTGGTGTGGAGATAGTGTGTGCCCGGTCTCAGGATCGAAACTCATCCTTCTATACTTTCTTTGTCTAGCTGCTTCCAACTGGAAATTTCCAGTCTGGGCATGCCTTCATTGGTTCTGAATCGTACATAATGTATCACCATGTTTGCTGATGTCAGTCCCTCTGCAGCAATCCTTAGAGACTGGGCAGACTGGGCTCCACTCGAGTGTACCTGAATAAATATACTTGGTTTGAATTCTCTACTGTCTGACCGACTCTTCATTTGTATGGAAGGCTGAGAGGTGGTCGCGAGTGACCCGGGTGGCCCTATTCGGGTCACTTCCTTCAGTTGGCGCCCGAACAGGGACTCCATCGGGTGACCCATCCCCGCCCGCGGACGGGTGGGGAGGTCGGGGCCATCGTCGGGTCGGACGGGCGGATTAGGGATCCCTGCACGAGAGAGTTCCTGAACTCGCAGCTGCCCCATTTGTCTGACCGGTCGGTGCCTCGCCCAGCGGTCATCTCAACTGGGGTCTTGAACGGCAAAACCCTTGGATCTGACCGTTTGGTCCGAAGAGTCGGCAGTGGAGAATAAATTCATTTGACCTGTGTGCACCAGGTGAGTTTGTTTTGGTTCTTTGTGGATATGGTACCATTTTGGTTTGTATTTGGCATGGTCTGAGGACCGATTTTGGTACAAATTGTTTGTGAACACTGCAACATAATGAATTTGGCTTACTTTTGAAAATGCCTGGATTTAGCAGGTTCTTGGTTTCTTGTTGTCGTTGTTGCTCTGCAGATGCTCGATTGGAAGAAAGTCAGCCAGCGCATCCAGAAGGCACTTCGAACTTTGATATGTTTGTGAAGCATGGCATTGGCCCTATTATGTTTAGTACGCTATGGCACAAATATAGGAGGGACAATGCTGAGTTGCAGTGGCCATTGACGGGCACTTTTGATGAACAAAAAATTGGGTTTTTACAGGAGAAGTTGTTTGCAAAAAGAAGTAGACAGTCTATGTTTGATTCTCTTCAAACGTGGCAAAAGGAGGTTAAACAGAGGTGAATGAAAACAGAGAAAGAGGCCCGGAAGGGGAGAATGCAAACATTGACTCAGAAAGCTGTAGCCCATGATAGAGAGAAACAAGAGATGGGGATTGAACGTGAAGATAGGAGATTGATAAATATTATGTGGCCCAAGAAGAAAATGATACATTTGTGGAACAATTGCTAGATACTCGACCCCCTCCCCCATATGCCCCGCAGAGGATATATCCCGCTCTTCCTTCACAGGCCCAGCTGCCCGATTCTTCTGTCTCTGCTGTTTCTGCTTCTGTTACTGTTGATCAGACTGCTTTGGCCATGGCACCTCCTGTCCTCTCCATGCCCTCGCCGTCTGTGGCAACTATGACTGTTAGTACTCCTGCAACACCTATTGCTTCGGCGTCCCTTTCGCCAGCTCTTACACCTGCGACGCAGCCGGCAGCAACATTAGTGCCTGCTACTTTTGTTTCTACTCCCACTGTGTTCTTTCATCTCCCGACATTACAGAATAGTGCGACACCAGTATGAGGATTTGAGGATAGAGACTGGACGAAATTTAAGGAACGTATGGGGCGGACGTTAGTCCGATCTGATATGAGAGATGAGGAGAAAAGGGTAGTAGCTAATCAGGCTGCCCAGTGGGCTCGGAATCCCATTTATGGTGTGGAAGATGTGTGGAGTATGATGAAGAATTATGAGCCTTTTGTACAGCAGCATGCCCTTAAGCATATGTCTGCTACTTTGATCAGTCTTTGGGAGCAGGGCTTCAATGATGTAGCACCGCGAATTCTATATGATATAAAGGATCATGTATATGTTACTGATATGGCGCCTGGTCAAGTTTTTAGTAATGTTGCGACGGTGGTTGCTTATCGGGGTAGACTGCTTGAGAAGAGACCCACCCCGTTATCCCAGTTCCGATGCGGGAGGTCCAGGGGTAGCGGCCCGTTTCCAAGAACAATGGGTTTATACTCCATGGAAAAGAAGTGAAGTGTTGTCTCTTAAGACTCAGTTACCTGATTCTAGAAAGAATCCGACTGCTTATTATAAAGAATTGACTGAAGCAGCCACTTCTACAGTGATGACACTTGCTGATATTGAGATGCTCTTTGGCTTACTAGTTCCAGTTGATATTTGGCGACAAGTACACACACAGGATCATGTTGCGGAATTGGGTGGTACATGGGACCAAATTAAGGTATGGGATCAGGAACGGAAGCCAGGTGATAAGCCTAGAGCTGAGATACTTGCTTTGCCCGGTCGTATCATTGCGTATATGCATTCTCTTATCCCTCCGAGAAAAGTCGATTGGCACAAGTTGTCGGCTTGCCGTCAGAAGAAAGATGAGAGTGTGTCTGATTTTTTTACTCGGTTTGAGGGGGTGTTTTTAGATTATAGTGGACAGGATTTGTTGATCGAAGGTGGTGTGCGACTGTTTGTTAACAGATTTGTTTCCAATTTGCTTCCTGAGATTGCGACCCGATTACAGGCTTCCTAGAGCACCTGGTCCACGTCTTCATCTTCTGTCATTTTGAATATGGCGCAGTATTATGAACACAGGGAAAATGAGGATAAAGAGAGGCCAGAGAAGAAGCACAAGGATTTGAAGACAAAGGTGTTGTTACAGCAGGCTTCTAGGGGAATGGTAGAGGACGTGGTGGTTCGGCCCGACAGCTTCCAAGCACTAGCAGGCCAACAAATACCACCCCTTTAGGGCCAAATCAGTGTGCGTATTGTAAAGAGGAGGGACACTGGCGTAGCGAGTGTCCGGTGCTTTTGCAGAAGGTGGCGGTTCAGAGAGGACGAAGTTCTCGTGGGCGAGGTCGTGGAGCTGGTGGTCAGGACAGGGCTCAGAATGCTGTGGCCCCGCAGGGTCGTTCTGATCAGAATTATTTTGATGACCCCTGGGGAGGGCAGTATTATCATGATGATTATGATACGGATGAGGTGACAGGGATGTCTTACAGCTAGGACAGCCAGGGACAGAGTGAGGGACCAATTCTGATACCTGTAGATCAACGCGGTCCGTATGATAGTGCGAATGTGCATGGTTCGACTAAGGAGTTTTTGGTGGATACAGGTGCGACACACAGTTCTATTTCTCGTTCCTTGGTCCCTGGGGCGGCTCTGTCTGGCCATAATAATGTTTCAGTAGGTTTTTCTGATGTACCGGTTGTGAGCCCCATTTCCAAACCTCTTACGTTGACTGTTGGTCCTTTCACTGTGGATTCGCCATTCTTGCTGACGTCTAATTGTGGGGAAAATTTGATGAGCTTGGACTTGTTGAAGAAATTGCATGCTACGATTTATTGCTCACCGGCAGGTGTTTACATGACAATGGGTCCGGATGTCATGCGCGCTACGCAGTGCCTGTCCAAAGATGGGCCTCTTCCTGTGGAGTTTAAAGATGTGCTGCCCGCTCTTTGGGTGACAGGTGACACAGATGTGGGATTGTTACAGATACCGCCAGTCTCGATCCGAATTAAGGATAATGCTGTTTTACCTCGTATCCCTCAGTATTAAATACCACAGGCAGGTGAGTGGGCTTTATTGCAAATTATACTGGACTTGATTGAGAAAGGAGTGGTTGAGGAGACGACTGCTAATGTTTATAATAGCCCTATTCTTCCCATTCTCAAAAGGACCCCTTCGGGTTCCTCTGATGATCATGCAGATGTTTATCGTTTTGTGATTGACTTGCGGGAAGTTAATAAAATAGTGATTCCCCACTTTCCGGTAGTCCCTGACATTACGACTCTCTTGATAATGATTCCTTCTTCTGCTACATACTTTTCTTTCAACGACTTGAAAAACACATTCTTCAGTATTCCCATTCATCCTGATAGCAGGTATCTGTTTGGGTGCACCCTGGCTGGTAGAAGTTTTAGATTCTGTTGTGCTCCTCAAGGCTATACAGAGAGGCCGAGTATCTATAGTCAGGCATTAAAAAGTCAACTGGATTCCTTGTCGCTCCCTACAGGTAATGTATTGCTTCAGTATTTTGATGACTTGTTCATCGCCTCGGATACAGAACAAGGTTGCAGAGACAGTACGGTTAAATTGTTGTTACATTTAGCTCAGCATGGCCATAAAGTATCCCTTTCCAAATTTCAGTATTGTCCAGAGGAGGTTACCTACTTAGGTCACCTACTGTCGAAGGAGGGTAGGAGATTGACCCCTGAGCGCATCAGTACCATTGTTAAAATGCCCATTCCGCAAACTCAGAAAGATGTGCGGCTTTCATAGGTATCACTTCCTATTGCAGGCAGTGGATACCTAGCTACTCGCTGTTAGTTAAGCCCCTGCTTGCTTTGACACTGAAAGATGTGCATGAACCCCTGCCCTGGATGCCTGAATGTCAGCAGTCTTTTGAGCAATTGAAAACTGCACTTTGTTCGACTCCAGTACTCGGCACCCCTGACTACGCTAAGCAGTTTGTGTTGTACGTCCATGAGATGGCTGGTTGTTCGCTTTCTGTTTTAACACAAAAATTTGGAGATAAGCAACAGCCGTGTGTTTATTTCTCTGCTGTGCTTGACCCTGTCGCACGAGCCCTCCCGAGCTGTCTAAGAGCGGTCGTGGCTGTGGCTGTCTCAATAAGACAATCGGCTGGACTCGAACTTGATACTGACCTCACAGTTATGGTACCCCATGCTAGGGATACACTTTTGCATAAGACAAAGACACAGCACCTCACCAGTGCACGTCTGACAGGTTATAAGTTAACGTTGTTTGCCAAACATATTACGATTAAACGATGTGCCACTCTGAACCCAGCCACATTACTACCCCTCCCTTCTGAGAATGAGGAGATTGACATACATGATTGTATGTTCCGGATGGAAGAAGAGACGAAAGGACAGGTAGACCTGACTGATGTTCCCTTATCTGACCCTCAAGGGGAACTATATGTCGATGGCTCTTGCTTTAAATTACCAGATGGCACTACAACTGCTGCGTACGCTATTACTATGCTGTGCATGGTAGTTGAGACATCACGAGTTCCCTATCAGTCGGCCCAAGCTGCAGAGCTACTTGCCCTTATTAGAGCCTGTGAATTGAGTGAGGGACTGGTTGTCAATATTTATACTGACAGCCAGTACGCCTTTGGAGTCGCCCATAATTTCGGGCGACTCTGGGCAGAGAGAGGATTCCTTACTTCCCAGGGAACAAAGATCCAGCATGGTCATCTTCTATATAGGCTTCTGTCCGCTTTGACACTCCCTAAGAAATTGGCAATAGTGAAGTGCAGCGGCCATAGGAAAGTCACTGACGATGTAGGTAGAGGGAACACTTTTGCAGATCAGACAGCTAAGGAGACAGCCCGGACTAGAATGAAAAGAATGTTCGTAGCAGGTCCCGCTAGGTGGGTGCCCGAGGTCACCATGTTTGAGGATACACTTGAGAGTGTGAAGGAGATTCAGAGTGAGGCCACAGTGGAGGAATTAGCAGTGTGGCAAGAAAGTACAGCGCAATTGAACGATGAGGGATGTTGGATTGACAAGTCAGGGAAGCAAAAATGGATGTTGCCAGATGCATGTTCTTCCTGTAGTCACGGTGGCTCATGGCCCAGCCCATATCAGTGTTAAGGGTATTTGCAAGTTGTTAGACCCCGTATGGCAGAATGACAACATCTCAAAGACAGCTTCACATTTAGTGAAGTATTGTATGGTGTGCATGATGCACTATCCTTGGAAGGGTACCCCCACGCCACCCGGTAATTTCGCACCACCTACTTTCCCTTTTGAGGTCCTTCAGTTAGACTATATTGAATTGGACAGGGTCAATAACTTGAAGTACGTGTTGGTGGCTGTCTGTGCATTCAGTAAATGGGTTGAGGCTTAACCCACTAAAGATAATACAGCCATTGCGACTGCAAAGGTACTCCTGAAGGAGTTCTTAAACCACCACTCCCAACAAACAACCAGCAAACCTAGTTCGCATCCCATGACTCCTAAATCTCTCCCCCCACCGACACACAAGAGATGGCCGCTTGAAACACGCCATGATCTTCCACACCCCACATCCACGACAACCCATAGGGATAACATGGACAACTCCAACACCAGAAGCCAACACCAAGAGCCCAGCCGACACCCATACATGACAGCCACAGTTACCGCTACCAATCACGCAAGACCTCCCAAAACTCAACGGCTTAGATCGACCACAACCTCCTTCTGGAACCAGACACAAAGACCCAAAAGAACAACAACCACAATGTCCTCCCAGAATGCCCCCACCCCCTCCTCCGAAGGGACGACCCACCGACTTGCCATACTAGAAAGCCAGCTAGAAACGATAATACGAGGCCTCACCGAAATCTTACTTAACCTCACCACACCCCAAAAGCCCAACCAACACCCACATCCGACACCTACACTCACCAACACCAATCACACAAGACCTCCCAAAACCCAACGGCTCAGCTGGACCACAACCCCCCTCCTGAACCAGACACAGAGACCCAAAAGAACAAGAGCCGCAATGTCCACGAGGGAAGCGATGGATCTTGCCACCTCATACAACACACCCACCACTGTCACCTCTAGCTCCAAGATCCAGGTTATCACTGGATTTGGAAGAGACCGCTCCCCCCCCCAGATCCTCAAGACCCCCAGCCTTCCTCACCTATATCCCCAGGGCCCCCCTAAAGAAGAAACCCAAAAACGAGGGATCCAATACCAACTGCATGCTCATTAACTGCAGATTGGCCACCAAACATGCAACAGAACTGGCAGAGACCATCCTCACCCACGACATAGACATCATGTTCATCACCGAAACATGGCTAAACGAGTTCTCTTCCCCAATTATGGACATGCTTGTGCCCCCGGGCTTCACAATCATCCACAAAGACAGGAAAAACCAGAGAGGAGGGGGCATAGCTATCATACACAAAAACAACATCTCCATGATGGAAACCGACGCCCTCAATTATAACTCCTTCGAACACCTTACTGCCACCATTAAGTCGAGCGAGAACAAAACATTACTATGTCATCTCCTATATAATCCGCCAGGAAACACCCCATCATTCGGAGAACACCTCTCCGACCTGATAACCCATTGCTCACTACGGTACTCCAACAACATAATTCTAGGCGACCTCAATCTACACTGGAATGAGGAAAACAACTCACTAATCAAAACCTTAAACGATCTTCTAATCAATAACACCCTCACCCAACACTGCACAAAGGAAACCCACAACAGAGGCTCAATCCTAGATGCCATTATCGCTCAAGCAGATATAGTCTCCATCGACCACACCTTGCCTGTTGACTGGTCTGACCACCATATCATTCTATTCCACATCAACCAAACGATCCACTGCCAACCCCGTACGCAGGACCCCCCCGCTGGGCGAGAAATCTAAGTCAGATTCCCCTTGCAGACCTAGAGGAAAGGGCAAGCTCCCTCCTCCCCATCCACACTGGTGAGCTCTCTACAACTGAACTCACCTCCCATTACAACACCACTATGACTTCCATTATGAACCAAATAGCCCCCCTGAAACTAAAAAGAGCCAGAAGCATACCATCCAGAACGTGGTTCAACACAGACATAAATTCCGAAAGAAGAGAACTAAGAGCGGCAGAAAGACTCTGGCAAAACAACCCGTCCACAATCCTACGAACTAAACTCAAATCAGTACGCGGGAAATACAAAAAACAAATAAAGAATGAAAAATCTTCCTTCTTCTCTAATGCCCTTAGCAATGCAAAAAGCAAGCCCAAAGAACACTTCAATCGCATCAGGCAACAAACCTCCAAGCCCTCTTCGACACCAGTTGCGGCCTCCAAAGACCTGTGTGATAACTTTGCCAACTTCTTCAATAACAAAATCACCAAGATAGAACTCTCCTTGGACGTACACCGCAGTCGCCCGACAGTAAATCACCCACAGGGACAGAAGATATCATACCCAAGCACCCCCCAAACTTATGGAAATCTTTCAATCCCATCTCTGAAGCAGAGGTCATCAAAATGATTGCCAGCTCCAAACCCTCAGCACACGTCTTGGATCCCATACCTGCCCAACTGGCCAAAAAGCTCAAACTTTCCCTAGCCCCGCACTGGACCAAGATTATAAACAGCTCCCTGAGTACTGGAGTCATGTCGGATTGTCTCAAAATCGGCCAAGTAACACCTCTACTGAAAAAAACGGGCTCCGATACACATGATCTGAATAACTTCAGACCCGTCTCCAGCCTCCCTCTCCTAGCGAAAATCCTAGAAAAATGTGTTCTCCTCCAACTCACTCAACACCTGGACAGCACCAACCTTCTAGACCCCCACCAATCGGGTTTCAGAAAAGGTTGCAGCACTGAGACAGCGATCCTAAATGTAATTGATGATATGCACAAATCTCTCGATACAGGCCAATGCTGCCTACTCATACTTCTGGACCTATCGGCAGCCTTCGGCACGGTTGACCACAAACTACTCACCAAGGCACTTCAAGAAAGGGTTGGAGCGGAAGAGGTGGTCCTACAGTGGTTCACCTCTTTCCTACAGAACCGCACCCAAAGAATAAAAATCAAAAACTTCCTATCAGACCTAATACCCATTAACAGAGGTGTCCCCCAAGGATCAGTACTCTCCCCACAACTTTTAAACATCTATATGGAACCCCTTACCACCATACTCAAAAGAACCAACATTCCCTTCCACCTCTATGCAGACGATACCCAGATCTATCTGGAAACCTCCTCCATTGAAGACATTTAGAGACTGAACGATACTCTAAGAGAAGTCCAACACTGGTTATCGTGCAACCACTTGAAACTAAATCAAGACAAAACGGAAATCCTCCTCCTCTCCAACTATGAGAAGAACCCCCAAATCACAGAATGGCTAAAAGCTATTGATGCTCTCAACTACAACCCCCACACTAGCCGATTCTGTAAAATCGCTGGGAATCACCCTGGATCCTAAATTAGACATGAGCAAACAGATCAAGAACACCGCAAAGAGCGCCTTCCTCAACCTTAAACTACTTAAAAAAATAAAACGCTTCATCCCTCCGAACGACCTCAAACAAGCCACTCAATCCCTGGTGCTGTCCAGACTGCACTACGGAAATGCAACCCTCACAGGAGCAGCTAAATCTCACCTAGCTCCCCTCAGATCAACTCTAAACGCAGCAGCCAGAATGGTCACCGGAGTAAAGAAATATGAACACATTTCGCCTGCACTCAGAGAGCTGAAATGGCTCCCAATCGAAATGCGTGCTAACTTCAGAACTGCCTGCCTCACGCACAAAGCGCTGTACACAGGGAAACCTGCCTACCTGGCCTCCAAACTCCAGAAGGCCGGTCAGACAAGAAGCCTAAGGAGTACCAACACTCTACTCCTCATCCCTCCGAAAACTCGCAAACAAAAAACCGCATCTCGATCCTTCGCAGGAAATGCGCCCAAAATTTGGAACTCCATTCCAGTCCATATCAGGACCAACCCATCCTACCTAAAATTCAAAAGGCAGCTCAAAGACCTCCTCCTCAACCGATCTCTCCCGAATGGATAGCCTGAGCCTAACCGCCGAAGCTTGCCCACAGCAGCACACAGACACCTTTGACATTAAGACATCTACCTCACTTTCCTCATGACTACCTCCTCTATCCCCCCTCCCTGATCTCATCCCGTAACGAGTCATTGTGCTCTCTACGACGACAGTACGTGAAGCAACATTAGGCATTGTACATACTAATGTGATAACTTATCTTACAAGTGACATTGTGCTTTATACGACGGTATTGTTTGATACTTCATGAGTCATTGTACAAACTAATGTGTTAATGTATCTTACAAGGGACTATGCTGTAAAGCGCTCTGATACCTTCGGGTCTGGTTAGCACTATATAAAACTCTTAAATAAATAAATAAATAGTTCTTTCCTCGTTTCGGCTTGCCCCGTTTGATCTGGAGTGATAACGGAAGTCATTTCAATGCCAAGGTTATCCAGTTAATTTGTGATGGTTTGCGCATAAAACAGAAGTTTCATGCTGCAAATCACCCCCAGTCAGCAGGTTTGGTTGAGAAGTACAATGGTACTCTCAAACTGAAATTGGCAAAGATTCAGGAGACAACAGGGTTACAGTGGCCAGATGCTTTACCATTAGCTCTTTTATCAACAAGAACAACAGCACATTCTAGGACAGGATTGTCACCATACGAGGTCGTGTTTGGATGCCCGGCAAATGTCTGGGGTATCCCGCGACCCCGGCGGTTTTCAGACATTGAATACCCGTTGTTGATCGATTTCCTTTGCCAGTTAACTGAAAATGTGCCTTCTATTCACCAACAGATCCGGGAGGCTCTGCCTGATATACCAGAGGGACCCGGACACAAAATTCAGCCTGGTGATTGGGTTTTGGTACGCAATTTTCAGCGGCAGAAGAGCTTGGAGCCCCGCTGGAAGGAACCCGAACAGGTCCTTCTGGCCACCCAAACCGCCGTGAAGGTCGCCGGCCGAAAGAACTGGATACACGCCAGCCATTGCCGCAGGATACCCTTGCCCTTGCCCTATGATCAGTGGGTGAGGGATGGAATTGGGGACACTGAGGGTGAGAAGGTGCCTCAGTTCGTCCCCTTCAGCGAAGGAAAATGAACGTGGACCCAAACGGATGCAGAGAATGATGACGTGCTAAATGCAGCGGTCCATCCAGAAATTCGAGCCATTAAGGAGCCGTTGTTCGCTGACCCCTCTGTGCCTGGAGTCACCAGGTATAATTTGCATCCTCGGATGAGGAATGGTGCACCAAAGGAGAAGTCAGATTAGCCAGGGATGGACTGTGTAAGTTAGGGTGTACTTTGCTATAGTACCAACGGTGTTAGTTCAGGGTGTTGTGAGATTGGTGCTCTGTTCTGACATTGGACAGGATAAATCGAAAGTGCTCCCTTGAAGGGGGTACATTAACCTGTGCGACGTGGGATTCATCGTGAGCTAGGACTGAGCAAGCTCCACCGCCAACGTTGATGAACAATAGGAGCCTGTACCAGTGAGGCTCAGACGGACACTGGGAACAATTGCCTTTGCTATCAGTTTTATTACATTCCCTTTCGTGTTTCATAATGCATCCGTTTGGTCAACATATTGATGAGGAGGAACAGCCATTTTCACCAGCGCATCTAGCGCGGGGTTGGTCCACAAAGAGTAAAATCGTTTTCATATTGATAGTTGTGATTGCATTAATAACTGTACTTGGAATATCTTGGTTTCTGGAGGAAAAGTATCCTGTACATTCCTTGGTCGGTACAACGCCCACTTCCCCTGAGCACATTTTTGTTACTTTGGCCCCTCATAAAGAAGAGCATAGAAAGTCTTACACAGACAATGTATTTATACAAATGTTTCATCAAGCCCATGATGTGTCCAATACAACTAATTGTTGGGTTTGTGGTTGCTCCTCTCAGTTACTCATAAGAGCGACAATTTGTTGGCCATGCCATTGTCATATATTGGTAGCTGTGAAGGTTGGTTTGAATTGTTCGTTATGGTGCACTACCATTTCCAACTCTCTACTCTGGTTATGACACCTGCTGATTCTCGCACTGTGGTGGAGTATATACGTTTTCATCATGGGTTTACTCCCATAGGGCAGGCAAGACAAGGGATCTCCGGTACGTTGTCCCCAAAATCCTCTATGAACGCATATGAAAAAGTGAAGAACAAAACATGGCTTTGAATGGAAATGGCTGATTTCCAAAGGTTCAACACCTCTGAATATTTTCAATCTTTCCAAGATCGCAATATTACTAAGGACCAACCGATGCCGGTGTCCATGGTCAACACAACAGCTAGTTTTTGTGTCCAGGGGACCGGGGAGGTAAAGGTGGGGGAAAGTAAATGCAATTTCACCAACAGACTGAGCACGATTAATAGTCCGCCATTGATCCTACCCCATAATGTCTATTTTGTCTGTGGATCCCAAGCTCATGTCTGGCTTCCAAGGGGATGGTCAGGCAGATGTTACCTCTATTTCCTCCTCCCCCCTGTGTATGTAGCCCCGTCCAATTATCATAAAGATCATCAGCTGCAGCGTAGAAGTACATACTTGCCCCGAGTCAGACGGGTTGTGGACACAGAGGATATAGATCAGACAGATACCACCGCACAACAGTTTGGGGATGCTATAAAGGGTCTTTTACCTTTTTGGGGCCCCATGGCTAATAGTCTTCAACTTCGTCTGCTAACAAGAGTTGTGGAAGGGGTTATTGATACAACTGCTGGGATACTGACAAATATCACTGCTGAGCTCCAGGTTACGAGATTAGTCACCTTACAGAACAGGATGGTGTTAGATGTCATCCTTGCAGATCGGGGAGGGGCCTGTCGCATCATTGGCAGCAGCTGTTGTGTTTACATACCTGACCACGCCCCCGGTGTGTATACAGCTATACAAAAATTGCATAGACTTTCGTCTGACATACACCAAGAGACAGGTACTTGGACCCTATCGGGGTGGTTCTGGAATATGCTAACGACATGGGGTTGGAAGATCCTCATCTTTTTGGTTGTAGTTGCCGGTATTATCTTTACATTTTGCCTCTGTATACACTGTCTTCCAGCTTGTTGCACTTATTGTGTCAGTGTTCTCACCCCCAAACAGAAAATATCAGTTCATGATACTAATGCTGCAATCATGTTGCAGAAGGACATTGCGGACATGATGCAGATCGACGAGGGTATTTTTGAATACTGATTATGTAAGCACCAACACATAGTGATGTTTCTTATCCTTGCAACATGTTATACGTTTCTTGATAGTAACATAAAATTGTTAGCGTATGCTAAAAGGAGGGTCTGTTAGAATAAAAATGTCTTAGCTGTGCTGCATATGTATTGTACATCTTTAAGTTAGCATTCGCGGCACCATTTTATGTTTGGCCGCCATTTTGAGCTATGATTGAAACTAATTTCTCTCTGTCTCTGCTGAAAGCAGCTGTGATAGTTTTCATTTCTCCAAGGTTGGGCCTTGCTGTACTAATGAATACACTGTTCTTATTAGCGCATACCTTTCCCCCTAGAATAGAGGCCTGCTCCCACCAGTCCAGCGGCGGGCACAGGCAGAACGACCTTGGTGTGGAGATAGTGTGTGCCCGGTCTCAGGATCGAAACTCATCCTTCTGTACTTTCTTTGTCTAGCTGTCTCCAACTGGAAATTTCCAGTCTGGGCGTGCTTTCATTGGTTCTGAATCGTACATAATGTATCACCATGTTTGCTGATGTCAGTTCCTCTGCATCAATCCTTACAGACTGGGCAGACTGGGCTCCGCTCAAGTGTACCTGAATAAATATACTTGGTTATTATTCTCTACTGTCTGACCGACTCTTCATTTGTATGGAAGGCTGAGAGGTGGTCGCGAGTGACCCGGATGGCCCTAATCGGGTCACTTCCTGCAGTGTGCTGGAAAAGCAAAGTGATGCATCAGTTCCTTACTCTCAGGGGAGGTGATAGATCGGTTCCTTACTGCCAGGGGAGGTGATGAGTTGGTTCCTTGCTGCTACGCAGGGGAGGTGATGCTTCGGTTGCTTACTGTCAGGGGAGGTGATGCGTCGGTTCCTTACTGGAAGGATAGGTGATGCGTCGATCTCCGGACACGTGGCGTCAGTATGTTACTTCTGGGATACGCCGATGAAGAGACTTCATCGAAGGATGTTGTGTCAAAAATCCAGATGCGCTGTGGCGATGCGGCGGTGGTGAAGCAGGCGCTGCATTGAATTCATAGCCGCAAAGCAGGTGATGCGTTGATCCTTCAGCTTCAAGCAGGAACTGTGTCGGAGTCAGAACGGGCTCCACAGACGTCGGCGGCATGGTGCTCGGGATTCTGGTTGTGGTGATTTTCCAGCTGCACTGCAGACGCTGCGTCGATTATTTGGCCTCAGCAATGCAGCATTTCTTAAGCCGCACAGCGGTGTTGCATCGGGAAAACGGACGCTGAGAGTCGATGCGTGGGTTTTATTCCTCAGATCACCAGATTCCTCTTCCAAGGGCCCAGGAACAGGATTCAGCACAATTGGCAAGTCAGGGCTCTCAGCAGAAGAGCCCAGGGTCTAATAGGTGAAGTCTTTGATGGCCCTGAGACTTCTTCACAGGCGGCAAGCACACACAAGCCCTTGGAGAACCTTGAAAGCAGGATACAGAACGAAAAGTCCAGTACATTCTCTGCCCAAGACAGAAGCAGCAAGCAGCAGGCCAACACAGCAACGCAAATAGCAAAGTGGCAGTCCCTCCTGACAGCTTCTCCAGCTCTTCTTCTTGGCAGAATGTCCTCAGTCCAAACGTGTTCTGATTTGAAAGTGTCAGAGGTCCAATACTTATATCCCTTTCTGCCTTTGAAGTAGGCAAACTTCAAAGGAAAGTCTTTGTAGTGCACACGGCCGTGCCTTTCCCTGACCTGGCTCCATATACATTACAGGGGGTAGAGAAAACTTTGTGTGAGGATGGGCACAGCCCTATTCAGATGTACATGACAACTCCTCCCACCACTCTAGCTCAGGAAGGCTGTGCAGCCTGGTGATGGCCCATCAGAATATGCAAGGCACACTTCAGCTCCTTTTGTCTGTCTACAGTGAATGCACAAGAGCCCAACTGTCACCCTGACCCAGACGTGAATTCTACAGAAAGGCAGAGAATGGATAAGCAAGAAAATGCCCACTTTCAAAAAGAGGCATTTTCAAACACGTAATTTTAAAACCAATTTCACCAAAAGATGGATTATTAAATTGTGAGTGGAGAGACCCCAAACTCCAAATCTCTATCAGCTCCCAGGT
Source organism: Calotriton arnoldi (assembly GCA_963921515.1). Taxonomy (NCBI): domain Eukaryota; kingdom Metazoa; phylum Chordata; class Amphibia; order Caudata; family Salamandridae; genus Calotriton; species Calotriton arnoldi. Next base: position 1,519,888 of record CAWUFW010002969.1, read on the forward strand.
AATTACACTTAAAAGATATTCCAAGGAAATCACCTTGTTACCCTATGGGAGAGATATTCCTTGCAATAGTGAAAAACGAAATTAGCAGTATTTCACTACTAGGACATGTAAAATACAACAGCACATGTCCTACCTTTTGAAATACACTGCACCCTGCCCATGGGGCTAACTTGGGCCTACCTTAGGGGTGACTTACATGTAGTAAAATGGAAGGTTTGGGTCTGGCAAGTGGGTGCACTTGCCGGGTCAAAATGGCAGTTTAAAGCTGCAAAAGTTTTGGTGTACGCGCACAACCTTGTGTTCGGTGAAAATATCAAAAATGGACGTAGGAGATTAATTTGCTTTTGATGTGCTCCAGGGGTATCGCTCTCCGGTCTAGAGCGTAGAGTGAACAATTGAATGCTGTGGCGCACCCGGAATGGAATATTCAACTACAAATCCTGGATTATTCTCTTTATTTTGAATTATTAAACGTGAAAAAACCTTCACAGGGTTCAGATTGTGCCCAGGGGGACTCACCCCATTCCGGGTCCACCACAGCATTCAGTTTAAAGCTGCACTCACAGACACTGCAGTGGCAGGTCTGAGACATGTTTGCAGGGGTACTCATGTGGGTGGCACAATCAGTGCTGCAGGTCCACTAGTAGCATTTGATTTACAGGCCCTGAGCACACCTGGTGCATTGTACTATGGACTTACTAGTAAATCAAATATGCCAATCATGGATAAACCAATCACCAATACAATTTTCACAGGAGGTACTTGCACTTTAACACTGATCAGCAGTGGTAAAGTGCCCAGAGTCCTAAAACCAGCAAAACCGTAATGAGGCACACAGTCAAAAACAGGAGTACAGAAGGTAAAAAGATATGGGAAATCACACCAAAGATGCCAGGTCCAACAATATCACTATATTGAGAGGCATTTATTAACATTTTTAATAAATGCCTCTCAATATAGTTATGTAAACTGAGTACTAAAGTTAAACTCTCCCACATGTTAAAAGCATACTAGGGAGCACTCTTAAATATGTGAGTTCAGGATGTGCGCATCCTGAACTCGCATATTTAAAAGTGCTCTAGACTCTTGCATACTTTTAACAAGGGGGAGAGCTTCACTTTAGTACATCCGTTTATATCACTATATTGAAAGGCAATTATTATCAGTTTTAATAAGCACCTCTCAATATAGTGATATAAGATGAGCACTAAAGTGAAACGCTCCCGCATGTTAAAAGCATACAAGAGGCGCCCCACCCTTTTAAAATTCCACCAGCCGCCACTGCTTGACCAACCAAAGAGTTAGAACATAGAGGGCAGTGAGCTGCATTGAGAAGATTGGGGTACGTTATCTTTTTATAAATTGTCTTGGCAGGCTTGGATGAGTAGACATTGGGCAAAGGACCACTGCCTTCCTCACCCATGTTTTCCTAAATTGGAAACATTTCTTTTCTAAAGCAGCACTCATTTCTTTAAGGTGTAGTATAAGTTATTTTGAGTGTTTGTAATTAGATTTTAGAAAATGTATCAGTTAAGGTTTATTAGTAATACGTTAGTATGTGTTTAGTATTTTAGGAATATTTAGTAATTAATGTGTATATTGGATTTAACAAGGAAATCAGGAAATTTAGTCAGAGCATTATTTGTGGAAGAACAATTTTTGAGTATTTTGAGGATATCTAAAGTTTTAACTTGCAGGAATAGAAAAACATCCTCCGAAAAGCGTCCTTTTTGGAGTTTTTTCAATTTATTTTTCCTGGGATTTTTTAAGGGAAGTGTGTTGGAATGTTTTATTTCCAACTACATTTTCACATTTATTTTTATTTTTTAGTTTAACAGATGTTTCATGCTTTGAAGGGTATCAATGGATGTGATATGAAAGCTTATTTTCAATCTTTTTTTGAAGAATTTCATATTTACATTGTTTGGGGGAACTATCATAGGTTTCCCTTCTGTGGAGGAGGATTTTCCTATTTGGATAGTCTACAGCTACAGAACTGTGAGTATTTGTATTTTTTTTATTTTCTTGGTAATATGTTTGATGTGGTTCTTTAAAGATGTATTATTAGTAATGTGTTAATTTGTATGTTTAATGGTGTAGCATTTAAATGTGTATCTAATATTTGTTTGAATTCTGTTTGGTAATTTTTTACACATTAAACTAAAATTGTCTATATTTTTTAACTATTTAAAAAAATCTATTTTAACATTATTTTCTATATGGTTTTATTTTAAGTCCCTACCTCCATTGATTTCTACTGGAGGGTGTTGCGGTTCTAGTGGTTGGCCATGTGTGGGACTGTATTTCCTCCAGCTTTGAACTAGAGTACTGTTTAGGAACTTTTTAGCTGTTGTAGATTTTGAAGTGCAGTTAATGAATAGCAATGGGCTTACTCTTTTGTATGTGGGTGTCTCTCCTTCCATAAACCCCTCGTTTACCTTCCCTTAACTCCTCCTTACTCATCCCTCAATCCTACCTATTTTGTAATTAGTACACCAAATTTTCGAACCACTTCCCCGGGTTCTCCCACATTTACTACTGAGTAGTAAACTTACCTATGTGAATATCTCCACATAGAAAAGATAGGATTGATGTAGGTGGAGATTTACTCTTGTAGTTTTGTGAATAGAATTCTGTAGTACTTTCCTAGTACTATTGTAGTAAACGAAACTATAAAATGCAGTTTATGAATGGTCCCTTATGTGCTGATTTTTTGTAAGGCCGCAAAATGGCTTGATTAAAATGGAAGTAGTAGCCTTGAATTTGAGTTTCGTGGAAGGTTATGATAACAGTGTTTATCATAGCATTTTCAAAGTCCACTAATATTTGGACAGGTGGATATTTACTGTTTTTTAATGTAGTATTATTATAAATTCTTTGTAGGATGAACTTGTGTGTTACGAAAAAGGGAATAGGCTAAGGAATATTGTCTGTGTATAATGTATATTTGACCAAAGTTGGGTTATGACTTAAATGCCCCGGCTATTAGTGATATCAATGATAGAGTTAATGTTTGAATGTTATAAATTATGAATTCTTCTTCACGGTCTGTTACAGCACATAGGGATATCTATTTCTTCAAAGGTTTTGGGTGCTGTTGTGGCCTGTTTTTTCTACTCCTCTTTTTCAGTTTATGGTTCTCTTGTTGTTTTCTCGCAGTGGCATTTGACTAGCTGCTTGAGATGGCATTTAGAGTAAATAGACTTTTATTATTGTGCTTGTAGAAGCTCTACAGCTTGATGCCCCACCTGTTGGGTTATGTACTGTACCTCTTATTTCTATTTCATTTAGGGCAGATAGTTGTGTTCTTTGGTGTTCTCTAAGGTTTGAATTCTTGTAATAGCTCTTCCATTGCAAGCATTGGAGTTGCATTTATTGCACTTACAATGTGTGTGTGTGGGTCATTGCAGTATTGTATTCACAGTGGTTTCCCTTTTTAGGTCTCGCCTACGCAGCGCGCATGCGCTGCATAGGCAAAAAGACCTTTTGCGAGCAATTAGGCTTTTCAGCCAAAAACGTGCACGCGTTCCATTGCCTTCAATGGCAACGCGTGCACGTTTAGCTGATTCACTTCGCGGGAGCGAGCAGCTGGTGCCATATGGTAGCAATTATCGCTCCTGGCGCCGCTCGCTCCCGCAAGGAATCGCACTCCCCCACCCCTCCACCACCCGGAGTACTGTTTCACTTTCGCGGCGAGGGCCGCACTTGTGTTTCAGTGCTTGTTTGGTTTACTGACGTCAAATACAAATGAAAGGATTTCTTTTGACATAGTGTGTTCCATAGGAATCCATCACTAATGTACTGCTATCTCTAGCGGTCAAAACTATACGGAATGCTGTACCATTTTAAAGAACACAGGATCAAAGCAGTTTGAAATCAGGTTTCCATAACAGTCAGAAATGACTTAGCCCAGAATGGGCGCTCTGTCTCGGTAATGAGTGCTGGTGTGGAGAGCTGCCGCGCTCCCTCCTGTTCACTTGTGTGACTTTGTTCTCTTCTGCATGTTGAATGTTTACCAGGGTCTCGCCGAATTTCCAAAGATGCTTTTCCTAACATTTTATGTTTTGATTTAGTTTGAATTCCAAATTCTGGGGCCGTTGTAATGAGTGGAGCGAGCACTATAGCAGAGGTGCAAGCATGAAAATCCCAGGCTTGTGCAGATCGTCGACCCATCACATCCGGTGCGCTCCCTATGCCTTTTCAACGGCTTTTTAGAGCGTCCTTGCTTCAAAATGGGGCGTTTGGTGAAGGGTCTGAAAAGCACTGCTAACTTCCTTGTCTAAACTGCAAAGCAGCCGTGTCATTGTTGCATCTTTTTATTAAACGGGCTGCATTTGCTTCCCCTATAGTGTCAGCTTCTTAGGATACAAACATCTCCAGTACACGTACTCCATTCCCCTCCAAAATACCTTTCCCCAGTTCTTGCCAGCTTGTAGGTATCAGAGACTGGGGGGAGCGGGGTTACATTTTGTAAACATGTTGTTTTACCATTTATAAAGCACCAATGCTCATTCAACATAAGGGCTTTTAAGCTTTGGAGATCCCATGCGTAACATGTGACAACCGCTAAATCTATTACAAATACACTTCTGCGTGAATAAACTGTCTTTGAAGCAAGGGCAATGGACCACTACCGAAATCTGTTTCCTCAAGTAATACAAGTCGCAGTACGGTATGTGGTGGGGAGTGCACGCTTCTACCTCACTTGGGGCAGACCGGAGTCTCGAACACTCTTTCCTCCGGGAGATGGCAGTGGGCTAGTGAAGGAGTGCTCCTTCATCTTTGAGAAGGAAACTCAAAGTATTGTGCCACAAGTGGAGTTTGGCCAGGATTCCCCACCCTGGTGTTCGCTGTTTGGAGATTGCACCTCACTACCAAAACATGTGCCTGCATAGCAATAAACTAGCCAAAAAGAACTGGCACACACTCGAAAGGGAAGAGGACGACACCTTGCACATCACAGACCTCTGGAAGAAATCAACAGACCTAGACACATCAGACAAATAAACGATAATTGTCTGTCGGTGAAAGCCTCTTGTAGACATACCAGAAACCTACAGTGGGCTTTGAGCCCCCGATTGCTTACTATTGGCTGGCTTTCTTGTCACTGTAATTTGATCACTTTTTACTCAATGGCTTTCCTTCCTTTTCTTGTGTGTCTCTCATCCATGGAGCCTATGCTCTTTTTAGCATCCTTTTGATTGGCTGGCTAGCTTGTATTCTTCCATTGCTCACATTTAGGGAACTACTTTATTCATTTTCCTAAGCTTTCCCGGAGAATGCATGTAGTTTCTGCCCCTCGTAGGTTTCCCCACCTCAAAAACCTGCCCTCCCTCCTGGTGTTTACCCTTCAGCTGCCCCCTCACCCCTCTCGCTTGTTTGTTTCTCCGCGTTTTTGGAGGGCCCATCAGATGGTATTTGCTGGCGGGGCATGCTGCGTTCTACAAAGGCTCTGTTGCTCCCTCGCCCACTTCCAGTTACTTCCCTCTCTACTGACCCCGAACTCTCTCCTCTGTTCTCCCCCCAAACCTTGCAGTCTTTTCAAAAATCTTTTAATTTTAATGTTTAGAGGGCACTCTGCATGTCAAAACGTGCCTTGAAATTATTTTTTTTACTAATCCAAGTGGCGTCTTCCATTTTGAAAATGCAAATACAATTTAAAAAAAAAATGAAAATGCCACCCACGCCATTCCAAAGGCAAATGTAAGTCTCATTGCGCATGCCTACAGAATGAAGTGGCTACATCATGCCCGGTTTTTTCCCCTCTACTGATGTTGTGCAGCATTGCCAAAAAGCAAACCAAAAGGTGAACAAGGTGATCGTGACTATCTTTAAACCTGTCGCATAATCTTATTTGAGGAAATTATAGAAGTTTCACAGTGCTTCCCCTTTTCATACATTTCCACATCGTCACCCTGTAATTTTTTTGGGTGGCATTCCTTGCCAAGATGCACAAAATTTACCATACTGAATCCTTCGTATTGGGTACCTGCAGCACTCATGACACTCCTAGCTTATTCTTACAACATTATAATAACATTCATTCCTTGATTGTGAATTTACCTAAGGTGTATTGAAATTTTGTATTTCAATGCCTTATTTGTTTTTACCATAACAACTAGCAGAACATTTTTCACAGACCAATTACAGCACCCGTGTATGGTTGATGTATTGAAATTTAATGCAAACAGGCTTTCCCGGGACTGACTGTAACCATAATGGTTGTTTGCTTTTGATATGCAGTGTTGGTTATTCTTCTTTTTTTTTTTTTTTTTTTACAGTGCGGTGTGCACTTAAATGGGTATAGGTACTGTGGCAAACTCAGATGCAATTGCTTGCGAGACACTATGTGGGGTACTAATAAACTGTGTACATTGGGGAAGGTTTCTCACCATAGTAAGAAAGTAAAACACTTTTTGTATGTGTTCTTTTAAGCATTGACTAAGTCAGAGGGTTATAACACATGATAAAACATGGTGGCTGGGGTTCGGGCATTGATTGAAAGTCAGAAATAAAAGAAGATTGCTTCATATATTCACTTTATTGGACTTACTCAGGGACATTTGTACATGGAACTTTGGTGTGTGAACATTTATTTGTCAGATTAGGTTTTGGATTTGCCATTTCAGACTAGTAGACATAGACGCTGTCCCTCCATGCTTCCCACCAATCTTTATTGCAAGCTTCTATTGATTTCATATGTTTTGACTATGTTTTTGAAACTGGTGCAGGCGTGCACCAACAATTCCTCTACCTACCCACCCACTTCATGCCCAGCTGTCTGAGGTGTTGCTGTTTGTGTTGTCCCTGGTCTGGCAAGGCATGGTGCTGGGCACTGTTAAAGGTTATTTGGCAGCTACCTCTGATTTTCTGATGTTGCCGGATCAGCCTTCCCTGTTTAAGTTAGCTGTTGTGACTAGGTGTTTGAAAGGTTTGCAGTGCATGTTTCCACCTTCTCCCTTCATTATGCCCAGTGGGACTTGAATCTGGTCCACACTTTTTTGATGGGCTCCCCTTTGAGCCATGTATAACTGTCCTCTCAGGCTTCTGACCCTAAAGATAGACTTCTTGGTGGCATCACATCGGCGCAGAGGGTGAGAGAGCTTAAGGCTCCTCGGTTCAACCCCCATATGCAGCGTTCTTTCAGGTCAAGCTGGTCCTCCCAACGCATGCCTACCTTCTACCTAAAGTGGTAACCCTCTTCCACGTGGGTCAAGCGATCACCCTTCTGGCATTCTTTGCTCCCCACAACCTTTCTAAGGAGGAGCTGAGGCTCCATTGTTTGCATCCTAAGAGGGCCCTTCGTTTTTATATCGATTGTGGTACAGATCACCGATTGAACAGTCAGCTTTTCATTGGATTCACCGGAGGGAAGAAGGGTAAAGCTGTGCAAAAGACGACCATCTCTTCATGGATTATACTCTGCATTAAGATCTGCTATGCCATAGCGAAGAAGCAACCTCCAGAAGGCTTGACCAGAGCCAATACTGCGACTACTGCGTTAGCGCACAGGGTTCCTGTCCTTGGTGTTTGCAAAGCAGCTACGTGGGCATCGCTTCATATTTTCTGATGGAGGCATTGGGTGGGCTTTGATGGGCATGGAGTGTCGAAACAATAAGATTTGAACCATTGTAATACTGTTTCTTCCTTAAACATTCTGTCTGTCTTTTAGTATTTCTTTACTGTCCGCAATTTCTACATGTTGGACACATACACTCTTGAAAACGGTTCACTTGCTTAGCCTGCTTTCAGAGTACCCTATGCCGCTGTGATCTGACTTATTTTGGTGCACACAATCACCACTGTACAGACAACTATGTATGACATTATCAGCAAAAACACACGCACAACCTATTAAATTGGTATGTTAATTTTGGCCATTTTTAGGTCTCGGCCTGCACCAGCGCTTCCGAGAGTTTTAGTAAGCGGGTTTTGGAAGTGCAAACCCACTGGCTTTCGGCTGGCGACCAGCTTGCGTTCACGAAGGCGTGCACGTGCGCAGCTGCCATCTGGGTTTCCTATCTCTTCCTCATTTCCTCGTCATGGCTCGTTAACTCTCTGGACTCTGATGTTTCAATCGCAGCAGCAGCTCACATTACTAACTGACCGCCCTGGACTACAGTCACATGAAAAACAACAGCGATTAGCATTGAAATGCAAGCTTTTTTTGTCTAGTTAGAAATATTGCTTCGGTGGGTTGATTTCACCTTATATCGCTATTTGTTTTATATTGGGAGTCACAGCCTAATTACCAGTATTTTTGTCTCACTCTGTTTTTTTTTTAATATTTATTTGCGCAAAGCAACAAAGCTATATTTAAGGTTACTTTTTCCGCGTCACTTCTTCACTCTATTTAAACTCCACACCCCCACTCTTATTGTCTCTCTCCTTCTCTCTCTCTCCCTCTCTAATTCTCTCTCTACTTAATTAACTCTCCCCTCTCTATCTTTTTAGCCTTTCATTCTCTCACCCCTTTATCTGTTTCTCTTTCAAACTCCTTCATTCACTCTCTCTCCCCTTCTTTTCTCTCTCTCTATCCCGCTCCACTCTTTATTCTATGTACACCCTTTCTCTCTCACCACCCTCTCTAATTGGGCATTATATCTTCACTCTATCTCTCACTCGGCAACACCACAGCATCACTCAGCATCACCACAGCATCACTCAGCGCAACCACAGCATCAATCAGAGCCAGCACAGCATCAATCAGAGCCAGCACAGCATCACTCAGCACCAACACAACATCTCTCAACGCCATCACAGCATCACTCAACGCCATCACAGCATCACTCAGTGCAACCACAGCATCACTCAGCGCAACCACAGCATTACTCAGCACGACCACAGCATCACTTAGCTCCACAACAGCATCACTCAGCGCAACCACAGCATCACTCAGGGCCACCACAGCATCACTCAGGGCCACCACAGCATCACTCAGGGCCACCAGAGCATCACTCAGGGCCACCAGAGCATCACTCAGGGTCACCACAGCATCACTCGGCACCACCACAGCATCACTCGGCACCACCACAGCATCACTCGGCGCCACCACAGCATCACTCTGCGCCACCACAGCATCACTCGGCGCCACCACAGCATCAGTCAGGGCCACCACAGCATCATTCAGGGCCACCACAGCATCACTCAGGGCCACCACAGCATCACTCAGCACCACCACAGCATCACTCAGCACCGCCACAGCATCACTCAGCGCCAAGACAATATCACTCAGCACCACCACAGCATCACTCAGCACCACAGCAGTATCACTCAGCAAGACCCGAGTATCATTCAGCATCACCTCAGCATCATCTCCGCAACAGTCACCACCACCACCACTACCACCTCAGCATCACTCAGCACCACCTCAGCCTGCTCTCGGAATCTGGCATCTGTTGATTCTCCCCTAGCGTCTGGCCGCTGCTAGTGTTATAATACAGGTACTAGTTCCCAACCTTCACCCTCCGATTGTTTATACCCCCCTCAAAAAAAAAGCTTTAACAAACAACCATTGCAATAGGCAGAAACAAGTTGCCAGCATTGCAAGAACAAAAGAAAACTGAGGACATTTTATATTGTAAATACTTTTTTTAATATGGTCGTTCAGTTTTACATAATGCCTTCTTGGTCATATATGAAGTAACAAAAATGCTTCTGACACTTTTTTATTATAACTTTTCAGCATGCTGCACAGCAGCCACACTTCTCTACAGCACAGCTTGAAGACATTGGCAAAGTCAATAGCTCTGGCTAAACACTTATAAGGCCCCAAAGGCGAGACCTATTGGCTATGCCAATGCTTGTTGAGATTGGTATGTGGTTTTGATAAATAAAATACATTTATTGGTGTAGGTTTAGTTTTTAGTGAACTGTTACATATTTTTTTTTTTCATACTTAGATAAACATAAAGGCCCTAATTACGATGTCGGGCAAATTTGCGTCCGACCGACACCGTTGTGGGTCGGAGGTTAAGCATTCCCCATTAGGATGCGACCACACATGTTGTGGTAGCAAACTTAAATGTTTCAGTCGGAGCTTGTGCGGCGGGCTGCAACCGCCTGCAGCACAAGCTCCCATTGAAAAATGGAAGTTTGCACACATCCCTCAAGATGCCTGCCACACAGTGCAAGGATGTTGAGGTGCCCCCTAGGCCCAAATGCGGAGGGCCAGGGAGTAAGGGGGCCCTGGTAGGGGCTCCTAAAGATACTTTCTGACAGCCTTTTCATGTCAGAAAGCCCTTTATGGAAAATCGGGAGATACAGATGTCATCTTCTATTCAATGTCCCCTTCTTCCTTTCCAAGCAAGGAAGGTTATGGTCCAGGCTCTCAGCTTGTCCCGGCTGGATTATGCGAATGCCCTTTATCTGGGTGCCCCTGCTGCGACCTTCTCCAAGCTACAGACAATACAGAATTGGGCAGCAAGACTCTTATTAGGCATTCCTAAACATCATTCAGCCAAACCTGCCCTGAGAGCACTTCATTGGCTACCAGTTCGGGAGAGAGTTAATTTCAAAGCTCTATGCATTACCCATAAGTCTCTAGCCGGAATAGGCCCCGCCATTCTTCAGAGCATTATTCAGTCTTACCGGCCCAACAGAAGCCTTCGTTCGGAGAATATGAATCTTATCATCGTCCCTAGGATCAGGAAAGCTAGAAGCGGGGGCCGGCAATTTTCTTTTATTGCGGCTAGACTCTGGAACTCTCTTCCCCCCCAATTACGTGTAGAATCTAATCACTTAGTCTTTCGTAAATTGCTGAAAACCTCGCTTTTCCCTAACTGATGAAACTCACTACTGCTGCTACTGCCAGCGCTGGGATGCCTCCGGGTAGCCATGCGCTATAAAAATGTTATTTCTATTCTATTTACTAATCATGGACTTGAGTCTGCAGGCGATGTTGGAGGGTGGTGATGGCTTAAGTGATGTAAATGAAGAGACCTTTCCTTTTATGTAAGGTTGTTTTTGAGGGTTGGTTATAGGCCAACTGAGAGGTAAGTGGTGAATCACCAGTGATGCATCATTTGGGGTTTATTGTCCGTCCTCTGAACCATACACAGTTTATTTTACCCAAAGCCTTATGCTATTATGCAATTTTCAATTTCTATCTGTCCTGCAGCAGTAGTCAGCTGTTTTCGTGTATGTGTTTTGTAGCCAAAAGAGCTGAGTTTACTTGCAGAGTAAATGGGGGTTTGTTAAGTATGGTGGCTGTGTACTAATTGTTATGAATCTTCTAGGTATTATGCTGGAGCTATTGACATGCAATGCTAATTTTTTTCTGTTATCAAAAACTTACAGGTGATAAATGATGACTAAATCTCTACGACTATAAAGTCTGGGTTGTCGAACATTTTCCCTTTCTGATACCGCAGAGTTAACTGCCATTCATGTCTTTATGAGCCATACTTTTTCTCAGTGGTGTCAGTGTGTTTTAGGTATCAGGGAGCTGGTAAGTTTAGGTCAGTGGTGGAGGTAAGTGAGTTTCCCACAAAGAGAAGCATACAGCAAGAGGCAGAAGAACCCACAAAGAGAAGCAAGATGCAGAAAAATCAAAATACATAGTGGACTGGTACTCGGATTGGTGCCAATTTTAGTAAATGGAGCCAAGAGATCTGTATTGGCCATGGTGGAATGTATTTAGTGAACTAAAAAAGTTAGTTGGTTTGAAAGGCTTACTTTTGCAATGTCTTCATTGGACTTTCAATAGGACAGTTTATAAGGAACAGAATGTCTTTATTTGATGTAGTCTGAGTTTTGGAAGCCCTGTGTGGTATATTTATGAGTGTCAATATGACAGTGCATTGGGTGGATAAGAATGACATTGTATTAAATAATTACTTTCTATTTCTTGTATTGTGGCACTCATTATCCAATTTTAGCTACGCTGAGTCTCCTGCAGGCAATGTCACATGTGACGTATTGTTAATTTAAAGGCTGCTGAACCCTATCCATGCGTCTGGATGTGAAGATAAGCTATGTTAGGTGATGTTTGCTTTTTGGCTTGTTGTTTTTGTTATGTTACTTACTAATCATTTTCTTCCTAAAATGATCTTTTGGACCTGTAAGAATTGAGTTACTGAACAGTGAGATCTACGCGCACTTTTTTAGGGTACTTGGGTGCGCCTGATGCATGGAATACTGTTGATTGGCATGAGTTCTCTAATTTTCTATTTTTTATCCAAATACCTTAGGCTTGTTTACTGTCTTTTAGGTCCATAAGAAACATACACATAATGCAAGTCAGGTGTCTCATTTATGTAGAAATCCCATGTGTGTCTGCAGTTAAACCCCCGTGGATGTAAGAGTCTAGTACAGAGCAGCCCAGCGAGCCACATACATTATTCTTGGTTCATACTATGAATTTTAAGTCATAAAGTTGTTAACTGTTTCTTTTCTTTTGTTTGTGCATTTAATGTGAAGACGTTAGTGGTTTGTATAGTTAACTGCTGGAAACATTTACGTTTGAATAATGCTTTGATAAGTAGCAACCTTTATTATTGTTTATACTGTTTGGGAAAAAAATCATATGGATATAGAACTCTGTAGGGCCGAAAAATATATTTGTACATGGGCAACGAGCCTGAAGGTTTTATTTTCCATCCTTTCATTAAATGTGTTTACATACATTAACATATTGAAATGCCATTGCTGTATTTGATTTTAGGGTCTATTGTGTTTTAGACATATTGCTAAGAATATTCACCTGAAATTGCTTGAATAATATTTAATTTAATTGCTGGTGCTATTATGAGTGACAAAGTGTTTACTTTTTCACAGTTTATCTTCTTCAGCTCGACGTCACACTCTAGAGGTCTTCAAACTTTTTGATGCTGAGACCCCCCAGGAAAAATCTTTTAGGCGTAAGGAGCCCCTCCTGACAAAAATGTCTAGAACTTGGTACTCCTCATCATTGACAACTATCGACAACCATAAACGCCCCCAATTCCCACAGCAAATCATTTTTACAGTGGGGAGATAATATTAAACAGTGTTAAGCAAAGCGAAGGTGAGTGAGCATGGGGCGTGGTCAAAGGTGTGGCTAAAAACAAAGGGCCTCATTTATGAGGAATTGGCGTAGGGCAGCGCCGCAAATCTTCTTGCTGTGCTGCTCTTCGCCAATGCAAAAGGGTAGGAATGCACCTTATTTATGACACATGGTGCCTTCCTGTCCTTTCCCCCTGCGTCGGCACACAAATTGCTGCCTAGCGCCAACATAGGCAGGATTGTTTTTGTGCAGGAAGGGGCACATTCCTGCACAAAAAAAATCCAGAGAGGGGTTTTCCTCTTTCTATGTGTGCGGCAGAATGCAGCACACATGGAAAGTGGAAAAAATTAGGAGAAATGAAAACATTTCTCCTCGTTATGCCTGCTGTGGGGAGGCCTAAGGTTTTGGCGCTGCCCCAGGTTTACATGGTTTTGTAAATCTAGGACAGCGTCAGAATCCATGGGCGTTGGCTGAGAACACCCACCTCAATGCCCATGGAATGCCTGCTTGACACAGAGTAAGGCAACGCAGTGACTTGCACTGCTTTGCCTTACTTCATATTCATGAGGCCATGCAAAGCCACGCAGAGTGACTTTGCGTCGTCTCATAGATATGATTGAGAAGCTTGTGCCACCAGAGCTTCAAAAAAAGTGATGCTCTGGCAGCGCAAGCCTTTAATAGATCAGCCCCCAAATATTTTGTTAGTTTTTTAGGTCTTTCACCATCAGGTAGCTACATATAAAATAATGGGCAGTTTAAATGAAAAATAAATTTTTAAAAGTTGTTACTCATTGGGAAATGCACTGTAGTACATTATGAAACGTATATTAGTTAATGCACTGCAGAGGTCTGTGTGTAACCAGAGAGCCACAGAATTAAATTTGGTTGGTGCAGTGGAGAATAGTGACTTGTGTATTTTTAGTGCTACGAGGTCACAGCCTGTGTCAGAAAGCACTGTAAATGTGTAAGTTATTATTTTATACTTGCATTACATTTAACAAAAAGAGGTACGCTGTTCCTCAACATATACAAGTAAGACTTATTGAGTCTAGGTCGAAGTGCAGGTAATGTCCCAGGCACCCAAAAAAATGGGGGAAAACCCCTTTCGGAACTAGGGCCCTCACACCTCACCATCCCGGCTTCAGCGCGAGGGGGTAGGTGAGCTGCGTGGCTTCTAAAAGAAGCGGACATCCTAATATAGATGTCATTATTTGCGCTGAAGCAGATGGGGCAAAATTTTCACCAACTATAGGTCTGTCCCATTGCCTGCAGGTAATATGCTGCACTTTCGTGGTGGCATGTAAATCTTTACCAGACCACATCATTATATTATTTAGTGGCACACACCACTTGTTGTAGATAGTTTTATGTCACGGTCCTGAAGAAACGCCGCTTGATCCTTTGGACTGATAGGCGTGAAACATGTCGACCATCTAGGAGTAGAGCGCCTCTTGACTCTTGATAGCTTGACAGTCGTCTCTCCTTATTACAATTTTAACCAGGCAGGGATCCTCACAGATTAAAATTGCTCTAAAAGGTTTCCCTACTTGTTTTAATTTCACTATTCAGCACATCTACACGTATACTAGGCCCCTCACACCCACGGCACCCATACGACAGGAATAAAAGATCTCTGGCAAAGAGCCCCATTTATGGGTGCCCGTCGGGTATTGCAGCGCCGACCCGACGAGAGCAGGCCCATATGATGAAGCATGACACCTAGCTTGCTGGGTGTGTGAGGGCCCTAGTTCCGAAAGGGGTTTTCCCCATTTTTTTGGGTGCCTGGGACATTACCTGCACTTCGACCTAGACTCAATAAGTCTTACTTGTATATGTTGAGGAACAGCGTACCTCTTTTTGTTCAATATATTGATAGGGCTTGTACGCTGGACCTCTTTAAACAGCCCATAGTCCCCCTTTTTCTTGGATGATACTTGCATTACACACATTATAAGATAGACTGCTACAAACTGTGCAAATAGTTTTAGGATAAAATGGAGCTTCCAAAATGTAGTTTTTAGTAATACCAGTACATAAGTAATGCAATTTTCTTTTTTGCATAACTGTACCTCCCTCAGGGGTACTTAGGGGCACGTGCATCAAGGTAGGCTTTTGCGATTCCTTAATTGCGATTATTAAGGAATCGCAATTAAGGAATCGCAAAAGCCTATGCATGTAGGAATCGCTATAAAAATAGCGATTCCTAAACATTCCTTAATTGCGACTCGCAAATTGCGACTCGCAATTAAGGTATGCCGTCCCATTCATTCCTATGGGCCTACAGGCCCATAGGAATGAATTGGAGATTGCATGCGCAATTTGCGAGTACCAGTAGGTACTCGCAAATTGCTCATGCAATTTCAAGGGTGTCAAAATGACACCCTGTTGCACCCCTGAAATTGCGATGTGCACCCATGTTGTGCACACACATGCCCCAAGGGCATGTGTGTGTGTAACCTAAAACTTTAAAAAATGCATTTTAGTGCATTTTTCAAAGTTTTTGCAAATTACAGACAAGTTTAATTTGTCTGTAATTTGCGGTCCCAAATAGCGAAATCGCTATTTGAAAGTGCTTCTAGCATTGCATTTAAGGAATCGCAAATTGCGATTCCTTAAATGCAATTGCAATCTAGGAATTCGCAAATAATTGCGAATTCTTAAATTGCGCATAGGAAACACTTTCATGCATCTCCAAAGGCCAATTTGCGATCGCAAACGGCCGATTTTTGCGAATCGCACCGTTTGCGATCGCAAAAACCTTTGATGCATGTGCCCCTAAGTGCTTTGTAAATACAATTACAATTAAAAGCTTGCACTTCACAGCCCAGTTGTTAATTCTTCCTACTACCACTAAAAAAACCCCAAATCTTTGCAATCATAATGCTTGGAGTGATTCCAGCAATTAAAGCCGGAACTGCTCCCAAGCACCCTTTACATTTGCAGATTAACTCATACAGCGCATTTACATTTCATTCAGCCAAGCAGGAACCCTGGCACGAAGGATTGTTTTACCTGTCTGCCCGGCCTCTTTGTTTCACAGCACAGGCGACTCAATTAACTTCAGCAGCAGCATTTTAACGATTGGAATGAAGCGTCCCGGACGGTTGTCTTTTTCCAAAAGGAAGAGCACATGTTTTGGATTCCAGGCAGAAGTGAGGCTTGGAAATGTGCGACCCCCTTCCCAGGACTTCACTGCCCCCCTGGGGGTCGCACTCCACAGATTGAAGACATCTGCTCTAGAGTGGCAATGGGAAGAAGGCATCTCATGAAAGCTGCAGTTGCTTTGAGCAACATATTAAACCCAGATTCAAGACAACAAACTCAAGAAGATAAACTTAAAAATGGGCCAGGTGAAAGTCCATGTTGTACCTTAAGTGGAAGACTGCCGAAAGCATACTGTGATGCTACTGAAGATGCAAATGTCAGTGGAGAGAATGGCTTGCCGTCATCTACCACTCCAGAAGGTGAAAAAGCTTCAGAACAAAGCCACAATTACATTCAGCTTAACTGCAGTCACATCACCCTTTCACAGACTTTGTGAAACAAATGTGTAAAGAGGATGATAGCTCTGTTAAATTTTCTTGTAACCTCTTCCCCACTCTTTTCACAACGAACCACTGAACTTTCATTCAATTCGCTGTAAATTGATGGAATCATCAGTAAATCACGGCACTGACACTCCATTGAAAATGATGGTGCATCATAAACTCAACAAGGCTTTGTCACTCCTAAGCACCCTCAGGCACATCTCATTTGAAATTACTTTAGCATCCGCATGAATAAAAAAGCAAATTGCACGTACCTCAATATGATCTAATAATGTGAGTAAAGGCACAATTGGAGGGAATATGGACACAGCTGGTTAAATAGAACACATAAAAAACAACACCACAAAACCCTTCTAGAGGAAGACAAAACATATAAAGAAAGAGAAGTAGTAACAGTTATCATGTCACCGGGGCAAGCATCACAATAACTGTGCCACAGCTATGACATTTAGCCCTCTCATCAGTATCACCTATTACACTGGCATCTCTGGCACTTTTCAAATGTTCAGAAAAGATGCATCAGCCACCCATGCATGAAGTAATGGAAGGAAGACGACATCTGACAGAAGACACACAACAGCTCATCAAATTAATGCCCTTTCGGCTAGATTGATAGCCCTGGATCTACTGCGATTTCCATTTGTGGGATATGATGGTTTTTATAAACTGACTGCCTTCTTGGCTATACAAGAGTATAGATGTTGCACAAATTACATAACGTTCCGTGTCTCCGGCTACACATCATTGAATATGCTTCTTTGTGTGGTCATTTTATCAACCATTCATCACACTTGGTTACAAACTTCATCAATGCCAAATAAAACACCTACATTCATAAATATTTGAAAGATGTGTTGCAGGAGACACGGATCGCTATGTGATTTGTGTAACACTTATCAAGTATAAGCGTTCCAGTCTGAGGGGACACAGTTCTGTTAGCACACAGGTTGATAAGAATATTTTTTCAACAAAAATGCACAATTTTATGACAATGCAGACTTTAGGTTTCTAGACTTTCTTCACTAGACACTGTGATGTAGAATACCAAGTTGTTACTAATTCTCCAGAGCAGCAGTTTGAAAACTTTACCAAATGGTGGTGGATAAAGTATGTGGTGCTCTGAGCAACATATAGCACAATTATGTCCATCGATCTATGCACATGTGGACACGTGTACAAACTGTAGATTATATGAGTTACCCTTTAGTCATTTATACAAGCAATTATGTTTTAAAGGTCATATAAATTCTACTTATGAAAGATTGCAAAAGAAGCAATTGCTTGCATAAACAAACAAAAGTCAATATTGTCAAAAAATACCCATGGAATGAATATCATCATGATTCTAATTGCACAGTGCCGGATGCTTGTCCGCACTGTGCAATGAGTGCAAACCGCATCTTGCACAGTGCACTACGCAGTTCGCGTAGCTATGCGTAGCTCGCGTAGTGCGAAGTGCACTTCGCGTAGCTACGCGTAGCGCTACTACGCAAACTACGCCCAGGGTTAAATCCCTACATGCTCTGTGTTACTTGTAGGCGTGTGGCACTGGCAAAAACTCAGTAATCCACGGAAGCAAAATAGATTCAATGTTGTCTACCTGTCATGTAAGGGGAGAAATATGGGGCTATCCAATATCCCCAAGACCCAAGGTAATCTAAATATGTGAAACAAGATTCCTGTTCCCATGATATTCTTCATAAATAATACTGCTGTGATGATATTCATAATCAGAATTTCTGCCGCTCGAGTAGATTCCTACTCGAGCGGCAGCTTTCTCAACGCGGACTGGTAGTTTCTCATCGCGAGCGGTCGCGAGCATACGCGACCACTCGCAATGAGAAACCTGACCTCCCGCGTTGAGAATCTCGGCCGGAGGTTTATTTTCCACGCTCGCGATCGGCAACTTGATGTTGCTGATCGCGAACGAGGAAAAGTCTCGCCGGGATGTCATTTTGCTTGCTCGCGGTCGCCAACTTGACGTTGAGGACCGCGAGCAAGCAAATAATGACCGCTACGCTACGCGTGTTTGCACTGTGCTACGTGCAATTCGCGTAGTGCGAAGTAGCGCAAACTTCGCAAACTACGCGAGCGTAGCGTAGTACTTCGCCCAGGGTTAGATTTGATGCCCTTTCTCATATGGCACTAGATGTGCATCTGAAATTGGATTCTGTAATTGACGATTGACTGGGACCACTGCAGTTGTAGGTTAGGTTTTTGACAAAAGATACTTGAAGACATGTAATTGATGCTCTAAACCAAGCCAGAGTTATTAACATATCATGCTTTGCACATGTACTTGATCTGATTGTAAGTCTTCCAAAGGGTGCTGATAAATCTGAATTGTTGTTTTTATTTTGCAACATTTGAGTTATATTTGCGTAATTTTACTGTGTGCAGTACCCTTACTACCAATCAGACAGACATGCTCTTCCTGAAACTTGACATACCCACCTTGTGGAACTCTACTCTTTATACGTCACATTGTCTACTGGAGCAACAGACCACTAATGGCACCACTGTGGAGCCAACTCTCAGAAATGGATCCATTGCTATGGTATATCATAAGGATGCTGTACATCGAGACCCTAAAACAAGTCAGAATAAATCAAAAAGTAGCCCAGAGCAGGCCTTCCGCCAGAGTGTACGGGGTGAAACAAAGCTGTATGCTCGCCCCAATACTGTTTTCTTTCTGTACAAATGACCTATACATGAACATTTTGGGGGTGAGCCAGAATGAGCCTGTCATTAATGGCTTTTAGGTCCCTGACCTCCTGTATGCCAATGAGTGTATAAAGAGAGCTCTGATACCAAAAGATTTAAAGGCACAATTGTCAGATATAAATATACACTGTGAAGAAAATAACTTATAAATGCCTCAAAAACAATGATATTCAGAAAAAGAAAAAAACAATAAAACCACATTTTAAATAAACAGCGCTAAACTAGAAGAAGTCACTAGGGCAACTTACTAAAGATTAATGCTGATAAGACCGAGATACTGGTATTTGGCTCGCAGAATTCCATCTGGCCAAATGCCTGGTGGCCTGCAGATTGTGGTCCCCTCCCTGTCCCGGTTAGGACAGCAAAAAATCTGGGGGTCACTTTTGACGAGGGTCTGACCTTTGATGTTCAGGTCAGCCGAACTGTCAGCACTTGCTTCTATATCTTAAGAACACTTAGAAAGGTGCTTCCGTATATTCCATCTGAACTGCATCGGTCCACCATCATTGCACTAGTCACCTCCGGGCTGGACTACTGCAACGCTCTGTACCTCAACATCAATGTGGCATCCCTGAACAAGATTCAGGTTGTACAGAACGCAGCGGCTAGGCTGATCCTTAACATTCTGAAGCATCAATCAGCCAGGGAGGGGATTCATGCCTTGCACTGGCTCCCCATTAGGAAGTGCATATCCTTCAAGGTCCTGAGCATGGTATATGAGGCCTTGCACAGTAATGGCTCGCCGCATTTGAAAACCATGTTCCAATGGTACACCCCCCGGAGGACCTTGAGATCCTCCACTCAGAAAAAACTGGTATCTCCGATATATCGCAGGGCCAGATGGGGATTTTATTAATGTGTGGGATGGCGTGCCTATAAATCTTTAAAAAAATGTATACATGGCTATCAGAAATAACAGACGGTGTTCTGAATGTAACTCACCATCAATGTTGTTAATGTAGATAAAAATATATTTCAGCGGTTATATGCTACTCTTTTATTAGTGAATTGCAAGCTGTAGTTTTATTTCCATTGCCACAGAACAATAGGCACAGTAATGGCACTCTGGCAAAACACGTTTAAATATTTTTATTCCCAAGGGCCTTTGAGAACCAAAATAAGTAAATAAACATTTCAAATATAAAAAATCTCTCAATGTTTGTCATGTTTAATGCACCGCAGACAAGCTGTTGCCAGAAGAAAAATGTTCATGAGTGTCAGATCACAGAATGACTTAAAATAGGTCATTTTAAATGTCAATGAAATTAATGAATATGTTACCGTCAAAGTGTGAAATTCCGCATTGTATAGAATGCCTAGGTAATGTATAGAATGCCTGAAAATGCCTGAAAATCGAACGTCAAAGTATGAAATGATTGATATTTTATACATTGCCTAGGCATTGTATACTTTGCCGGATTGTCTGCCGGCAAAGTATATAATACGCCTAATCCCGCCATTTTATTCCCGCCCGGCAATGTGTGAAATCCGGCATTCTATAGAATGGCTAGGTAATGTATAGAATGCCTGAAAATCCAACTACAAAGTATGAAATGATGGATATTTTATACATTGCCTAGGCATTGTATACTTTGCCGGATTGTCTGCCGGCAAAGTATATAATACACCTAATCCCAGAGACAGCACAAGTTATCAGCAAGCGAGGGGCAGAGACAGCACAGGTTATCAGCAAGCGAGGGGCAGAGACAGCACAAGTTGCCAGCAAGCGAGGGGCAGAGACAGCACAAGTAACCAGGCAAAGAGCAGGTGGCAGCCGTGCAGTGGTGTGGGGAGCGACCTGCCTGCAAGCAGGGTCAGAGCTCGTGTATAGCATCCGGCTGAGGTTCCACAGACGCTCTTTTTGTGCTGCAACAAGTAGGTCATGCCAGTTCTGCTTTGTGTTTTACCGGTAAGAATATTCTGTTCGCATTCTGTAGGTTATGCCAGTTCTGCTTTGTGTTTCACCGGTAACAATATTCTGTTCGCATTCTTGTTTAAGTCGTGAAATGTATGTACAAGATCAAAGTGCCAAAATAGAAGATGTTTTTGTGTGAAGAATAAAAGTGAGTACAATTCCACGTGTTGAAGGTGTATAGAAGGTGTTTTTGTGTGAAGAATAAAAGTGAGTACAATTCCACGTGTTACTCCGGCCTTTCTTAGTGTAACAAGTACTTCAATCTCAGTTCTGCTTTTATTGTTTTCCGGTAAGAATATCCTGTGCTTTATTTCGTAGTTTTGTTCTTTCAGTTTCAAATGCGTATTAATTAATAAAGGCTTCTCATCTTCTGCCCTTTTAACACTTTGCGTAAATGGTACTGGTCATTCTGTATAATGCCTAGGAATTGTATACAATGCCTAGGAAAAGTATGTAACATTTTCCCCAAAAACTTATATTTCATAGTTTGCCTCTAAACCATCAGGCATTCTATACATTCCCTAGGCATTCTATAAAATACCGGGATTTCACACTTTGCCGAAAGCCTAGGAATCTCATCTTGTGGCCTTTTAACACTTTGCGTAAATGGTACTGGTCATTCTGTATAATGCCTAGGAATTGTATAGAATGCCTAGGAAAAGTATGTAACATTTCCCCCAAAAACTTATATTTCATAGTTTGCCGAAAACCATCAGGCATTCCATACATTACCTAGGCATTCTATACAATACCGGGATTTCACACTTTGACGGTAACAAATGTACTATGCAGTGATAATTTGATTGGTCTACCAAAATGTGCATTTTATCCAAAAGGCCTTTGTAGGACTTGGCCCTCTTTGGCTAAAGTTCCCTTAACTTTTTGCTTTCCCCCTAGACCTTTTTTCTGACATTATGTTGCCAACTTAGATGCTTTGGACACTTTGCCACTGCTAAACAGTGTCAAAGTGCAAGTGCTCCCTGTGTAAAGTGTAATGGAAATTGGTTGTCCATGATTGGTATGTTTGCCTTACTAGTAAAGTCCCTAGTAAAGTGCACTATGTGTGCCAGGGCTGGTAATGCAAATGCTACTAGTGGGCCTGCAGCACTATTTGTGCCACCCACACAAGTAGCTTTAAAAAGGGAACTCAGGCCTACCATTGCAGGGCCTGCGTGTAGTTTGTTAAACTGCCATGTTGTCTGACAAGTGCACTCACTTGCCAGACCTTACCCTTCCCTTTCTATGCATATCAGACACCCCTATGGTAGGTCTAGGGTACCCCCTGGGCAGGGTGCAGTGCATGTGAAAGGTAGGACATGTACTAAGGTGTGTACCATGTCCTGACAGTGAAATAATCTCAATTTTGTTTTTTCACTGTTGAAAGGCCATCTTGCCCATAGGACAGAATGGGGAGGCTGTGTAATATGTTTTCCAGCCTATCTTCCCAAAGGCTTAAGATGGAAAGGTGAAGTTTAGTATGCCTGAACTCACAATGTAATAACACATCTTTTTATGCAGGTGGTTTTTGCATTGTGTGTTCAGAAGCCACTCTTTTAGAAGTGGCTGAGTTTTTGTGCTCTAACATTTCTGTGTGTCTCTGCCTGGTTGTGGATTGACTGTCTGGATTTGAAAGCGATAGGATCTGGGGAATGTCTTGACCCAGGGGAGGAGGTGAGACAGCAACAGGCTGACCTGCATCTGGAGTGTAGGGGGAGGAGTAGCCCCTAGAGGTGAAGAGGCCTGGGTTGCTGCTATAAAACAATTGTCCCATCTCCTGCTGAGTGATTGAGAATCCAGACCCCCACTAATCAAAGGATAAAGGTGTCACTGGCAGGGAGGCACCCAGAACTGGTTTGAGACAGGGGTCAGTGCCCCCTGAACACAAAGACTTCAAAGCCATTGAGGGGTATAACTATGAGAGCTGAAGCCCCTGAACTTTGGAGAATGGCTTGATCAAGTGTGAACAAAACTGGAGCTAATTCGTGGTCAAGAGGACCTTGCCAAGGAAGAAACAACTGAATAGACTGAAGGATAGGACTGACCCTTGCTGTGTGTTCTGGGGCTGGCCTGCAGTTTGCTGTTTTAACCAAGGAAAGGCTAAAGGGACTTTGCTGTGTGCTGTGCCCCCCTGCTTGAAGGACTTTGCTGTGTGCTGTGTCCTGAAGTCCTGAAGCTGAGGTGAGCTGGCTCCCTGTTCGGAAACACAGGAACACAAAAGTTTCCAGGAGAGTCTCAGCGGCGCTGTGTGAGCGTGCCTGTTGCAGTCTGAGACCCTTGTAAGAACTGCCCTGTGATCGTGGGCGCCTGGTGTCCAAGTGAGTCTCAGCGACGCTGTGTGCGTGTGCTTTGTGCAGCCTGAGACCTTCATGAGGATCAACCTGTGATCGTGGGCACCTGGAGTCCAAGCAAGGATCAGCAACGCGGTGTGCGTGTGCTTTGTGCAGCCTGAACCCCTTTGTGAGGATTGTCCAGTGATCGTGTGCACCGGAATCCAAGTGAGTCTCATCGCCGCTGTGTGCGGGTGCGTTGGGCACCGCAAGACCTTCGTGAGGATTGGCCTTGTTATCGTGTGCACCGGAATCCAAGTGAGTCTCATCGACGCTGTGTGCGTGTGCGTTGGGCACTGTGAGACCTTCGCAAGGATTGGCCTTGTTATCGTGTGTACCGGAATCCAAGTGAATCTCATCGACGCTGTGTGCGGGTGTGTGGGAACCCCTTGAGACCTTCGTGAGCATTTGCCTTGTTATCGTGTGCACCGGAGTTAAAGTGAGTCTCAGTGGCGCTGCGCGCGTGATCTTCGTGCAGACTCAGACCTGCGTGTGGAGTGCCCAGTGATCGTGCACTCGAAGTTCAAGGAAGACTCAGCGGCGCTGTGTGCGTGTGCCCCGGGGCAGCCTGAGATCTTCGTAACTGTAGCGGCCCGGACCGGCAGCCCCGGAGGAGCTGAGCCGCCGGCCCGAGCCCGCTGTTGCCAAGGGAAAAAGATTGCATTGGAGGCCCAGCCGCTGGACGAGGAGAGGAGAGTGAGTTTGCGCCCCCCATGTAACGTGTGTCGACTCCTGGGGCGGGGTGCGGGCTCGGAGGGAGACGCTCTCGGCCTCTCTCTCGTTCTGGCAGCGCGAGCCTCTGCTTCGGCTCGTATCGCGGTCCGTATTGCCAAGGGAGTGGCAGTACAGGGGCCGGAGTGCGGAGCTGCACTTTTTGGTTACATCGTACCTGTGTTGGGGGCAACTGTTGAAAGTCTGACTGCAAGTCAGAAGGAGAGGCGGAGAGACCGCCTACGGCACAGTGATCGGTGCCGGAGTGTATTACGCATTATACCATTACTGCATAACGGAGTACCTGACTGTCGTACTACACATTGCATCATTTCTGCATAACGAAGTACCTGATTAGTGTATTACGCATTGCACTGTTTCTGCATAATGAACTACCTGATTAGTGTATGACGCATTGCACTGTTTCTGCATAACGAACTACCTGATTGTCGTATGACGCATTGCATTGTTTCTGCATAACGAACTACCTGATTAGCGTATTACGCATTGCATTATTCCTGCATAACGGACTACCTGATTAGTGTATTACGCATTGCCTTACATCTGTATAACGACGTACCTGGTGGTTGTGCTACGCATTGCATTATGTTTACATCGCAAAGTGCCTGATTGTTGCGTATGCATTGCATTATTTTTACATTGCAGCAGTACCGGATTCTAGCATTACGATCTGCATAACAGGGTGTTAGAATTAGAGTAGGATGTTTAGAAGTGTTCATTAATATCGCCAGAACTGATAAGGGCTGGCTGGCCTAACAACCGGCCAGGAGGAATATTACAAATATGCATATGTTGGATTTATATCGTGTGGTCTGATCGTATATCTTTTTATATAAAATTTATACTCGTTTTATAAAACTTGTGTGGAGTCTATTTGTGTGTCATCATTGGGTTGCTGTGAGCGTGATTGCAAATACTTTACACATTTGCCTTGAAGATAAGCCTGGCTGCTCGTGCCAAGCTACCGAGGGGGTTAGCGGGGCTATCTCAGGAGGTGACCTTCCTTACCCTGACGTTGGAACGCGGGTACCTACCTCAGCCAACCAGGGGATTTGAACCCCGGTTCTAGCATCTGGGTGGCAGCGGTAGGAGATTTGAACCCCGGGTCTAACAGCCTTTATATGGGCTTCCTTATCGGTTAAGAGGCATAAGGATCTAGGGGCGAGATGCACACTGCAATTATGCAGTCACAAACCCTGTGATTAACTAAGGATTGGATGAAGGTCTCATGCATTTTACTGGTCGCAAAGGGTCTGATTTGCAGAATCAGGCTGTTTGCGACTAGTAAAATGCATTGTGATATGTATGAATTCAAATTTGCGATTCGGTAACATGTTACCGAATCACAATTTGGAATTGCGAATACATACCGATTCGGTATTTGGAAGGGGCATGTTTAGGGCATCCCTTCCTAATACCGAATCGCAGCGGTATGTAAGAATGTTTTATGGCCGAAATGCGGTCGCAAAACATTCACATTTTACCACCTACTACACGTTTTCCATTCACCCTTTGGGAATGGTAGCAAAAACGTTTTTTCCGAGCAGGCAGTGGTCCCATGGACCACTGCCTGCTCTTAAAAAATGAAAAGAAAACTTTTCATTTTTCTTTTTTAAACGCAACCCATTTTTCTTTAAGGAAAATGGGCTGAATTTAAAAAAAAGATTTATTTATTTAAAAGCAATCACGGACATGGTGAGCTGCTGACCCCAGCAGGGCATCATTCTCGAAACTTTAGCAATTCCTAATGGGTCGCAAATTGTGACCTACCTCATTAATATTCATGAGGTAGGTCGATTTGCGACCCACTAGGAATCGCTAAATGAAACTCGTGGAGTTACACACTTTAGGAATAGCGATTACCTAATTGCGATTCGCAGAGAATCCCAATTAGGTAATCGCTATTTCCAATAATGATACATGTGGCCCTAAATCACTGGTTTGTCACTGCTAAATAGCTTTTTATTATGTATTAAACTCATTTTGCAATTCGGTAAGTTCTTACCGAATGGAAAAATGGGTTTAAAAATGCATCCTCAATTGTAATTTGGATTGGATGTGTAATCTTTAAGGCATCCGTTCCAAATTGAAATTTGGAATTCTATGTATCAATTGTTTGAGGCTGCAATTTCGGTCACAAACCATTGATAGGTTACTGACTCATCAAAGGAGGTG
The DNA here is from genome assembly GCA_963921515.1 of Calotriton arnoldi. Classification (NCBI taxonomy): domain Eukaryota; kingdom Metazoa; phylum Chordata; class Amphibia; order Caudata; family Salamandridae; genus Calotriton; species Calotriton arnoldi. The sequence goes on from CAWUFW010002969.1 coordinate 1,546,294, forward strand.
GTAACCCATTTGCAAAGAGGAAGGGGGGTCTTTTTAGACCCTTCTCCTTTGTGAATGTGAAAAAAACAGTTTCTGGGGAGTGGTCATGGTCCAGGGGACCATTGGCAACTCTTAAACAAACTTTTAATTGTTTTTTTTTTAAACAACAGCTTCATTTGAGGAAAATGGGCTGCATTAAAAAACAGGTAAAACGATCATAGACATGGTGGTCTGCTGATCCTAGCAGGCCACCATCCCTGTGACCGCCTCCAATTGTAATGAGTTGCAATTTCTGACCTACCTCACTACTAATCACCAGGTAGATCAAATTGCGATCCAATACGAATGGTAATTTTGTGAACGGACCTTATAGCATATAGGTTTGTTCATAACATCTCATTGGATTTGCACAAACATGGTGCACAGTTTGCAAACATGTTCTGTTAATCCAATATTAGTATGTCTGGCCATAAATGAGGAAGTTCAATTTCAGAAATATTAATGGGAGTGCAGTCCTTCAGTCTGTTTACTTCCAATAACAACCATTCGACTGATTTGGATTAAAACAGAAGGGTACATAGTATTAATTTTAAAGTGAGTGGGCATTAATCATGGAGTTGATAATATTGCAGGGGATGGCTTTTCTTGCTAAAAAAAATGTAGTGAGCGCTGAAAATACTTACGAATACGACACTGTTGAACTCCCTCTCAGAGTCTCAAATTACAAACCAAATACCTATAGAATTCTGTACATTTGTTTAAATGCAAAACAAAACCACACTTTCAGATTGCACTCTAGGGCCAGATGTACGACCCACCAATTTGCGACTCGCAAATTGCGTCGCATTTGCGACTCGCAAATTGGGATGTGCAACAGTGTCTCAGACACTGTTTGCGATTCCTAATGGGGTCACAAATTGCATGCCTCATTAATATTAATGAGGCAGGCACACTTTGCGACCCCATTAGGAATGGCTAGCACTCACAGGGATGGTGGCCTGCTGGGGACATTCCTTAAAGGAAAACGGGATGCATTTAAAAAAAAGAAAAATGAAACTTTTCAGTTTTGTTTTTTAAGGGCAGGCAGTGGTCACTGGAACCACTGCCTGCCCTTAAAAAAGATTTTTTGACCCATTCACAAAGGGGAAGGGGTCCCTTCGTGACCCCTTCCCGTTTGCGAATGGTTTGCCACCTACTTGAAGTAGGTGGTAAATTGCAAGTGTTTTGCGACCACAATGACGGTCACAAAACATTCATACATACAAATGCGAGTCGCTATTAGGAAGGGACGCCCTTGGCACGCCCCTTCCTAGTAGCGAGTCGCAAACCTCATTTTACGAATCCGTAAAATTTACCGATTCGCAAACTGAGGTTTGTACATGGCCATGCCCTAAATTGCGGTCGCAAACGGGCCGATTGCCCATTTGCGACTGCAATTTAGGGTCGTACATCTGGCCCTTAATCCCTTTCACAGTGGCAAGTGTACAACAAATTTTAATGCACTAGTGAAACATGTAAACCAAGTTCGCACTGGCAGATAATGACCACCAGTATTTTTTAAATTGATGTTATGTATACTTTATGTTTGAATAAATGTTCACAAACAGGGCTTCAGTTTACATCTACACATAGCAGAATATAGAACATCAATAAAACACTTGCAAAGTGTTCTTTAAACACTTCCTATGAGACAAATAAAACCAATAAAATGAGTTATTGCCAAAAAAAGAATAACTATCCTTCTTTGTGGAACCATATCTCTCCTATGCTCCTCACCATAATTCCATTCTTGAGAAATTCCCAAACTTCAGTTTCAATGTTTTGTAGGACTTGGCCCTTTTTGCAGGGTCATCCCCAGCTTTTTGCCTTCGGTTGCTGAACCAGTTTCTGTTGGCATTATGATTCTGTCCATTTTTTCCCTGCTAACCAGATTGTGCTCTCTTCCTAAAACATGGTACAATTGGCTTCTATTTGATTGGTTCATTTAATTTATACATAAGTCCCTAGTAAATGCAGTGGCAGTCGGTGACCTTCAAAAGTGGAGGGTCATTAAGCCAGTGCCAAACCCAGTGGCAGGCACTGTGAGAAATCACAATGCCTTTTGGCGCACATTCCAAAGCTCTCAATCGTGGCTTGTTAAACAAATGTTATAATGGGCCGTGACTGAGAGCTCTGGAATTAAGGCTGAAGGCAATGTGAGTTTCTCACAGTGCCTGTCAATGGGGCAAAAAGATAGAAATATGATGAAAAATATACTCACCCACGCTCCTTGTCCTAGTATTGATTGCAGTCAGTGCGACAGCACCTCATGGAGCCTCAGCCAGCTCCCCTCTCCAAATCCCGATGCTGCTCTCATGCATGAGAGCAGCGCCAGGATTGGCTGGTGTGGGCTGCCACTCCATCCGGCTGTATAAGACAGCTAGGTGGCGAGGTTTACACTGTGCTTGTCAGGCTTGCCGTCGCAAGACAACTGGCCAAAGAGACATGCAAGGTGTAAACTGGTCGAGTGAGCACTACTCCCCTGCTGCCTGTCAGCAGCAGCCCCACCCTCAAACACTGCTCAGGCTTGGATCAGTGAAAAATAAAATGGTAATTCATTTTATTACCATTTTATTTTTCACTTTAGTTGCACTGGCAGCAGGGGGGAGACGTTCCCTTGCCCTAATGGGGGGGAGGGGTGCAGCTGAGTAAATGGTGCTACATCTGACCAGAGCCTGCAAATTAAATGCTATTAGTGGGCAGCCGCACTCATTCTGCCACCGACTAAATTAGCAACATAACCATTTCTCAGGCTTGCCACTGCAGCCTGTAATGCAGCTTTAACCTTTCATGTCGACCTGGCAAATTAAACATTTTGCCAGGCCTAAACTTTCCATTTTAAGACTTATAAGTCACCTCTAAAGTAAACGCTCAAGGCTCATAGGGCAGGGTGCATTATATTTAAAAAGTAGAAAATGGGTACTTAAGTTTTACATGCACTGGCAATGAAAACTCTTAAATTCATTTTTCACTGTTGACTCCTATGTCTCTCCTATTGACTAAGACTGGTTTACCTTAATACATTTAATAAGTGATAGCTTTAGATTGAGAGCAGATAGAGGTATGCTGATTATACCCAAATGATCTCCTGTAATGGTGAAATTGGATTTTAGGTTACAATTCTGAAAATATCACTTTTAGAAAGTTGGCATTTTCTTTTCCAAGCCATCTGTGCCTTCTGCCACTGCCATGGGTCACATGAATGTAAACGACTCTGTTCTTGGGGTTTCCGTATTCCTTCCAGACAGTGGCACGAAGGGGGCGTAGGTGTGGACAGAATGGGCCATCATGACAGGATGACTGGGTCAGGGTTGTACCCAGCCCCACTTCCACTTCAAAGGGCTTTGCCTTCAGCATCCAAAAAAGGAACCTGACACCAGACCTGCCCTGCCTTTTGCCATCCCCAGACCGATTGGTGCCTTGGCAGGGGAAGGGAAATAAGTCTAAGCATGATCCAGAAAATGATATGGCTCCATGGACACCGCTTCTTGACATATATTGATGGAGTGGTATAGGCAAAAGTAGGGAGTCAGATTTCCTATATAGCTGAACTTTGGGGCATAACCAAAGCAACAAGACAAATATGATGCCATGAAAGAACTTCCTGGAGGACAACCTTGAGGCTCCTGCCAGGTTTTCCCACAGTTGCACTGAGGCTGATATCAGATATGCATCTATCATAAATAAGTGCCAATACCCCTCCCCCCATGCCCCACATAAAATACGGGCTAAAAAGACTGAGGTTGCAAGACTTAAATATGTAAACAAAAGAATGTAAAGAACATTTTGAGATGTTTTTCAAATCAGATTATGCCATTAAATGGAAAATAGAGGCAAAACAGCTAAATATATGCCTGACTCTAAATAACTCAAACTTACAGCTGACGCCCAAAAAAGGATGAATGAAATTATAAATAAACAAGTTGCCAACTTACAATTATTTACAATTGTCCAAAAAGAAAAAAACTCTTCAAAGTTTCTAATCCTCATATCAATCTGGCTCGTTGACATTTCTTTACAGGCACAAGCATACTTCGTAAAATTGTCAAAGCACAGAGAAAAAAGACTGTTTGCACTACCCAGAAGTAGAGCTCTCCTGTTAAATACCTTGCTGAATCTAGCTTGGTCTGATCAAACATATTCAAATGCATCTTGGACCAAGAGTATCTGGAGAAGGGTGAGGAATGTTTTTTTTTTCTTCTGTGAAAAATGTTTGACACAGTCTGGAATCTCACAGAGAGAAAATATTAACAAATTGTGCGACAAGGACCTTATATAGCGCATTAGGTGTAGAGCCTAAGAGTGGGCCTACTCACCAATGCAAAGTGGGACTTCCTTTGAAACTTAAACAAACACTCAAGCGAAAAAGGGTGAAAGCTAAAGATGTTATTTGTTTTTATGCATTTTTTTATGTAGATGTTGTTAAGCAGTATAATTTATTGTGATTCTTGTGTGAAAGGCATTATTTCATGCTAAAAGCACTTAAATACATTTCATTTTCAATGGCACCACATAGTTACAGATGCCTGAAGGGAAACATTTTGTCTACACCTCAATGGGAGCTCAGCAACTTGGTCTGATAGGTGATAATGATGATTTGCCTAATGGAAACATTCATTGACCCACGATTTAAAAACCATGTGTCGACTTCATTCACTTCTACTCAATCTGCATCACATACTTGGACATGTTGTAAGTACGTTTGTAAATACAGATGGCTGTGGACTACGAAATGACAGCAGAAATTTCAATACTCGGTCAAGACTATGCGCAATGTACTCCTGCTTCAGTCTCTGTTTTAGAGTGTATCCTATGGTCCCTTGTCATTTCTCTAGTGCTGCCCTTGTTTCTCAACAGGGAACTGGATTTGGCCAAAGAGTTCCATGCTGAAGAGATCGAAGTGCATTGGGCAAGATCATTAATTACACGAATGTCAAATGCAGTATTGGTGTATTCAATGGACAGTTTTTACACTGCAAAGCCAAAAGCAAGCATTCCTATAATAACACATGCATTTGTAGTGATCCTGAGTTGTCCGCCAGCCAATGTTCAATCAGAATGTGTTTTTAGTGCTTCAGGGAAAATAGTCAATGACAAAAGAACCTATTTATCAAGTCTCAAATCGAGAGACTAACATTTCAAAAAATGAGCCAACATCTTATTCCTGGTAACATTTAAAATTTCTTCCATTCCAATAGAAGAGGAAAACACTTCACAAATGAAGTCCTATAGCTGGAATGAGTGTTGCTATGTAAGACATATCTCAAGTCAATGATGGTGCTAGTCATGAATGTCTTACTACTGTGTTTTTCTGACATATTCACCTTAATATTTGAATTGAATAATGATAATTATATCTATAATTTATTGTTGCAGTGATAGACATGAAACATTGTTCTGTTGCCTCCAAATATCCTAAGCTCCAAAAAGAATCTATAACCTTTTAAGAGAAAATAAAAACTGACGTCTCTTACTCCTTCCATACAAAGTCATGCTCATGTAAGTGAGAGGATTAGGAGTCAGACAAAACTGGTCAGACAATATCTCATGCACAGGTAATATATAGAACCATGTCCATATCTTGAAATAAGTATGCACACACAGTAGTTAGTGTTTTATAATATATGGTTATTTATTAGACACTAATCAGCAGCAAATCATGTGTATTAAAATGATTGTAAACATTATGAACAACTCAGCAGTTACTATACATATTAGGGCCGAGGCTTGATAAGCCCCAGTTGTATTTCATTACACATCCCTAATCCATGAGTCTAGAATCTACCTATTTAATAACATGCTGTCTAACAGCATAGTTATATTTACTATCATAATATACCAAGTCATGTTAAGCTTTCCCACGTACCTTATACTGCCATCAGACATGAAGTCAGAATGTCGTATTTCAGCATACCTCCACCAACCAGTCACTATTTCACCAGCCCCTACACGGTATCTTATATATGTTCGTTATATTTGACGCTCTATGCCGCAAGGAGTGGTTTGCTCATGCTCGACTGCTGTTTTGTTACACAGGATAGTGTACATGCTTCTTGTTCGAAATATAATGACACACAGAAGCTTACTGCTACTTTTCTTTGCTCATTCTACAACTCAGATATTACAAAGATATATTTCCTTGTAGCTATAGTTCAACATCAAATAATTGAAATTTTCCTTCTCCAGTCAGTTGATGTGTGTCATAAAAATATTGCAATCCAGCACATATTTTAATTGCTGCACTATTTGGAAAAGCAAACTTGCTTTCTAGGCCTTGCACTTGCACCACATGCTTCCATACATTTAATGCATAAATAGGGACCATGTTAGCATACAACCAAGCCTGTATTGTATATAACACTAATTTAGAAATAAAGAATCCTCACAACCCATGGCCACATGTTAGGTTTAATTGTTCCATGACAACAAACCATTGTTAATTATATTATTTTCCCATTACGCAAGGAAAAACAATGCCAAAAACATGAAGATTGTTTGGCAACTCTGATTTTATAAATGTGTAGAATGTATATACCATGATTTTGCCTAGAGATAATTAATGTGAGCATGGCTTGAAATACTGTATCAGTTCCAATCTTGGATGAAATATTTTTATAAAAAATTGGTACAAGTAGGTAGCCTTGAATACTAGTAGGATGGATAAGCCTTATAATTGCTGACTGCCTCCAAACCTGGGCTTTCCTACAGTTTCTTAAGTAGCAGGACTATACTGAATGTTCCAAAGGCATACCGACGCTTGAATTCAATGTCTCCACTTGATTAAAATGTATGTAAACACTCAGGGGCCAATTCACAAAGAATTTAGTAAATCTAAACTTGTAGCTTTATATCTACATCCTACTGTAGATCTGATACTTTTTGGAATTCATGAAAATTCTGAGAAATCTGCGCAGAAAGCGGTGCCAGGGGCAGGATTCCTGTGACAACATGTAATTTCAAATTGGGATCCCATTCCCGTTGTGCAGAATTCTCCAGGGCAGGGAACTCAGTACAAGGGGAGTAGGACCTCTGTGATGGCAATATTTTTCCTCATGGAGAAACTTTTCTCCTTACACCCCCTTCAAACGTGGGGATGTTTCATTCTCCTTTCCACCCTTGAAATTGAATTACACCAGCACTGTGCTTGAGTAAAAACCTGACCCTTTCCAGCCTGGAAAGGGATATGTGAGGACTGTGTGAATGTCCACAAAGTTGTTTGTGGGCGTTCCCAAATTTCCAAGGCTAATCACACCTTGAAACACCCATATTCCCAACCCTTGAGTTGGACTTACCAGAGTTGGGAACTACACCTTTGTGGCAGATATCACTGCATTCAGTACTTGCCAGGAATCCCTTTGTGAATTACTGGCAGGGGTAAGTTAGGAAAATATGGTCCTAGACCAAAGTTTGTGAATTGTCCACATTCACATTTATTAAAAGAAATGTAAATATACTTAAACCATATTATATAAGCCTACAGTTAGTATATTACTACTTGAATTGTACCTCTGCTTGATGCACAATGGGCTAAAAAAATGACAGGTTCAATTTAGGACTACAGTTTCTATTTGGAATATATTGATTGATTGACTACAGTTTCCTTTGCTGCAAAACATTTGTTGTGTCCCTATCTTACATGTATGTCCAAAACTGGAAACCATGTTGAGATGAATAAATATGTTCTGGCTTAAGAAAGACGAATGTGAGAAATATATGATACTCACGTATTATAAAGACTGGATGAACTACTTTGTGAAAAGTACTTTGTGAAAAGTACTTTGTGAAAACTACTTTGCGAAAAGTAATAACAAGTATGTGTATATGTATTGAAACAAACATGAAAGTTGTAATTTAGCAGAATAGTTATTATTTATGAAGTACTTCTACTTCTGATTGTATTAATGTGTGGGATCATGTGCTTATAAATCTTTCAAAAATTTAAACATGGCTCTCAGAAATAACAGACGGTGTTCTGAATGTAACTCACCATCAATGTTGTTAATGTAGATAAGAATATATTTCAGCAGTTATATGTTACTCTTTCATTAGTAAATTGCAAGCTGTGTTTTTATTTCTGTTGCCACAGAACAATAGACACAGCGATGCCACTTTTGCAAAACACGTATAAATATTTTTATTCCCAAGGGCATTTGAGAACCACAATAAGTAAATAAACATTTCTTATATTAAAAAACTCTCAAAGTTTGTCATGTTTAATGCACCGCAGACTAGCTATTGCCTGGAGAAAAATGTTCATGAGAGATAGACCATAGAATCACTTAAAGTAGGTCATTTCAAATGTCAATGAAATCAATGAATACACCATGCAGTGATATTTTGATTGGTCTACCAAAATGTGCATCCTTTATCCAAAAGGCCTTTATCTGGGCTTCCTTATTGGTTAAAAGGAGTAAGAATCTAGGGGCCATATATACGCTGCAATTTAGCAGTAGCAAACCCTTTGATTCACTAAATCACTGATTTGCGACTGCTAAATGCCTTTTTTGCTACTTACTAAATTCATTCTGTGATACGGTAAGTCCTTACTGAATGGAAAAATGGGTTTAGAAATGCATACAGAAGCGCAATTTGGATTGGGTATGTTTAGGGCATCCGTTCCAAGCTGAAATTTGTAATTCTATGTCTCAATGGTTTGAGGCTGCAGTTTCGGTCACACACCATTGATAGGTTACTGACTCCTCAAAGGAGGTGGTGACCCATTTGCAAGGGGGAAGGGGTCCTTTTAGACCCCTTCTTCTTTGTGAATGTAAAAAAAGTTTCATGGGAGTAGGACATGGTCCAGGCGGCCATTGCAAACTCTTAAACAAACTTTTCAAAACATAGTTTTATTAAACAACAGCTTCATTTTAGGAAACTGGGCTGCATTAAAAAAAAATGTAAAAAGATCTTAGACATGAGGGTCTGCTGAACCCAGCAGGCCACCATCCCTCATTTCCGACCTACCTCACTACTAATCATGAGGTAGTGCAAATTGTGACCCACTACAAATGATAATTTTGTAAACTGACCTAACAGCATATAGGTATGTTCGCAAAATCTCATTGGATTTGCAAACATGTGGTGCACAGTTTGCAACCAAGTTTTGCAAATCCAATATTAGTATGTCTGGCCATAAATGAGGAGGTTCCATTTAACAAATATGGCTCAGAGTGCATTCCTTCAGTCTGTTTACTTCCAATAACAACCATTCTACTGATTCGGATTAAAACAGAAGGGTACATAGTATGGATTTTAAAGTAAGCGGGCATTAATCATGGAGTCGAAATTATGGCAAAGATGGCCTTTCTTGCTATAAAAAAAAAAAAAAGTAGTGAACGGTGCACATACTTACAAAATAAACGTCAATTATTTACTACATCTCTGTTGAACTACGTCTCAGAGTCTCAAATTACTAACCAAATACCTTTGAAATTCTGTAAATTTGTGTAAGTGCAAAACAAAACCACACTTTCATATTACAACCATGTACCCTTTCCCAGTGGCAAAAATACAGCAAGTTTGCACTGACAGATAATGACCACAAGGCTTTTTTAAATAAATGGTATGTATACTTTATGTTGGAGGAAATGCACACAAACAGGGCTTCAGTTTACATCTACACCTAGCAAAATGTAGAACATTAATAAAACACTTGCAAAGTGCTCTTTAAACACTTCCTATGAGACAAATAAAACAGATAAAATGAGTTATTGCCTCCAAAAAAAGAATAACTATGGTTTTTTGTGGAACTATATCTCTTCTATGCTCCTCACCAAGATTCAACATTCTTGAGAAATTTCCATACTTCAGTATCACAGTTTGTTGGACTTGGGGCCAGATGTAGGTGAATAAATACCGAGCGCTAACGCTGAAATTCTGCGAATTTCAGCGTTTGCGATCGCTATTTGGCTGCGAGCAATGTAGGTGAGTTTAATCCTACTAGCAAAATAAGGAATCGCAAAATTGCGATTCCTTATTTTGCTCTTGCATTTAAGGAATCGCAAATTGCGATTCCTTAAATGCAATGTAAGTAGCACAAAAGAAAGTGCACTTTAGCCTTAAGGAATCGCTAATTACCACCAACTTCAAGTTGGTGGTAATTAGCGATTTCCTTTAAAAGCACTTTTTGCTTTTTGTAAAGTGCCATGTGGCACACATTCATGCCCTTAGGGCATGTATGTGCGCCACATGTGCACACATGCACATTTCAGGGGTGCAACAGGGTGTCCTTTTGACACCCTGGCACCTTGAAATATCTCCCGCTATTTGCGATTCTTTAATAGTGAATCGCAAATAGTGAATATCTTCCCATTCATTCCTATGGGCCTCCTAGCCCATAGGAATGAATGGGTAGGTATTACTTATTAACGAATCTCAATTTGCGATTCGTTATTAAGGAATATTAAGGAATCGCTAATATTTAAGCGATTCCTACCTACATTCAATTTTGCGAGTCCTTAATAGCGAATTGGTAAAATTCGCTATTAAGGACTCGCAAATTTGATTTTACCTACATCTGGCCCTTAGCCCTTTATGCAGGGTCAACCCCAGCAATTTGCCTTCTTTTGCTGAAGCCGTCTTTGTTGGCATTCGGATTCTGTGCAGTTTTTCCCTCCTAACCAGATTGTGCTCTCTTTCTAAAACATGGTACAATTGCCATCTACCTGATTGGTACATTTAATTTACATGTAAGTCCCTAGTAAATGGTACTACATCTAACCAGGGCCTGTAAATTAAATGCTACTAGTGGGCAGCAGCACTCATTCTGCCACACGCTAAAGTAGCACTGTAAAACATGTCTCAAGCTTGCCACTGCAGTCTGTAATGCAGTTTTAACCTTCCATTTCGACCTGGCAAAATAAAAAGTTTGACACGCCTAAACCTTCCATTTTAATAGTTATAAGTCACCCATAAGATAGACCCTAAAGGCTCATAGGGCAGGGTGCATTGTATTTAAAAAGTAGGAAATGTGTACTTAAGTTTTACATGCCCTGGCAGTAAAATACTCTTAAATTAATTTGTTACTGTTGTAAGGCCTGTCTCTCCTATTCACTAACACAGTGTTACCTTATTACTTTTAATAAGTAATAACTTTAGAATGGGAGCTGATAGAGCTATGCTGATTACACCCAAATGATCCCCTGTAATGGTGAAGTTGGATTTTAAGTTACAAATCTGAAAATGCCACTTTTACAAAAAGTTAGTTGGCATTTTCTTGTCTAAGCTATCTGTGCTTTCTGCCAGTGCCCTGGGTCACATGAATGTGAATGCCACAGCTGCAGGAGTTTTGTAGTGCTTGTTCAAATACACTGCCAGTCTCTGCAGATGAAGCTTCTTCAAATACACTCCCATCCTCGTCGCCATTGTTACGCTCCAAAAGAAGTCCAGAAGAAGCCATGTAGTAAGTTGTAGGTAAGAGGTTTATTAAGCTTAGTTATAGGATGGTAAGTAGGATAATAGGTTCAGTAGGTCAGCCCCACCGGGAGCAGCATCCTTGCTGCTCAGCCCACACACTCCAACTGTCACTCTGTAAACCACACCAGGCACTCCAGCATTCTACTACCTCATCAAGCATTCCAACATTCTACACAATCACATTCATACTGGCTGAGCAACAGGGAACAGATAGCTAAGGGAAAGGATGCAAGGCAACATTACAAGCTACACACATTTCTGTATTCCTTCCAGAAAGTGAAACAAACTGGACTTAGTGTGGACAGGATGGTCCATCCTAGCAGGATGACTGGGGAGGGGCTGTACCCAGCCCCACTTACACTTCAAAGGGTTTTGTCTCCAGCATTCACAAGGAACCTGACACCAGGCCTGACCTGCCTTTTGTCACCCCCAGACAGATTGGTGCCTTGACAGGGGAAAGGGAAGAACTTTCCAGAATGTGATGTGTGGTAGGACAGGGATTCCCCTCACACAAATGCTGCCATCAGGAATAAATATTGGACCTCCAGAGCCACTCTTCAGAACACTCCTATATCTGTGGAAGTTACATAAGGACTGCACTGCTGCTTGAAGGATGGCTTTGCTGTCTGAGAAGGAAGACTGGACCTGCTTGCCTTCATTCCAGGCTAACCAGAGTGACTCCAAAGGTCAGTTGCTTGACCTCCTGTGTGATCTACACGGATACAGCAAGTTCAGAGGCTTCCGTGCAACTGCCCAGCTGACCTGTTGCAACTGGACCTGCCTGAGCCCTGCTGGCCCCTGCTGGAGTGCGTCCCTGATCCCCAAGTAGTGCTTCCCTAGGTCCTGAACCCTTTTCTGTCATCAGAGTGTGCTCCTACAAAGAAAACGTGAGGTTCATGAAGCCTGGACTTCTTGTGACTATTTGGGCCAAAACTCTGCCATCCACAATGACTGCCAATGCAAAGTATCAATGAGACCCACTCTTCATGCCGACAGTCCGCGATGACCAAAAGTAGAGACTTACACTTCGTGCTACAGCAACAACAACCCACGACGACCCCAAATGCAAAGCTTTATTATCGTCTGCAATAATTGTCTGCTGTGCTTGACCAGCTCTTTGCAGCACAGTGACGACCGTCTGCGAAGCCTAACCAGTTCTTCATGCTACAGTGATGACCCCACAGCGCTCAACCTGCTCCTCGCGGTCTCCTCCAATGCAACCGGAACTCTTTGCGAAGGACTCAGAAGGTAACTTTTCAGCTGTACTAACCGAGTCCCTCTATCTGACCTGCACTCCATCGTGGTCGGCCTGAACTTGTGACGTTCTCTCGGTCTTATGCAACCAGAGGGCCAAGAGTGGCGATTCGTATTTTTAGGAACTATTTTTACTAGAAACTTTAATATGGGATAGCTCCGATTCTACTGATTAGGTATTTGTCGTTCTGGTATCATTCTATTTCTTAAAATGTACTGTATTTTTCTTGATTGGTTGGGGTTTTTTCTTGTGCTATGTTTTCACTATATTACTGTTTGTGTGCTGCATAAATAATTTACGTGTTGCCTCTAAGTTATGCCTGACTGCTCTTGTGCCAAGCTACCAGAGGATTCTGCACAGGTTAATTTAGTGACTTTTGTGCTTCACTCTGACAAGGATTGTGCATGTTGTCTAAGGGGGACTTCCATCCCCCTCAACTAATTTCTTGCACATGTCGCTATCAGTCAAATAAGGCATCAAACCTACTTTCTAGAAATTCTGTTGCGTCTTTTCAAGAGGAGCCCCAACACCGCCCCTCACTCCACTTCATTTTTGTCCTCTACCACTCCTGCCAGGCCACTTAAAATAAAGGAAAGACAAGAACAAGGAAAAAATACCCCATAGCTCCACACATTTGTGTAGTACCAAAATAGTATTGTCTGAATATGGTGTGATATAAATATTGCCCCCAAGTATTGTCTAAAAAATTATCACCCATTGGAGTCAATAATAGAACAACTATATCAAATGGGGAGATATTTTGTAAACAATATTCAGGACACTTTATGTCAGACATTATTTCTGTATTCAATATTCTGAAATGCAAACCACAAATAAAGCATGTTCATGTGATACTTCAAAAGAAAATTATGAATATAATAGAGGAATTACCCCAGTAGCACTACTAACTTCATCCTCATCATCTGGTTTGAGTATAGTCACCTCTTCCGATTCACATGTCAACTGCTGTTTCTTGCCTGGCTGATTGGGTCCCTCTTTGTCATGCACGGACACAGACTGTGCAGGTTGTCAATGCCTTGTGTGCTCCTTCATGGCATCACCAGTGTCGATGGCAGTATGTCACCTCATGCCAATATCAGCCTACACTGATGAAAAGACATCACACCAAAGGTCAAGAAAGTGTTGCACGCCTTAGTTACTGGTACTGAACTGCCACACCACAGAAGCACATAACACACCTATGAACAAGCTATTCTGACTGGTATACATGCTAAAACCAGCTGTGGACCAACCAACAATGCATGACAATGGTGCTGCTGCTCGTCACTCACTGGTATATTCAGGGTTGGTGGGGTAACAATGGTGGCTCTCGTATTACTGCTGGCCATGGTAGTGTTTCCCACTGTACACTTGGTAATTTTGTGCTGACCTGTCCGGGTAAATACTAAGCGCTCTGTACCATGTGAGGACTTGGTGTGTAGATGTCCTTTCTTGACTTGACGGTCTCTCACCATGCAGTCCACTATGGGTAAGGTCCTGAAAAGCACTCTCTCTAGTACATAAAAAGTACTGCCACATCCAGGACACTGATGTCATTGTAGCTGTAACTAGCTAGAGCTGACTTTGGTGCTATTGAAACCATTTCTACTGGCTCAGTCAACATTGCTGCTATAGGAGAAGATGACATTGCTGGAGGTGCTGATGGTGCTGAAGGTGCTGCCAGCCACTTCCAGTGGTGTAATGCATGTCTATTTCTCTTATGCAGTGTTGCAGCAACAAATGATTGTACTGATAGAAGATTGATGAGCTCAAACAACAAACTGGATGAAACAGCCCCTTGTTCTGTTTGCTCTTGGTGCTGGCATGTGGCCTCCTTCCAAAGGGTCGGCTGCTTTCTCTGTCAGATCCTTCTGTTACTGTGGTGGTGCTGCAACCACCTACTCTCTCAGGAACAGCATTGGAACTTCCATGAGAAATTGTTGTTAGCTAAATAAAGGGCCGATGGGGTTAAAATCATCGCTGATGTTTGAGTCAACTGGAGTGCTGGTGGTGTCAGTGTGGTGGTACATATGATGGCAGCACTCATGGTGGTAATAGAAACTGCAATTTCCTCCTCTGTGCTAATCCCATTGTTTTGTACACATGGCTTGTCTCCTCAATCATATCAACTTAAGTGCTGGAATGTCAGGCTGGAAGTGCAGGGCATATTCCTTATGTAGAGGTGTGCCTGAGGTGATAGTGACATGCTCCTCTCTTAGGAGAGGAGTATTTGTGTGTGGCAGGATGGCAGTCTCCTTACCACACCCTCCATTCTCACACAACCCTTCTCTGTGTCCTCAAGATGGCAGCAATCTTGAAAGTCTTTGGGGAAGGTCAGCGCACAGAGAATTGCCATCATAGATACCAGTAGATGTGGGAGGTGTTTGTCTGATCTCCTTGCTGGTATTAGAGGTGAGATTGCCATTCTGCTCAGTGACTAGTTGAGTTTCCATCGAACCCAAGAAAATGCTCCCATAGAGTTCAATCAATCAATAATAAACTTTATTTGTTTTTTTTCGAACCATCAAAGTATACAAAATCCATCATCTGCGCAGTCTTAAAAAATTTACAAAAAAAAGAAAAAATCCATGTAATTAGCATCATAAATATACATGGGATCAAAGAATGAAAACAATAAAACAATCAAACTTCCAATTAAAAAGTTCACATCATGTTAAAATATTAAGAAATGCGATCTAAAATGCAAAACACAATTCACCTTTTTTCCTGAACATAACTTCCACAGTATCCTTTGGTTCCATAATTATAATGGGATGGTTTAGTACATCAAGCACATGGTCGGCCTAAACAGCCTGGGTTACAAACTTCTGTCGCCTGATCCAGAAGTGAAAGAAAAATCGACTTACTGCAAAAACTATTGGATCAAACGTATCCCTCTTCAGAATTCTATAAGCAACCCAATATTGTCTGACTCCTAGATTTAAGCAAATTGGTCGTATCCACCTCCTCAGATCTGGTGATATTTAGTACAGAAAAACAAAATGTGTTCCTCGGATTCTTGTGCTCGACCACATGCAGGACATCATTCTGATGTTAAGTCAACAACCTAGTTGTTAAGAATCTTTAAAAATAAGCTACCCAGCCGAAACCTAACAAATAAACTTTTGGCGAGTGGTGGAGAAATCAAATCCAAATATGATTCAAACCTACGGCAGAGCTTAAAGCTTAAGAACTGTGTTATTATGTGACCATTGGTCGTTCTCACTGCGTAATGCTCTGCCACGTATGCCCAGTACTTTGCCTTTACTCTAGGTAATTCATCTTTGCTCACCCCTCTGGGTGATCCCATAAGTTCGGCACTTCCAATAATCTACACCAATTTGCAATGTGTTTGAACCACAGTAATTTTTGTGCACCACTAATCATCAGGATCTCCCGTAGTGAATTGCAGTAATAAATTAGCTGGGGTGTTGTCCACAAGCGCAGCCAGTACATTAAGGGTTTAAGCAAGGCCACTTCCCCAATTCTTTTCATCCCTAAATCGAGGAATAATGGGGTCAAAGGGGTGGTAACAGGTACTGAAATGAGTGACCTGACAAAGATGTTTTTACATACCTTCAATTTTTGGGTGTTCGTGTAACCCCATATCTCAGCTTCATACAATGCACCACTTTGGGTTTTTGCACGGTAGACCTCTAATGCTGGGGTCAGTGGCCAAATTCGTGACTGTCTGTAGAACCTCAATATTGACTTTGACCTATGACATAGGGTAAGGTAGCTTTTGTCTAATTGTTGCTCCCATCCAAGTGAGTCAGTTAGCCTTATCCCCAGGTAGCCAATGCTTTTTACCCTCTCAAGAGGTTCGGCTGCGATCCTGACCGTTCGTGTTTTTCCCTTCACCTTCCCAAAGACCATAAATTTTGTTTTTGCAACATTGAGTTCCAAACCCCTTTACTTGCAGAAAACCAAAAATGTATCTACTAAATTTTGTAGGCCCCTGGACTTGCTTTTAATACACTGGACCAGAATGGAAGAAAGTGTAGTGCATTATGTTTTCCAAATTCTTGATGAATTGCAACCTGCTTACCCAGTTCAGTGAAGAATTCGCCTCAGTTGTCTAAGTAGATTCCTCAGTGATGGGTCTCTACTCATAGGGGACCATCATTTCTAAGAATGACTCTCCAGTGAACCATCTGGACTTGAAAGTGGGTATTGCAATCAGGGGCTTCTATTTGGCCTCCAATTTTGTTGTTCATGCAAATATGTATGATTTATTTCTGTGTAGTCTCACCTGAAGTACGTCCAGGCATTGGTGAAAGAGATGCATCAGGGAGTGATGGAACAGCACGTCTGTTTTTGTCACACATTCCATTCAATTGCCTTGGTGCAGCAGCTGCTGCTTCTGGTTGTGTCTTAGATGTGTCCTGGATGTGTACCTGGAAGGGACACAATTCTCGGAAGTTGCTATAGTTTCATCTCCCCATCACTGGGTCAAGCTCTTTGTAACCCTCCAGGTCTTTCATTGAAAACCCTCATGAAGAAGTCAGCTGAGAGTCACAGTCATCAGTTTGTCCTCATACCAGGAGGTGGAGCTTTGGTTCCTGCAGGTTCTGTGGGACCTCTTCAATGCCCAGTTGATCTCAGTGGCACTTCTGAGGCATGGGGAATGGCCTGGGGCTCCCTTCTTATGAACCCCAATGTACCCCAATATAGGCCTAGGTAGTTACACAACCTTTTACCTACATCTGTCCTACCATTGTTCTACATAACGAGTCTGACGCTGACCTTTTACCTAGTTACGTGCTACATGACTGTGTGTGGTTTTCTTTGAAAACTAGCCTCATGTATTATGCATGAGGATTCTCAGTATCACAGCAGGATTACCATCTTCTGCATAATAACTCTGTATAACAGTCACCTCTGTGGTCATCCTTGCCCGACATGCCCATAGTACACTTCTAGGTAGAACCCCTGAGGGTACCTTTCGGGTATATAAGCGCTACATCTTCACTGGGCAGGCAGAGGAGAAAAAGACTTCCATGCTGACACGCTGAGGCGAGAGGTTGAGGTCCCTGCACGCAGTCACTCCAGCACGCAGTGGTCTGACATCCCTTGCGGGGTGTCCATCTCGAGACCAAGACGGGGTCCTTTGCTCTCCCACATCAAGTAATGGGGTTGGCTCTATCAATCAATCAATCAATCAATCATGTCACTTATAAAGCGCACTACATACCCGCGAGGGTCTCAAGGCGCTGGGGGAAGAAGGGGGTGGTGCTGCTACTGATCGAAGAGCCAGGTCTTGAGGAGTCTTCTAAAGGCCAGTAGGTCTTGGGTCTGTCGGAGGTTGGTGGGGAGGGTGTTCCAGGTCTTGGCGGCGAGGTGGGAGAAGGATCTGCCGCCGGCGGTCGTTTTCCGGATGCGGGGGACTGTGGCGAGGGCGAGGCTGGTCGAGCGGAGCTGGCGGGTGGGGGTGTAGAAGCTGAGTCGTCTGTTGAGGTAGGCTGGTCCGGAGTTGTGGAGTGCTTTGTGTGCGTGGGTGAGGAGCTTGAAGGTTATCCTCTTGTTGACAGGGAGCCAGTGCAGGTCTCTCAGGTGGGGTGTGATGTGGCTGCGTCGGGGGATGTCGAGGATAAGACGTGCAGAGGCGTTCTGGATGCGTTGCAGCCGTCTCAGGAGCTTAGCCGTCATTCCTGCGTAGAGGGCGTTTCCGTAGTCCAGCCTGCTGGTGACGAGGACCTGGGTGACTGTTTTTCTTGTTTCGGTGGGGATCCACTTGAAGATCCTGCGGAGCATTCGGAGGATGTTGAAGCAGGATGAGGAAACGGCGTTGACCTGCTTAGTCATGGAGAGGGTGGGGTCGAGGATGACCCCTAGGTTGCGTACGTGGTCGGTGGGTGGCGGGGCTGTTCCCAGTGATGTTGGCCACCAGGAGTCGTCCCAGGCTGAAGGGTTGGAACCAAGGATGAGGACCTCCGTCTTGTCCGAGTTCAGCTTCAGGCGGCTGGTCCTCATCCATTCGGCGGCGGCCTTCATTCCTTCGTGGAGGTGGGCTTTGGCGGTGTGAGGGTCTTTGGTGAGGGAGAGGATCAGCTGGGTGTCGTCGGCGTCCCAAGGGGATTGTTCGCTATACACCTACATACATGATAGGTACATTTAGGTACATCTAGTTAGGGTTCGCATCGTAGGAGTGCACATTATTAATGTTATGTATATATTTGCCTACATATATTCATTGTTTTAGCACTATGGTGGAATTCTACCTTTTCTTTACTCTATTGGTGCTCATAATCATATATATCTGTTTATATCTCATGGTTGTTACAGCACACATATTTTATACTAGAATGACGCTGGTTCAATAAATACTTATTGAAATTGTCCCCACCGTTTATTCTGTGTATCTCTCTGAGACACGAGTGACTGAGCGAAAAGTACTGTATGGTTTCAACGATCCCTGAGGGGTCAGGGTTGTCATGTTCGTTAGTTGCCAGAAACTATTCGTTCCTTGGTAAGAGGGGCTCATAGTGGTACTGTGAGCTAGCTGGTCTACAGACTAACATATCCTTTGGGGGTTGTCTGGAATCAGTCTGGACACCAATCCCTTAGTTTATGTTGTCTAAACGCGCAGATCCTATATAGATTTGTAGGAACTACACGACACCTGAGCCACAATTCCTGGTTCCAGACTCCCATCATGCGTCCTCCTCTGCCCAGAGCATGGCCGCTGAGCTTCAGATTTGTCTAAGGCTAGTGAGGCATTGACTGCTGGCATCGTTGACTGCTTGAAATCTTCTATTTGGATGCGTGGGTGCTTGATGTTCTGTAGTCAGATTACTTAATCCAGTTTCAAGACATTCCACAAGAGTCTCCTGCCCAACTTCAGGTCACAGGTGTCCAGGCATCGCTAGGCTGTCCTTCAAAGCACACAGGGCCTTTTGGAAAAGGGTGTTACTGTACCAGCTTCTGCGGTAGAATGAGGATAGGGATTCAGCACCATTCTGTTTGTGATGCAGAAACCACCGAGGTACTGCTGTCCCAAGCTAGTCCGGAAAAAGGTTAAAGTCTTCCTGCTGCACCTGTCATTCTTAATGAGATTTCAGTCTATCCTGTTATTGGTCACCCTATGTGATTTCCTTGCTTCCTTAGATCTTGTGGATGCCTACTGAGAAAGTAGATTTACTTGTTTCTGTGCCTTAACACCATTACATGTATTGCTATACTGCTAATGCTCATGTATGCCTTAACATGCACTGTAAAATTGTATTACTGAATTGCTATGTTGTTTTTATACCATCCTGCAGACCACTGAAGTCCTAGTATGCCCAAAGCCATTTTATTTGGTGTACAATTGCACATTCTATGCACTGTGCAGCAAACTGAACAAGCTCAGGAAGCAGCCAGGGATTAGACAGCCACATTACCTGTAGTAGTCACATATATAATGTACTAAAATCGCACGTTGCCCACGGCAATGATCAGCTGTTCATTGACCAGACTTAAACAATAATTATTTACAAATAGAGAGGCAAACATAAACAATTGATGGGTGCGGTAAATACAAGAAACGAGTAAATAAATAGTTGCAGGTCCTGGTTGTTGTATTAATTTATTTTCTTTATTCTTTTTTCTCATTCCTTTTTCTCTCAGAAATAGCGCAGCCAACGCGTTTCACCTTTAAAAAAGGCTTCATCAGGGCGTAAAATATAAGCCGCTCAAGAGGAGATAAGATTCCTCTTCAGTAAATAATCAGGCGTAATAGAAGTCTTTCACTATTGCTAATTATATTAGCACCACAGTTGTTCCAATTCTTCCAAATGTCCAAGGATATAGGCAGTGTAAAGCCCATGTACGTGTCATCACATCCCCATGGAAGTCAAGCAAACACAAGTCGCTTTGGGGTTCGAGAGCGATGTGGTTACGATACTCTTCCACGCATCACCTGTTAAACCGGTGATGCGTGGAAGAGCCTGATTATTTACTGAAGTCTCCTCTTGAGTGGCTTATATTTTATGCACTGATGAAGCCTTTTTTAAGGTGAAACGCGTTGGCTGCACTATTTCTGAGAGAAAAAGGAATAAGAAAACCAGGACCTGCGACTATTTATTTACTTGTTTCTTGTATTTACCACACCCATCAATTGTTTATGTTTGCCTCTCTATTTGTATATAATTACTGTGCAGCAAACGTAGCATCTTTCTGGGGTCTGACACCATGAAATGAGAATTTTAGAAAATAGTGGACTCAGGCTTTGTGCATGCCTTCAGTGTCAGTTTATCAAAGTCTTCTCACATTCTTTCTCACGAGAAGATTGTGGCTCCTGCTCATTAGTAAGTATCAGTTAGTTGAAGTCTCAATCATGTGCTCTTTTTTCCATTATCTAGTATTGAGAAAAAACTGTACATAAATATTTACTGAATGTATGGATTTTAGCATCATCTGGTTCTAATGATTAAGGATGGAAGCTCTGGTCCGTTGGAATGGCAATTGCTACATATTATGCTGCTGGCTTATTGGCTATTTTGCTTTAAACACGTGTTAGACTTTATAGACTATATCAAGTGTTGTGTCTTTTTCTGGTACACCACCTTCATGTTTCAGTTCACCCAGTGCCCAGTGATTCCTGCGGTCTTGCATCATGGGCTAGCACCACCAGTTTGTGGTACTTCCATTTTGTCTCAACTCTTTTCCAAAGTTCTTCACAAATACTCTGATTCCTGTGGTGGGTATGCTCCATTCCCTGGTAATAAGATCTTTACATATCTGGATGATGGGCTTATCTATGCCTTATTTCTTCAAAGGGGGTCAGGAATTGTGAGCAGGTCTGTGTATTGCTTCTGTGCAATGTTATTATAATCAATGTTGCGAAGTACCACCTGGTACCTTCTTAATACCTTCATTTTACTGGAACTTTTTTTCTGAACAGACTTGCAACAGGTGTTCCACTCCTCCAAAAAAACTGAAGTTGGTGCCTCAACTGTCAACCCTCCTTCAACAGCTTGCGCATCTGCTCTGGATAAATTGTGAATTCAGGGTGAGATGGTATCCTGCCTCAAGAGTGGTTAACTAGCACACCTCTGCCTCCAGCCTCTGATCATTTATAACCTGTTTCACTGCAGGCCCTATTCCAAGGAATATGAGTCCATGATTTTTTTCACCACTTCACCAAGACTTCCAGGACAGGGGTATCTGTATTTTGCTCCTCCACCTCTCCCTATCCCAGCAACAGAGACCTGGGGCAGGGATCTGGGGTCAAAGTTGGCAGCAGACTCTTTTCTGGAGGTGTGGTCCACAGGGGAATCTGGGATTCGTCCAACTGAATTTGTACTGGCTGCATGCCACTGAGCCTTTCTGTACTTTTCTTCTTTCCTTTGAATGTATATAGTTCGTGCTCACAATGACAACTGCTGAGGAGGCACTCAGGTTACAAAGCTGGTGACCCTAGTTTAGGACACAGGCTTTTGGGCAAAGATCAATCTCCTCTCCTTTATGGGAGTTTATCCCCCATTGAAGCAGAATGGGCTAGTCGATCACTTGAGATGGGGCTCCCCTCTCCAGTAGTCCTCTATCTGTGCCCGTTCCTGTTTCAGTCCATCTCAGTGCAGTTCTGCCATTCGTGGCTGGACCTGTCCATATTGAAACAAAATGAGCTTCTTCCACATCTTTGCACCCTGCACTTCCGTCCAAGGGCATGGGGAGTCGATTCACTGTACCACCTATGGCCTCTGGGTCTCTTCTACGCTTATACACCAGTCCTGCCTGTTACTTTCCACAGTCCATCGGAAGACCGGGAACAAACAGGCGGTGACCTATTCTGCAGTTTTCTTTTCTGCACCTGTTTGTACCTTGCAAACCTGTAGCTTCAGGCTCAGGGTCATTTCAGCAAGGTAGCTCTTTATGTCCAGTAGTCCAGGTGCTCAAGCACCCTTAAGGTCTAGGAATGCAACTGGAAGGATTTTGAGGCCTGGCGTGCCCTGAAGGTTGTACACCTGCCCCCTGCAAATTTGTATTTTATGTGGCATGGCTTCCTACTGATTCTGGGTGCATCCACCCTCTGGATTTAAGGGGATACAATGTGTACTTTCAGAAGGTTTAATGTTCAACGGGTGGCATTACCGGCTTCTCACCAGTTCAACTTTTTTCCACAAATATCTGGTGGTTAATTCCCAGGGTACTTTTCAGGCCTGCCA
Organism: Calotriton arnoldi; assembly: GCA_963921515.1. Lineage (NCBI taxonomy): Eukaryota > Metazoa > Chordata > Amphibia > Caudata > Salamandridae > Calotriton > Calotriton arnoldi. The sequence continues at coordinate 1,569,130 of CAWUFW010002969.1, forward strand.
CTCATACGGTAGGGTTCAAAGAGAGTTCCCTTAGAATCAGTGAATTTGGTAAACTTAAAGCAAACTTAACATCTGCCTTTTCTTCCATGCAAGGTGATGCTTCACCCAAGTCCTAGGTTCCTGCTATAAGTGCCATCAGATTTCAACTGCTTTTACAATTTATTCTTGCCTGTTTTCTTCTTTTCTTTCTCCTCCCTTGAGAAGGTGAGGATATACTCCTAGGATGTGCACAGGAAGCTAATGCTTTCTTTCACTCAGACTGCCCCCTTGTGGCAGGTTGACCCTTCATCATATTTGGCCCAGCTGGTAAAGGTTGTTGTCTAACTGCAGCAACTGTGAGCCTTTGGATTCAGCTTGCCATCTCCTTGGGTTATTAGACAGTTGGGGTGTCTTTCTGTATCAGGTCCGGGGTGAATTCAGCAGGGGGAGTCTAATTACTTGGGAGGGAGGGTCTCTATCGTAGTCTTGCCTAAAGAATATTTGCAATGCTGCACACCATTATAACAAATCACATGTTGCATGTAGGTAGAGGTCTCACTGCTCACATACTGGCCATGTGGGCCATTGTTTTTTTCTAGTAATAAAATTTCACAAGGATTTGCAGAATTTGCCACTGTTTTTTCTGTTCTCTTTCTGAAGCTCTGTGGTCAAGTTTCTCTCCTTTGATACATCCTCAAGGCATTAGGACTGGGACAAAGAAGACAGACGAGCAGGCAATAATATGCTTAGTTACGGTAACCTTCATGACTTCAAGTCCAAGCCTTTCTCGTCACATTCCGGTTTTATCACCATCTGTGCTTAGGTGCTGAAACCACAATACTATCAAGGTGTTTGATATTCCAAGAGATTTGCCTAAAGTATGGTTCCACTTTATGAGCTCTGGGGGTTGGTGGAGCTTAGGATTGGTGGGGGGAGCTAGGAACAGGGCTGGACTTCGAATCACCCACCTCCTACTAAAATGTGCAAACCACTTCCCACTCCTTCCAGTCTCTTTCTTTTCTCTCTCTCTACCTCTTTTTTTTCTTTTGGCCTTCCATGCCTCCTGTCATAACTCTGGGGAGCTGGAGACAAACAGACAGAGGCTAGAGCCTCTTTAAAAACTGGCCTCCAATGGCTCCTGTCACCCAAGGAAATGCCTGATGGAATAAATGGCCAATCCAGTCCTGACTGGGAAACAAAGCAGCCCTGGAAAAATTTGTCATAGTGTGTGGAGAAGGCAATTGTTTTTAGAACAAATTGCTAAAAGTGTGAATTGTACAACACTTTTTTACTACCTCCTTTACACCCTCTTTCTTTCTTTTTCTACTTTCCCACGCCCTCTCTCAATCCATCTCTTTGTTCCTATCTCTAACCATAACAGTTTTGACTTGTTCTCTCACCCTTCCTGTCTTCTGCTCCATCCTTCTTGCCATTGCTGTCTAATTCTTCACCTCTGTTCTAACTTACCACTTTTTCCTTCCTTTCTACTCTCTCCCTATTTCCTTTTCCTTAGTCCCTACATAGAATTAACAAGCTGCACTCTGGTTTTACTACTAAATTACCATTCTTAAGTCCGAACATATAAGCAGTAATTCTACAAATGCAGCCCCCTCACCCCAACTCCACATGCATTCTTGAAGGTATATACTTGTTCCATTACCAAAACGAAGATTCCTGATGCTGTTAGTACATTTCCCGTGTTCTTTTAATGTCACAAACAATGGGCCTGATTCACACAAGTAAACTTAGACCGAAAGTCTAAGTTTAGACCTGAAGTCTAAGTTTTGACCTAAAGTCTAACTTTACTACTACTAAAGTTAGACTTTTGGTCTAAGTTTAGACCAAAAGTCTAAGTTTAGACCTAAAGTCTAACTTTAGTAGTAGTAAAGTTAGACTTTTGGTCTAAGTTAGAGTTTAGGTCTAAACTTGTACTTCAGGTCTAAACTTAGACTTTTGGTCTAAGTTTACTTTTGTGAATCAGGCCCAACATTAGTATTTGAAAATAAGCAACTGCTCATGGCATAATAGAGCAGATCAGTGGGTTAATTACCCAATACAGTGACCATCTTGAACTGGCAAGTTTAAACATTGACTCTATCTTTCATGCTTCTCAAATCGATAAAATGAGTGGCACTGAGTTAATAATTGTATCATTTGGTAATCACAGCCTCAGCTGAACCAGTATTTGGTTGCCAAATGTTCCTAATTTCAATTGATACAGACCTAGAACTATGTATCTCTCTCTCTCTCTTTCTCTCTCTCTCACCCTTCCTCTCCTTCTCTCTCTAGCCTCTCTCATATTTTTTTCATTTGTTAATATCTTCGGCGCCATTTGGCGAATCTTCAGTCTTCACAAACCTTTCGAAAAAAAGTCTCATCCCCCTCAGCGCTTTCCTGGAAAGCGCTGGGTGATCCATCAAGTGGGGGCCAAGAAAAAAGGGGCTGCCCAAAACTCGTTTTCCTCATTCATTTTTCCTTACTAAAATTGAACAGGAATACCACAAAAACAAATTTCGCAGAAAGCTAGATCTTGGTCCAGAAAGCATGCTTTTAATGATTTGGTGTAAATCCTTTTAGTAGTGTTTGAGAAATGAAGGCTCAAAATTTGTATATATTTCACGCCCCAGAGGACCCACGGAGCTAGCAGAATTTGAGATAAGATCTGATTGGCTGCCACCACATCAACAATGATGTAGTGACAGCCATTTTAGGATTCGGGGACACAGCCCCCTGTCCCAAAAAAGTTTTAAAAAACATATAGGGAACAGGGTAGGGTTACCCTGCCCCCTAAGCTTGCTGGGGGGTCCTAACAGGGCCAATTTCTTTTTTTTTTAATTGGGTCTGCCACTTCACGGAGCATCTACGAAACCGGTGACCCGTTCAAAAACAAATGGCAGGCTCCCACCCTTTCTGCAATGAGCCCCTAAGGTGGACCAGGGCCCGGGGAGGGTGGGGGGGTGCACGAAGGCACACTTTAGTTTTTTGAGGAAGTCACCTGCGGACACCCTCCCCAAGCCTCTTTGAGGCCCTGGGAACCCCGGGCCGGTTTTATCATTAGGTGGGGGGGGGCACATGCCCCCCCAAGCCTCTATCAGGCCCTGGGCACCCCATTCCCAGGGCCATTTTCAAATTTAGGGGAGGGCGTCATGTGGCCCCCTCCCCGAGCCTCTATGAGTCCCCTGGAACTCCATCACCTGGGGTCGTTTTCAACTTTAGGGGAGCGGGTTGTGTAGCCCCCCTCCCTGAGCCTCTTTGATGCTCCAGGGACCCCATACCTCGGAGCAAGTGCTTTTTCAGCGGAGGTGTCATTGGGCTTGGGCACCAGGCCTGGCCACGTACCAGGTCCTGTGCCAAACCCCACACGGCCAGATGTGATGCGAATGGGGGGATAGGCGCCCAGTGGGTGGCCTGTGCCCAACCCTATGTCAAGCACAACAATGGATATTTTATTTTAAGTTTAAAAAACCCAAAGAAATATGATGAAAAAAAACAAGGGTTAAAGGGATGTTAATGTTAGGAATTGTAACTGGGATGGAAAAGTCTCTTGCATGGTGAAGGATGTGCACTCCTGCCCTGAGAGCTCCACCTGTAATGATGTCTGGATCCCTGATGCTGATTTTTGTTGGCATGGGCAAACACGGATTATGTGTGTGCGCCATGACATAGGCATGTCTCATGGATTGCGGTCTTTTTGGACCAGGAGGGGCACTCAAACCACTATCCTCATAGTGGTCAAAGGCTACTATCTTTGCCAGGAGTTGAGCAGCACAAGCACATTGGTGGCAGCATACCGTGTAGTGATCAGCAGGAGTGAACAGACCTTTTTCACCTGTGTCACTGGAGGGAGGCCTGCAGGCTCATTCATTTATAGTTCTACTTCTGTGTGCTTCACTTACCCTTCGCCTACATACACTGTGCATGTGCGGTATATACATGTGCTGGGTGTATGTGTGCCAGTGAATAGTACAATACATGGAAGATATATTGCTGTGCAGTGTTTGTATATTGTATGCATGTGTTGGGTGTATGTGTGCCTGTGCCCGGGAACAATACATGGAAGATTCTGGGTTCCATTTTGGGAGACACAGGGATAACCAGAGGAACATGAGGAGGCAGAGGAATACCTCCAGACCGATTTGTGGGTTGCTGCATTCCAGTGAGCTAGGTGGGAAAAACTGGAGGAAGGGGGAGTCAGGATCTTCAATTTGCTTCAAAGGGTGCTTTTTGATTCAGAGAGAGGTCACGGTGAATGGGCCTGGGCACATCTCAGGAAGGAGATGAGGCTGATGAAAGATTCATAAAGAGTAGGGCTGAGGTCCTGGGGTATTCTTTTGATATACATATCACTGTTGCTGACATCCATGTGTGAACCTCTAGTCACTCCCATGGCCTGTGTTGTGGGGCTATCTGATTTAGAGTAGTTACTGCTGTGTGAGACTATTTTCTGGAGGAGGGGCAGGGCAGAGGAGAGGGCACTTCAAAAGGAAGCACATTCCCAACATAAACTTCAAAGACTCAGACTCTAAATACCATTTGGTGTCTTGAAATGAACTATCAGAAGGGGAGCTCGAGGACCCTGAAACTGTCCACTGTCAAGCAGCCAGTTGGGCTGTGCGAGGAGGAGAAGCTCTGCAAGACTTCTGCCTGTGACCAGGACTGGAGGCCAAGGCCTGCTAGTCTCTTGGCTGAGTGAGAAGACATCATTCAGGGAATCCATGATCACCTGCCCTTTGAGCCTGGAGCACCAGTGCCTGCCTGTTTGCCAAGACCAGTGAGCCCTGTGAGAGAGAGGAGAGCACTAGAGGGAGCGAGGTCCAGTGGGAAATTCTGGGGATTGGATCTCTGAAGTGAGGTGTGAGAACAGCTTTTGCATAGCCCAGGTGTAGAAGGAAGTCAGCGAGCCCGTATAGCAGGTGGGCCGCCATGAAGATTACTGCTGTGCATAACGCCGTAGCTTGCGTGCGCAGTGAAGTAGGCCAACCCGTATGCCAGATGGGCTGCTGTGAAGATTGCTGCTGTGCCTATCGGGCCATAGCCCATGTGTAGAGTGAGGGCAGCAACCCCGCATGCCAGCTGGGGCGGCTGGGAAATCGTAAGGAGCGTGATCTGGTTGAGACCATTGTAGATCGGAACCCCACAGTGCAAGGCCTTGAAACAGTCAACCAAATCTTGATTTAGCCCCATTTCTGACAGGATATTTCATAATTTACAGCCATTTACCCCATCAAAGCCCCTACTCAAGTCCCTAAAGAAGAGATATAGGGCCCCCCTTTTTCTATAGTACATTTATAAATGGTCGGGTGTAAACTAAGACACTTCTAATGTGCCAAGCCCTTATCTGAAGCCATATTGGGCCAGAGAAATCACCTTACCATGCGCAGCCCAATCCTGCTAAGCACAATATGCCGAATGATTTTAACATTCAAGTCTAATAAAGAGTAATGGGCCTATAGCATCAAGGGTCTTGTCTACAGCCCTTCTTATGAACAGGGGCGATCACAGCAGTATGCCATGAACTGTGAATCTTGCTGCTAATGGCACAATTTCAGAAGCTGGTAATTATAGGTGCCCAGAACTCTGTATCCTCCCAATAAAGATCCATTGGAACCCCGTCGGACACCGGGGCTTTGCATGAGGGGCTGGCACTGATTGCCTTGTTCACCTCTTCAAGATCAAATTTAATTTTAAGCAGGAAGGTTGGATAAGATTTTAAAGTGTCAGCAGCTGCTAAACTGGTACATGAGTAAATAGATTTAAAAAGCTTATTCCACTGATCCGCACTAATGTTAGTCCCTAAGCCATTGGCCAGCCATCAATCAGTTTAGGCTGATTTATGATTTTTCTAAATTCTTTGGTATCCTTGGCTACAGTGGCTTTTACAAGCATGTCCAACATCTCGTTTTTGGCTGCTAATTTCCTAGATCTGATGACTACAGTATACTTAGGTCTCCGCACCGCTATTAACGACCTGTCCCTTGGGAAACAGTTCCCTCATTTAGCAGCTTATTAGCCACCCTGCATACCTGGTTAAGACAGCCTGGGTGGGCTTTATTGCGTACTGGACGCCGAATACAGGGCTCAATTTTATCGTTCAATGTAACAAAAGAATCAACAATCAAATCTCTAGATTGATGTAACAATAAGAGATAGTTATTGATCAATGCTAAATTAGTATTGATGACTGTGATCAGTAACGCTGGAATATCAGCGTCTCGCCATCTGAGCCTTAAAACTGTGTCTGCGAAGGTCAAGATCCTTTGACCCTTGATTATGAAGGGCTTAGCTGAGACAGGAAGGCTAAGGGCATGTTCAATGGGATCACGGTCACTATGGACAATAGCCGCTGACTGTACAAATACACCCATGGAAGGCGAGGCAAAAACGTAATCAATGGTGATACCCCAACCAGGAAATATGAGAGGCTGAACACTAATATCGCCCAACTTTTTTATTGTGTTAACAAAAAACGCACACCTATATTTTAGCAAATACTTGCACAGTTTTTCTCCTATTCAGTCTGTACTGTAAGGAAGAGGATCCTCCTGGCCAGTTTGAAAGGGTTGGAACAGAGTGGCATTAAAGCCTAGTTTAGCAGTAACCTTCCCCCCCCCCGATAATGACATTGAAACACTTGAGTATAGAGAAAGATCTACTTCGTATACCTTGTAAAACAGAGAGCGGAACATCTACATTACACTCTTTATTGACTGAGTTAACAATAAAACAATGAGTTTCCACAGAGAAGACTACCCAAAGAATTTGTATTCCTGAGTGGGTAGTCGGCACTAGGATGACCACATAATCTCTGGCGACTCGGACAAAGGTTAACAAGCCACCCCTAGTCCTGCCCATGTCAGACCTAATGGCCGGCATACAAAAGCTCTGAAAACCATCCTAGATGATATTGTTCAGGGACCAGGTTTCTTGAAGCAGGATAAAAACAAACTTTTGCAGGCAAGGAAGCCAACCCTCGTTCCCCAGTTAGGACATTATGCCTGAAATGTTCCATGAAACCAACCTCAGTGAAAATCCTGAACTGTCGCCAGCCAGTTTTGTCGTACAACTGTGTTATGTGGCTCAGCTGGCTGTAGCGCCCACCGGATGGACCCGAAGTGTTCAACAAGGGATCCATGGGGGCAGCGGCCAAGGAATGAAGTTGGGTTAAAATATTATTCTGCTCAACCGGGCAAGATGCTCCTTTTAATATCCCCAGGGTCTGTTGCTCACAATCATTTCATTAAGACCAGTTAAAGGTTCAGATAGTTTGATACAAGGGATACTGGTCCGCCAAAGTGGATAGAAGAGGGTGACAAGGAAGGGGACCATAGCAACTTGACCAGCTTTTCTAGTGTCTATAAAAACACTCCAGGCAAAAGGCTGATATTCTTCTCCATATCAGTGTCCGGTGGATGTTGAGCAACTAGGAATCTTACTAGGCCAGGTTGCCTGACTTTGATAATCACACAGTCTCCACAGAATAGCTTCTCTATCAGGCCAACCCATTCAACTCCCCATACAAATAAGATGTTATTGTAGTCCTGAATATTTAAATCTGTATGTCTTGCAAGCCAATGACAAACCTTTTTTTTTAACTGAGCGGTAGATTCAGTTACCATTGGTGATAACTGTGGGACATTGGTCATGATAACAACAAACAGGTAGCTCTCAGGGTGGAAGGTTCAAATGGGTTGGGGAAAATTTGAGATTCAAAGTGCTTGTGGAATTAGGATTGGGTAAACAATGACAAGATCCCTGATTCGTGCTGCCAAGTGCATATCTTAATAGGTTCCTTTGGGCCGACTCTATAGTAGGTTTCCAGGTTAACATAGCTGTATTGTATTGTATTGTAATTGCATTTATATAGCGCTTACTACCCCTGATGAGGCGTGGACGCACTTTTTCGGCGAGTAGCATGCTACTCCTGAACCCAAAAAGGATTAGTGGTGAATTAGTATAGTGAAATATTAAATTAATTTGAGCTGTGGATATGTTACTCTGTTATTTGGATTGAAAAGGATAGTAGAGGGATAGAAGAGGGAAGGGTTTGCATTTATATAGCGCTTGCTATCCCTGATGAGGCGTGGACGCACTTTTTCGGCGAGTAGCATGCTACTCCTGAACCCAAAAAGGATTAGTGGTGAATTAGTATAGTGAAATATTAAATTAATTTGAGCTGTGGATATGTTACTCTGTTATTTGGATTGAAAAGGATAGTAGAGGGATAGAAGAGGGAAGGGTTTGCATTTATATAGCGCTTGCTATCCCTGATGAGGCGTTGAAGCACTTCTCAGTGAGTAGCACGCTACTCCAGAACCCAATAAGGATTAGTGGTGAATTAGTCTAGGAAAATATGAAATTGTTTGAGCGGTGGGCATGTTAGTCTGTTATTTGGATTGGAAACGGATAGTGGAGGGATAGAAGAGGGAAGGGTTCGCAATTATATAGCGCTTGCTACCCCTGATGAGGCGTCGAAGCGCTTTTCGGTGAGTAGCATGCTACTCCGGACCCCAAAAAGGATTAGTGGTGAATTAGTCTAGGGAAATATGAAATTTTTTGAGCGGTAGATATGTTAGTCTGTTATTTGGATTTAAAAAGGATAGTGGAGGGATAGAAGAGGGAAGGATTTGCATTATATATAGTGCTTGCTACTCCTGATAAGGTGTTGGAGTGCTTTTTGGCGGGTAGCACGCTACTCCGAAACCCAAAACAGGATTAGTGAGGACTTAGTATAGGGAAATATGAAATTAATTTGACCTTTGTATATGTTAGTCTGTTATTTGGTTTGAAAAGCAATAGTGGAGGGATAGAAGAGGGAAGGGTCTAGAATTTTTTTGAGGGGGGGGTTCATAGCAGTAGGAGGGGGTTTGGGATGAGTAATGGGGAGGTGGAGGGGGAAGAGTCAGAGGGAAGGGTTTTGAAAGGCTTGTTTGGGAGACATGAATAGTAAAAGAAGTATGAGATGATGCAAGGAGGGGTAGTGGAGAGAAGAGTCTAGAAAGGGTTATTTTCAGTATCATAGTAGTTGCATGGGGTTTGGGATGAGTGAGAGGGTGGTGGTAGAGGATATATTGTGAGAGATATAGGGTGAGATATAGGTTAGTGCTTTGGATATGCTGAATTAGAAGCAAAGTAATAAATATAAAGATCCATAAGTGCATGGAAGGTATATAAGTAGAGTTCCCTGATCATCTGACCTGGGCGACGCAGATCTCTCCTCCTAGCTAAGCTGGCTCTCTATAGCTCTCTATCACAGCTGAATTCGGAGTCAACAAATTGCTCTCATCACCTGAATTCTGTATCAATAGACCATTCCTGCTAAGATGAGAAACTATGAATCATCTATTCCGTAAGACCTGCATAACAGATCTTTCCACCACCTTGTCTGGGTGTCGGATCTCCCTCCTACTATCTGAGCTCATTCTCCATTACCTCCCATGGGAGTCAATAACCTGAGACTCTGGACTAGACGTTAGCACCATTGTCTGAGACCCTGATTTGGGTGTCCACAGTTTCTTTTGTAGGCCGCTGAAGAGGGGGTCTACTAACTCTCCAAGCACCCTCTGATAGGTGTCCCCAGCCATTTCTGCTCTCAGGCCTGGACTGTCCCTGTCAACAAATTGCTCGAGTCACTCGAGTTAGGTTTCATTAGATCCCTCACACTATCTATAATGTATCAATAGATTAATCTGCCTTGGCATTTGCCTGTCTGAGCTGGGTGTTAAAGTCTTCTTTTGTGCCCCTGAGCAAAGGGTCCCAGCAGTTCCCTGGTGGAGTTAGCCACACTTAGACAGTGTCAAAAGATTTCCTCATCATCTGAGTTAGGTCTCAATAGATTTCCCATCAACTGAGTTAAGTCTCGTTAGATTTCCTATGCCACCCCCGTGCCAATGGATTCAATACCACCACCCAAGATGAGTGTAAGATCGCTCCCTCTTTCTGAGTGGGGTGTTATAGATCTCTCAAGCAACACAAGCTGTGTGTCGAACCAGGTCTCTAACCGCCCAACTGGTCACTTAAGTGCTGAATGTCACTCTCACCACCTGAGCTAGGTGCCAATAGGACAAGTTACTTACCTTCTGTAATGCCTTATCTAGTAGAGACATGATCTAGCCGCAGATTCCCCACCACCGAACCTCCAGGAGTCAGGCCGGATCCGGAAGACCTCCCGACAGCAGTACCCCTGCGTGCTGACAGGTGGCACCGGCCAACCCCACGCAACGCCACAGGCACCGGGCCCGCCGCCGCTGTGACGCCCGTGCCACCGACACAGGCTATCAGAAAGTATGTGAAGATCTGTCACTGGTGACGGTGGAATCGCTGAAGCAATGGTTGACAGGACTTCAGAGGGAATGGAAGTAGTTATTTGTTGACAGTGTTTGGACACTTTCGCAATCTTTACTTCCAGAGTTACGATTTCCTCGGTTAATGGTGCAATATAATTGTTAAAGACAGCTGTGAGACTTTCATTTAAAGAGGCCCAAGTTAAGTCATTATAGATGCCTAAGATTTTCGGATCCATGTTGTACGAAGACCCTGGGTAGTGTTTGGAAGGGTATTATGGTAGAGAAGAAGCAGTGTCCCCTTTGTTTTACGTTTTAATGCTGGGCTACTATTGTGCAGCCTTGACTGAGATGATGGTTCCTGTTCAAGGGACGAGCTGCGAGTTATTGTATTAGCGTTAACCCCACTGTCCATGATCCCCCGTTGCTCAGCTGGATGGATATCAGCAAAGGTAAATGTGGAAGGCAAATTACCAATAACCAAGGAAAGACACCTTTCTGCCAGGTCGATTTCCTTACTGATGACACCAACAGCCCGCGCCAAAAACGTGCCTAAAGTTGAACTTTGAGTCTCTGTGGCAGCTTTCGTACGAGGGCTTTCCTCTTTCCCATGTCTATAATCTAAGCACCAAACAGATCTAAGGAAAGACATTAAATGAAGAAACAGACAGGTTCTTAAGAAAGAGGCATAGCAAGCAGCCCAAGGAAGATGGAGCCAACTAAGAAGATGCCTGGTAAAGCGGATTGCCAGATTGACAATTTACCATGCTGGAGCTGCACAGAAACAATGAAGATAATCAGTTAAAACAAAGAGGCAGTGGCTTAAGTATCTTTAGGTTCAAGTCAAAGCTTTGAGATATTCTTGATGGACTCTCTGCTGAGGAGCCAAGGCGGATGGCCGAGCCCAGCCTCTGCCAGCCACTGATGGGTGCAGACAGGCCTGTTCTTGGTGCAGTCTTCGCTCAGGCACATGCCTGCCGTGTCCCGCGCAGCGGGAGAGCACGCTGAATAAAATAGCACTCCTTCACTTGAGAGAGTCCCGCTGCACTCTGGGCTGTACGGTCCCTCTAGCCCAGCTCCACCCACAAACTTAAAAAAATAGTTTCAAAATCAATTGTCATTTTCGATTTAACAGCTCTATATACAAGTCCAGCAGCAGAAAAACATTAGCTGATCCTACAGCAGCTGTAAATTGAGCAATGCAGGTATAGCCTAGCTACAATTTTTCTTTTTCAACAAAGGAATTAAAAATTGCTTACATAGGTGCTTATAAACATCACAAAACAGAATCTCATCCACAAGGGGATAACGAAGAGGCAAGGGATCAGCCTTTGGGTACAGCAAGAACACAGGGATGTACATTTATTCTACATAGGGGCCGATTCCGATCTCGGTCGGAGGCGCACCCAATACCATTCGGTCGGGAAAAAAGCCATGCGAAAGCCTGTTTCCCGACCGATCCGTACAGCACACCGAACGAGCAAGTACGATGCGCACAACAGCAAAAAATCCGGCCGAGCCGTACTCACCCAAACCAGGTCCTGTTCTCCGACCGAGGCGAATCCGGAAACGCCGAATCGAGTCGCACGGAAGGAAAAATGCAGCCCCGTCCGGCCGGACAAGTACGATGCGCTTTCCGTACGCTCCGAACCCGTCGCTACGCACGGCACGTCAAAGCATCCGGGAGAGGCGTACATAAGCTCCGATTCGCGCCACAACACGATCCACGGCTCCGAGACGAACACGGCACCGACGAGGACGACGCGAAGCGACGAGGACGAGGCGAAGCGGCGAGGACGACGCCAAGCAACGAGAAGGACGAACGACACGAACCAACCATGAATCCCTTCGTCCCGATCATACCAATATTCTACATTTACTACCGGAACAGGCACGGACGCGTACGGCGCAGAAGGTAAGCCAGACACCAACCACAAAACACATACAACACGTACACGACACATCACACACACACACACACGGGGATGCTGAATATACTTACACCAGCAACAGCAGCACCATAGGGGCGGGATGCCCATCACCAATGCCACATATGCACACAGGGGCCTGAATGCGCACCACCACCCCTACCCAGGGGGGGCTGGATGCCTACCACTACTAGCACCCTCACCCAGGGGGGGCTGGATGCCTACCACCACTACCACCCTCACCCAGGGGGGGCAGGATGCCTACCACCACTACCACCCTTAGCCAGGGGGGGCTGGATGCCTAACACTACTACCACCCTCACCCAGGGGGGCTGGATGCCTACCACCACTACCACCCTCACCCAGGGGGGCAGGATGCCTACCACCACTACCACCCTCACCCAGGGGGCAGGATGCCTACCACGACTACCACCCTCACCCAGGGGGGCTGGATGCCTACCACCACTACCACCCTCACCCAGGGGGCTGGATGCCTACCACGACTACCACCCTCACCCAGGGGGGCTGGATGCCTACCACCACTACCACCCTCACCCAGGGGGGGCTGGATGCCTACCACCACTACCACCCTTAGCCAGGGGGGGCTGGATGCCTAACACTACTACCACCCTCACCCAGGGGGGGCTGGATGCCTACCACCACTACCACCCTCACCCAGGGGGGGCTGGATGCCTACCACCACTACCACCCTCACCCAGGGGGGGCAGGATGCCTACCACCACTACCACCCTCACCCAGGGGGGGCAGGATGCCTACCACGACTACCACCCTCACCCAGGGGGGGCTGGATGCCTACCACCACTACCACCCTCACCCAGGGGGGGCTGGATGCCTACCACCACTAACACCCTCACCCAGGGGGGGCAGGATGCCTACCACGACTACCACCCTCACCCAGGGGGGGCTGGATGCCTACCACCACTACCACCCTCACCCAGGGGGGGCAGGATGCCTACCACCACTACCACCCTCACCCAGGGGGGCAGGATGCCTACCACGACTACCACCCTCACCCAGGGGGGCTGGATGCCTACCACCACTACCACCCTCACCCAGGGGGGCAGGATGCCTACCACGACTACCACCCTCACCCAGGGGGGCTGGATGCCTACCACCACTACCACCCTCACCCAGGGGGGCTGGATGCCTACCACCACTACCACCCTCACCCAGGGGGGGCAGGATGCCTACCACGACTACCACCCTCACCCAGGGGGGGGCTGGATGCCTACCACCACTACCACCCTCACCCAGGGGGGCAGGATGCCTACCACTACTACCACCCTCACCCAGGGGGGCTGGATGCCTACCACTACTACCACCCTTAGCCAGGGGGGCTGGATGCCTACCACTACTACCACCCTTAGCCAGGGGGGCTGGATGCCTACCACTACTACCACCCTCACCCAGGGGGGCTGGATGCCTACCACCACTACCACCCTCACCCAGGGGGGCTGGATGCCTACCACCACTACCACCCTCACCCAGGGGGGCTGGATGCCTACCACCACTACCACCCTTAGCCAGGGGGGCTGGATGCCTAACACTACTACCACCCTCACCCAGGGGGGGCTGGATGCCTACCACCACTACCACCCTCACCCAGGGGGGGCAGGATGCCTACCACCACTACCACCCTCACCCAGGGGGGCAGGATGCCTACCACGACTACCACCCTCACCCAGGGGGCTGGATGCCTACCACCACTACCACCCTCACCCAGGGGGGCTGGATGCCTACCACCACTACCACCCTCACCCAGGGGGGGCAGGATGCCTACCACGACTACCACCCTCACCCAGGGGGGGCTGGATGCCTACCACCACTACCACCCTCACCCAGGGGGGGCAGGATGCCTACCACTACTACCACCCTCACCCAGGGGGGGCTGGATGCCTACCACTACTACCACCCTTAGCCAGGGGGGGCTGGATGCCTACCACCACTACCACCCTCACCCAGGGGGGGCAGGATGCCTACCACGACTACCACCCTCACCCAGGGGGGGCTGGATGCCTACCACCACTACCACCCTTAGCCAGGGGGGGCTGGATGCCTACCACTACTACCACCCTTAGCCAGGGGGGGCTGGATGCCTAACACTACTACCACCCTCACCCAGGGGGGGCTGGATGCCTACCACCACTACCACCCTCACCCAGGGGGGGCAGGATGCCTACCACCACTAACACCCTCACCCAGGGGGGGCAGGATGCCTACCACGACTACCACCCTCACCCAGGGGGGGCTGGATGCCTACCACTACTACCACCCCCACTCATAGGATGGACAATGCATGACACAACCAGCACACCACAACCTAGGGAATGCAAGATAAAGACATCCCCCCACCACCATGACAAGCGTGTGTAGGCTGTGTCAAATGCCTACAACACCGAACATGACTTTGAACATACAATGTGACCCCCTATCACATGTGCCACACATATATGTGTGTGGCACCCACAATGCAAGCAGCCCATGACCATTGTGGCAATGGGGCCTAAACCCCCATCATCACAGTGACCAAAAGGTAAGTGTGGGGTCCATAGCTGAAGCACATTTTGACCATTGTGGCAATGGGGTCTAAACTCCCATCATCACAGTGACCAAAAGGCAAGTGTGGGGTCCATAGCTGAAGCACATTTTGACCATTGTGGCAATGGGGTCTAAACCCCATCATCACAGTGACCAAAAGGCAAGTGTGGGGTCCATAGCTGAAGCACATTTTGACCATTGTGGCAATGGGGTCTAAACTCCCATCATCACAGTGACCAAAAGGCAAGTGTGGGGTCCATAGCTGAAGCACATTTTGACCATTGTGGCAATGGGGTCTAAACCCCCATCATCACAGTGACCAAAAGGTAAGTGTTGACAAAGAAAGAGCTGCAACTGCCAAACTGCATGGATCATTCCTGGTCACAGAACCAAAAACTCATCTGTGGCAAAGTAGTGTATGTGTCCCATTGCAACATAAATTGGGTGAGCCAAATACTGCAGTGCAAATGAGACATTCCTTTGGCCATGTGCAGACAAACAACACCCATGGTGGCTGACACCGTCAACATTCATCAATGACACAATGACAGAAGTGACCATCAGAATGCAGAACCACATATTTGCACCAATGGGCACACAAATGCAGATATCCTGTGGAGACAGCAGATGTGAGGTGAACAGATACCATACCATGGCAGCAATGGGACACACAAACCATGATCACTGTGCTGACCGATGACCTAGGAGTCCCAGGGACAGCAGGGGAAACACACCAAACAACATACAGCCAATGGCACACCCAAGATATGCCAATGCAGTGGTGCAGATGCACAAACACAAACAGGCAGACCAACACTGTCATCATACACAGCAGGTGAGGGGGGGTGCCAGTGTCCCCAGGTAACCACACAACACATGAGGAGAGCTGAATACCAATCATACAGATGTGCATACACTGCCACACTAAGGTAACTCATGGATCCAAATCCCCTATGTGGGCAAGCAGGCATTGTCAGATGAGAGGGAGCACAAAACACACATGTCACACAGGAACGTAGGAACAACAACTGACACAGCAAGACACAGACACACCACAGCACCACCCCCAGGGCCCCCACAATGTGGTGACCCTTGGCTGCATAGAAATCCCACTCTGATGACAAAGCTGAATGTGGTTCACACTGTGAACCACAGTCATGTGTCCTGAGCAACAAACTACCATCACACCGACACAAGCACAAATCAATCAGCATGGCCAGTAAGCCAAGGCCAACATGGAGGCAGGGGTCTAGCTGGGCAACAACTCCCATCTGCACACACTCAAGACCACACCCCTCGACCTCCAACAATGTGCAGCAGTGAAGTACACATGCACTGGTGACATTGCACATGCACCCATGACTATTCCAGGGTGGTGGGTGGGAACCAAGGTGCAGAAACACATCACACATGGCCACTCAACAAGACTCCTGAATGTCTGACACACTGCACACTACGCTGTACATGGACATGACGGCGATACCACACCAATCAATGGGATCCCAGCCACAGTCACACACCAATGAAGAAGCCAAGGTCACCCACAAAGAACACACATAGACAACAACCAACATCGCATCCCGGACCCTGAGGAGTGCCAGCAGTCACACACACAACGTGTCACAATAACTTAAAGATAACACGAACTGAAAATCACATGACAGGGGCAAACAACAAGTGCCAAGGGGAAACCTGACTGTGACCCATCTGCGTCTGCACACAAACTCAGCCCTGACAGCAAACACACCTATGGGTGACACCCTGATGACCAGTAATGTGCCATGCACCCACATCACAGAGAACACAAGGAGAAGACTTTGGGGGAACATAGCTCAAGTCAGCAAGCATCACAAACAGGTACAACACTAGGGATCACAGCATGCGCAGATAAATGGAAGTGAACACACAGACATGCACATACAACACACACCTTGGGCGCAGGCAATGTCACACGTGTACACACTGCCATGAGGGGACTCCACTCCTGTGTGAGGAAAGCTGTGCCATATGTTGCCTCAGTAGGGCCCCATCATGTCAGCTGAGCACTTGGTCACACAATCAACAATTAGCACCAAATGAGGGCTCCCGTCACATCAGCCTGGTCATGGATGTGCCAACGGAATCATCAGCACAGATCCAACACACTTGTATAGCAATGTTGCACTGACTACACGGATGAGTCCTTCCCCATTGATGCCCAAACCTGCATGTCCAGTGGAGATGGCAACACGGTCAGGGAAGTAGACAAATCCAACAATGGCAGGCACAACAGATGTGCAGGGGTGGAAGCCACAGATATGAAATTGCTAATGTAAGTAGGAAATCCCATTGCCAAATACTGAACACATGACACCCTCAGATGCTGCTATGGATGACATGGATACACCACATGATAGGACACATTCCCCCTGGACCACATGGGTTCCTGCACAGTAACACTTCATAATCATGAGACCAGATATCACCATCACTGCAGCAAGGGCATGGTTAGCAGCACCAACAACATGTACATCTGAAGCATGAGCACTAGAGAAAAGAAAGTTGCTTTATTCAGCATATGTGTTGAATGAAAACGACGTCCAGAAAAAAAGAGCAAAGGCCAATGGCCAGTCCATTGTCAAAGTTCAAACAGGGTGACACTGGCAGATGTCACCCTACGCATGCCTGCACAAAACCAGGGACAATCCACTAGGAGGGGCAACCGGGGGGCAGGCCAGGCACACGCAGGGACAGGATCAGGGCTCACCAGGGGGAGTCAGGGAAGGGGTGGTGGGTGCTGGAGAGACACTGACAACTGCAGTGGAGGTGTCTGACATGGTGTGTGCCGGCACAACTGGGGGCATGACTCAGATGTCGTGGGTGCCGGCACAACTGCAGTGGACCCTGCAGATGGAGTGGACAGGTCCGCCACTGCAGTGCCCAAGTCAGACAGGGCGGTAGTGGACTCCACTGCAGTGCCTACCTCCAGGGGAGGAGAATGGGGAACAGGCAAGGTGGGTTGGACAGAGGGGGAGGACACCCTCACCACATCAGTGGCACAGACGAGCGCAGCGGGGGTGTGGTGCTGGGAGAGCAAGTGGCAGGGGGAGAAGGCCGGAGCCTCTTGGGGATGGTATATCTGTGGGTGGGGGAACCTGGGGCAGTGTGTGGTGGGGCACCTGTGGAGTGGGGGCCTGAGGGATGGAGGAAGGAGACCTGGTGCTTGAGCTGCAGGGCGGTGGCGGGGTCTTGCTCTTAGGACTCCGGGGGGACTTGCGGGTGGGGGCCTCAGTCCATCTGCGCCTGGGGGAGGGTGTCCGGGGGCGAGGGGCACTCTGCTCCGTGTGGGTGTGCTTCCTCTTCCCCCGGGATGCTGGAGCAGCTTCATCGGTGGGGAAGAGGCCGAGGTCACAGAGGAAGAGCTGCTGTGACTTTGGGGTTGCAGGTGAGGCAAGGGAGGGTGCTTTGGAGGGAGAGGGAACTGAGGACTGTGCAGTGCATGTGGTTGCGTGTGTGTGTTCCAGGGCCCCATCCCCTGTGAGTCTGGCTTCAGTCCCCTGAATGTGCGTGCGTGTGCGTTTTGTCATTGGCGTGTGTGTCAGTGTGCTGGATGTGTGTGTGCTGGATGTGTGTGTGCTGGTGTGTGCCTGTGCCGGTGTGTGTGTGCTTGGGATGGGTAAGGTGCTGGGGAGTGTGGATGGAGCAGAGGCAGGAGGGGTGAGGGACCGTTTGAGGAGGGACACTGCTGCCGTTAGGGAGGAGTCCATGGACCTATTGCCCCTCTGTAGGTCAGACATGCCCGATGAGATGCCCTCCATGAACGACACCAGCTGAGTCAACAGCGCGGTGTGCGCATGGAGGACACTCAGCATGGCTGTCTGGCCTACATGGAGCTGGCGAAGGAGGTACACAGACTCCTCACTCAGGGCAGCAGGGGAC
Organism: Calotriton arnoldi; assembly: GCA_963921515.1. NCBI lineage: Eukaryota > Metazoa > Chordata > Amphibia > Caudata > Salamandridae > Calotriton > Calotriton arnoldi. The sequence continues at coordinate 1,587,794 of CAWUFW010002969.1, forward strand.
ACAGGGGCAGGGGCTGCGGTGCAGGGGACTCTCCGCCAGAGTCCTCCTCCCTCCCTGTGGCAGTTGCAGTTTGTTCGGCACCAGATGTTGTTGGCACACAGGGAGGTGTGGACTGGTTGCTGTTCATCTGGCGGAGGCATTGTAAAATGTCCCTGTGCACCGCCGTCATCTCATGCAGTGCATCCCACTTGGACTCCACGCGGGACATGTGTGAGTCCATACGGGACATGTGTGACTCCACGTGGGACATGTGGGTGTCCAAGCGGGCATGATGGGCAGCCTGCTGCTGTTTAATGTCTCTGAGGAGCCCCACTACCTGGCTGAGCTCTCCGGTGCTGGACTGGTACGCATCAGCTATGCGTACCAGTTGTGGGTCGTCATGCACACCAGCAACGTCTGCAAGCAGCGACCTCTGTCTCCCACCCCTCCCACCACCCCTGCTGACATGTGCAGTGTGTGCAGTGGCACGCACAGATAACCCTGGTCCACCTTGGGGGTTGGTGGTGGTGGTGGTGTCCATGGCCCCAGGTTGGTCCAGGGTCACTGTGCTGGTGTTGCTCCTTATTCTGTCCATGTCGGCAGGGATGGTATTCGTGGTGACAGTCGTTGTAGGGGTGGGTGCAGGGGGTGCAGCTGGTGGTCCTGCTGGTGCTGCAGCTGGTGGTCCTGCTGGTGCTGCATGTTGACTTGCACCGGATGTGCCAGGTTGTTCTTCATCGTCCGAGGAGGACAGAGGCTGTACGACGCCAGTGAGCTCGGCATCCTCTTGAGCCTGGGACTGGGACTCCTCAGCGTCTGCTGCTGTGTCCCCATCATCACCTGTTTTTGGGAGACACAAACAATGTATGTCATGTTTCTGCAGGCATCAATGGTTGACACACATGACAGTTGTGACTGTGCCTCTGGGTGCGGGCCTGTACATTGCATTGTCCTAAGTCGTCACAGTCAGGGGTTGATATTGGTGTGGCACATTGTCCTGCATTATTTGGGCATTTCTATGTATTTTCTGGGGTGTGAACATGGTCTGCATTGCTTGTGTTTGGTTGACAGCCGGACCTCCTTCCCACCCACCCAGCCAGTCAGTTATCCCACCATGGAACGTGCTTGCATTGCAGGGAGTGTAAGTTGTCTCTCAAGATGTCAGTCAGTGGTGTCCTGCTGTTTGTTGGTGCACAGTTGGCAGCAGGGCCTTGTGCTCCCCACAGCAGTAGCCAGTGTCAGCCACCTTGTGAGTCCTTCTCCACTCCCTGTGATGTGAGCATGGTTCAGGGTGGTGTTGATGGGCCAGTTGTGAGGCTGAGCAATGTCTGTGACTACGACTCCCATCATGCTATTGCCTCCACCCCCTTCCCAGCATGCCCATGCTTCCTTCCTTTTGACTCTGCTTCCCTGTGGGGTGGGCTGGCTGTGCTGACAGGATGGCTGGGAGTGTTGTCCTGGCAGTTGTTTGGCTAAGAGTCCCAGAGTGTCCCTGTGCTTCACACAACATAACCCAGGGTGGTGGTGCTTTGTGGGATCTTGTGTTAGGATGGGGGGCATTGCATTCTACCAGGTGGGTACTGTGGAGTTTGTGTTGGGGTGTGTGTGAGGGGAGGTGCTGGTGACTATAGTCAGTGCTGCAAGTCCCCCTTCCCACCCAGCCAGCCAGATATCCCACCATGGAACGTGCTTGCATTGCAGGGAGTGTAAGTTGTCTCTCAAGATGTCAGTCAGTGGTGTCCTGCTGTTTGTTGGTGCACAGTTGGCAGCAGGGCCTTGTGCTCCCCACAGCAGTAGCCAGTGTCAGCCATCTTGTGAGTCCTTCTCCACTCCCTGTGATGTGCGCATGGTTCATGGTGGTGTTGATGGGACAGTTTTGGGGCGGGCAATATGTGTGACTGCGACTCCCATGATGCTATTGGCTACACTGACTTGGCCAGCATACACAGAATTCCTTCCTTTGAGTGGTCTTCACTGTGTGTTGGTGTTGTTGTGGTGGCTACATGTGTGGATGTGTTTGTTAGTTCTATTTGTGCCACTGCCTAGCTGTAGTTGTGGTTGTGTTTGTACATGTGTTGGCACGGTTGGATGTGACTTTTTTGATGGCATGTGTTGTGTTTCTCTGACTGACATACACATTTTGGGATGATTCTGTTCTGGTTGCTGTGTGATTGCTATGAGTGCATGGTTTGACTCTCCCTTGACAGTGATGTGTGTGTGTTTTGTGGCAGTATATTGTGTACATTTGTTGTGTACTCACCAGGCTCTGGGATGTCCTCTAGTCCATATATGCTCACTGGCGGTAGGATGGCCCGCACCTTCTCCTCCCAGGGCCTGAGGTATATTGGCTTGGCAGGAGGGCCACTGCCGGTGTGTTGGCTGTTGATGTAGTCTTGCTTCAGCAGTTTCCGTACCCTCCTGCGCACGTCATACCACCTGTTCTGGATGTCGGTCTTTGTGCGCCGACATGGTGATTGGGCGTTCACCCTGTTGATGATCCTCTCCCACATCTTGGTTTTCTGCGACATGGGGGTCTGTTGGACCAATGTGCCAAACAGCTGTGGCTCTACCCTGAGGATCTCGTCTACCAGGACTTCCAATTCACAATCTAGGAACTTGTGATTCTTCTTGGGGGCATGGTGATGGGTGGTGATGGTGAGTGATGTGTGTGTTGGTGTGCAGGTGAGGGTGTGTGAGTGTGTGTTTTGCTGGGTGTATGTGAGGTAGGTATTTGTTGGTGTGCTGATGGTGTGTGGCTTGTGTGAGGGATGAGCTGTGGGTGTGTGGTTGCTTTCTCTTGGGTGCTGGCAGTGGAATGGCATTTGCAAAGGCTCATGGTAGTGATTTGTGTCCTTTATATAGGTGGAGTTGTGGGTGTGTCTTTGTTCTCTGTCCCCACCCCCCAGTATTTATTGGCTTGGTAATTGCTTGTTTGGCCTTTTTTGGGTGATTTTTCCTTTGTGCTGTTTGTGTATGTTGGAAACGTTCTTGTGACCGAGTCGGGCCCTGCATTGGTCTCGTACGGTGTTCTCCGTTTCGTTCACGCTGTGTTTGTGCAGTTTTCTATGCTGCGTACGCGTCGGTCGCGGTGTATTGTGTTGCTTCGGCTCGGTTTTGTATGCGTGTCGGTCGTACGGCTTGTCCTCCGTCCGACTCGCTCGTGGTTTCGCGCCTTGCATCGTACTTGGCGGTTTGGAGTTAGCGTGTACGTTTCGGTCGGATTTGTTCCGGGTGCGTGTCGGTCGGTTGGATTCGCGTTTTTTCCGGCCGGATTGCTGTTTTCCGTGCGGCTCGGTCGGTCGACTTGGTTTCCTTATGTGTCGGTCTGATTTTTCGCGCCTTGCATCGTACTTGGCGTGTCGGGCGCCACGGGTACGTGTCGGTCGGTATTTTTTCCGGATCCGAGTCGGTCGGTGCTTTTTCCGGCCCGAATCGGAATCGACCCCATAGTGTTAACAGAAAAAAATGAGTATGTCTTGTGACAAACAATAAATATGGTTTGATAAAAGGTGGAGTTTTAAGCAGGATAAAAGATCAAAAAGTACATTTACCTATTTCTTCTGACTCTATTGGTCTGTCTCTGTAAAAATGAAGACCTTTTTAGTCCAGGTCAGAGAAGCTTTTACAATAACTTCTGGTTTGGTAAATAATTCATGACGCCTCAAATCTTTAAAAATAGACTCAATATATTTCAAACAAGGGTTGGGATTTTCTAACTGAATCCACCCTCAAACAATATCTGAAAATATCTCAATTCAGAGTAGTCTCTGGCTTTATCCAGACTGCAAGCCAGAGCAAAAGTGCGCACAATAGAATCGCATCTGGAATCTGGAATATACCCTTGTCTCACTTACTCATGGACAACAAATGAGGGAGTACTCTGTGGAAGAGATACAAGTCATTCATAAAAAAAATTCCCCTGTGCAGAAAAAAAAATCTTAATATAGCTCAAGATAACAAACCCATTTGACGCAATAGTAACACACTTGGCCTGATATATCTTATTCATGACCTCAAGAAACTTATTACTCAGTCTCAGAAATTGATCAAGAAAATAGAAGTTTTTTGCTTGGCTCATGAGCAGACTAGTTATTTCCAGAATCAAATGTAACACCAATATAACAACAAAAAGAGGTGGCAATGCTTATAATGCAGTCCTTAATGGCAAAAAGGTACAATTACATTGATCTTAGGCCCACATCACGTGTGATGGTCCAAAGTTAGCACTAAGGTCCAAAGAGTCCATAAAGGACACAAAAGCATCTCAAACATTGCAGACATTTAGCTGTTCTAGCGAGAAAAAACGGATCATCGGCAAAGAGTAGTGCCGTAATAGGACGCCCACCCACTAATGGTCCTCCTTTAAAAGGAAGTTTTCTAAATGGTTTATGTAGAGCATAAATAAAAATGGAGCCATAATGAATCGTTGCCTAACCCCTTGCTTTAATTTAACGGTGGACTACTTTTATGTGTAAATATTTGCACCCAGTAGTAAGAGACAACAATGATCCAAGTGTGCAAAATGTTCACTTGCTAAGTAGCAACATCAAATTTGGTAGCTAAAGGCTGGCTGTTTCAGGTTAGAATTCGCAAAACATTCAGATTCTACATAAAATGTTTTTTTTACCTGCTGAAATGTTACTCATTTTACAAATTTAACAACAAAAAAACACAAACACTTCAGCTGTCAAATTTGTAAATAGACTCACAGTTTGGTATGAAAAAAGGAAATTATGTGCATAAGTGTGACAGTTTTACCAAGTACAAATGAAAATAAGAAATGGAATGAGTAAGTGAGACTATTTAACAAACTGCAGTCTGAAAAACATTCGAGTTTGGCTACAAAACAACCTCTCCGAAGTTATAAGGGAGCAAACGAATTAGGTGCTTTATGGAGCCTGAAAATGTTGCACGCAAGTAATGTAATGTGGTGGGAAAGCGGTGTAATCACTGAATGGCAATTTTTATTTAAAGGCAGCACTTGTCTCTTTAAGGAGCTGCTTTCAAAAATAAAAGAAGTCCTTGAGTCCCTTGGACCACTGTCTGCTCACCCTGAAGCTAGCAGCTGGTATTCACAAGGTGGAATAGGTCTACCTATAGGCAGCTCCCACTTTGCAAATGGCTGCCATCTTCTTTTGAGACACAGGATTCCATCAATGAGTAATACCATTGCTACTGAAAGGAGGAGTGTGGAATGGCCCTGTCCCGTTCCCTCCTCCTTTCAATTAGCATTAAATGGCATTTTGCAAGTCAGAAATTCTTTTCCGATTTTCCATGTGTCCTGTGTGCAGTGCAGCTTGCTTTTTGTGTTCTTGTAAAGACAATGATTTTCCAAATCACAGTTTTGCGACCTTAAAAAGCCTTGGTACATCAGGCCCCTAAATCTTTCCTAAGTTCTAATCCAATGAATCACCACAATACTATCTCATAGCTAGCTACAGGTCCATTGCAGTAGCAGTCTGCAAACTTATAATAGAGTCCAGAGGGAGTGTGAGGGATTTCCCAATGATCCAGAACAGATCTGAAAGAACCACTTGACAATGTAAAGAGCAGACACATATGAGCCAAAACAGCAAGCTAGAATGTTACAAACCCTAGGCAGAAATTATGTTGCATAATACTTAGTTGTGGGCAATACCCCAAAGCACAGGCAGACCCTCATCATATATACACCGAAAAAACACAGGTTGAAACCGCAACTGAACGACACACATTACCCCGCAACCTAAGAAAAAGAGGGAATCTGCCAACATGTGGTCTGCGAGAAGTACTGAATGACTTTCAATGGCATTGACTATCTTACATCCTCAAATTTTTAAGGGAGTACAATTCTTAACTACAAAATCCGAAGAAAAAACTGTTTCATTCAATGACACCTGCCAGAAACAGCGCCCAAAACAACAAAATATGTAGATGTATCACACATAAAAAGCTCTTAATGAAACTGCATTGACCTGGAAGTCACCTGGAAACAGAACTGCTGGTTTGACTTTAATATTGTAGGTGTTCCATGTATTTTATTTGGCATATTAACTTGTATTGCATAGAGTATTAACTTGTGTATTGCATATTAACTTGTATTGTATTGCTTTACTAGCTGCTCTGAGGACTGGGGAGGAGTGAAAACCTATATACAGTCCCTAATACCACCAATCAGCTCGGAGACTCACAATATTCAGTCATGAGCACCTACAGACTGCCTGCACTCAGTCTGCCATCTTTTCTCTGTGGTGCAGCAGCACCGACAGTGGGCCTGACGGCATCACCGACAGTGGCACCGACATAAGATCTCACAGTGTTGTTGAAATGAGTAGCGATATAATTAGAGAATTTGACCCTCAAAACTACATTGATAAGAAAATAAATCGCTTGTGTACTGTTAGACACTTTAGGGTCTAATCCAGGCAAAATATTATCATATTTATGTTGCTTGAGTTAAAATCTAAAAAGTAAATTCACATTGTAAGGAAAGAAAAGGAAAGGCAAAATGCGAAGCAGCAGGCACATCTGACAAATCATCCTTATGCGTCAGCATCAATCTGCAGGACAACAAGGAAATGCAAGTTAAATTCAACGTTACTCAGGTCAAGGAATTGGTCCATGGAAGGGTGATAGAATCAGGTTTGCCAAAACGAAGAACTTAGGGCATTATTTAGAATTTGACGATGGGACATGCTCTATCAAAAGCATGGCGGATATCCCACCTGCCACATTACAAGAGCATTAGAGCCTATGACACTTGCAATGTGACGGGTAGAAAATCCACAATGTTTTGATGGAGTATACTGTCTGCAAAACACTAAGGGACAAATTATGAGTCTGGAAGTCCACGGACCGCCAGACTCTTGGGGGTGTGGCAGTGGCGGTCTTCCGACCGCCCTATTACAATTCAGGCAGTGGGACTGTCATTGCCTCGCTGCAGCCGCCAGGGAACCACCATTCCCTGGTGGTTTTGCGGCAGTCAGGAGGCCGCAATATGCTTGGCGGGACTGCCGCATCCCGCCAAGCATATTATGAGTTTCCTCTCTGCCACGGTTTTCATGGCGGTTCCTCCTCCATGAAAACTGTGACAGAGAGGAAACGAAGGGGGCCCTAGAGGGCCCCTTGTGCCTCTGCGCCATGGGGTGCATGCAGGGGGGTACATGTGTACATGCACCCCAGTTTCTGCTCGACATGGACTTTACAGTCCATGCCGTGCAGGAACTGTTTCTTGCGTTCCCATTGCGGTGCCCATTTTTTAAAAAAAGCACTCTAGACCCGGCGCTGCACCGCCAAACTCATATTCAGGGCCTAAATAAGGCCTTTAGTCAAAAGACTGTCTTAGACCGGAAAAGTTTAAGACATTTGTATCCATCAACCAACGGCACACAGAATTCAGTATGTGTTAAACAGAGCATGTGTTAGATAGAGCCATCCTTTCCAGTTATCGGCACTTTATCGCAGCCAAATCCGCGATAAATTTATCTCCCCATTCCCAAGCTAGTGCTAACAGCCCATAACACCAGTTTACCTGCGATAGCAGTCGCAAAAAACATCGCCACAGATGACCCCGGCAACTAACGCTAATGATATGCAGAGTAGGCGTTCCCGTGCAAAAAACCGCGACAACACCACTCCACAACATTCTCAACGACCAGCCAGATCAGCGATAAGATCACAAAACATGCGCTAAGGCGCGTTAGCAGCAGGAAACTAACACCTGCTCCTACCTGGTGTAAAGTCGGACGACAACCGGCACCAGACAAGGGAGCACAGCCCATAGCCACACATGAAGAACAACAGATGCCCTGGAGCAACCGATCATGCAGCCCGGAGCCCCAATAGGTCAACAACACCCACCGCCACCACCCCCAGGACCCCCCACATCCACCCCCTCCGGGCCCTACCCGGGCACCCCCCCTTTGGACAAAGATATTGCACATCAACTCCACGAAATCATGAACCAAACAAATCGCCTGAAGTCGCACAATCACAACACCCAACATACATGTGTGGTCAGAAAAAGGAAATCATACATCCATATCATAATATCCAAACAATACGTTTATTACAGAATAAACAAAAAAAAACTAATCTGAAGAGGCATGACGGGTCGTCTCAGGACATTCTGTAAGTCACAGCCTGCAAAACAGAAATCTGGATCAGAAGGTGTGCCATGCGCCCATCAAAGTTCAGAGAGAGAGAGCGAAAGAGAGAGGGAGAGAGGGAGAGAGAAAGAGAAAGGGAGAGAGGGAGAGAGAGGGAGAGAGGGAGAGAGGGAGAGGGAGAGAGAAAGAGAGAGGGAGAGAGGGAGAGAGAGGGAGGGAGAGAGAAAGAGAGAGGGAGAGAGAGGGAGAGAGAAAGAGAGGGAGAGAGAAAGAGGGAGAGAGAAAGAGAGGGAGAGAGAAAGAGAGGGAGAGAGAAAGAGAGGGTGAGAGAGTGCCGACACTGCGGACCTAGGTCTCACTGTTCACCTGCTGCCACCAGTGTGTCTCCAACCACGTGCCAGTATTCACAGCAGTCCCCCAGGTCCCTCATCTGAAACAGTTTCCAGAGACATGAATGGCAGAGTCCATACAGTTGCACACGCCATCATCGCTTGCCCGCCCCTGCGCACACAGGCTGCTGCACCCCAGCCCCTCCCGCCGCCCAGTGGTGATTGCCCGCCCCTGAGCAACCAGGCCTCACTGCTCACCTTCCGCCACCGGCGTGTCTCCAAGAGGGCCCACCACGTTCCGGAGGGATCTCCAAGCCCGGTGCCCGTGACCATGGCACCCTCCACATCATGCAGCCCTGCACCGCGGGCCACCAGGTCACACATGATTCTGGGTCTTGATTTCGCAATGGCAGAGACCACATCAGTGCACACGGCATCATCGCAGGCTGCACACCCGCTCAGCATTTTAGGTGCCCCTATCTCACTGCACCGCAAGACACCGTCCCGTGGCGGTGTGCCTGTGCCTGCCGCAGTGTATCCGGTACCACCAAGTCTGTGCACCGCTAGCCATGGACCCTTAATGATTGAGCCCTGTGGTGCGGACGCCATCATGTCACCCCCGGCACTGGGCAATGTGAGGTGGCAGGGCCCTAGGCCCTCATGCATACATGAGAACTACACAGAGACACCCACTCAGAGAGAGTGGAAATGGCATCCAGCACGTGCGCCAGGCCCTTTTTATTGGCAGGGTCACATGTCCTGTGACGCCTGTGCTGGATGGGTGTGGTGTGGGTGTACACCAGCTGTGAGGGAGTGGCTGTGGCATGCTGACAACTAGACCTGTGAGCTGCAGATCCCAACAGTGAAGACCTGGGACATGTAGCGTTGTCGTCCCCCCTGTGTGCGTAATTGGAGTGGGCTGTCCTGGCGTATGCCAGTCCAGCGTAAGGGTGTGAACAATGACCCCGGGGCTCTGGGCGTGGTTCCGTCCTGGGCTGGACATGGAAGTGACTAATGGATGTGTCTCTGTTGTAGTGTCGGCGCCACCCGGACCGCAATCGGTAATGTGTCACCCTGTGACAAAAGTCCCACAACATGGGCAACATGGACGTAAGGGGGAATCACTGACCCTACATTCATCCATACTTCCACACTTGAAAGATCATAGACATGACACATCTGTGTGAATATGAATGTTTATTACACATTCAAGGGAGTGTTGCAGCTGGAGCAGTACAGGCCCATGCCAACCCCACTTCACATTGTCGGCCCGTGGAGGGCCAGCCAGAGTCCTTCAGGGAATGACAGGTACATCAGGAGAGGAGGACTTCAGTCCGCAGTCTGATAGCTGTGTCATTGGTGACCAAACAGAATATGGCAGTCCATGTTGAGGTCCAAGGTGAGTGTCGCAGAGTGCATCGGGGGACAGTGGAAGGTGATGATGCAGAGGGCAGAACCAAGCAGAAACAGGCCACATGGCGGAGATGAATGCTACTGCGTCCTCCTGACCACGATGGCAGATTCATCCGCATCTTTGTCCTCTGCTGTTGCATGTGCCTCACATGTGGGTGGTGGTGTTCTGTCTCCAGCACTGTGTGGCACTGACACATCAGGGGCCGGAGATGTGGATGGGGTGGTAGCAGCAGCATGCATCAGCGCCAGGCCTTGTGGCAGCAATGCCATGATGAGGGTCTATAGGGCATTGAGGGACCCAGCTACTTCTCGCTGGTGTACAGCCGGGGCAGCCGCTCTTTCCGCCTGCGTCCGCTCCATGTTCTCCATGATCCTCCGCATGTGTCCCAACTCCCTGGTGAGATCGCTGGAGGCACTCTGACTAGACAGTCGTTCTTGTCGCAGAGTCAGGACTCTAGCGATGTCAGCCATGGTCCGTTGGAGAGCATGGAGCGGACTGTGGGTGTCCGTTAGGGACTGTGAGTGGTCCCTGATGGGACTTAGACACCCACTTATGGCGTCTAGTTTGGCTGCCATGCGGTCGAACCCCACCTGCACCTGTTCAGCCAGCTTCTCCTGGCACCCCAACACACGGTGTTGGAAGGCCATGTGTTCGTCGTTGGGGTCCTGGGAGGCAGCCGTGGTGGTGGGTGCTGCCTACTGTGTGTACTGTGCAGGGGGTGGGTTCTCCTCGTGGCAGCTGGGCTGCCCTGATCCTGGAAGTGGGCTGCGGAGGCTGTCCACGAGCTGTTGGAGGGCGTCGGAGTCGAAGATGTGGTGGTCCTCTTCGTCATCAGAGAAGAGAGGTTCGGACTGCTCTGCAGGAGGTGTTGGATTTCCCCCTGCAATGTGAAGGGGAGATACAGTTTAACATCGTGTTCACATGTATGTTGACGCATTATACATGTTTACATTCAGACTGCATGACAGTGTACATTGTGACTGTTTGGGGGGAGCTGCCTATTTGATGCGGGACAGTGGACATTCCGACTATATCACGAATGTGTGTTTGTACTTGTACATTGTCAACTCACATTTCCCTGCAGTGCCAAATGTGATTGGCCAGTTTCTACGCACATGCGGCACCAGTTGTGTCCTCTGTTCTGTTGTGGACGTGTTGCGGTTTGTACCACATCGTTGTCAATGTTGATGTGCTCTGCATGTAATGTGTGTGTGCCGCATTTTGGGGGAGTCGCCCCTGCAGCTCTGATTTAGCTGCCCTTATCCCTTACATGCGGTGTGCCTCTGGGTTCTGTGTTTTTGCAGTGCTGAGATGTTGCATACCTGTGTGCATTGGTTTCTTGGTGGGAGTTGTGGGTCTGGGGCAAGGTTTGTCCGCAGATGTGCTATGCTTAATTGTGCATGTGTGCCATTGTGCCCATCTCCCCCCGTCCCCCCAGTCCCTGGTGGTTACTCAACCTGTTGCTGTTGTGTCCGGTCATGTTGAGCAGTGTCCGGTCCCCCAACTCCTGTCACCGTCTCCCCACTGATGACTGTGGACACCATTTCCTCCATCTCGTCCAGCTCCTCCTGTGGCGTTGGACTCCCACCTCCAGTCTGCATTGCTGCCTTCCGGTTGTTTGCGAGTTTCAGCTTGGTTTTGCGCTTCACATCATTCCATCGCCTCTTGACCTCGTCCATTGTCCTCTTCAGCACTCCGACTGCATTCACCTTGTCCACGATGGTCTGCCATATTCCATTTTTAGTTGCCAGTGACACAGTGGAGGTGACAAACAGGGGTTGATGGTGTTCTATCACCTCCGTTATCAGGATCCTGTTTTCCTGCGGACTGAACCGCTTCTTCCTACTCTTCTTGTCCTTACCCTTCCCTGACCCCAAGGTCCCTGGCTGTTCCTCCGGGGGGCTTGTGGGGTTCTGGTTGTCCTCTGTACTTGCTCCGGATGCCTCCATTGTGCTTCGCTGTTGTTTGCTTTTGTTGGTATGTTTTTTTTCTACTTTTATAGTGCATTTTCCCGCATGACGCGTGGGAATTGCAGGCCTGTGGCTGGTTTTCGTAAAATGTTTTATCGCGATTGGCGTCTTCGCTACTATTTTGGCATTGGGGTTTCGCGTTTTTGCGGCGTCGCGTTGTTTTTAACGCGTTCATTTGACACGTTCTCGTGTGACTATCGCATGGTACCGCCGTGTTGTGAATACCACGTTAACAAGGAGTTGTTTTCCCGTGATAGACTGCGATGTGAAGGGTTGCGTTAAGCTACACTTGCGGTGGTTATCACACGTTCTTGAGAATATGCCCCGAAGTGACTGACTTAGAGAAGCTGCACTGTTATGAAGTGATTAGACCACTAGTGCTGGAACAATTTTCACAGCGGGGTTCCTGCCAATCAATGTTATATTACTCACTGAAGACAAAGGGATTGTGAAAAGTCCAAGCATCACACTAAGAACAAGTATAGCAAATGAACAATGCCCATTCAGCAGGGGAGTGGTAAGGGTGTGGTATGTAGCCGGTGGTGCATTTTGGAGCACAAAGCATGGTGTGGCTGTGCACTGTCACAAATACATTACCAAAGCATGGTTTGGTGGCATATACAGACAGCACTTTTTCCATTTTCATGGCCTCAAAATTCACCCTGACATGCAGTTTTACTGATTAAACTATGTAGCACACAAACAATGATGTGTGGAAACTGTGTACCAGCAAATATTTATCATTTGCACTTCACCAAGTATCTTCATATGTTTTCATCCCATTAAAATCTTTGTTTCCATCACATTTTCGAATTACATGAAAAACTTGCCTTTTTCTGCTTTTCAAACTGCTAATATTTTTTTTAATATTTGTACAGTTCATTGACAGGAAATTAAATGGTGTTGTGTGTTAGAAAAACCTGACATCCTACAGCCTTTCCTTTCACATCCCAGTACCCCATCAAGATTGTCAGACACAATAAAAACAAAATTAAAAGGCATCTGTACTGCTCAATAACCTTCTGAACTCCAGCATGGTTCGTTTGAGGGTGCTGCAGCACCAGTGGCATAGCTAGACCTTTTGCCGCCCGTGGCGGTCGTTGCGTTTGACGCACGTAAGAGCTGGGTGGGGTGCTGGCGAACCTGCGACGGCAGCAGGTAAGAAGGGAGGGGCCACCGCCACCAAAACTCGTGCTGTTCCCCCCCCCCCTTGCTATGCCACTGCGTAACACCCTGCCCTACCCTAGTTCCTGCGCCTAAGAAACAGGCAGAAATTATTTGAACCAGGTGAAGTCTAAACATTGTATTCCATGCTTACCCATGGATTAGAGACCGAGGGAAACACTGGCAGCATTAAAATGAACAGAGAGATCTAAAAGAACAAGACCTCGACACCACCACCACTCACCTCCATCTCGAGCCGTTCAGTGTTAAAAGGACATCATTTTTTAAGTTTATACAAGGTCTGAAACCAGAAAAAAATGGTCAGCAATGCTGAATCTCTCTCCGAAAAGTGTTACTTATACAGAATCTCCAAATCATAATGGCTTTGGAAGAAAAGCGAAATTGGTCAAAGATATGCTGATTGACAGAGAACAACTAATTTTTTTCAGCAATGTGATTACAGCTTCTGGTTTAAAAGTGGAAGGCATGCATCCAAACATACTTATATGTTCACTATAAGTAGAAATATATAATTCCCTGTGATTTCATTGTTAGGGCCCAGACAAGGGTCAAGTTCTGGTTGACGTATTTCAACAGTGCACATTCTGCCATTAGTAATGCTTGTAGCACTAATGCTACCCCCAGGATTCTCCTGGAAGTCAAAGGCTTGTTGAAGTCTGTCCTTGACAGGTGTAAATGAAAGACCAAATACCAAGATATGGGACTCACCGGATCTTACAGGAGATGAGAGGTGGACGAAATTTTGCACTTCAATATCAACTCCACATTTACTGGCCTTTGTAAAGTAAAATCAATCTAAGAACTCAAAAAAATTCTTGGAAACATCAGGAGGGGGTAAAATACATTGCACAAGTTATATATTCTTGTTGGTTCTAAGTGATTATATTATGTAAATTTCCTCTGATGTATAGTATCCTTGCACGTATTGTGGTGCCCAGTTCTCTCTGATGTACACAATCCATAATTCACTTGTGTACTGTTAGAAATGGGGGTCTCTAGTTGGCAGAGGTAGGTACCTTTGTCCAAATAGGGGCCCTTGCTTCTAGTCAGGGTAAGAGGTATACACTTCTAAAATAACCCCTGCTCACCCCCTTGGTAGATTGGCACGAGCAGACAGGCTTATCTCAGAGGCTGTGTGTAAAGCATTTGTGAACACATACAGTAATACAGTGAAAACACTACAAATAGACACCACACCAGGTTAGAAAAATAAGTAATCTTTATCTAAACCAAAACAAAACGACAAAAATCCACCATACAGTAATAAAAATATGAATTTAGATGGTAGAAATAGTTCAGTTCAAAGCAAATAGCAGATGCCACACTTTTCTCACAAAGTACCTGGGATGCCTCACGCAAACAAACAAAACGGGCCGCAGGAAGGTGATGCGTTGGTTCCTTACACTCAGGGAAGGTGATGCGTTGGTTCCTTACTGCAGCGCAGGGGAGGTGATGCGTTGGTTCCTTACCGGAGAGGAGGTGATGCATCAGTTTCTTACTGCGTGGGTAGGTGATGCGTCGGTTTCTTACTGCGTCCCCCAACGATGCGATAAACTTGGCGCCTCAATGCGATGCAACAATCCGGAATGATGCGTGGACTCTTGCAGCCGCACAGCAGGCCTTGCGTCGAACTCGGTGCGATGATCTCGGACTTCAGAGATCGGTGCACTCGATGCGGTGTGCAGCGATTTCTCAAGCCGCGGCAGGCGCTGCGAGGGTTTCTTCGGCGATGCGTCGGAAACAGGGGCGGATGCGTCTCGCTTCTTCGAAGTTGCGTTGATTTTCCAGCTCCTAGCGGAAAACAGTTCTCTAGAGGTCCAAAACAACAGCAGGCACCTCTTTGCAGGTCAGAACTCCCAGCAAGGCAGTTCAGGGGAGCTGGTGGTGAAGTCTTTGTGTCCCTGAGACTTCAGAACAGGAGGCAAGCTCAGTTTCAAGCCCTTGGAGATCTTTACCTCAAGCAGGTGACAAAGCAAACAGCAAAGTCCTTTTTTCCTTTCCTTGGCAGCAAGTAGCCACTGCAGGCCAACCCAAGACAGCAAACAGCACAGAGGCAGAATTCCTCCTCAGCTTCTCCGGCTCTTCTCCTTGGCAAAGGTTCCTCTTGATTTCCCAGAAGTGATCTAAAAGTCTGGGGTCTGGGCCCCTCTTTTTATACACAAAAATAATTTGTTCTCTGAAGGCAGAGAGTGTCTGTACCCAGTCAAAACCAGTTCTATCCTCCCTGGTGCAGCTTCCTGGCAGGAGGTGGAGACAGCATTGTTGAAGGCAGACCAGGCCCATTCAGGTGAAAGGAAATCTCCTCCCCCTAGTCTAAATGCAGCCCAGGTCTATTCAGCCTAGCCCTGACTCATCAGGCTCTCTGGAGCCACTGCCCCTCTCCAGCCCCTGTCATTCAAAAGCCAGACATGCAATACACAAAGCTAGCAGAGGCACACTGTATGGTTAAGCAAGAAAATACCGTTTATTCTAAAAAGTGGTATTTTCAAACACAGAATGTAAAAATCACCCTCCCTAAAAGATGCATTTTAACATTCTGAGTTCAGGCATACTAAACTTTATTTTCCTATCATGTTCCCAGGGATAGTTATGTTTATAAGATGTTATAAACAAACTCCCCATTCTATCCTATGGGAGCAGATAGCCTTGCAAAAGTGAAAAACAAAATTGGCAGTAATTCACTATCAGGACATGCCACACGCTTCAGGGCATGTCCTACCATTCACATACACTGCACCCTGCCCACAGGGGCACCTTGGGCCTACCTTAGGGGTGACTGACATGTAAGAAAAGGGAAGGTTAGGGCCTGCAAGTGGGTGCACTTGCCAAGTCGACATGGCAGTACTAGACTGCACACAGGCTCTGCAATGGCAGGCCAGAGTTACATTTTACAGGCTGCTTCTGTGGGTGGCACAATCAGTGCTGCAGCCCACTAGCAGCATTTCATTTACAGGCCCTGGGCACACACAGTGCACTGTACTAGGGTCTGACTAGTAAATCAAATATGCCAATCATGGAATCACTAATCCATAACAACAATTTACAAAGGGAGCACTTGCACTTTGGCACTGAGCAGCAGTGGCAAAGTGCCCAAAGCATCTAGACCAGCAAAACAAAGTCCAACACACAGCAAAAACACAGGAGGCACAGGCAAAAAATGCAGGGGAGACCCACGCCAAAATGGTGCCAGGTCTAACATGTGTCCCCTCCAGCTGAAATGTGGGGAGAACTACCCACACTCTTGGGAGTTGTCTTCACTAAGGCGGAAAAATCTGGACAGACCATCAGCATTGGCGTATTCTGTACCAGGGCGGTGTTCCACTGTGAAGTCCATCCCCTGTAGGGAAATGGACCACCTCAACAGCTTTGGATTCTCACTCCTCATCAGCATCAACCATCTGAGGGGCCTGTGGTCAGTCTGAACCCGGAAGTGAGTCCCAAACAAATAGGGCCTCAGCTTCTTCAGCGCCCAGACCACAGCAAATGCCTCACGCTCAATCGCACTCCACCTCTGTGCCCGAGGAAGTAACCTCCTACTAATGAAGGCAACAGGTTGGTCTAGGCCCTCCTCATTTAGCTGTGAGAGCACAGCCCCCACACCATGCTCTGAAGCATCTGTCTGCACAATGAATTCCCTTGAGAAGTTGGGCGCCTGAAGCACGGCTCAGTCCAGTTCACCTTCCTGGGCTGCTTCCTGGAAGTCAGCTCTGTCAAGGGGGCAACAATGGTGCCATACCTCTTGACAAATCTCCTGTAATATCCGGTGAGGCCTAAAAAGGCTCTCACCTCTTTCTGGGTCTTGGGGGGTTCCCAAGCCAGAATGGTATCAATCTTGGGCTGTAGGGGTGCCACCTGGCCGCTTCCTACCTGGTGTCCCAAGTACACCACAGAACCCTGCCCGACCTGGTACTTACTCGCCTTGATCGTGAGGCCTGCCCTCTGCAGAGCCTTCAACACTTCCCAGATGTGGTGCAGATGTTCCTCCCATGTGGCACTGAACACTGCAAAGTCATCCAGGTAGGCGGTACTGAAATCCTCCAGCCCAGCCAACACCTGGTTGACCAACCTCTGAAAGGTGGCAGGGGCATTGTTCAACCCAAAGGGCATCACCCGGAATTGGTAGTGCCACTCTGGTGTTGAGAATGCTGACCTCTCCTTTGTCCCATCAGTTAAGGCAATCTGCCAGTACCCAGACGTTAAGTAAAACGTACTGAGGTACCGGGCAGCTCCCAACCGATCCATGAGCTCATCAGCTCTGGGGATGGGGTGCGCATCAGTCCTGGTGACCGAATTGAGCCCTCGGTATTCCACACAGAACCAGAGTTCTGGTGTGGCACTGGGTGCGGCAGCCTTTGGGACCAAGACCACTGGGCTGGCCCAAGGGCTGTTTGAGGGCTCAATCACCCCTAGCGCTAACATCTTGGAGACCTCCTCCTTGATGAAAGACTTGACCCTGTCAGTCACTCTGTAACGTTTATGTTTCACAGGAGGACTGTGCCCAGTGTCAACAGCATGGATACACCACTGAGTGACACCAGGGCTAAGGAGAACAGAGCAGCAAACTGTCCCAACAGTTGAAGACAGTCACTCTGCTGTTCAGGAGTCAGGGCGGGGAGAGTGCTACACCCTTTACTGACCCATCGTGCTCCTTCGCAGGCAGGAAGTCAGGAAGAGGCTCAGTCTCCTCCTCCATTCCAGCATCTGTTGCTAGGAGCATGCCCACTTTAGACCTCTCCAAGTGGGGCTTAAGGCTGTTCACATGCAGGACCCGCAAAGGGTTCTTTGGAGACTGCAAGTCCACCAAGTAGGTGACATTACTCTTGCGCTGCACCACCTCAAATAGTCCGGTCCACTTATCCTGGAGCGCACAGGGCTGCACTGGGGCCATGACCCACACTTTCTGTCCAGGCTGAAACTCGATCAGAGTGGCATTCTGATCAAACCAACATTTCATCTCCTCCTGGCTGGCTTCCAGATTTGCCTGAGCGAGTTGCCTGAAGCGCTTAGTCTGGTTTCTGAAGGCCAGCATGTAGCTATATACATCCTGAGGAGGTTTACTGGGAGCTTTCTCCCAGCCTTCTTTCACCAGACTTAGAGGTCCTCTTACAGGATGCTCATACAGGGGGAAACATCCTAAACCACAACGTTTTTATAACGACTTACCTGAACAACGAATTCTCAACAACGAGAAATTGTAAACCACGACTACCTAAACCACGACTTCTAAAACAACGACTTACCTAAACCACGAGTCTCTACTCGGCACCAGGAGAGGTGGGAAGCAGAGTCTCTCTCCTCCGCCCTCCCTGACCATACACACTCATGGCCCCCTATGACTTACTCGGCACCTGGAAAGTGGGCACTGATGAGAGCAGGATTGCAGACAGCCTTCATCCTGCCAGGATGGTAAAACGTTGTGGGAACCAAAAACCACGAGTCTCTCTTCTCCGCCCCCCCTGACCAGACACGCTCATGGCCCCCTATTACTCACTCGGCACAAGGAAAGCGGAAACTGTGGAAATGCAGCTGATTAAAAGGTCTGCAGTGAGTCAGTGACACTAAACAACCCCTGAACATCAAAAAATAACAAACGGTGCCATTAACTCTTTGGAACATCTGCAGGCGTTCAATAGCGAAGCAAAGCGTGAGACATATTTTTTGTGTTTATGTTGTTGGTTTTGAAGAGAAAATTAACAAGGTAGTCGGAAGAGAACTTACTCTTACATCCCTCGTGCTGTAAAGATCATTTCTTGCATACTACCTTTCTTAAGAGCAGCCAAAAGAAAATGCTGTCTGTTTAAAGATCCAAAGAACATCCAGGCCTTATTAACAACTATCTTTCTGTAACTTCTCCGTGTTGCTTTCTATGCAACCTGTGTGAAACTGACCTGAACAGCTAGGATTATTGTGATGCAACACTACCATCTTGTGGCCAAAAGTTATTATTGGAAAATACGTTAATTTAAGGATTCTTCACTAAAAATTGTTTATAAAAAAATTAATCTATAATTACATTTTCTTTTAAATGTCAAAAAGATGTGGATTTCAAACAACATAGTGGCGTAAATTGGTAATGAGCAATATATAGATTTTTCGTGGTTTAGGAACTCGCTGTTAAATAAGTAGTGGTTTGGGATTGCTCGTTGTTGAGCCTTCGTGGTTAAGGAATTCGTTGTTTAGGCAGTAGTTGTTTAATCATACATCCTCATACAGGAGCTCAAAGGGACTGAACCCTAAGGACTTCTGCGGTACTTCTCTGTAAGCAAACAAAAGGCATGATAAAAGGACATCCCACTTACGCCTCATGGGTTCACCGAGACCCATAATCATGCCCTTTAGGGTCCGGTTGAATCTCTCAACCAGCCCATTACCTTGGGGGTGGTAAGGAGTGGTGAACTTGTAGGTAACATCGCACTCCTGCCACAGGGACTTCATATACTTAGATATGAAGTTTGTACCATGGTCAGACACCACCTCTCTGGGGAAACCCACATGGGAGAAAATCCCTATCAATGCACGACCCACCACGGGGGCTGTCACAGTCCAGAGAGGGGTGGCTTCCGGGTACCGGGTGGCATAGTCCACCAATACCAGGATAAACCTGTTGCCCATGGTTGTCTTGGGATCCAGAGGCCCCACAATGTCAATACCCACCCTCTCAAAGGGGGTGCTGACCACAGGTAAAGGTTGGAGAGGAGCCTTACACTTCCTCCCACTCTTACCACTTGCCTGGCAAGTCTGGCAAGACCTACAATGAGTATCAGAACTCTTATGCATTTGGGGACAGAAAAAGTGGGTGACAAGTCTTTCAAAGGTCTAGTCTTTCCCCAAATGTCCTGCCAAAGGCACATCATGAGCCAGACCCAGTAGAAAGGCTCTGAAGCGCCGGAGTACCACCAGCACACGGGCTGACCCAGGCTCAGCAACCTTAGGCTCGCTATACAGGAGACCATTCTCCCAGTAAATCCAATGTGATCCAGACCGATCACCTACTGCCTGGTTTGCAGCCTGTTGCCGCAAACCAACAAGAGATGGGCACTTCTGCTGCTCCTGGCAGAATTCCTCCCTGAAGGGGCCTCCTTCCTGCTGCCAATGGGTCAGCTCAGGCAGGTCCCCCAGTTCAGCCACTTGTTCCCCTGTAGGCTACAGGGCATACCCCTCAGGGTCTGCCTCCTCCTGGACCGTGGGAACTTCGGGGGCCGGTTTCCCACACCCCCTGCCTCTTCTCTTTCTGGCAGGCTGGGTCACTCTTTCAGGCTCCAGGTCCTCTTGAATGCCCTTACCGTCTGCCATTGACCGAATGGTCACACACGCCCACTCAGGCAGACCCAACATCTCTAAATGAGACCTCCACTCCACCTACGCCCAAGGGGGGCTCTCCAAATCATTGCCTAGCAGACAGTCAACAGGCATGGCTGGCCTCACAGCTACTTTCAAGGTACCTGAGACCCCCCCCCTCTCAAAGGGAACCTGTGCCACTTTGCAGAAGCACTCTGAATTGTCAGCGGCAACTACTGGGTAGAATGCGTTGGGGACCACCTGCTCCTCAGACACCAGCCAACAACTGACAGATGTCACACTGGCTCCGGTGTCTCTCAGAGCCTCCACACTATGGCCATTGATGGTCACCCACTGCCTGTATTTTTTTGTGTTATCAGGCAGATGAGCTCTAGGGACCATCTCACTGTCTCGTAAAGAGACCAGGGACATTTCTGGGGGACCCCACCCCTCTTGGGCACCCGACTCCTCCCCCAAGGCTACACTAGCCACTTCCCGGGACGGTGCACCAGTGGGTGCGGTGGTAACCTTCTTGGGACACCTAGGATCCCCTTGGAAGTGGCCCACCTGACCATAACCAAAACATGCCTTGGAACCCCTATGAACAGGCTTACCTGTCGGGATCCATGGATTCTTTTCAGTGGGAGGCTGGGAACCCTTACCTTGGTTCCCTTGGGGATTACTTTGGGGCCCTTTTTGGAACTTCTTCTGTTTACCCTTGTCCCCCCCACTCTTCTGCTGGGGACCCTGCCCACCTTTGGTGGAGTCTCCTACACAACCTTTTTGGACCCTGGTGCTGACCCAGCGGTCCGCCTCCACAGCAAGCTTTCTGGGGTCAGTCAGCTTACTGTCAATCAAGTGCTGGCGTAGCTCTGGAAAACAATTATCTGACAAATGCTCCCATGCAACCAAATCATAGAGCCCCTGCAAATCATTCACCTTCCTACCCTTCACCCAACCATCCAATGCTCTGCAAAAGTAGGACACATACTCCACCCAAGTACTTGACTCCAGCTTCTTACAGTTTCTAAATTTCTGCCTATACAGCTCTGGGGTCAACCCATGCCTGGCTATCAAGGCTTCCTTCATTGGGGCATAGGACATCTGATCCTCAGTGGGCAAAGCTAGCAATGTCTCCCTTCCTTCACTGACAAAGTGGCCCCACAACCCTGCTCCCCAATCTCTCTCAGGGACTCTGTGGGACCTCATTGAATGAATGAATGAATGAATGAATATTACTCTTCTAAAGCACGAACTTAGCCCAAAGGCATCAAGGCGCTGCAGGAGGGGCCATCAGACAGAAATACATGTAGTGCTCAGACTGAAGAACAGGTAAAGAGCCAGGTCTTCAAGGCCTTGCGAAAGAGAGAATGAGACACTTGTCCAGAGCTAGCGGAGGGGAGGGGATTCCAGAGCCTAGCAGCGGCAACGGAGAAGGCTCTGCCCCCCCCCCTCTCCCAACTGGCTCTCTTAAACCTGGGGACTGCCAGCAGATTTTTACTGGCTGATCTTAGCTGTTTAGAAGGAACATAACGTTGAACCAGCTGCAGACGACGAACAAGGCCCTTGTTAATACCCAAATAGAGTGCATTACAGTAGTCCAATCTAACAAAACACTAAGGCGATAACTGCCTGCTTTCGAGAGGCGAGAGAGAGGAATTCGGAGATTTTCCTAAGGATCCTAATAGTGCCAAAGCAAGTGGACACCGTTCTATTAATCTGAGGGCTCAGATAGAGAGAGCTGTCCACTATGACACCTAGATTTTTTCCTTTGGATACAGGACAAGGACAGGACCAAGCGAATCTAGCCACCATTCATTGGACCAGATATGCTGTTGGTTTCCAAAGATCAAAACCTCTGTTTTGTCCCCGTTAAGTTTAAGATAGTTCTCAACCATCCTAGAGGAAACTGCCTGCATACAGCTTTTGAAATTAGTGGCAGATGCCTTAATGCTGTTGGTAATAGACACCATGATGTGGGTGTCGTCAGCATAGGACAGCACCTCCAATCCAAAGGATCTGACAACCCTAGCCAGGGGGGCAACATAAATATTGAAAAGGGTCGGGCTCAATGAGGAGCCCTGAGGGACTCCACACAACAGCTGGTTAGGGGCCTAGTGAAATTGACCCATTTTCACTATTTGTGCTCGATCACTAAGGAAGGAGGTAAGTAGCTTAAGGGCCATGCCCCCAACCCCTATTTCCTTGAGCCAGTCCACCAGTCTCAAGGGGGATATGGTATCAAAGGCTGCAGTGAGGTCAAGAAGAATCAACAGCGTGGTGTGCCCCGCGTCAACCTGAACACAAATGATGTTGATTACAGAGGTTAGCGCTGTCTCCGTGCTGTGATCACTTCTAAAATCGTGCTGCGAGCCATCAAGCAGCTGGTGATCCCCTAGATAGGAGTTAAGGTGAAAATTCAGATGTTTCTCCAAAATTTTAGCTGGGACTGGTAACAGGGAGATGGGGCGGTAATTCTTTAGTTCAGCCGGATTCAGAGGTTTTTTTAAAAGAGGTTTAACCACCGCAGTCTTCCAAGGGATAGGGTACTGCCCAACTGAGATGGCTACATTGAGTACTGAGGTGAGGTGAGGAACAATAACCTCCCTTCCTAACTTCATGATCTTCAGAGGGCAGGACTCCAGCCGGGAGCCAGATGTAATTCCACCTAACAGGTGGTCCGTATCCTCTGGTGACAGGGGGGGAAGGTAAGTAACTTATCTACCTCCGCCAAGGGTCTGGGATTATTATAGGAAGGGGGGGAGGGGTTGGAAGAGACTGATATGGGGATCTCAGCGTTAAAAGTTACCAAGGAGGAATATATATCTGTGATTTTTGACCGGAAGAAATTAGCCATTCTGTCACAGAGATCCTGGGAGATGTCCGTCAAATCAGGGACTGAAGGGGAGGAGAACGAATTAATAACATTAAAGAGCTCCCTAGGAGATCTAAGGGATTCTGTGACCTTTGAATAAAATGCTACCTCATAGGCCTTGAACCACTGACCAATGTCCTCATGCTTCATGAAATCCTTAATAACTTCCTTGGGGATGTATACCTTCCCTTCTCCAGGCACTGATGGTGCGCTGCCACCAGGGGGATTGGACTCTAAACTCTTTGCCTTTAGATCAAGCTCCCTCAACCCTCTTTCATGCTCTAAGAGCATCTTTTTCTCCTCCAGGGCTAATTTCTCCCTCTGAAATGCCAATTCCTTATCCTCCTTCCCCAGCCTGAGCTTTGTGAGCTCCAACTCATGCATCCTGTTTTTCTCCCTGTCCTCCAGCTCTTCTGCTTGAGACAGCCCCTTTGAAGAGACATTGCTGCCCCCCCGGGACGGTACCCTTCCCCCAGGCAGATCCAATAGCCCATTCTGCTGCTCCTCCAAATCCTCTCCCTTTACTATATGCTCCTCTGTATGCTCACTGGCATTACTTGATTCCAACCAGGCCCTCAGCACCTTTTGGTATTCCTCCTTTCTGGTGAGGCCTCTTACAGAGATTTTGAACTTTTTGCAGGCAGCTTTAAGTTGTGGCACAGTATAGGTATCAACCCTCTTCAAATTCAATATCAACAGATGCAAGCAATGCTGGTTTTGACATGATGAAGATTGGCAGTTCTCAGTTGCAAGGAAAAAAATAGTCTCAAAGAAAAAGTTCCACCAAATGTATGTGGTTGCATAATGGTCTGCACTATACCAGTAGTGTACACCAATCACTGTATGTAAGACACAAATGCAAGTCCAGATCCTCACCGCTGACCACCAATACTAGAAATGGGGGTCTCTAGTTCGCAGAGGTAGGTAACTTTGTCCAAATAGGGACCCTTGCTTCTAGTCAGGGTAAGGGGGATACACTTCTAAAATAACCCCTGCTCACCCCCTTGGTAGTTTGGCACGAGCAGACAGGCTTATCTCAGAGGCAGTGTGTAAAGCATTTGTGAACACATAGAGTAATACAGTGAAAACACTACAAATGGACACCACACCAGTTTAGAAAAATAAGTAATCTTTATCTAAACCAAAACAAGACCAAACGACAAAAATCCACCATACAGTAATAAAAATATGACTTTTAGATGGTAGAAATAGTTCAGTTCAAAGCAAATTGCAGATGCAACACTTCTCACAAAGTACCTGGGATGCGTCATGCAAACAAACAAAACGGGCCGCAGGGAAAGTGATGCGTCGGTTCCTTACACTCAGGGAAGGTGATACGTTGGCTCTTTGCTCCGGGGGAGGTGATGCGTCGGTTCCTTACTGGAGAGGAGGTGATGCGTCTGTTTCTTACTGCATGGGGAGGTGATGCGTTGGTTTCTTACTGCACCCCCCAATGATGCGACAAACTTGGCGCCTCGATGTGATGCGACAATCCGGAACGATGCGTGAACTCTTGCAGCCGCACAGCATACCTTGCATGGAACTCAGTGTGATGATCTTGGACTTCGGAGATCGTGCACTCGATGCGGCATGCGGCGATTTCTCGTGCCGTGGCAGGCGCTGCGACGGTTTCTTCGGCAATGCATTGGAAACAGGGGCGGATGCGTCTCGCATCTTCAAAGTTGCATTGATTTTCCAGCTTCGAGCGAAAAACAGTTCTCTAGAGGTCCAAAACAACAGCAGGCACCTCTTTGCAGGTCAGAACTCCCAGCAAGGCAGTTCAGGGGAGCTGGTGGCGAAGTCTTTGTGTCCCTGAGACTTCAGAACAGGAGGCAAGCTCAGTTTCAAGCCCTTGGAGTTCTTTTCCTCAAGCAGGTGACAAAGCAAACAGCAAAGTCCTTTTCTCCTTTCCTTGGCAGCAAGTAGCCACTGCAGGCCAACCCCAGACAGCAAACAGCACAGGGGCAGTATTCCTCCTAAGCTTCTCCGGCTTTTCTCCTTGGCAAAGGTTCCTCTTGATTTCCCAGAAGTGATCTAAAAGTCTGGGGTCTGGGCCCCTCTTTTTTTTACACAAAAAGCCTTTGTTTTCTGAAGGCAGAGAGTGTCTGTACCCAGCCAAAACCAGTTCTGTCCTCACTGGTGTAGCTTCCTGGCAGGAGGTGGAGACAGCATTGTTGAAGGCAGACCAGGCCCATTCAGGTGAAAGGAAATCTCCTCCCCCTACTCTAAATGCAGCCCAGGTCTATTCAGCCCAGCCCTGACTCATCAGGCTCTCTGGAGCCACTGCCCCTCTCCAGCCCCAGTCATTCAAAAGCCGGGCATGCAATACACAAACCTAGCAGAGGCACACTGGATGGTTAAGCAAGAAAATACCTACTTTCTAAAAGTGGTATTTTCAAACACAGAATGTAAAAATCACCCTCCCTAAAAGATGCATTTTGACATTCTGAGTTCAGGCATACTAAGCTTTATTTTCCTATCTTGTTCTCAGGGGTAGTTATGTTTATAAGATGTTATAAACAAACTCCTCATTCTATCCTATGGGAGCAGGTAGCGTTGCATTAGTGAAAAACGAAATTGGCAGTAATTTACTATCAGGCCATGCCACACGCATCAGGGCATGTCCTACCTTTCACATACACTGCACCCTGCCCACAGGGGTACCTTGGGCCTACCTTAGGGGTGACTGACATGTAAGAAAAGGGAAGGTTAGGGCCTGGCAAGTGGGTGCACTTGCCAAGTCGATATGGCAGTACTAGACTGCACACAGGCTCTGCAATGGCAGGCCAGAGTTACATTTTACAAGCTGCTTCTGTGGGTGGCATAATCAGTGCTGCAGCCCACTAGCAGCATTTGACTTACAGGCCCTGGGCACACACAGTGCACTATACTAGGGTCTGACTAGTAAATCAAATATGCCAATCATGGAATCACTAATCCATAACAACAATTTACAAAGGGAGCACTTGCACTTTGGCACTGAGCAGCAGTGGCAAAGTGCCCAAAGCATCTAGACCAGAAAAACGGAGTCCAACACACAGCAAAAACACAGGAGGCAAAGGCAAACAAGCATTGGCATAGCCAATAGGTCTCGCTTTTGGGACCTTATAAGTATTTAGTTATGCAGCACAATATCCTTGGTGCAACTACATCAACTGTTGCATGGCTAAACACTTATAAGGTCCCAAAGGCGAGACCTATTGGCTATGCCAATGTCATCATACATGCAGGACCTGTAACTTAAATTATTAGATTGAACTAAAATTATTGCCCAAGACCTGTAAAGCTGATGGAGATGTATTTATTGTTTTTATTTAATTATTCATTCATTTATTTGCCAATAAAGTAGCCTGATGGTGTTCAAACTGCAACTGACTGAATGAAATGTCTTTTGACTTAGAATTACTTTCTGTGGAGACATCTCTGTACTTTCAAATAACCCATTTGAGGGTTGAAAACCTCAATTCAACTTAATTTTGTGAATGACAACTGACAGCTCCAGTCCAACAAGCACTCTCAGAGCCCTGCATTGAAGTGTAGGGGCTGTAAAAATCCAAGTGTTATGCAAAGTGTAGCAAATGAGCCACGCCCTTCGGCATAAGAATGGTGTACAAGTAGTGTGTGTCCAGTGGTGCACTGTGCAGCTGATTGTCAACTTGTATGAAAAAGTGCGACAATTCTCCTGCTGAACGGTTATTAGAGAGTCCCAAATGCAGTGGGAATGCTTTAAAAATGTTCGCTCACACGCTATGCAGCTGCCAACTTGGCTGCACCAGCTGGCTGTCAGGTGTTGGATTGGTTCCAGTATTTGGTTATTAGCAGATGGCCAGCTGGGGGGCAGAGGTGAGCAACGAGGCGGAAGCATGAAGGCTCCCGCTCTGTAGTTACTGCTGGGGACATACAAAAGCCTGTTTACTCTTGGTGTGGTCTTACATGTATGTTGCCCTATTTAAGTAAATCCCTGGAAGCTGCAGCGTGCAGTGCTCTCTCCCCTACCAAACAGCCTCAGCGCTGCCCGTCAAATGCTGCTGCAGAAATACAGGAGGGAGTAAGTGAGAAACTGTACGGTAGGAACCAAAAGGAGAGACAGGAGGGAAACACCAGAGACAAGGAGAGAGACACCAAGGTGAGAGGCGGCAAGGGAAATACAAGGAGCGGAAAGATAGGAAACACTAGGAGACACAACAGTGAAGAAACAAGAGGTGAAACACCAGAAGGAGAGGGCAGAAAGGAGACATCCCTCGGGTGGACAGATCGGAGGGTAGGCAGCAGGTGCAGAAGTTAGGGTGACACCAAGGGAGAAAACAAGAGGGGAGTTATAGGAAACCGACCATCAGAAGGCGAGACCCGTGGAGGAGGGATGAGGGGGAGAAGAGGCTGAAGACAATAGGTGAGTGAAGTAGTCGTAATATTCCGTCGAAGTAATCATTCACAGGAAATCTCAGGTTGTTGAACAAGAAGATTTATTTGAGCTTACAGTCACGGCCAGGAGCAGCGCACTCTCAAGATCCGATCGGCAACTGACAACCGCCGATCGAATCCTAGAACGTGCTCACCCCGACCACGTATTAGAATCCTTATACAAGAACATTCTACAATTCCCCACTACATCAACATTAGTCTCCCACTACATCACCTTCCCCCTTAATAAAACAACAAAAGCACCAAAAATAAACAAATAAATAAATGACAAGCAAAGTGTTCATTAGTAAGTAACGAAATCCTTGAATCTTGAAGGAATTCTCGTGACACGACGATCCCGTGTCAATATTGAATTATTGAAACTGCAACCCTCACCCCTATTATTAATAACTGTCTTTGAAGTCCCTTCACGTTCGCCTAAATTACCATTCTGATCACGAACATGCAACCAATGCGTCCAGTCCAGATTATGACCAACACATGATATTTTCCTCCTCTTAATCAACTCAGCCTGTTCCTTTGACACTTTTACTAACTGTCTTTTGTTCCACCATCCTTTGTCGTGCAGAAACGCGGCACCTTTACTCACTTTATTAACTACTACTGGACTTGAATAAATTGATTCACCTTTTTAACCTTAAATGGTTTCTTAAACATCACCCAATCACCTACCGCGATTTCACCATCACCTGAAAGATCCTTACCACCAAATTTCTCTTTCATCTTACTCTGCTTTTCTTTCACTGCATCAACAACCATCCTATTGTCCAAAACCTCAGTTTTTCTATTATCCAACCAAACAGGTAATAGTGTATTGTTAACTTTTCTTCCCCGAAGCAGCTAAAAGGGAGTGACACCAGTAGTACAGTGCGGCGCCGTGTTATAATTCCAGACCTTTTTTCAAGAAATTCACCTACATCACGACCAGAGGCAAACGCCGTTTGAATACCTTCCTTGAGGACTTTATTACCTCTTTCCACCAAACCATTCGATGTTGGTGAATACAAAGCCACTTTTAAATGTTTAACATCATACTCTTTTAAAAATGAACACATCTTGTCCGACACAAAATGAGTTCCATTGTCCGTAACCAAAAACCTAGGAGCCCCCTCTAATAAGAACACTTTTTTTAAAAAACATACAGTATTGTCTGTATTGGGAGCGTCTACAAACTTATAGTACATCCACTTAGAATGGTAATCCACTGCCAAAATTATATATCTCAAATCCCCTGGTAAAATATTATACGGACTGAGAAATCCAGCCCAACTTTTTCCCAAGGTTTTTCTGGAAAAACAGTTGGGTGCAAGGGAAGTTTTTGAATTTTCCAGTGCTTATCTGAGAGTAGGCAATCTTCACAACTATCTACTAAGCTTCTCACCTGACTATCTAAAGCCGGCCACCAATAATGTTGTTTGATTCGCATACAAGTCTTAGACACTCCAAGATGTCCCTCATGAGCAATCTCCATTATGGATTTCCTTAAAGTACTTGGAGGAACAAACTTGTCCCCCCGAAGGATCAAACCATCTTTAACTGAAAGTTCATCCGCCACCAATGAAAAATTCCTCAATTCTCCAGACAGATTCCTAGGCTCAGGCCATTTACTAGAAACATAATCAGCCACTTTTGACAGCGTAGCATCCTCAGAACTGGACAACTTCCAATCCAACTCAGAGATAACTGTACCGCAATTCTCAATTGCGTCCACCATTGCAACACATTCAATTTCATCCTCATCAACCTCTTCTTCCTCATCATCCTTTTCCATTAACATTCTTTATAAACAATCTGCCTGAAAATTCTTTCCCCCTTTTATGTGCTTGATATCAAAATTGTACTCTTGCAACTTTGAAATTAAGCGGGTTAACCTTGCTGACATGGTATTGTTGGGCACTTTAGTGAAAACAAATGTCAGTGGCTTATGATCCGTCAAAATTTCGAATTTCCTACCCCAGATGTACATTTTGAATTTTTGCACCGCCCAGACACAAGCTAAAGCTTCTCGTTCGATGGTACTGTAGTTCTTTTCGAAACTCTTGAGGGACCAAGAAGCAAAAGCCACTGTTAACTCCTTGCCATTTACTTTTTGGCTGAAAACTGCTCCCAGGCCATTCATACTGGCATCCACTGTGACTACCGAAGGACAATCGTCCCGGAAGGAATGCAGAGCTTGCGCAGAAATGATTAGTTCTTTCACTCTGCCAAATACTACATCCAATTCATGCGACCAAACAAATTTCTGGCCTTTCTTTAGTAGCATTCTAAGAGGTTCCACAATTTGCGCATACTTGTTTACAAATCTTGCATAGTACTCGGCAAGACCAAGAAACGAACGTAGTGTGTCTTTATCACAGGGTGGCTTCGCTTCCTTACCACTGAAAATTTTGGTCTAATACCTTCCCAAGAGACTGAATGCCCCAGGTAATCCAGTTCATTCACACCAAATATACATTTATCAGCCCTAACAGTCATTCCACTCTCCTCGAGGGCTGCAAGAACTTTCCTTAATATATTAGAATGTTCCATTGCGTTCTTTGCAAAAACTAGGATGTCATCTAAATACGTCTGTACTCCTTTTATATTTTTGAAAATTGAATCCATCAGACGTTGAAAAACACTAGCCGCCGAAGCTAGTCCGAACGGCAACCTTAAAAACGTATAAGCCCCAAAAGGTGTGATAAAGGTAGTCAATTCTTGAGAATCTGCGGCTAAAGGGATCTGGTAATATGCGATTTTAAGTCTATTAATGAAAACCACTTGGCCCCCCCTAAATTCGCCAGCAACTCAAGGATCTTCGGCAGGGGATGGCAGTCTATTATGATATTTCTATTAAGACCCCTCAAATCTGCACATAACCTGATCTCCCCTGTCTTCTTACGTGCGACAACGATGGGGGCCACCCACTGTGATGACTCTGTTGGTTGTATTATCCCCTGAGTACATAACCCATCCAACATAGATTTTAGTTCTTCCCTAACACTCAAAGGCACAGGCCTTACTTTGTGAGACACGGGTTGAGCGTGTGAAAGTAGTCTGATTTTGTACTCAAAATTCTTCACACAACCAATCGGATCTTTAAATACTGATTTGAAATCAGATAGTAAGCTATTAACATCCTCACTATACTCATCCACACTGCACACAGGGTTTTCCATCACTCTCACAGGGCTGTTATCGCCTGGAATTAGATACAAACCCAATCTTGCTAGGTCCTTCCAGCCTACTATATTTTTACCTTTTATAGCCACATAAACTTTGGTCTGAATTTTTCTACCCAATATTTCTACGTCAGACAAAAAGAACCCCAGCATCTCAATATCTTTTTCTCCGAATGCTTTCGGGTTTACATCAGACTTGCATAAAGAGATATTATCGCCCCAATTCTCTAGAAAGTAGGTGTCCCTTAAAATTGTAATTGGCGATCCAGAGTCTGCCATGACACTTGTTTCTACACCATCTATAACTGCTTCACATAAGGGACCCTTGATTTCTAACGGCTCCTCATTGTAGTCTACAGATAACATCAAATTGTCCAGAGACTCTGTGCATTTGTTTGTTTCAATATCGACACTTCCCACTTGTGTCGCACTTTTTTGACTTCTACAGAATTTCTGAAAGTGACCAAGCTTTTTACAACCAGAACAGCGTCTATCCAATGCTGGACACCCCTGAAATTTCCAACATGAAATTTTGAACCACATCTAAAACAAAAATTTTGTCCTTTGGTTTGTACAAACTTAGACTGTTTGTTTTTCACCCCCACAGTAAATAATCCCTCCTCTTGTTGATCTTCCGGATCCGTAATCTGATTAACTTTCGTGACAGAACTAGCTTGCATGACCCTTGTGGAGATGACTGATCTTTCGATACTTAACGCCAAGTCTATCACTTCAGATAGAGAAGGATTCTTACAACTGAGGATTCGTTCTTTTATCTTTTGGGAGCAGCAATTGAAAACAAATTGGTCTCTAATTATATCGTCCCCTAAAGGTCCAAACCCACAAGTAGTGGCTAGAACCCTCAGAGCCGATATATATTCTTCCACTTTTTCTTCTTCACCCTGCTTTCTTTTGTAAAATTTGTGTCTTTCTAACATAATGTTAGGTGGCTCCGAGAATTGTTTTTTCAGTCTCTCAACAGCTTCCGAATAGACGCTCCAATCTCTGTCACCCGCTTGGCCAGAAGGGGGAGCTTTAGGAGGTAAACTCTTGAATATGCGTTGGGCCGCTTGACCTAAACTTCCAAAGAGTAAAGCGAATTTGCGAGTACTGGAGTACTCCGTAGCATCGATCGCCACCAAATGGTTCTCAAACAGTTCAAACCACTCTTGCCAAGGTATACTGCGTTTACCCGGCTTTCCCAGGAAGTGAGGAGGTTGTGTAAATTGAAGATTTGAAGCAGAAGCCATTGCAGAGTATTTAATAATTTACAATTATGTAGATGATCAGTTATTATTTTATCCGTGCTTAATAAATTGAATTAGACTTTCTGGTAGAAGAAAAAAAAAATATATATTGATGTATGGGCAATGCCAAAACTGTTATTCAGGTGTGCGCATTAGCGCGATGCTCAAGTAGCTGGTCGGGAAAGGTTCAAAGTTATTTCACTTAAAGGGTGTGCGCATCACCGTGGTGCGCGAACAGCTGATCGCGATTTGGCCTTCCAGCTGCTTGCGGTGTGCACATCACCGAGACGTGCCAACAGATCTCTATTGAATTTTTGAAAAATCGGCCCGATCCAAGATGGCCGCCGACGTCCTTACGTAACGTGAGTACGTAGAGCCTGTGCGCATCAGAATATGCGCGCGCCTCCCTGTATCGAGCGAGGTCTGCGCGCGTCTCCCCGTAATGAGTGAGGTCTGCTCGCGCCAAAGCGGCTGTCCTGGCTCTAATTTAAAGATCTAAAAACCGGAGAAAGTAAAAGGTCCTACCGGTTTCTCCAAGTCATCGGATGCAGCAGGGTACCACAACGAAGAAGCAGGTAAGTTTCTGAAGGCCAACACGCGTGGTATTTCCGTATGACAGGAAGTGACTGAAGCAAAATCCCGGTCGTCGCCAATATGAAGTAGTCGTAATATTCCGTCGAAGTAATCATTCACAGGAAATCTCAGGTTGTTGAACAAGAAGATTTATTTGAGCTTACAGTCACGGCCAGGAGCAGCGCACTCTCAAGATCCGATCGGCAACTGACAACCGCCGATCGAATCCTAGAACGCGCTCACCCCGACCACGTATTAGAATCCTTACACAAGAACATTCTACAATTCCCCACTACATCAACATTAGTCTCCCACTACAGTGAGGCACCAGGAGGGAGAGGGGGTGCAAGCAGGAGCAGAGAATGAAGGCGAGCACTTCCGGTGGAGAGGGGCAGGTTGGAGCACAGGTCAGCAATGGGAGAACACTAGGAGGCCAGAAACAGACGGGGCACAAGTAAGCGGGTCAATAGCGGAGACACTAGTGGTGAAACTTGAGGAGCGGCAGAAGGGGAGACGCATGGAGTCACACCAGAAGAACAGAAAGAAGAGACAGAATAAGGTGACTGCACGAAGGAACACACAAGGGCAGACCCCAGGAGGGAACAATGAGAGAGAGGCTACTAGGGTCAAGGAAAGGCTGAGGTGGGACTTCTGAGAGAGGCGGTAGAAGGATGACAGGGGCAGAAAAAGAAGCGGAGCATTGAGGTCTGTGTGAGAGGAACAGACTGCGTAAATGACCCATACTAGAAAGGGAATTAGGGACAGAAACTATTTGAACGCGTGTGTTAGAGTGAGAAGCAATATCCATGAGCGGATGTTAGAGAGACTGTTCGCAAATGCATAAAGAACTTTTCTAAAGTCAGTGACAGGGATAACAAGCATTGGCCGCGCAGCCGTGAAAGTGACACGGCCGCGCGGCCCTGAAAGTGAAAGTGGCCAGATGGCGCCGGGAGCAGCAGCAGCCAGCGGGAGGAGCGGGACGCGCTCTGTGGTGGGGGAGAGGGAGGAGCGTTCGAAAGGAAAGCCAGATGGCGCCTGAGCGATGCGAGGAATGCGCGTTACTGTGCATGTAACCGCACGCTCTAGGCCAGCAAAAGCTTGTGGTGGGATTTCTAAAGCCCACTCACTAAATGTCTCGCCAGACCAGCGCATGCGCTGGCTCAGGCGAGACCTAAAAATGCAGGGGAGACCCACGCCAATGGTGCCAGGTCTAACATGTACCATTCATGTTCAGCTGGTGAGAAGAGGATTGTGACATGCAACCATCATCCCCGGCAAACAAATATCCTCCCCCTCATACAGACTTACTCCACCAGCCTCCAACTAAACATAACCCATGTGACTTGCACCTACTTCTTCTCGGTAAAAAGTATCCTACCATCCCATCACAACTGACCATGTGTGTGTTGGAGCTACTTCTCCCAGCAAATCACACTCCACCTCCCCACGCAAAACATATCTAGTGTAACTTTCTTCCAACTGACCCACCAAAACATATCCCAGCATAACATGCTTTGTGTGAGCTGCCCCACACACCTGCCTTTAAAATCTAGCGAATCTGGCAAACACCCCAAATCAATTCCTTTAACTAACGCACATGCAAAAAACCCTTGTTCTGCAGTCAACATCTTTAATTTAATGTATCCTCACTAAAAACCTGTCATATCTGTATTTATCACCCCACTAAAAATACCTTGCTTCAGTGCTTAATTTGAGCCGGTGGTTTCCAGTGCTCAGCACCAGCACTTAATCATCAACACCAGCACTTTTCACGAGCACCAGTTAAGGACACATTCATTTATGGTAGGCACCAGGAGATTAAGTAATTTGCCCAGAATCACAGGATGTTGAGCCGACGCAGAGACTCAAACCTGGTTCTTCAGCTCCAAAGTCGGCAGCTCTGACCATTACGCTACATCCTCTCCCCACTTTCATGGTTAGTAGTTGGTTCTGTTTTAGACAGCGCTAACAGGAGAAATGTGCTGGTGCAAGTTGCCTCCTGATGAGAGCAGCAACACTTTTTTTTTTTTTTTTTAAATTAACCACTGCCTAGTGTGGCGAACATGCTTCTCTTCACCAACAAAAAAGCAGATGCTGTCAACTACCCTTTCCTGAAATTAAATGTTTGGTCTTTCCTGAACCCACACCTTCTATCTATATGTTACCCATCACAGAGCACAGAGCAGGGCACTTTAAACACCTGAACTGTCTCACTTAGCTGAACATGGAGATCTCGGATTTGCATGTCATCTCCCTAAGGAAGCAATCGTGTCACTTTTGGGGAATAGACCAGAAAGACACTATTCTGTAGCACTGATGCTAAGAAATATAGGTACCAGCTCTCTAGTTTCTGAGGGTGATGGTATAGTATCAAGTATCTTCTCTTTTAAGCAGGAAGGTAGATTTTGAGTTCTTTTATGTGGGATATTGTCCCTTATTATTATTATTATTATTACATATTATTAATAATGTTACTATTGTTATTCTTGTTTGGTTTGACATTACCTTTCTGTATGGTAAGAGATACCTTTTACCATGGACATTCCATCATGGTGGGATGCCAACTGCCCATCCCTAACCTCTAGCTTTACATGCCTACATTA
Source organism: Calotriton arnoldi (assembly GCA_963921515.1). Taxonomy (NCBI): domain Eukaryota; kingdom Metazoa; phylum Chordata; class Amphibia; order Caudata; family Salamandridae; genus Calotriton; species Calotriton arnoldi. Next base: position 1,622,917 of record CAWUFW010002969.1, read on the forward strand.
AATGGTGCCAGTGCCAAGCATTGTGTTGGCATAGGATAATATTAAGGCAAACATTTAGTGTCAATTAGCGGCTATCATGCAGAGCAGCTACAATATCAGACTGACTCTTTGATACCCCTGCCTTTGCTATACCTGTTCTCAGCGGTCATGAAGACAATATCAGGAGCTCAGAAGAAAGAAGGCTTACAGAGCCCTGAGAGCTTTCAGTAGTTTTCATGTAGAAGGATGATAAGGGACTATGGGTGTAGTGATGCATCAACCTTGTGATGTCACTGTAGCCAAATTGTATGTGATGTTAATTCTGCTGCCCCTGGCAATCTGGCAAACCGTTGTCCTTGATTCAAATACTCAGTAATCTAAGGATGGGTAGGAACTGAGCACAGCAGCAAAGAGGCAGAGGCATATCATAGTTGGCTAGATTGGTAGTGTGGGAAACTGACATTTCGCAACAACCGGTTTAATGTCCCTAAAATAGACGATATGACAAGTGCAGAATGATTGGTGGGGTACACAGTAGGAGGTATACTTTTGAAATGCAAAAGTGTCTGAAAGAGATCCAAAATGATGGTACTTTGAAAAGTAAATTTGTTCTTTAAGATCCTCTAATCTTACTAAGCATTGAGGCATCTGTGTGCTGTTAAAAAAAGCTTGATAAAAGTAGCCAATAGATCAGTGAGGTGATCATACTGTATCACCTGCATTTTTGCAGGCTTCAGGCCCAATTAGGCTGCTCCCCAGATGGAGTATCTCTTGCAGTGATTGTGTGTGCAGCCTTTAGGTTGCTATTCTGGTATATAATATCACGTATGTGGCATTTACTCTAACTTCAAGAAGCATCAGAACACTTTACAAAAAACATTGGTATGTCAGCAGGAGCTCCTCAAACATAAGTAGAGGAACATACAACAAAATTGTGTACATGGGGTCAGGGGCATTACTAAACAACACATTGTACAGCTAGTTTCTAGATGAACTCTTTTTGACATTACACATATTTATAATTTAAGATGTGGGGTGATACAGAGATGTGCTGCAATCACTATCCAAACTAGAAAAAGGTGTCTTACAGTCTTTAACATCATTTTTTAAGATGAAAAAAAGAGTCAGGTGTACACATTTTACATATTTCGTTCTGAAAGTCAGAACTGTCTTACTCAAGTAAGGCAAACCTTTTAGATTTCTGCAGAAAAAAGAAAGCCGTATTTGCTAAAACAATGGTGAGAAATCACATTAACATTTCTTAGATGAGTGTCAAAAAATAAAGAGAAAGTGCATCAAACTACAATCACTGTACTCATTTTCAACATTCCTGACAGCTTAGAAAATAAGCTAATTGAAATATGGATTGTATTTATCCCCTCTATCAGAATTTACGACAACACTGACAGCACCCAACTCTACTTGAAAGTCTTGTCCCCTCCAGATACCCAACGCCTCAATCACTGCCTGCACCTCATCCAGAACTGAATGTCCAGCACTTATGTGAAGCTCAATCCAATTGAAATAGATTTTCTTCCTCTTAACAAGTATAACAAGCAACAGCTAGTCCAAATCTGGCTCACCAATATGAACCTGGATGGATTTGAAATTCAACTTTCACCGAAAGTTAAATAACATAGATTTACACCGGACACAGACCTCACATTCGAGGAACACAACACAAAAAAGCCATGAATGCCTAACACCAGTTCTAATAAAGATAGTGAAACCATTTCTCTAAGAAAGCAACTTCATAGCGGCTGTCCAAACTCTCTTTCCCATGTATCTCAATGGTGGTAATGTCTGCTCCAACACCTCCCAGACTCCACACTGGCCTACAGGACATAATATAGACCACAGCATGCCTTGTGAAAGGCCTCCAAAAATATGGTCACCTTCCCCCACCCTAATGGAACCCATTGGCCCCACCAGTCATCCAGCACCACTTTTACGACTGGGTGCATCATCTCTGAAGCCATCCTGTCCGGACCAGCACCCCCTTCTGCCAGGCTGGTAAGCTCTCTATTTATAGATTCTTTATCACTATCAAAGGATAAAGAATACATCCCAACTTGTGAGCTGTGTACACAATTTAAGAGAAATCATGCTTTGAAAAGCACCAGTAAATCATGGTGGAAAGCTGTTAAGAGTGCTTAACTAAGTGTGGATAGTTCAAAGCAAACAATCATAAAACAAACCCGACTGCGACTAAATATGAAGCATAACAGGCTCACTGTCAATGCAAAAAGAAAGAGCGAATCATTGTCTTGCCCAATACTGTAGAGCGTAGTCAAATTAACCTAGTGTTAAACAACAATCTTTGCCTGAGGACGTGACGGCTCAAGACTACAGGCAAAGCAGGGCCCACAGGTGTTAGCGAAACCCCAATTAAAAAGCAGAAACGGAAATGACATAGTCGGAGGGCCTGCATCCCACAACTAAACCGCAAAAGGGCCTATTAAACAATCGGAGTCGGAAAGCAGAAAAAGGACAAATTATGTGATCTGTAAACCAAATGACTAGACAGCGTTCTGTAAAAAAAACATGGCTAACTCATGAACAAATCCAGAGGGGAGGAAATTAGCAAAACACACAGAAACCAATTAACCCAGTAGCTGTAAAAAAGTGTAGCTTTATAATCACAAAGCAGAGAAATGTGTATATTATGCAGAAACCATGTATTATGAGGTGAAAAGTCTGCGCAGGTGAAAAGTGTTTGTATGGCAGCCACATGTTTCAAATACCAAACTGACACACCAAGAAAGCCAGCTGGTTCTACCCCGAACTCCGAGACTCCAAAAAGACCTGCAGATGACTCGAAAAGATGTGGAGGAATTCCAAAATCCCGACAGACCTTGACAATTTCAAAACAGCTACCGCCGCCCACCACAAACTCATCAGACGCGCCAGGAAGAAAGCCCTCTAGGACAGAATCTCCACCAACGCACACAACAGCAAAGAACTCTTCAGCATCATCAAAGAGTTCGCCCAGCCCAACAGCGAGTCTACAGACATCCCACCCAACCAGGACCTCTGCGACATACTCAGCGCCTTCTTCCATCACAAAATCAAGACCATCTACGACAACTACCCCCAAGAGGAACCCCATCCTACCGCTCCAAGCACCACACAACCTACACTAGACAACTGGACCGACCTCAGCATCGAAGACACCCTGAAGAAAATGAAGACCATCCACTCCAGTGCCCCCACGGACCCCTGCCCCACCACGTCTACCACAGAGCCGCAGACATCATCGCCCCATGCTTTAACAAACCATCAACCGATCCTTCTAGACTGCTTTTATTCCTGATGACTGGAAACACGCCGAGATCAACCCTCTAATAAAAAAACCTCAGCTGACCCCACCGACCTCAAAAACTTCAGACCAATCTCCTTGCTCCCTTATCCAGCCAAAGTCATCGAAAAAGCTGTCAACAGCCAACTCACCGCCTTCATAGAAGAAACAACATCCTCGACCCATCCCAATCAGGCATCAGGCGGAACCACAGCACCGAAACCACTCTCCTGGCGGCAACAGACGACATCCGCTCCCTACTCGACAGGGGAGAGACGGTGGCCTTCATCCTCCTGGACCTCTCCGCAGCCTTCGACACCATCTTCCACCGCAGCCTAGCCCGCAGACTCCATGAAGCGGGTATCTGGAACAAGGCCCTCGACCGGTTCCGCTCTTTCCTCTCCGGCAGAACTCAATGAGTTAGACTCCCACCATTCCTCTCAGACCCGACTACAATCACCTGTGGAGTCCCACAAGGTTCCTCACTCAGCCCGACCCTGTTCAACATCTACATAGCCCCGCTCGCATCCATCGTCAGATCACATGGACTCAACATCACATCATACGCAGACGACACCCAACTCATCCTCTCCCTCTCCAACGAACCCAACATCACCGGACGCAACTTCCAAGATGGAATGGGAGCCGTCACCAGATGGATGAAGAGCAGCTGCCTACAACTCAACACGGACAAAACCGAAGTGCTCATCATGGGCCCACACCCGGATGCCTGGACCGTCAGCCTTAACCACCGCCTCACTTTCCATTCTCCCCAACGTTCACTCCGCTCGGCCCAGCTCGCCCTCGCGACAATACCTTGGATCAGGAAGACCAGAGCAGGAGGACGCTCTTTCTACCTCCTCGCAGCCAGGGCATGGAACTCCCTTCCGCTCCACCTCTGACAGACCACATTACTCCCGAAGTTCCTGAAGGACTTCAAGACCTGGCTCTTCAATGAAACTCAGTGACCCTCCAGACTGCTGCCCCCCGTTTCCCCCAGCGCCTTGAGACCCTTCCGGGTGAGTTGTTTGCGCTATACAAGCCGATTGATTGATTGATCAATTGATAGGCGTGTGGAATAAACCTTTTTGCTTATGCATTAGGTATGTGAAGGAGGCAGTAAATGGACCATGATGTAAATAGTTTGACAAGAAAACACTAAGAAAAAGAAAAGTACTTCAATTTGTACTAGGAGTACTAAACTGACTCCATTCATCATTTGTGTTTAGTCCATCATGTATAGATTGGACCTGTTTGATCCATCTGCATTCCAACACCAGCAGTTTGTTGATGAAATTGCTGCCTTTTGGGTCTAAGTATGCTGCCTTCAATACCTACCACTTAATCTCGTCCATTGTATGGCCATGTTGTTCAAAATGTTCCACCAATGGTGCTCCAGTGGTATTACAGTTGATATGGCTCTGATGTTGTAATATCCTTGTCTTCACCTTCTGTGTGGTCTGCCGAATATAAATCTTGGGGCATGGGCACCAAATGGCATAAATGACATTATTGGAGTTACAATTGGTAAATGAGTTCAGTTCATACTTGACACCTCTGTGTTCAGAAAAGTTTGTTCCAAGGCAATATCTACAAGCTAAGCAGTTTCCACAACTGAAATGCATTTTAATAGGTTTCAGATCCCATTGAGATTGCATTGTGGGTGCGGTGGAGGCTGGGAGAGCAGCCCTCACTATTTTGCCCCTAATATTGGGTCACCTCTTGAAGGAGCACATAGGTAAGTTCTTATGTTCTGTTGTCTCTTTTACAAGATGCCAATGTTCGCATACAATGTTTTTGATAGCATTGCTATTGGCCTGAAATGTGCTTACAAAAATAATGCAATCATTGGAATTGGAACTTGTTTTAGGTATTAACAGTTGTTCTCTGTGTGTATGCCATGCTCTTTTCCTTGCACGTTTAACCAATCTCACTAGGTACCCCCTATCAGCCAATCAGGTGGTCAGTAGATCAGATTCACTAAAATAGTCTTCCTTTCTAGTACAATTCCTAAGTATCCTCAAAAATTGACCATATGGAAGGTTGTTTCAAAGACCTTTTGGATGTTGGCTGGAGTACGAGTAAGGAATTTCTCTCTGCAGGTTTTCTGAACAGTGTCGTATATAGTGTGCCTTCCTCTACCTTAATTGTCAAATCCAGAAATGCCATACTATTACTGCTGTGACTCACAGTGAACTGGATATCAGAGGAACAGGTCTTGATCCAGTCCACAAACAATTTTAATGTTGTGTCATCACCTTCCCAGATTAAGAATACATTGTCAATATTGTGACGCCAAAGAGAGATGTCCAGCTTAAAAGAGTTCTGATTGCTGAATAGATCTGTCTTTTCATAGTTATCCATGTAGAGAGTTGGCAGATCAGGAGCATATCCAGCTCCCATAGCAGCTCCTTTTCTTTGATAGTAGTATGTGTTCATAAATTGGAAAACGTTGTTTGTCAATGCAACCTCTGTGAGTCCAACTATAAACGAGGTAGGAACCAAGTGAGGGCTTTCTCTAGAATCTAAGATCTTAGTAATCCTCTGAGTGCCTCAAATTGAGGGATATTGGTGTGCAAAGCTTGTATATACAAAGTCACCAATAATTGGCTGGAGCTACCAAAGAATATGCATTCTATCTGTTGTATTAAATGCATGCTCTCTCTGAAATACGACTGTGTCAACGGTACAAAAGGTTTGAGAAAAATATCCACATATTGGCATACAGATACGGGTAGTGAGACACATCCGGAGACAATTGGATGACCAGGGGGGGTTGGAGAGGTAGTAGCCACGTGGCAAGGCACTCGAAAGTGCCTGCTAGCAACACAACACTCACAGGTAGAGACATACCAGGAGGCAGAAATACAAATGGTAAAGAACAGAGCCATAATTCACAATGGGGGGCTGGAGGAGATTTAATGGACCAGCGAGGGCACTCAATTCAGACAATAAATACCACAAGAAGCCCTCGGGTCTGAGCAATGGACTACCAGTTGTCCCAATGAGAGAAAGAGGAGAAAACAGTGCTGTGGGAAAGAGTGGGGGGTGTCCCTTTTAAGGACGGTTTCCCTCACACACCAAAGGTGTCATGCTTCATCATGGGGATACCTCCTCGCGTCGCTGTGAGGGAGGAGCTCAGGGATGTTTTAGTGAGGAAAAGGGGTATTACTAACGCCCAATGTGAGCGAATGTGTGAGTGAGGTGGTGCAGTGCTAACTGAACTGTGGGAATAACTAAAACTAGCTACAAGGTAAGCCTACCATAGTTTATTGATGCTTCTTGGTGCCAGGATTAAAACCAAGTGTCGAAAAGTGTGGCTGCCATGATTAGAGACAGCTACACTCAAAAGTGATCAACATGTTTCAGCCGTATTGACCTACAATAGTGTTGTGGCCTTCTTCAGGATCTCTTTTATAAAAGCTACTGCAAGTGTGTGAAAGAAAAATAAGGGTGCAAAAACAAAACAACGCAGTGTCATACAAAACCAGTGATCCGGCTGTTCCGCAGATTCACTGGTGTACCTGTGGTAATATAAAAAAAAACAACATACCGCGCCATAAGGAAGTGAAGGAAGACGTGTTAAAACCACATTCTCTCATATCTAGAGAGACAACTCTGCACACTTCAAGTGAGTAACATCAGTGGCGTACAGCAGAATAGGTGGGTAGTCGTGCAATTACTTAGTATCTAACACTCACCTGCAACTGTCAGGTATCTTACATCATCTGTCCCTGGCACATGGCCATAGGTACAAACGCCCAGCCAACCTAATAAGTAGAGGTGGGGGCATTAAAAATTATTATAATACTGCCTACTAGCAGGAGCGAGAAAGAGTATCCAGTAACAGAAAGAGGTAAATGTAAGGTTTAAACAGACTAATCTCGTTTCCCAGGGTGCACCTATGGCTCCAGTGTATTCGCAAGAGGTGCTGGGTTTGAAAAGCAGCTTAATATAGGCCTGAGGGCAGTGTCCCAGGGCTTGTGACAGGAGGAATGTAGGAGCTTATTGTTATAAGAATCAAGTTTAGGAAAAACGTGACCCGGCAAAAATCAGGTGTAAATCCCGACCTCGCAGAGCCCAGTTGTCATGTATGTCAGGGATAGCTTTTGCGCAAACGTGCTGCCCGTCAGGGGGTAAAATGCTCTTAGTCCCAAATGGTATCCCACCATTTACAAAAATGGATGTATCGGGGAATACACGTCGAGCTCGTGAAGCCCTGAGCTCGATTGCCAACGTGTTAGTCCTTATTAAATATGGTACAGACTCGGGCCGGCAAAGGTGAGGAAAGGAGAAAGACGGGGACCGCCCCGGTCGGGGAAGGGAAGGTGAAAGTTTTTCCATCTCCGAATTCGGCAGCAGTAAAGAACCCCACAGCATGTTAACGCTGCGTTGGGAACATAGCCTAGGGATAGATAGATAGATCCGATTGAGAAGTTTTTCCTGCATAACCCAAATATAGGCAATACCAGTGCTAAAGGATTGAACTCTGCCTTCACCTTTAATCCACCTGCTAATACTATTCCACCTGAGATTACCACTTATGAGAAAGTAGTAATGAGGGATATAGAAAAACTTCAAAACACTTGGAGATACATCAGGTACAACATTACGCTGAAAGAAAGAGAGGCTTTGCAGACATTAGCGTCCAACAAGGAGATTATCATAAAACCTGCTGATAGATAGGGAGGTATAGCCATCACAGTTATAGGCAATTTCTAGTTTAGAGTGCTTTTTCTTTTTAGAAATATTGTATAAGTGACTGCACCAGAATGAATGGTCTCTGGCTCATATTCTGTATTAGATGGTTGTTTTTCACAAGTTTTTTTCAATATGGGATCTCAAGAGGTTTTTCATGCAACACTTTATGTGCTATAAAATGCATGCTTGTTACAATACAACTGGATTATTTTCCTCAATTGAATAAAAAAAAAATCCTTTAGGACGAATTGGCCAATTTAGTATTTCTCAGATTTATGTGTCCAGGCTAAATGGAAAATTAATAGGAACATACCAGATTAACACTGGTTAGGTGAGATTCAGTTAGACTACTACATTATAGTAGGAATTTAGACACTGACAGTTCCTATGTCATTTGTTGTAGGTTGCTACCATACTTTGCTGTCCTGATGAAGACCCCACATGAATGACTTTTTGGGGTTGAAACTTTGACTTATTAGGTTCCACCCATATCGTTGAGTGTTGGACTACATAAATTAAAATGTCTATATCGTTGGGTTCTTAGAAGTCTTTTTGTCCTAAGGGCAGGAACTACATTTGTATATATTGTAAATATCCTCAATGTAATTTATGTTTGGCTCACACATTTGTACTTTCACCTCGCCGTCACTTGGAGCATCTACATTTTCTTGATTTTGTATAATTGTCACTGTTATTAATACAGAACATTGATCTCTGGTATAATGGTGTTGAATATTTTTGGCCAATTGGATTATGTATTATGCCACAGAATGAATGATTCCTAGGGGAATGCTGTTTTTATTAACTTATTGCCCTTGTTCCTTGGAATATTATAGGCCAGGTTTTTTGATTAGTTATTCCAATTTAGAAAGGAGCTGATGACTCACCGCTTTAAAGAACACTACATCGTGACAGTAGCCATCTGCTTCTGCTGTCAAAACCCAGCTAACCCTCCTTTCACCCATTGATTGTATCTTGTTTTTTTAATCCTAAGCCACACTCTGCTGCCTTTTGACTAGTTTCATGCTATACGAATAGCATAAACATACATATACACATCTGCACCGTCTCACACCTTTTCTCACCCACTCTGACTTCTCTATATGCTGAAAAGCATGCACTGTCTTACGACACTTAGTTAGTGTGGAAGCTGCAGTTGGGTGTCTTTTAATCAGACTGGGAGCTACTCTGAAAAGACTTACTATTCAGGTGCTCACTGCTTAGCCCAGTCTGCACATCTGCTGAATTGCTATTAAAATGAATGAGCATCTCCCTCAATTTCCGCAATGACGTGGTTTGACATTAATTGGTGAAATAGGGGCTCAGCCTCCTTGTCCTAGTCATTCGTCTTTCCTTTCTATTTTTTACACACTTTCTCCCTGCCAGAAATCCACACAGAAATCGAACATCTCGGTGAGTAATTTAAAAAACTGTTAAAAATTTTGAAAATCTTCAAAATGTGCAAGAAACTAAAAGAAGCATTCAGAGGACAAAGAAATCTGTGTTTCCTGTAGGAAATTTTCTGCCACCATTTTTAAATGTCTCTAACCATTTGTATTTACTCTGTGCTCACCCCTCCCGTAAAGACAAAGATATTTTGACATTTTTCATGTGATTCTCTAAAGAGAGGATCCAAAAATAAACAATAAAGCCTTTTCTCTGAGCAGAAAACGCAACAAAAAGCATTAAAATACCAAAGATGTCCAAGTTATAGCTCTTTATCAAGCCCTCAGGATCTAGTGCACGTGTATTACTCCCTTTGAATTCCATTGCCCTTGTGGTGTATGGCAAGAGAGAAGGGGGTGATTTACATTAACACTTTAAAGTTTATTGGAACATGTCCTATATATACCTTGTATGCTGGTGATCTCGGATGAGAGCAAACACACTGCCACACATGGATCAGCATACCCAGACCCAACTACCAGACAAGAAGCCATATATTGGAGAGTGTGACACCGCATATTCCCATAGAGAGCACTATTCTACTGCAAGCTTCATATTTACCTCGTTAAGAACTCTTTTAATCAGAATTATTATTTTCTGCTGACACTATGTCCTTTTATAGTTTCCTGATAATGTTACAAGTGCGATCTTTACCAAAGTGCACTGTTATAATAAACATCATGGGCGATGATGCTTACAATGGAAAGCTGATGCAGAGGGCTGATGCATTTTGCTAGTGTTAACCATTTGTTTCAGTACTTGAGAAAAGTAAAAACTGTCTGCCATTATAGAATATTCATTATCTTTAAGCAGCTGCCAGAATTGTGTGAGTGCAAAAGTCACCAAATCACATAGCCAAAGTAATACCCCCATCATTTTTAGGTCTCGCCTACGCAGCGCGCATGCGCTGCATAGGAAAGAGACCTTTAGAAATCGCTCCAGGTTTGCTTTCAAAAACGTGCACGCGTTGCATTGCTTTAAATGGCCACGCGTGCACGTCTGGCGATTCCCTTGCGGGAGCGAGCGGCGCCATGTGTTAGTAATTATCGCAAACACATGGTGCCCCTGGCTCGCTCCCGCAAGGGAAACGCTTTGGTTGCTCTCGGCCGCACTCCCCTCAACCCCCACTTTTAGCGCGAGGCGCGTGCGCTTGTTGTTTGTTAACCAGAATGTACTTCCTGCCGTGACCAGGGCCCACGGGTGACGTGGTTACTCCATGGCGGTGACTTGCTGTGCCTGCGCCTCCGGGTGCCATGACAGTCGCTGATCTTTGGTGCGATGTGCTTTGCGTTGAGCCCCGTGGTGCAGTTGTAACCGCTTGTTTCCCAGCAGTAACCTCCTGCTCCGTCCGCATTCCTGCCACCACTCCTCGCTGCGAGGCCGTCCTCCCCGGAGGGAAGGGGCGGTGATTCGTCGCACAACAACAAAGGCGAGCGTGTAGCGCGGGCAGTGATTGAGCCGAGGTGCAGCCGCTGCTTTGAGCTTCTGCCCGGCTTAGCCCCTGCTCGCTCGCGCCCGACCCAACCCCAATTCTGATGCACTTTCCGACTTGTGATGATAAACGATCTGCTGGCGGAATACCACTGCGCGATGTACCTATTTCACAAGGCTGCGGGCCTTGTATATAGCTGCAGCAGTAGCAGCGTAGACACTGTGTCAGTGGCCATAGTGCAAGGAAGAAATGCTCAGCCGGCCCCCACCCGGCTGTTTTTAAATTATAAAATGAAGCAATAATCGGGATTCAGTGGGCCCCTCGGGCCTCTTGACCACAGTGCTACTGCACCTGGTGCATAAATGGAAGATACACCCCTACGCTGACTGTATCACCCGGACCCCTTAATTCTCTGTGGTGCAGGTGACCCACCAACTATAGGGGGCGCGCCCAGATAGCCAAATGCCTTTCATGTCGAGCTCGCCTCACAAAAAACCAGCAGCTGAAGAGTTAAAGAGCGGGTGGTTGGATCTCAGCCTACCCTGCCGGACCACATGTGTAGAAAGTGCCTTTCTGCTCTAGGTTAATCCAGCCATCCTGGTGCTTGTGCATGTACCACTGCCCCCCTACCCCCTCGCCCCCACCCTAAAGATGTGGGTTCTCCCGATCAGGAAAGCCTTTCAAAGTGGGCCATGGGCCCTGCACTGCCCCTGCAAGGCCCCACACCAGCTTGCCTTGTTTAGTTCAAGGCCCTGAACCCTCCGGCTACCCCTTTGTAGCACAACCCTACCAGCGCCTTACCACCTGAAAAGCCCGGTTCTCCCACACATGCATTTTCCCTTCTCGCACTTGACACATTGAGGCACTTCCCTCCTCTACCTACGACCCACCACCTCTCTGGGCACCTTAAAATAGCCCTCAGACACCACGTTCTTTCACTGGTAGCACCCTCTTACCTCCCCCTTCTCCACTACTCCCACAGCATGGCAACCACAGAGTGCAATTATAAAAGCACCGGAACTCTACTGCGTCATATCCACATTAACTGCTGCAGCTGCCTTTCGGTGTCTCACTCACCACATCCTCTCCCTCAGATCATATTTTTGTGTCTGTTACCAGGCACTACTAAGCTACTCGTGGGAAACATATTGCTTTTAGAACACGAGACTTGGAATTTATTCCCAGCACTCCTCCTTGACTAAACTGTGTGATCCGGGGTAAAGAATTCTGATTTAGTGTCCAGAATCTGCTAAATGCCAGAGCCCCTGCTTGAATGAATTGCGTGATCGTGGGCAACTTGTAGCCTTGGTTACCATGGCGTACCCGGTTATACACCTTCTGTATACCTTTTGAAAACCAATAAATATTTAAAAAAAGTTCAAAGTCTGCTAAATACTATGAGAGGCGGATCAGTGTGCACTGCCCGTCATGTAAGAAACATTAGTTCTACAAGCGTTTTATTTAATTTTTTATACAGCGTTTTTATTCAAGATATTTATAAATAAAGATGCAAGCACAATCCAAAAATATGTCCTTGTTAGCAGATTCGTCTTCCCTTCAGTGGTATAGCTTTCAGTAGTGTAATATCTGTAGTAGCACTGCAGCCCAAAATATTACGGCCCATTGCTCTCCAGTGACGTGGCTCCTTTTAATGCTTAATCAAGGGATACGTAGCCCCTCCACACGTCACCACACTGGCACACAGCTGTGACAAAACTCTAGCCTTTCGACACTATGACGTAGTAGCAAGTCATGGCAGTAAAGGAGTGTTTGTCATTAAGTCGAGGGAAGACAGAGCGAACCTACAATAAATGGAATGTTTGAAATAGAGGATGGATCGTTTCCTTTTACTATTTATTGACTGTTTACAAGGTATCTTAGTCCACAGGATTCCATAATAAAAGGGCACCAGGTTGCACCAAAAGTCCGCCAAAACTGTGGTGTTGCTAGGCGAGAGGGGAGTGACAAATTGACATAATTGCATTTTACCTGTGGCTCTGAAAAGCTTTCGACCGAAGGCGGTGTGAGAAGTTGGCCTGGCATATGCTGTCCACTAATTATAATGGGCACCTTGCACCAGTCCAAACAACCCCTTATTGGAGATAGGTTAAAGACAACCTTTATTGAAAGCTATCCTAGTGGTAGCTATGGAGAGCAGCCTTCAGGCTAAGTCTTGAAGGAATGTAAAGCAGCTTGTTTTACCAGTCTATAATTTCTTGAGTGATCAAATGAAAGAGCACCACACCAGGTATATATTCAAAATATATGTATTTATTGCTAAACACACCCCTCTAGTCTCTTTATGAGGCTAGAGTTCGAAGTACACAAGTTATAACTTATTTAAACACAGTAATAGCACAAATACACGTTTGGGCCCTAGGGGCGTACCAAACCATATACCAATAAAGTGGTATAAGAACCACGACTGAACTAGACACTAGGCCTAGAGCCTCTAGAAGTGCTTGGACCACAAGGAACCACCCAAGGTAGTGACACAGGGGACCCACGGGGGCAGCGTGCAGTGTAAATACACAACCGCGATACGCCGTTAACTTCTATGGAGAAAGTCGCGATCAGGAAATTAAAGAAAAGGGACACTTAAAGGAGGAATTGGAGCAAACCCTTTGAGAACTAGGTCGTTCTAGAGTCTCTACCCACGGGAGCACCGGAGTACTCGTGTTACCTCACCCAGGGAAGCCGGGTGCATAGGTGCCTTTCGGGGTCGGGTTTCGTCGTCGATTTGAATGGCGATCTGCTGCAAAGTGCTGCTGGCGACCAAGTGGAAAGTGTCCGGGTGGATCCAAGAGTGGATCGGAGATCTGAAGAACCTGAAAGCAGAGGGGACAGAGTCTGGGTCACTAGCCAGTGACCAGGACGGCGATGAGCGGATGCCCACCGATGTCGAGTGCTTCAGGTAGGTTGACGGTCGTCTTGACTCTTCAGCCACGAGGTCCAAGAGGCATTGTCGGCGACCAGGAGCAGGATTCGGGCTGGTACACGATGTCTGTCGAGTGCTGAGGTGTCGGCGACCAGATTGGACCCAACAAGCCTTGGCAACAGCAAGTCTCGGTGAAGATGAAGATCGTCGATGGTGCAGACCAGCAAGGTCTGAGGAACTCACCCAGCAAGGGTAAGTGAGGGCAAGCCTGGAGCAACCAGAGAGCCCAAGAAGAAAAGGATTGGCCTTCATGAAGGGCTACTAGCCAACGGGCTAGCGACCGCGAAGGAGCCTCAAGACGTCGCACGTGGATCTGGCTCACAGGACACTCGTGGAGTGGAGGCCAGTGATTTTCGGTGAAGTTAGTGCTGGAGGCTAGAGCTACTCGGAGCCCAAAGCATGACTTCGTGGGAGATCCAGAAGAGGATGCACTAGCAAATGCGTGCGGTGTCCAGGGGTCACGGTTCCACATTACCCACGACAGTTACGGGCCTCAGCTTTGCTGGGGACTCAGGGCAGCCTCGGGGAAGTCTGGAAATCTACCTCTGGTGATGCAAAGACTTCGGCGTCCAACAGGAGCTTCAGAAATGCAGACTGGACAGATGCGTCTTTGGTGCCTGCCAAGCAGGGGAGTCACTCCTTGACCCCAAGGGAGATTCTTCTGTCCTCTAATCTTGAGTAGAGCGTCGAAGGTCCAGGATTCTGTTTCAGAGTTTCATCCAGGGATAATCTAAAGTCCTAAGGACTGGGTTCCTATACTTATACTAAGTATAGGGGTTGGACTACTCTGTGGCCCCACCTATGGGTGGGTCAGGGCAGAGGGTGGCTACACCCCTTTCCCTTTGTCCAGTTCGCGCCAAAGCAGGGGCTGCAAGCCTGATCCGGTTTGAACTGGGGTATGCACTGAGGACACCAAATGTGCCCCCAGTGCAGGACTTCAAAGCACCCGAAAGTGCTCCCGCCCAGCCCCAATACACATTATCCTGTCTGGGGAGGTGGTCACACCTCCCTGGGACAGGAAACCTATTGTCCAGGCCTCCCCTGCCGGAGTTTCGTCCAGCAGCAGGAGGCCAGACTCGTGTCTGTGGCAGCAGCATCCATTTTGTGATGCCAGGGCTTTAGAAAGAAGTTACCGGGCTAGCCAGAGTTAACATGTCTTTCCCTCTAGAAGGGTGGAATGCTACCCCCGCCGCCAGAATTGGCGGGGGGTAGTATTCCAAGATGTTTGACACCAAACACGACATGTTTAGGTGCAGCCATTCCAAAGTTAGCATTTAACGCGAGGTTATAATGCGCTTAAGAGTATATGGTCAGGCTGCACTACAAACAGCATCAGAGAAGGGTCTCCGAACGCTGCAGAGGGGCCCTGCTCATGCAGGGGCACCCTCTCACATAGGAACCACGCACTCTGCCTTCAGGATTGATAAGGCCTGCCTTAGGAGTGACTTATAGGTTTATATGTGTGTATGTATTTAGTGATATAGGTAACCTATATCACAGTAAGGGGTGCATGCACCACCTTACCCAGGCTGCAGTAGCAGACCTGTGGTGTCAGTTTGGATGGCCTTCCAGGGGTGGCATAATACATGCTGCAGCCCCTGGTAGGCCTCTGAGGTACCTGTGCCCTTGGTACATAGTATACCATATACTAGGGACTTATAAGGGCACTCCAGATTCCAATCAGTGATGTGCCTAAGGCACATGGAAACCATTTTAGAGAGGAAGCAGCTAGGCTGGGGTTCTGATTAGCAGGGCCCCAGCCAGACTAATGTCGAAAAACAGTGAAGCATCAGCAAAAAGTGGGGGTACCCATGTGAAGCAGATCCTACTCTCCTACACAACCCCCCAAACGTAGGGACATTAAACTAACCTTGCCCAGTTAAGTCTTCATGTTCTAAGTGGAAGTACCTAGAGAGTCCATCTGCATTGGCATGGTTACTCCCAGGTCTATGTTCCACTGTAAAGTCCATCCCCTGTAGGGAAATGGACCACCTAAGCAGTTTGGGGTTTTCACCCTTCATTTGTTTTAGCCATAAGAGGGCTTATGGTCTGTCTGAACCAGGAAGTGTGTACCAAACAAGTATGGCCTCAACTTCTTCAGAGCCCAGACCACAGCAAAGGCCTCCTCTCTATGGCTGACCAACGTTTCTCTCTAGGGGTCAGCCTTCTGCTAATGAAAGCTACTGGCTGATCCTGACCTTCATCATTCAATTGTGACAGTACAGCCCCTACCCCCAATTCAGATGCATCAGTTTGAACAATGAACTTCTTGGAGTAATCAGGACTCTGTAGAATGGGAGCAGTGCACATGGCCTGCTTCAGGTCATCAAATGCCTTTTGACAGCTAACTGTCCACTGAACCTTTTGGGCATTTTCTTAGAAGTTAAGTCATTCAGGGGTGTCACTATTGATCCATACCCCTTGACAAATCTCCTATAGTACCCAGTCAGGCCTAAGAAGGCTCTCACCTGAGTCTGGGTAGTGGGAGCAGTCCAGTCCATGATAGTCTGGATCTTGCTCTGCAAAGGTTGAACCTGGCCTCCACCCACAAGGTGGCCCAGGTACACAACCTGACTCTGCCCTATCTGGCACTTGCTGTCCTTGATAGTGAGGCCTGCCTTTTGCAGGGCCTGTAAAACATTCCTGAGGTGGACCAGGTGATCCTCCCAGGTGGAGCTAAAGACAGCAATATCATCTAGATATGCTGCACTATAGGCTTCCAGACCTGTGAGAACTGTATTCACCAACCTCTGGAAAGTGGCAGGTGCATTCTTCAGACCAAAGGGCATCACCACAAATTGATAATGCCCACTAGGGGTTGAGAATGCTGTTTTGGGCTTTGCAGTATCAGCTAGTCTGATCTGCCAGTAGCCAGCTGTCAAGTCAAATGTGCTGAGATATTTGGCTGAGGCCAAAGTATCTATGAGCTCATCTGCCCTTGGTATTGGATGGGCATCAGTCCTAGTGACTGCATTGAGACCCCTGTAGTCCACACAAAACCTCATCTCTCTTTTTCCACCACTGGTGTGAGGTTTTGGCACAAGGACCACTGGACTAGCCCAAGGGCTATCTGAGGGTTCAATAACTCCCAACTCCAACATTTTCTGGACTTCAGTCCTGATACAGTCCCTGACATGGTCAGGTTGCCTATAAATCTTATTTTTAATAGGCAGACTGTCCCCAGTGTCCACTTCATGAGTGCACCAGGTGGTCTGACTGGGTGTCAGTGAAAACATGTGTCTAAACTGATTGAGCACCTGTCTACAATCAGTTTGCTGCTGGGTAGTGAGGCTGCCTGCCAAGGCTACACCATCAACTGACCCATCGTCAGGGTTCTGTGAGAGCAGGTCAGGGAGTGGGTCACTCTCTTCCTCCTGCCCTTCATCAGTAGCCATGAGCAAGCCCATGTCTGCCCTGTCCACATATGGTTTTAACCTGTTGACATGGAGAACCCTGTGGGGACTCCTGGGTGTTCCTAGGTCTACTAAGTAGGTAACCTCACCCTTCTGCTCAACAATAGTGTGGGGTCCACTCCATTTGTCTTGGAGAGCTGCTGGGGCCACTGGCTCCAACACCCACACCTTCTGTCCTGGCTGGTAAACAGTCAGAACAGCCTTTTGGTCATGCCAGGCCTTTTGAAGTTCCTGGCTAGCCTCAAGGTTTTTGGTTGCCTTTTTCATATACTCAGCCATCCGGGAGCGGAGACCAAGTACATAGTCCACTATGTCTTGCTTTGGGGAGCTTGAGAGGTAACTCCCATCCTTCCTTCACCAAGCACAGTGGACCCCTCACAGGGTGGCCAAACAGAAGTTCAAAAGGGCTGTAACCAACCCCTTCTGAGGCACCTCCCTATATGCAAATAAAAGGCAGGGCAAGAGTATGTCCCATCTTCGCCTAAGCTTTTCTGGGAGCCCTTTAATCATGCCCTTCAAGGTTTTGTTGAATCTCTCAACTAAACCATTGCATTGTGGGTGATAGGGTGTGGTGAACTTATAAGTCACTCCACACTCCTTCCACATTGCTTTTAAGTACCCAGACATGAAGTTAGCACCCCTGTCTGATACTACCTCCTTAGGAAAGCCCACTCTTGAGAAAATTCCCAGGAGGGCCCTTGCCACCACAGGTGCTGTAGTGGTCCTGAGGGGAATAGCTTCTGGGTACCTGGTGGCATGATCCACTACCACCAGGATAAACCTGTGCCCAGATGCTGTTTGGGGATCCATGGGACCAACAATGTCAATCCCTACCCTTTCAAAGGGCACCCCCACCACAGGTAGTGGTATCAGGGGGCCTTTGTAGTGCCACCTGCCTTGCCACTGGCCTGGCAGGTTACACAGGAGCGACAAAACTCCTTGGTGTCTTCAGACATGTGGGGCCAGTGAAAGTGAGGGACAATTCTGTCCCAAGTCTTGTTCTGGCCCAGGTGACCTGCCAAGGGAATATCATGGGCTAGGGTCAATAGGAAGCCCCTGAACTTTAGAGGTATAACCAACCTCCTGGTGGCACCAGGTTTGGGGTCTCTACACTCTGAGTACAGGAGTCCATCATCCCAATACACTGTATGGGGACCACTAGCTTTCCCAGCAGCCTCAGCAGCAGCTTGCTGTCTGAGGGGTTCAAGGAGGGGCAGCTCTGCTGCTCCTGGCTCAGATCTGCCCTAGAAGGTCCCCCTGTCCCCAAGAACTCAACCTGGTCAGGTTCAAGTTCCTCTGGGACAGTTCCTTCTTCAGGACTGAGATCATCCCCCTCAAGGGACTGATCTTCCTCCTGAGCCAAGGGGAAGGCACTGCCTTAACCCTACTACTCCTCCTCTTGGAAGGCACTTGGTCCATTATTCCAGAATCCAAGGCCTGTTCAGTGCTAGACATTTTGGCTTGTGACCTGGTCACAGCAAACACATCTGCAGGGATCCCCAGCATTTCTGCATGGGTCCTGAGCTCCACTTCTGCCCAAGCAGAAGTCTCTAAGTCATTGCCAAGCAAGCATTCGACTGGTAGGTTTGTAGCACCACAACCTTCTTAAGGCCAGTTACCCCTCCCCAGGAGAAGTTAACAACTGCCAGAGTATGGTCTGTTCTGACATTGCTAGCATTGGTCACTTGGTACATTTCACCAAGTATAACTTGCACAGGATGCACAAGGTCTTGTGTCACCATTGTGACACTTGCCCCTGTGTCCCTAAATGCCAAAGCCTCTCGTCCATTGATTAAAGGCTGTTGTCTGTACTTGCCCAGATTACTGGGACTCACAGAGGAGGTCACATCCATGCCTCCATCACAGACTAACACAGCCTGAGTCAGTTCTCTGACTAGGTCAGAGCCCAACTCAGTACCCAGGGTGAACCCTACTAAACCCTTGGCTGGAGCACTCCCACCAACTGTAACTGTACTAGGGGGAACAGGTGCCTTAGGGGCATTGGTGGGTGCTGGACTTGAGTCTTTGGACTTGGTGCAATCACTGGTCCAGTGGGTCTTTTGCTTACAGACCTTGCACCATGGTTTTCTTTGGCCTTTCCCTTTTGTAGACTGTGAATCCCCACCTGAAGAAGATTTTTGGGGGCCTGATGAAGACTTTTGATCTTTACCCTTCTCCCCACCCTTTTCAGAGTTCTTAGCATCTTGCTTCTTAGTGTCCCCACCTTGGTTCTGTACTTTCTGCTTCACCCTGGTTCTGACCCATTTGTCTGCCTTCTTTCCCAATTCTTGGGGAGAGGTCAGATCAGAGTCTACCAGGTATTGATGCAACAGCTGATTTTGACAGTTATTAAGAATCTGCTCCCTCATTATCAGATTGTACAATCCTGAGAAGTCACACACCTTACTGCCCATCAACCAGCCTTCCAGAGCCTTGGCAGAACAATCCACATAGTCTACCCAGTCTTGAGTCTGTGCTTTTGGGTATCTCTGAACTTCAACCTGTACTGTTCAGTGGTTAGGCCAAACCCATCAATAAGAGCACTCTTCAAGACCTTGTAATTATCAGCATCCTCCTCTCTAACAGTGAGGAGCTTATCTCTACCTTTGTCAGCAAAGGAGAGCCACAAGATTGCTGCCCACTGCTCCTGAGGGACCCTCTGTACTTTACAGGCCCTCTCTAGAGCAGTCATCCATTTGTGGATGTCATCCCCACTCTGATAGGGAGGGACAATCTTGCTCAGGTTCCTATGGTCATAGGACCTATCCCTATCTCTAGGGACATGGCTGCCACCATGGGACTCTAGTCCCAACTTTCTTTTCTCTCTAAAGAGATCTAGGGACTCCCTGTCTAAGGCTACTTGCTTCCTTCTGAGTTCAAGCTGAGCTTCCTCATATTGAATCAGCCTTGTTCTCCTCTCATGAGAGGATTCCCTCCTATGAGATGAGACAGAGCTCCCTATTGAGGTGCCAGAGTGGTTAGACTCCTGAGAAGGAGATCTAGACTTTCTGGGCACACTCATAATCCTTCCTGGGGGACAAAGAGGGCATCATCCTGATCATCCTCTTCATCTTCCTCAGGAGGGATTGGGTTATCCAGGTCAGGGTCATTGTCACCCTCCTGGCCAGTTTCAGAGGGGGGCTGGGGTATTGCTACCCCTGGCACCACCCTCATCTTCTGCCCCACCCTCAGCTCCTACCCCTTCAGTCCCCAAGGGCTTACTAAGGTCATAAGCCACCAACAACTCTTTAAGGTGTTGGGTGGTGGGACTTTGGCCTGTCCTTAATTTCCTCAAGTTACATAATGCTCTCAATTCCAAGAATGGGAGGGTATCATACTTGGAGGGAAGAAGCCCAGTGGCTTCTGGTAAGGATTCTCTAGATCCTACCTTTAAAGACATTACTAGTGTGGTGTGGTGTATGCACTACCTACTCTAGTGTGGCCTACTAAACTCTCTTGAGTTGTAGAAAGGGTGTGCTATCCCTTAACACACAACTCTAAGTTCAGTAGAACTTACTGTATTCTAAGCTTAAATTATATGTACCTTAGGTACCTTTAGTGGTTTTCAGTTGATCAATTCAATTGAGATTATCTGGTAAAACAATAGCAAGCTGGAATCCCACACGCTGCACACCAATGTGAGAAGTTGGCCTGGCATATGCTGTCCACTAATTATAGTGGGCACCTTGCACCAGTCCAAACAACCCCTTATTGGAGATAGGTTAAAGACAACCTTATTGAAAGCTATCCTAGTGGTAGCTATGGAGAGCAGCCTTCAGGCTAAGTCTTGAAGGAATGTAAAGCAGCTTGTTTTACCAGTCTATAATCTCTTGAGTGACCAAATGAAAGAGCACCACACCAGGTATATATTCCAAATATATGTATTTATTGCTAAACACACCCCTCTAGTCTCTTTATGAGGCTAGAGTTCGAAGTACACAAGTTATAAGTTATTTAAAGACAGTAATAGCACAAATACACGTTTGGGCCCTAGGGGCGTACCAAACCATATACCAATAAAGTGGTATAAGAACCACGACTGAACTAGACACTAGGCCTAGAGCCTCTAGAAGTGCTTGGACCACAAGGAACCACCCAAGGTAGTGACACAGGGGACCCACGGGGGACGCGTGCAGTGTAAATACACAACCGCGATACGCCGTTAACTTCTATGGAGAAAGTCGCGATCAGGAAATTAAAGAAAAGGGACACTTAAAGGAGGACTTGGAGCAAACCCTTTGAGAACTAGTACTTTGAAGAGTCTCTACCCACGGGAGCACCGGAGTACTCGTGTTACCTCACCCAGGGAAGCCGGGTGCATAGGTGTCTTTCGGGGTCGGGTTTCGTCGTCGATTTGAATGGCGATCTGCTGCAAAGTGCTGCTGGCGACCAAGTGGAAAGTGTCCGGGTGGATCCAAGAGTGGATCGGAGATCTGAAGAACCTGAAAGCAGAGGGGACAGAGTCTGGGTCACTAGCCAGTGACCAGGACGGCGATGGACAGATGCCCACCGATGTCGCAGTGCTTCCAGTGCGTTGACGGTCGTCTTGACTCTTCAGCCACGAGGTCCAGGAGGTGTTGTCGGCAACCAGGAGCAGGATTCGGGCTGGTACACGAATGTCTGTCGAGTGCTGAGGTGTCGGCGACCGGATTGGACCCAACAAGCCTTGGCAACGGCAAGTCTCGGTGAAGATGAAGATCGTCGATGGTGCAGACCAGCAAGGTCTGGGGAACTCACCCAGCGAGGGTAAGTGAGGGCAGGCCTGGAGCAACCAGGATGCCCAAGAAGAAAAGGATTGGCCTTCATGAAGGGCTACTAGCCAACGGGCTAGCGACCGCAAAGGAGCCTCAAGACGTCGCACGTGGATCTGGCTCACAGGACACTCGTGGAGTGGAGGCCAGTGATCTTCGGTGCAGTTGGTGCTGGAGGCTAGGGCTACTAGGAGCCCAAAGCACGACTTCGTGGGAGACCCAGAAGAGGATGCACTTGCAAATGTGCTCGGTGTCCAGGGGTCACGGTCTCACGTTACCCACGATAGCTACGGGCCTCAGCTTTGCTGGGGACTCAGGGCAGCCTCGGGAAGTCTGAGAATCCACCTCTGGTGATGCGAAGACTTCGGCGTCCGACGGGAGCTTCAGAAATGCAGACCGGACAGATGCGTCTTTGGTGCCTGCCAAGCAGGGAGTCACTCCTTGACCCCAAGGGAGATTCTTCTGTCCTCTAATCTTGAGTAGAGCGTCGAAGGTCCAGGATTCTGTTTCAGAGTTTCGTCCAGGGATAATCTAAAGTCCTAAGGACTGGGTTCCTATACTTATACCAAGTTTAGGGGTTGGACTACTCTGTGGCCCCACCTATGGGTGGGTCAGGGCAGAGAGGTGGCTACACCCCTTTCCCTTTGTCCAGTTCGCGCCAAAGCAGGGGCTGCAAGCCCCTGATCCGGTTTGAACTGGGGTATGCACTAGGGACACCAAATGTGCCCCCAGTGCAGGACTTCAAAGCACCCGAAAGTGCTCCCGCCCAGCCCCAATACACATTATCCTGTCTGGGGAGGTGGTCACACCTCCCTGGGACAGGAAACCTATTGTCCAGGCCTCCCCTGCCGGAGTTTCGTCCAGCAGCAGGAGGCCAGACTCGTGTCTGTGGCAGCAGCATCCATTTTGTGATGCCAGGGCTTTAGAAAGAAGTTACCGGGCTAGCCAGAGTTAACATGTCTTTCCCTCTAGAAGGGTGGAATGCTACCCCGCCGCCAGAATTGGCGGGGTGGTAGTATTCCAAGATGTTTGACACCAAACACGACATGTTTAGGTGCAGCCATTCCAAAGTTAGCATTTAACGCGAGGTTATAATGCGCTTAAGAGTATATGGTCAGGCTGCACTACAAACAGCATCAGAGAAGGGTCTCCGAACGCTGCAGAGGGGCCCTGCTCATGCAGGGGCACCCTCTCACATAGGAACCATGCACTCTGCCTTCAGGATTGATAAGGCCTGCCTTAGGAGTGACTTATAGGTTTATATGTGTGTATGTATTTAGTGATATAGGTAACCTATATCACAGTAAGGGGTGCATGCACCACCTTACCCAGGCTGCAGTAGCAGACCTGTGGTGTCAGTTTGGATGGCCTTCCAGGGGTGGCATAATACATGCTGCAGCCCCTGGTAGGCCTCTGAGGTACCTATGCCCTTGGTACATAGTATACCATATACTAGGGACTTATAAGGGCACTCCAGATTCCAATCAGTGATGTGCCTAAGGCACATGGAAACCATTTTAGAGAGGAAGCAGCTAGGCTGGGGTTCTGATTAGCAGGGCCCCAGCCAGACTAATGTCGAAAAACAGTGAAGCATCAGCAAAAAGTGGGGGTACCCATGTGAAGCAGATCCTACTCTCCTACAGGCGGGAATAGCCAGAATGCTACAGCAAGGGTTATTCTGAATCTCAGGATGGCTGAATAATTTTTCTCGCCGCATTACAGTTGAGGCCTTCTGGTACAGTGCGTCCTGCAGCGTGTGGCATTTTGCCCTAATTTCCCCCCAAATAAGCTTTGGCTATTCCCTACCCATTTCTGCACTTCTAGGAACTGCAACTATGTGTTCACGTACTGGGCCTGGGGAGACCCTTCTGGCTGCTTGCTCCCTCCATGTGAAATACTCTGCGCCCGACCCCTTTTGCCTCTCTTTCAGCAAGACGCTGCAAACGTTTCTCTTCATTTGTCAGTGTAGGTAAATCCACAGTTTGAATTTTCAGCGCCACCAAACCCTTGGTGTTTACACGTTCTGCCTAAATTAAATAATATAAAACAAAATAATAATAAATGCAACATTCAGGCTTATATAAAGTATTCAAAGATGGACTTCTTTTCATATTTCTATAGAAATCTGAGCTAATGGCCTCAGATGTTTGCTCTTTGGATTACTTGTTTCAAATCATGTACAGAAAAGCTCAGTGATGCCATGCCAATGGCAAACTGTGCACTATAAAAATACCATCAATATTACAAATATAAATGAGGGAAGATACCCTGGTTACAATTCTTGGCAAAATGTAAGCTTAAAACGTGAAAATTTGTAGGTCATAAGTGTCGCCTCAAGGTGGTCGCTTAGGCTATTGAGAAATAATATGTTTTTATTGCCTTCTTCAAAGATAATCGACTTTGGAATGATGAAAGGCTGATTGGACAAGGCAAGATTCGTTGTGCAGGTGCATCAGTCCACCGAGCTACTAGCGAAACATTATGCCCACCTAAAGAACAAGCATTGGCATAGCCAATAGGTCTCGCCTTTGGGACCTTATAAGTGTTAAGTTATCCAGCACAATATCCTTGGAGCAACAACGTCACCTGTTGCATGGCTAAACACTTATAAGGTCCCAAAGGCGAGACCTATTGGCTATGCCAATGCTTGTTTCATTTGTCCCTTAGAGCTCCCCAGTAGGTTTGTTTTGACAACAGTTTGCAAGATCCTTCATCCCAAGACATTTCTAAAGCTGCAAACGTAGTGCTGATCAGGGCCACCCACAGAGTACTCTGAAATGGGGAAGCTGTACATTTGTCTCCCCGATCCTTAGTTTCAGGTTGCCTTTTCCCTCCTTTCTGCACGGGCCCTCCCTGGGTGGAGCAATTGCAGGATTTAGAGTGCAGTAGCTACAGCAAGGTGTGAAGTTTAAAGGCCTCCCCAAGTCCAGTGCCCTGGGGCAGATGGCTACCCCTTCTTGTTTATTTTTTGCGTGGTTGGAAATGATAGGAACAATTATGGACTTCATTCTGAGTTGGCTGGATTTTGCTGCAGAAATAGACCCGGAGTGCCAGAATCAAGGTAATGAGTCAATGTCTCTACACCAAAGTCTGGTCATTATAAGCTTTTTTTCCAGAAATGGGGAATACCTGCTAGGACCTAGACTTACCACGTGTTTTATCAGGCAATATTCCCCAGATTTCAGCAAAAAAAACACTGAGGTGTAGGTGAGAATGCCTGGGTGGGGTTATGCGGTGTGGTGCCAGAGGAGTGGGGCATGTTTGTGCCTGTCAGAGGGTAGAATTGTTTGCTCCTGCCAGACTGTTGAAGGGAGTGGGCAGGGGCCAGGTAATGATGTTGTTCACAGCCCCTGTCCTAAAGCAAATATGGAAAGCCCAGTGTCTCTGGACTGGAATGATCAGATATAGAGTTTTTGGACCCAATAATTACAGGCCTGGACACTGTTGGAATTGTGACCTGGCCTGTCTTACTTGGAGTTATCACTCTGGGTCGAATACCCCAACTCGTAATGAAGGCCTGTGCGCATTGGTTTAGGAACAATGATTAGAGCATGTGCGCCCAGGAGATAATTTGCAAACACAAACAGTCTGCCTTTCATTAGAGTTAGACTTCATTGTTTACAAACATCCTTCAATTGGTTACAATGGTGACTGTAAGATGGAGAATGGATGCTGCCAATGGCGAACAAGAAGAACAGCCCTGTCCCTGATTTAGCCTTCCTTTCTTGGTTTCCCACCGGAGCATACCCATGGAGGGTGTGTATGGGCATCTGCGTGCACACAGAGGACTGCAAAGTGTAGAGGGCAAGGGGTTCCCTTACCAGAAGTTCTTCTGAGAAGTGACAACCTATTCTTATCTGTTTGGTTATACCACTGAAATTCAAAGATGCACTGAACTAGCTGCTACCCAACTGCCAGGACATGGAAGCGTAAGCTAGGGCTAGAGTTTATTGCACACCTTCTATAAGACAGCCCTGAGTGGACCCCTTCCATGGTGCTTTCAGATCCTGATCTGAGTACTGCCTTTAGGCCCTGCTGGGATTCTGCTCATCTCCCATGATGCTGCTACTGATCTTGCATGTGTGGAAGCCACCAGCAAACTCACGGAATCTATAGAGTCATATCTTGCACCTAAAAGCCCTCATCACCCTCTTTGCTAGAGCCTGGAGGGTGACTGCCTCTAGAATCTACTGCTACAGCCACATGTAAGCTGAGAGGTGTCTCTGCCCGTTGCACACACTCCCTCCCTACACCATCCTTTATTGTTTTAGTTATTTTTTTTACACTGCTTTTGTGCAGAGGTCGGGACTCTATTAGCTTGCAAGTTAGTCAGATCAAGGGGGACAGACTGGTCAAATGTGTGGCATTTGTGCCCTGTGCGTCCACACATCCTGTCTGTGGGTCACACTGTGGGCTGCTCCACACAAGTATCACCTGAGTCAACCCCCCTTGCCCCTCCCCTCAGATGTGAATGCATTGATACAAAACATCTAGGGCCCCGGCATCGCAAGCTATCTGATTTCAATGACTGTCTACTAATCCTGAAGTGGAAGTAAAACATATCTTCTCTGGGACATTTCTCTTTAATTTGAGTAATTAGGACTTAGGGCCTGATTAGGATGGCGGGCGGACTCATGTCCACCTGCTGCCCTAACAGAGCTGGGGACCGCTCGACATAGTGTCGGGGGTCCCACAGGCCAAATTACAATGCGACCACCACGGTGGCGGTCGCATTGTACAGGTTTTCCATTGCGGCAGGTGCTGCTGGCTGCAGCACCCGCTGCAATGGAAAAAAGGGATGTGTAACACACTCCTGTACTACGTGACAGGCACCATGCGGTGCCTGTCACTTGGTACAGGGATCTGTTGGGGGGCACCATAGGTGCTCCCCCACACCCAAAGAAAAGGGCCTGGGGTGAAGGGGGGCCCGCTATGGGCCCCCAATGTCCATCCCTGCCAGCCTTTCCATGGCGGGTGAACCGCCGTGGAAACGCTGGCGGGGAGGGACCATCCTAATCCCCACGGCGGTGCCTGGTAGGCACCGCCACCATTGTAGGGATTGGGAGGCCCTCCGCAGCACCGGCGGGCTCAAGGAGCCCATCGGATGCGTGACGGTCGGGCTTTCCGCCCGCCTGCACACCGCCCGTCATCAAGATCTGGCGGGCGGGAAAGCTGCTTAAGATGGCGGGGAGACCGCGACCAACAGCCTGTCGGTGGCGGTCTCCCCGCCATCCTAATCAGCCCCTTAGTTCTTGAGGTTTGATCTGCTGCTAGCTGTGTGCTCAGCTGGTATTGTTCCTTAGTGAACTTGTCAGGGTTTCGACTAAAGGGAGAGTATCAAAATTTGAATTCCATAGCTTTTGCAGACAGCATGGCAGGATTACACAGGACTTCTGCCTCTCGCCTGTAGTAGAACAATGCATAGAGTGGCAACTAAAAAGTTCACGCTCAGCAAAGACATTCATTTTTAAACAAAATGTGCATTATTTCCAAGAATGACGTTATAGGAAAATTTAATAAACAAAAGGAATTCACAAGGCCCAGGAGAAAATTTAAATTATGCTGGCATAATTCACATAATTTCAGGAATATCGCGTTACGCTTGTTAAACAAAATACACACAATTATGCCATGTTGCAAATTACGTGCCATTCATGGCAACATTTGTACTGTGAGTGCACAACAATAACGTGAATAGCCAGAAGGTGAGCGGCTGTGCTTCGTGCCTCTTATGTCCAATTTGTGTTAAAATATAGCATTGAACGACAGATCTGCATTTCACAAAATTTCACATAATTTTCCCAAAATTTCACATAATTTCACTAAAGCAAATTATGCGAAGTCTGCACACCCATAGAATTCATAAACAGAATGAAGAACTGTCACCCCTTTAAACTCCTATTGTGAGTCCAGGCAGCGGCCCAGTGACAGCTCTTTATCCTGCTTTGCTGACCCTTCTCGCTCTGTGCTGCAGACCGTGCTCCTGCTGCCTGGCTGCTTTTAAGTCCTCATGTCATTCATGGTTCTCTCCAGTAGCTTGTCCAGATGCTCCTTGAAGTCCTTAGTATGCAATGGTTCTTGTTCAGTGGCGGCTGCTCTAATTTTGGGGTGGTGGCGCAGCGTGAATGGGGGGTGGGGGCAAAATAATAAATAAAAACACTTACCTGCTCCTGCGTTCGCTGCCTCAGTGCTCCTCTCCCGATACTGGTCACGCTGCACAGGCTCCCAGGGGGCAATTACGGCACTGCTCTCATGCTCATAATACTATTTACTAGCATGAGAGCAGCACCGTGGTTGGCCTGAGCGGGCTGACGACGCACGCTCAGGCACAGGGAGCCTGGGGCTTTTCTACAACCCGAGTGCGCAACAGAAGGCTGGCCAAATTGACATGCGCACTTACAAGTGCCCAGTACTCCTCCCTATTGTGACGTGAGGCTCGTCAGGATGGCCCTGCCCTAATTTCGGCTGGCAGTAATAAAAATAAAATGGTTTTATTATCATTTCATTTTTCAGTGGGGCAACGCTCCTCCGCCATAACGGAGGAGCCGTCCCGTGATCTTATTTAAAGCACTGACCACACACACTTATTTGCATTTGATGCTATTTACAAGTGCATAAATATCTCCTGTGGTTCCCATAAGACACAGATCACCAGCAGCTGTTCTGCCTAGATCAGCCTTCCTCCTAGAAAGCCCTCCAACCGTCTCCTGGCGGAAGCATCTATCAGGGAACGTATGCTGTCAGATCATACATATGGAGCACCCCATATACCACACACCTCCCTTCACACAGAAATGACACACACTGCAGAACGTGACACATCCTTATACATGACATTTGGCTGTTCTTGCCCCGACCTAAATGACCTTTCGGAGACAGTAGGCGGTCAATGAAGTGCCTCCGTTGTACCTCATAGACAAGTCTATTTTTGCTCACATTAATCCAAATTTGCCTGTGAGTGTAGCAGGCCTTTTTACCTTTATCAGTTATGAATACAAATAAACAAGGCCTTGGCCCATGTGTACACAGGGATCACTCTTACACGTTCACAGCCACCGATAGTACAGCTGGTCACACACGCATGCCTGAGAAGAGACCACATTGTTGTTGGCACAAGACACCTGCTCACTATCTTGGAAGTTCCCACCATGCTTTTTCTCCCTCTTTTTAGCCGCCAATCTGATAAGAATATTAAAATACCGATTTACCAATGTGTCGTATATTACTTTAAAATGAACCTCCTGCTGAGGAGGGGGAACAGATTTTAAAAGTAACAGAAGACTGAGAAGTTGCATCCATGATAAGAATTTATAGAATATTAGTGACCGTGTTTGAGTGCTTCTGCATCACTGATTAACAACGTCTGGCCAGCACGGGCGAAACACTTTCTGAAGAATTAGATCCTAAACATTTTTTAAACTAGGGATCATTAATAGAGGAGCTAAACAAAAATACAGTGCAGAAGCTTACAGTAGAGATCTGAGCACTTCCTGACCAACAGCAAAAAAATTGCCATATTGCCATGGGCATTAAGCATCCATATCTCGCCATCTTTACCTCAAACTCTTTTTTCCCAGCCAGTGATTAATTTGTAAACGAAGAAGTGCCAGGGCCCAAAATGTTGCTCCGAAGCCCACGGCTGATGCTACAGAATGTTGGTGATGCTAAACACAAAAGCTGTACAGTCTTGGTTTCAGCTCAATCATCTTTCATCCACTGCGAGACAACTCCCTGCTACCTTTATCTCCCCTTGCATGTTCTTTTTTATTCCTGCTTCTCCCTTTGTCACTGTTTTTCTGCCCTTCTCCTCCTCCTCCTTAGTTCCCTCTTTTACAGGATTCTCTTGCGCTAAATCTCTTGTAATGAAAATAAAAATCATAGATGGGCTTAAGGCCCGGCAATTACGTACCTTTATTTACCATTGGTTGGCTCCCATGTCACTCTTGTTTCCTTGCTTCGTATTGGTCAGGGGCTCCTCCTGGCTTCCTCCTGGGCTTCAGAGTCTTTGTCCATGCCGTGGAGCATGGACTAAGTACTGCTTCCTGTGGCCAGTGTCCTTTCACTGGCCGCAGGTACTCTTTTTTCCAACTTTGTGTGTGCAGTCCCTCTCCTTCCGCTTGCGTGGTTTCACCCAAACCCCCTCTCCCGTTCTACCCGTTTGCTCTACTATTGGAGTGCTTCACATGAGCACCAGTTTCATTCAGGTTTTTTTTTGTTTTATTTCGCCACAGGGAGATTAAGTGATTTGCCCAGAATCACAGGATGCTGAACCAAAGCCGAGACTCAAACCTGGTTACCCAGCTCAAAAGTCAGCAGCTCTGTCGGGAAGGCCACATCCTCTCCCCTTTCTTTTAAGAGGCTTTGGATCACATTAAATGGATAATTTAAAACAATAAAACATTAATCTGTCTAGTGTTTTAGCTCTCTTTCCTTTTAAAGAGCACTGATGCTCCTCCTCTTTTTTTTTGGGGGGGGGGGTATTTAAGGAATGTTATGGCATTCTCTCATCCCCCTTTTCCTCTGTTTTGCAGTTTCTGTGTCTCTCTTGTTGTGATTCGCCTCCCCTTCAAGAGACGCTTGTATGATGTCACTGGTAGTGTGTTATCAGACAGATGAGGAGGAGCACCAAGGACCCCCATGAACATAGAAGCTTAAATCATCCAAGATGAAGCAGCCAGGCTAAAAACAGACATATAGGGACGATTTCTCACGGCGGGGAGCAGCTGGTGTAGAGAGAGCACGGATGGGACAAGTCCACGGTTTTTCAAGGCTGTCCTCATGTGGTTTTGGTTTAGTTCAGAAATAAAGAAATTTCATCCATATGCCAACCGAGACTGACTAGAAGTTTGCATCGTATTGTTTATAATAAGAACCTGAATATATCGTGCAGCCCTTGCTGTGCAAGGTATACCCACACGTAGGTTTCTACAAGTCGCTTCCTAATGAAAATGTAGGCGGACCTTTTCCCAGTTAGCTGTTTTTATAGTAAACCATCTGTAAAAATCAGCAGCTTTATACTATGTGCCCCTTAACGAACCCACACGCTGCTACAATTCAGGATCTTTTTGGTGCTTTATCTAAAACAGAATTTTGTAATAAATGTGGCTACACCATAGTATTTACACCTCATTGAAATTACATGCAGTTATTATTTAGGCCCCCCCTTCCTGCTTTATATTTTTAATTGAATAGCATGATAGACCAAGGTTTCCACGATCTTGTATTTGCATTTTTATCAATCCCATGAGCTTCAGGCGCAATTTTAGATTTCTTTTTATAACACCCACCAATAAATGTAGTTGTTTTAAGAATTTTTGCATTATACCCGCGCAGTCGCAACCAAGGATTAATTTGTGGCTCCTTTTAATAACCGGTCAAACAATTTCGATTAAGAGCAATTGTAATTTAATTGCTTTAACGCATTTGCAGTGCATAGGAAATTTGTGCTGCTGTTGTTACCTATAATCGAATATACTTAACATTTATATCTCGTGCTACTCGTAAGAATGTGTTCAAATATTGTAAAGGTTTGTGAAACAACCATAAACAATAAATTATTAATGCAATGGTTACAAGTCGCTTCCATCTTAAGGAAACTTCACTTTCCATTTAAATGCTTTTGGGGCATATTATCAAGGGCTTTATCGCCGCTTTAGCGGCACTTTGCCGCTAAAGCGGCTATAATTTTATCGCTCTATCAGCAAGCTGTCGCTAACAGGCGTTAGCGACAGCTTTCAGGCGTTAGCGGCCGCTGTTTGCATCGCCTTGCATGTCAGCGATAATTATCGCTAATGACATGCAAGGAAGGCGTTCATCAATAAGCGACTGAAAACAGTCGCTAACACCAGTACCCCTATTAGCAAGCCAGGCGAAGCGATAAAATAATTTGCGCTAAGCGCGTTTATCGCTAGATTTTATCACCTGCTAGTGAGGATGACTTACCTGTTTGAAAGTATAGGAGGTGGATTCTAATGCTGAATCCACCTTAGCGCTAATGTGAGAATATCGCTGGCTTCCCAGTGATATTCTCGCATTTTAGTCGCTATCGCTGGAAATATTATCACTATGGAGATAAACCTTACTAATAGGGTGTTATCTCAGCGATAATTTCCAGCGATAGGCGGCGTTAAAACACGCGCGAGCGCGGTTAGCGATAAATATCGCTATTCCTTGATAATATGCCCCTTTATTTTTAATCTGAATCACTAAGAGATGCTTGTGTAGGGTCGAAGTTATTTGTAGGTGGACTTCACTTTTAGTGAGTTGACAAGAAGGCTTATTAGTTAAACACTTGATGCTGTTATCTGAGTGACACAAGTTTAGACATCATGTGATTCGAGGCAAAGCACTTGATCTCCCGGTGCTTAAGAAGAAAAAAATCTGCCCATGTGTAATGTAATTTGGTGGTCATGTAAAGCGCTCTAATGTCTTTGGCCAAGTTCCCACTATATAAAACTTCACAAAAACATCAATTTTATTATTGTTCAAGTAGCCGTTCAGACGATCCAGATATCAACACAGGACTGCTAGTTACATGTCTACGATGGGACCTTTTCTCAATTTGGGCCGGCTCAAGACTTTTCACTGCCCTAGCTGGAATTAAATATTGTTGGTCTCGGGCCACAATTGTTTTTTGTCCGGCGAGCTCACTTCACCCCTGGTTCTTTGCATTCAGCGTTAATTACCTTAGACCAGTTCTCCCCAAACCTTTTAGAACGGCGAGCCCATCAATCCTAGCCTGAGAGCCCAGAACTGCAGCCATGCCGTCCGATTGGTGCTTCTAACAGAGGCACACCTTTGGTAAGAGGCCCTGACCTTCCACACTATGGGGTATATTTACAAGAACTACGGCACTGCTGTTTTGCTGCAGCGGTGCACCAAAAAAATTATCACAGTGGTACGACAGATTCTAGCGCCCTGTTAGTGTCGTATTTACAATACAGCGCTCCATGACGCTAGGAAGAGGCCGGCGTAGTAAAAACTGACACTGTTGTGTGTGCTGTGTTGTTAACAAATTTCAAGCTAATGCTGCAAAAGTGACGCTCGACCAATTTGCGTCTAGAAAATAGATGCTAGCTGCCCTAGCATCACTTTTGAGCGCCTAACAGGAAGAAGAAAAAAAAACAACGCTACATGTGAAGAAAAAGTTACACTTACCTGAAAACAGTAATAGAGCAGCAAGGAGTGAGCACAGCCCGGGACAACAGCCCCAGCAACCCCTGTACAAGCCAGGATGACCAGCCAGAGTCCCAGGGGAAGAGGAAGAGGTAGTCAAGTTCAGTCAGGAGGAGAATGAGATCTTGATCACAGAGGTGATGGAGCACCAGCAACAGCTCTTCATCAGCTCCAAAGTGTCATTGGGGAGAAAGAAGACCATATGGTAGACCATAGTGGACAAGGTAAACAGCGTAGCTGAAGTCAAGAGGACAGTGAGTGACTGTAAAAAGCGCTGGCATAATTGCAAGCGCAGGACAAAGGTGAAACTGGCAACCAATCACAAGGCAGCATTGCAGACCAGAGGTGGTAGTCCAGCGCCCCAGAAGGAGCTTGATCCTCTGGAGGAGCAGGTGTCCGCTGTCATCTCTGAGGAGTCAGTGGTTGGAGTTGCGGGGCAGGAGAGTATGCCCAGTCGTGGGTCCCTTGCTCACTTTGCCACTGGATTCAAGCTAGCCTGGCTGATGAAGGGTGTTACCCAGAAACCGGTCCCAGGATGCTTGTTTCCGGTTCAGGGAAGACCTGGCTTGGCAGTTTGGGCTGGACTGTTCCCATGAGGCACAGGGTCAAGACTGATTTGCATATAGCTGGGTCTGAACTGAGGTGGCGAAGTGAGCTAAAGAATGATGATGGATTCAACCCAGATCTGTGACTGGGGGTGAGTGTCTGAATAGTTTCAGCACTCCATCCATCATCTCCTTGTGTTTGCTTTGTTCGCCCTAAGTTGGCAGGGTATGCCCAGTCGTGGGTCCCTTGCTCACTTTGCCACTGGATTCAAGCTAGCCTGGCTGATGAAGGGTGTTACCCAGAAACTGGTCCCAGGATGCTTGTTTCCGGTTCAGGGAAGACCTGGCTTGGCAGTTCGGGCTGGACTGTTCCCATGAGGCACAGGGTCAAAACTGATTTGCATATAGTTGGGTCTGAACTGAGGTGGCGAAGTGAGCTAAAGAATGATGATGGATTCAACCCAGATCTGTGACTGGGGGTGAGTGTCTGAATAGTTTCAGCACTCCGTCCATCATCTTCTTGTGTTTGCTTTGTTCGCCCTAAGTTGGCAGGGTATGCCCAGTCGTGGGTCCCTTGCTCACTTTGCCACTGGATTCAAGCTAGCCTGGCTGATGAAGGGTGTTACCCAGAAACCGGTCCCAGGATGCTTGTTTCCGGTTCAGGGAAGACCTGGCTTGGCAGTTCGGGCTGGACTGTTCCCATGAGGCACAGGGTCAAGACTGATTTGCATATAGCTGGGTCTGAACTGAGGTGGCGAAGTGAGCTAAAGAATGATGATGGATTCAACCCCAGATCTGTGACTGGGGGTGAGTGTCTGAATAGTTTCAGCACTCCGTCCATCATCTTCTTGTGTTTGCTTTGTTCGCCCTAAGTTGGCAGGGTATGCCCAGTCGTGGGTCCCTTGCTCACTTTGCCACTGGATTCAAGCTAGCCTGGCTGATGAAGGGTGTTACCCAGAAACCGGTCCCAGGATGCTTGTTTCCGGTTCAGGGAAGACCTGGCTTGGCAGTTCGGGCTGGACTGTTCCCATGAGGCACAGGGTCAAGACTGATTTGCATATAGCTGGGTCTGGAACTGAGGTGGCGAAGTGAGCTAAAGAATGATGATGGATTCAACCCAGATCTGTGACTGGGGGTGAGTGTCTGAATAGTTTCAGCACTCCGTCCATCATCTCCTTGTGTTTGCTTTGTTCGCCCTAAGTTGGCAGGGTATGCCCAGTCGTGGGTCCCTTGCTCACTTTGCCACTGGATTCAAGCTAGCTCTGGCTGATGAAGGGTGTTACCCAGAAACCGGTCCCAGGATGCTTGTTTCGGTTCAGGGAAGACCTGGCTTGGCAGTTCGGGCTGAACTGTTCCCATGAGGCACAGGGTCAAGACTGATTTGCATATAGCTGGGTCTGAACTGAAGTGGCGAAGTGAGCTAAAGAATGATGATGGATTCAACCCAGATCTGTGACTGGGGGTGAGTGTCTGAATAGTTTCAGCACTCCGTCCATCATCTCCTTGTGTTTGCAGGAGAGTGCTGACTATGATGAACTATAACAGCAACAGAGTAAGTAGCAACAATGAGCAATGTGGGTAACTACATAATGTCATGCAGTGCAGGCAGCTATGTCCCAGCGCTCTGCGGCACTGTTTGCAGACCAAAGGGTAGGATACTGGTTCATCTATGGTTAAACATGACATCAATGGAAGGCTCATGGGCCTTTTAATAACATGTTGGCAAAGGGCAGCGCCACAAGCCTTCTAGCTGTGCTACCCTACATCAAAAGAAAAGGCAGGAATATCTACAAGATATGGCACATTCCTGTCCTTTCTGCCAGCTCCGGTGCAAGAACAGCAGACGTCCGCCAAAGCAGGCACCCTTGCACCATGGTGCAAGGGTACTTGTGTTGGTACTAGCCAGCTGATTGTGCACCAGCATCAGGACCGGACGGCCCCCGGAGCGGGGGGGGAGTGGGCCGAGCTGTTTACTAGGGCCGGTTTCGGACGATTTTGATACAGGGGGGCGATATTGCCTGTCCCCGGTAACAAAAATGGCTCCCCAGGGGCCCGAAACCTGCCCCCACCCTGGCGGCCCACCGGGGAAACGGCCGGTGCCTGCTATTGCCAGTCTGGCCCTGACCAGCATAGAGGAAAGCACAGGTATGCGTTGTATTGTTGTAACCACAGCGCAACCCTGCACTTTCCTAATCACACAGCTTTGCTCAGCAAGATAGTTGTGGCTTTGCGCTGCATGAAATATGTCCCTCTGTCTCACCTGGGCCCATGCACATTAACTTAGCCTGCAAATCCATAGCATAGAATTGGTTTCTAAGAGGAGAAACAACACACCTGAGGGGTGGGGGATATGTGGGCCATGGGTAGTACCTACACATAGGGCCATTTCAGGAGTCACTTCCATAGTAGCCTAGATTAAACTACATTGTACGCGGTTGTCCTGGCATGCAGGCTCAGAGCACACAGGTGTCAGCTGCCATGGTAGGGACCACATGAACTCCTCTCATCTACTAACTATGACTGGGTGTGGGGTTGAATGCAAGTGATGTACACCAGAGGACCATGGGGCATATTTACAGTGAAATAGCACAGTGCATTGATGCAAAAAAATCTGCTGCTTTGAGCTACGTCATTGCAAAAATGTAGGGATGGGATTTATTGACAGGAATACGTGCCACCCCTGTGCTCACCCCTGCGCAGGTGCAAAAATAACAACCATGCGTCAACGCAGGCACCCTTGCACCATGGGGCAAGGGTACCTACGTTGGTGGTAGGATGTTCTTTTTTGCACCGGCGCAGGGGTGAGCACAGGGCTGGCATGTATTCCTGTTAATACTGCTAATCCCTGCATGCACATAAACAATCAACAATGGTGTCTTGCTCCTTCTATGTGTGCTGCAAAATGCAGCACACATACAAAGAGCAAAAAATAGGAGAAAAAAAAGATTTATCTTTGTTGGCCACTCTAAAGCCTCATTTTGAAAGATGTTAGTGTTTGGTGCTGCATCAGATTCATGTTTACTTGCAAATCTGGGGCAGTGTCAAACAGCAATGGGTGTTGCGTGGGAACGCCTACACCAACACACATTGCACGCCCCTTTGACGCAGAAATCTGTGTCAAAGGGGACTATATTTACAAGGTGGCGTTAAGCCATGCAAAGTGGCTTAGCGCTGCCTTGTAAACATGGAGCAGGGCATTGTGCATAAGGAGCGTTGTAAGAAATGACGCTCTGGTGGCGCAATGCCATTGTAAATATGACCGCATGTGTGTCAAAACAAATGATGGTGTGTGGCCCTGGTCGGCTCCTGCTAGTGCAGGGCATAGTAGCTGCTTGCTGTGCACGCCAAAGTGCCACTCTGTCTGACTGGGGAGACTTTGCTTTGTATGAGGTGAGTAAGACATGTGTACTGCAAGGTACCCTTACAAATATACATGCTCTGCTGTGTCTGACTGGGTCACACTTGTGTAGCAGCTGGTTAGGGATGACAGACAACAGCCCATTGTGATACTACATTCTACATATCATGTTGACCTGGGTGAAGATGTAGCATTTGCCAGGATGGGATATGGCCCAAAATTGTCTCACTGTGCCACATGTACAAGTCAGAGGATGTCATACAGGGAACTGTCAAGGGATAGGGAGAACTACGTAGTCACCACAAAGGACCCAAGTCCGGAAAGTCAGAGGCGGATGGGCCCAGTTGTCTTAGAAACCCCTCGGGCAATATATACAAGGGCATTGTGCCACCAAAGCATTACTTTTTAGGATGGTCCGGTGACACAATGCCCTGCTCCACACTTACAAAGTGGCGTTAAGCCACTTTGCATGACTTAATACCACTTTGTAAATATCATACCCTTTCACTCAGATATCTGCGTGAAAGGAATGTGCAGTGGGTGTTGCTGTGGGCATTACAATGCAACACCCATTGCTTTTTGACACTGCCCCAGATTTGCAAGGATCTGTTAATCTGAGGCAGCGCCAAAAATTAACGCCACTGAAAGCAGGTGTTAGATTGGCACAACTAGGAGAAAGACTGATTTCTCCTCATTTTTGCTCTTTCTATGTGTGCTAGCATGTACACATACAAGTGTATGGGTCCGATTTAAAAGATCTGCAACACTCTGTGGATAACCAACTCTGGTCCTGATGGAATGGGTTGAACTTCAGTCATCGTAATCTGACTAGAATGACAGGGCTCATCCACTCAGAGTAGGCACACAGTGGTAGCAAGAACAATGCTGAGATTCAGGCATCTGAAAGTGAAATACAGTGCTCTTGCGTAACAGGTGTCCTATGCATCGTTGAGGAACTGAAAGTGAAATGTATTGCATCTTGATTGTAAACTGGATTACTCATGTCAACATCTTAGAGAGATCTGCAATAGCATTTCTCCATCTCAATGAAGAGGATGAACCCTCACCTTCTGGCCAGCACGCTGTCCCGGACTTCAGCGATGATCACAACCTGCAAACCATCGACCAGGACACCATCCAAGAACTCCTGGCCTCTATCGGGAGACCATCTCCAGACACGGGGAGGGGTTTCCTCAGCCTGCCTAACAACCAACAGGCACCACCTGCCACCCCACCCATATGCTTGGACTCCGAGGACCCACAGATTACCTTCCAATGTACTGCGGTCGGAGTTAGTGGTAGTTGGTAGAGCAGGTGCGGGTGATGA
The DNA here is from genome assembly GCA_963921515.1 of Calotriton arnoldi. Lineage (NCBI taxonomy): Eukaryota > Metazoa > Chordata > Amphibia > Caudata > Salamandridae > Calotriton > Calotriton arnoldi. Next base: position 1,661,280 of record CAWUFW010002969.1, read on the forward strand.
TGGAGACCATGGCATCCACCCTAGAAGGAGTCTGTGGGTGCCTCAGTCCCAATAGGGAGAACACTGCTGCCATCGGAGGCACCTACTCTCTGCTCCGTGGCCTCCAGCGGTCCCTGGCTGACATTGCTGCATGAACAAATGCCTAGCCAAGGTGGCACCAGTGAGGTGGCCAATCAGCTGGGAGCAATCAGAACCATCTTGGAGTCCATGGAGTGGAAGCAGGACTCCCACTTTGCTGCCATGGCTTCCTACCGCTGCGACATTGCTCCTGTGTAGCAAAACCAGCAGATCCTCCTGGCTGCAGTGCTGCCTCATGTGTTGCCGCAGATGAATGCTGCTGCAGGCACAGGATCCTCTTTTTCCACCCCTGATGTGCGTTTGCCTCCCTTGGCTGCCACACCTACAACTGAGGAGAAAGATGCGGACGGCACCTCTTTCCTATGAAAAAGTATCCAGTAGCATTCATCTGTGCCACATACCCAGTTTCTCCTTTGTCCTGTGCTTATGAACATGATAGGGAAAATCAGCTTCCACTGTCTTCATTTTGATTAACCCTGGGCGGAGTTCGCGTAGTCGCGCTACGCTGAGTTCCGCGAAGTGGTAAACAAACTCCACGAGCTACGCGGAATCCCGCGAGCACGCGGAGTTGCTTGTTCCGCCCGTTCGCGATGCATTTTTCCTGTTCGGGAACGCGTATTGCGTGTTCGGGACGCTGTTTGCGTGCTCGGGGGGAAATATTTCGCAAACTTGCCCATGCGGTCACCAATGGGCGCGGCCATCTTGTTTTTCATTTGTCCCGCCCGTTCGCGATGCGTATTTCCTGTTACGGAACGTGTATTGCGTGTTCGCGATGCTTTTTGCTTGCTCGGGGGGGGAAATATCACGCAAACTTGCCCATGCGGTCGCAATGGGCGCGGCCATCTTGTTTTTCACTTTTTTGCTATGGTTCTGGGCCTGCTTTTCTATCCTCCCTCTATCTTTTCAATCCTTTGTTTTTGGAAACTTTTTTAAAATCTTTTTTATTTATTATCTATCTCTCTTTTTTTCTACTTTTTGTGTGTTTTTCACTACTTTTTCACTCTTTTTCTATTACTTGCTTTTTTCATTTCTTTTACTTACTTTTTTAATTCCTACCTTTTCTTTTCCGCCCCCCCCCCCCCCCGAGTACCAGAACCATGGCAAAGGGCAAGGCTTGTAGCCGCAGGCGGCGCCCAAAAAGGGTGCAGGCACGGACCTTATTTGGAGAGGCGGAGGTGGCTGCACTTGTTTTTTTTGTGCAGTGCCATCTACCCTCAACCCTGGCAGCAGGCGGCAGGCCTGGGTCCGGGTACGGGCTCCGGGAGCATCACCAGCAGTGGGGAAGGGTGCGCCGGGCTGTGTTTCGCTGCTCTGGGGTCCGGCGCACCCATAACCAGCTTACGCACCGGTGGTCCGATATCCTCGACTGGGAGCAGGATCTGCTGGACCTGCTAGGAGTTGAGGTCCCGGGGCTTGGTGAGTAGCTATTTAATATTACTACTTTGTGTTCTTCTGCTCCGTGTTATGTGTTATATATTGCGAATATAATTTTTTTCTGAATACCAAGAATGCTGCTGCTTACATTGCAGGTAAATTACGTTTAAAAATCTTCTGTGATTGTTATGCCACAGGTGCTCGGCACTACTAATCTTACTTGTTTGCAACTTTGCGCTCGCTTGGGCTGATTATGTAAGAGTTTACTTTAGAGAACTTAAGTTAGGTAATGCTAGAGAGACTCTAGTCCTTCCTTCGTCCTCCTGTAACTAAGAGATAGTGGTGGATTGATAGGTTTAGTTACTTATTAGTATTAGTTGGTAATTTTTTAGCGGTCTGCGTGACGCATCCTCTGTTACGTCACGTGCTGCTGAGTGCTGCTTACCCCAGTCCTTAGTAGAACCTTTTGTAGTTTGTTTAGTGAGTGGTAATAGGCTTAGCACTAGCAGAACATCAGCAGCAACCAACCAACAATTTGGTGTATGCAAAAATGTATGCATGTGTCCTCCATCTCTGCATTTTTGAGGACTAAAATAAATGGAAATGCAGACTTAGTGAACAATTGGACCTTCTGGAATAGGTGGGCTCGGTCAGGTAGTACTTAGGCTTAGTTAGTATTCTGGAATCAGAATGGAACACTGGATTAGTGTTCATAAATAATAACTAGACGGTCCGCGAATCCCGCGATACTACTAGTCGACCAGATTAGATAGGTCAATTTTATTGCAATTGTTGTTTCCATAAATGTTTTTTTGAGCGTTTTAAAATTATTTTATTTGTTTCACACCAATCATCAATGTTTGTCTCTTTCTTTCTTATATCTTTCATGATCAGCACCCAGGGGCAAGAAGACGGGGTCGTTGGAGTCGGCGGGAGCAGCTGCAGAAGATGCCGGCCAGGACCGCCCTCTACCGAGGGCTCTGCTGCTGGCCCCAGTAAGTCCTCCTGTTGTTAATATTAATAATTATACTTCCCTAACTTTTACTGCACCTTATTTTTTCCGAACTATTATTTCCGTTTCCTAATTCTATTTTTTACCAATTCTTCTTCGATCTAGACTATCTGTTTCTAAATTCTTATTATCCCTGCCTCTAACTGCCTCTGCTATGACTCTCTGTACTACTTCTATTAGTCTGTCTGTAGCTAAGCTTGCCCAGTTGTCCACTCTTTATTTAAAAGGTTTTAAAACTCAGATTCACCAATAGCTGTAGCCACTGAGTCCAATCCTTGGGTTGTCCTCTTCTAGTCTTCTTAATCTTGAGGCTTTTCGACAATTCCCACCCAACAAAATGCCCAACCAGATATTTTACTATTTTTGATAGGATAGGACATACTACTACTAGTCTACTACTCTACTCTAGTACCCGATTTGTACTAGTGATGTATGTTGTATATGTATGTATTAACTTTTTTTCAATCTTGCTAGTGAAAAAGAATAAATAGGGGGAGGTGTATATGGCATCTAAAAAAATGTGTCATGTTTTTTCTAGGCATACCGACCACCAGTGCCGGGGCCAGGCGAGCGGCGACGCGGCCAGTAAGGAGGAGCAGAAGATGCGGCAGCTGCAGGAGGTGAGCCAGCAGCAGGGAGGGCGGTGGTAAGTTATATTCCTTACTTATTGACATTACACCTCGCTGCAAGGGTGTACACTGTACTGTTGAGAGAGACTAAGTTGTTGTGAACAACGGTTGAAGAAGACACCCTTTACTTAGCATTAGCAATAGCATTAGCGGCGGGAGTTGAGTAACTAATGGCCTCTTCTATCTGACTTCAACTCAGCTGTGAAAGTTTTTTGGAGAAGACTAAGAGTCAGATCAGATGACTGTAGGAAGGTGGAATCTGACTATATGGTTGCCCCCACTTTTTTTATGGTGTTTTGCTGGTTTATGACTTAGTTGGACTGGGATCCTGCTATTCAGGGCCCCAGTCTATCTGCTTTCTCTGTAAAAGGTTTCCATGTGCCTTAGGCACATCTCTGATTGAATCTGGAGTGCCCTTATAAGTCCCTAGTATATGGTATACTATGTACCAAGGGCATAGGTACCTCAGAGGCCTGCCAGGGGCTGCAGCATGTATTATGCCACCCCTGGAAGGCCATCCAAACTGACACCACAGGTCTGCTACTGCAGCCTGGGTAAGGTGGTGCATGCACTCCTTACTGTGATATAGGTTACCTATATCACTAAATACATACACACATATAAACCTATAAGTCACTCCTAAGGCAGGCCTTATCAATCCTAAAGGCAGAGTGCATGGTTCCTATGTGAGAGGGTGCCCCTGCATGAGCAGGGCCCCTCTGCAGCGTTCGGAGACCATCTCTGATGCTGTTTGTAGTGCAGCCTGACCATATACTCTTAAGCGCATTATATCCTCGCGGTAAAATGCTAACTTTGGAATGGCTGCACCTAAACATGTCGTGTTTGGTGTCAAACATCTTGGAATACTACCCCCCGCCAATCCTGGCGGCGGGGGTAGCATTCCACCCTTCTAGAGGGAAAGACATGTTAACTCTGGCTTACCCGGTAACTTCTTTCTGAAGCCCTGGCATCACAAAATGGATGCTGCTGCCACAGACACAAGTCTGGCCTCCTGCTGCTGGACGAAACTCCGGCAGGGGAGGCCTGGACAATAGGTTTCCTGTTGCAGGGAGGTGTGACCACCTCCCCAGACAGGATAATGTGTATTGGGGCTGGGTGGGTGCACTCTTAGAGTGCTTTGAAGTCCTGCACTGGGGGAGCAAAAGGCTCCTCTGTGCATATGCCAGTTCAAACCAGCTCAGGGGCTACCTGCCCCTGCTCTGGCGCGAAACTGGACAAAGGGAAGTGGGTGTAGCCACCCCCTCCCTTGACCCTCCCATAGGTGGGGTCATAGAGTTAGTCCCTCCCTGTTTTACTGGTTAAAATGGGGAACCCTTGCCACAGCAAGATTAGATTATACCTGGACGAAACTCTGAAACTGAATCCTGGACCTTCGACGCTCTACGACAAGATTAGAGGACTGAAGAATCTCCCTTGGGGTCAAGGAGTGACTCCCTGCTTGGCAGGCACCAAAGAAGCATCTGTCCGGTTCGCATTTCTGAAGCTCCCGTCGGACGCCGAAGTCATCGCATCACCAGAGGTAGATTCTCAGACTTCCCCGAGGCTACCCTGAGTCCCCAGCAAAGCTGAGGCCCGTGGCTATCGTGGGTGACTTGAGACCGTGACCCCTGGACACCGAGCACATTTGCAAGTGCATCATCTTCTGGGTCTCCCAAGAAGTCGTGCTTTGGGCTCCGAGTAGCCCTAGCCTCCAGCACCACCTGCACCGAAGATCACTGGCCCCCACTCCACGAGTGTCCTGTAAGCCAGCTCCACGTGCGGCGTCACGAGGCTCCTTTGCGGTCGCTAGCCCGTTGGCTAGTAGCCCTTAACGAAGGCCAATCCTTTTCTTACTTGGCATCCTGGTTGCTCCAGGCCTGCCCTCACTTACCCTCGCTGGGTGAGTTCCACAGACCTTGCTGGTCTGCACCATCGACGATCTACATCTTCACCGAGACTTGCCGTTGCCAAGGCTTGTTGGGTCCAATCCGGTCGCCGACACCTCAGCACTCGACAGACATCGTGTACCAGCCCGAATCCTGCTCCTGGTCGCCGACAACGCCTCCTGGACCTCGTGGCTGAAGAGTCAAGACGACCGTCAACGCACCTGAAGCACTCGACATCGGTGGGCATCTGTCCATCGCCTTCCTGGTCACTGGCTAGTGACCCAGACTCTGTCCCCTCTGCTTTCAGGTTCACCAGAACTCCGATCCACTCTTGGATCCACCCGGACACTTTTCTCTTGGCCGCCAGCAGCACTTTGCAGCAGATCGCCATTCGAATCGACGACGAAACCCGACCCCGAAAGGCACCTATGCACCCGGCTTCCCTGGGTGAGGTAACACGAGTACTCCGGTGCTCCCGTGGGTAGAGACTCTTCAAAGTCCTAGATCTCAAAGGGTTTTGTCCTAGTCCTCTTTTAAGTGTCCCTTTCCTCTATTTTCCCGATCCCGACTTTCTCCATAGAAGTTAACGGCGTATCGCGGTTGTGTATTTACACTGCACGCGTCTCCCGTGGGTCCCCTGTGTCACTACCTTGGGTGGTTCCTTGTGGTCCAAGCACTTCTAGAGGCTCTAGGCCTAGTGTCTAGTTCAGTCGTGGTTCGCATACCACTTTATTGGTATATGGTTTGGTACGCCCCTAGGGCCCAAACGTGTATTTGTGCTATTACTGTGATTTAATATCTTATAACTTATGTATTTCGAACTCTAGCCTCATAAAGAGACTAGAGGGGTGTGTTTAGCAATAAATACATATATTTTGAATATATACCTGGTGTGGTGCTCTTTCATTTGGTCACTCAAGAGATTATAGACTGGTAAAACAAGCTGCTTTACATTCCTTCAAGACTTAGCCTGAAGGCTGCTCTCCATAGCTACCACTAGGATAGCTTTCAATAAGGTTGTCTTTAACCTATCTCCAATAAGGGGTTGTTTGGACTGGTGCAAGGTGCCCACTATAATTAGTGGACAGCATATGCCAGGCCAACTTCTCACATTGGTGTGCAGCGTGTGGGATTCCAGCTTGCTATTGTTTTACCAGATAATCTCAATTGAATTGATCAACTGAAAACCACTAAAGGTACCTAAGGTACATATAATTTAAGCTTAGAATACAGTAAGTTCTACTGAACTTAGAGTTGTGTGTTAAGGGATAGCACAACCCTTTCTACAACTCAAGAGAGTTTAGTAGGCCACACTAGAGTAGGTAGTGCATACACCACACCACACTAGTAATGTCTTTAAGGGCAGGATCCAAAGAATCCTTGCAGGAAGCCATTGAGCTTCCACCCTCCAAGTATGATACACTCCCATTCTTGGAATTGAGAGCTTTATGTAACTTGAGAAAATAAGGACAGGCCAAAGCTCCACCACCCAACACCTCAAGGAGTTGTTGGTGGCTTATGACCTTAGTAAGACCTGTAGGGACTGAAGGGGTAGGAGCTGAGGGTGGGGCAGAAGAAGAGGACGAGGCCAGGGGTACCAATACCCCCAGCCCCCCTCTGAAACTGGCCAGGAGGGTGACAATGACCCTGACCTGGAAAACCCAATCCCTCCTGTGGATGATGATGAGGATGATCAAGATGATGCCCTCTTTGTCCCCCCAGGAAGGATTAAGAGTGTGCCCAGGAAGTCTAGATCTCCTTCTCAGGAGTCTAACCACTCTGGCACCTCTATAGGGAGCTCTGTCTCCTCTCACAGGAGGGAATCCTCTCATGAGAGGAGAGCCAGACTGGTCCAGTATGAGGAAACTCAGCTGGAAATCAGAAAAAAGCAATTGGCTTTAGATAGGGAATCCCTAGATCTCCTTAGAGAGAGAAGAAAGTTGGGACTAGAGTCCCATGGTGGCAGCAATATCCCTAGAGATAGGGAAAGGTCTTATGACCATAGAAACCTAAACAAGATTGTCCCTCCCTACCAGAGTGGGGATGACATCCACAAATGGATAACTGCACTGGAGAGGGCCTGTAAAGTTCAGAAGGTCCCCCAGAGGCAGTGGGCAGCAATCTTGTGGCTCTCCTTTGCAGACAAAGGTAGAGACAAGCTCCTCACTGTAAGAGAAGAGGATGCTGACAATTACACAGTCTTGAAGAGTGCTCTGATAGATGGGTTTGGCCTAACCACTGAACAGTATAGGTTGAAGTTCAGAGACACCCAAAAAGCTCAGACTCAAGACTGGGTTGATTTTGTAGATTGTGCTACAAAGGCTCTGGAAGGTTGGATACATGGCAACAAAGTGCATGACTTTTTAGGATTGTACAATTTGATTATGAGGGAGCAGATCCTTAATAATTGTCAAAACCAGCTTTTGCACCAGTATCTGGTGGACTCTGATCTGACCTCTCCCCAAGAATTGGGAAAGAAGGCAGACAAATGGGTCAGAACCAGAGTAAAAACTAGAAATCAGGGTGGTGACCAGAAGAAAGATTCTACTAAGTCCCAAGAGAAAGGTGGGGATAAATCTAAGGATAAGTCCCCTACAGGGCCCCAAAATTCCTCTTCTGGGGGTGGGTCCCAAACTCCTTCCTCTCCTGAAAAGAAACCATATTGCCATGTCTGTAAAAAGCCTGGGCACTGGAAAACTGATCCCAGTTGCCCCAGGATTGGCAATAAAGAAAATGTTCCTCCCACAACTACTACCACCCCTCCTGGTACTACCAGTAGTAATCCTCCAGTTGGGAGTAGTGCACCCAAAAGTTGGGTGCTTTTGCAAGAGGAACAGAGGTGAGCCCTAGTTTAGACAGGGACCCCTCAACAGACTCCTCTGACTCTGATGGTGGTATAGGATTTGCCACCTTTACCATGGGTCCCACAGCGTTGGGCAGGTACAGATTGGAGCCAATAATTAATGGTCAGAAAGCTGTGGCATTTAGGGACACAGGGGCTAGTGTCACCATGGTGGCAGGGAAACTAGTCCCCCTCACCAGTTTTTACCTGAGTTTAAATACCAGGTGACCAACATTGATGGTGTCAGAACAGATCACCCCATGGCCATAGTCAATCTCAGCTGGGAGGGGGTCACAGGCCCAAAGAGAGTGGCAGTGTCCCCCACCTTACCTGTAGATTGCCTGATGGGCAATGATTTGGAAATTTCAGCCTGGGCTGAAATTGAACACCAAACCCATCTTAGGATGTTGGGCGTCCCTGTAAAGGTTAGTGGGGCTGTGATGGCCACAGCCCCAGCCCAAGAATTTGGAGAGATGGAGCCTGAAAGAATGGCCCACTCTCCCCCAAAAGAGAGCACAAGGGTTGAAGAAAAGTCTTCTTCCCCCAGACAGTAGGTAAGGGTCAGCCTCCTCAGGGAACTGACCCTACCCCTAGTGAAGGAACTGCCACAGAGGTAGTCAGGCCTGGCCTGGCCACACCCCTGATGGCAGAGGACCCTTCCAAGGTGGTACCCAGTCTGGAGCAGGTAACCTGCCCCTCTCTACCCTGCCTCAGTCAGCCCAGGGCTGCAGAGGTCAGGGAGGTCAGTGGACCCCCCAGGGCCCCCTGTCCAGAGGAACCCCCCCATCAGCAGATTAGGGACACCCAGTCTAGTAGCCCTAGCCAGGTGAAAATTCCTCTACACACTGAGGGATCCCCCATACCTTTATGTAGGGACCTCCCCCAGAAGGACTCTGGTAGGCAAGGGCAAACCTGGGACCAGAAGGTTCCAAACCTGCCATGTCCCTCCAGTGTTCCATCCAAAGGGACCCAACCCCCAGCTGTAGGCAGCCAAAGGTTGACCCTTAGAGCAAAGTGCAACTCAGTCATGGAAAGACAGGCATACATGGTGACCAGTGATCTGAGGAAGCTGAGGCCAACATTCCTAGGGCCTCACTTCCCTACTCAGACACCTCACCAGCCTTGTACTTTACCTAAGCACACCAGAGGTAGTGATTCCCCATGGTGGAGACCCTCTCATACCCTTAGGGTGAGGGATTGCTTAGTGGACCATAACATAGGGGGCAACCATGCTAGTGCAGGTGCTTCCTTATATGGCCACTTAGTCAATATAGGCTCAACTGGCCAAGGTTAGCCTTATCTCCTTTCGTTTGGGGGGTTATGTAGGAAGGTGGAATCTGACTATATGGTTGCCCCCACTTTTTTTATGGTGTTTTGCTGGTTTATGACTTAGTTGGACTGGGATCCTGCTATTCAGGGCCCCAGTCTATCTGCTTTCTCTGTAAAAGGTTTCCATGTGCCTTAGGCACATCTCTGATTGGAATCTGGAGTGCCCTTATAAGTCCCTAGTATATGGTATACTATGTACCAAGGGCATAGGTACCTCAGAGGCCTGCCAGGGGCTGCAGCATGTATTATGCCCCCCTGGAAGGCCATCCAAACTGACACCACAGGTCTGCTACTGCAGCCTGGGTAAGGTGGTGCATGCACCTCTTACTGTGATATAGGTTACCTATATCACTAAATACATACACACATATAAACCTATAAGTCACTCCTAAGGCAGGCCTTATCAATCCTAAAGGCAGAGTGCATGGTTCCTATGTGAGAGGGTGCCCCTGCATGAGCAGGGCCCCTCTGCAGCGTTCGGAGACCATCTCTGATGCTGTTTGTAGTGCAGCCTGACCATATACTCTTAAGCGCATTATATCCTCGCGGTAAAATGCTAACTTTGGAATGGCTGCACCTAAACATGTCGTGTTTGGTGTCAAACATCTTGGAATACTACCCCCCGCCAATCCTGGCGGCGGGGGTAGCATTCCACCCTTCTAGAGGGAAAGACATGTTAACTCTGGCTTACCCGGTAACTTCTTTCTGAAGCCCTGGCATCACAAAATGGATGCTGCTGCCACAGACACAAGTCTGGCCTCCTGCTGCTGGACGAAACTCCGGCAGGGGAGGCCTGGACAATAGGTTTCCTGTTGCAGGGAGGTGTGACCACCTCCCCAGACAGGATAATGTGTATTGGGGCTGGGTGGGTGCACTCTTAGAGTGCTTTGAAGTCCTGCACTGGGGGAGCAAAAGGCTCCTCTGTGCATATGCCAGTTCAAACCAGCTCAGGGGCTACCTGCCCCTGCTCTGGCGCGAAACTGGACAAAGGGAAGTGGGTGTAGCCACCCCTCCCTTGACCCTCCCATAGGTGGGGTCATAGAGTTAGTCCCTCCCTGTTTTACTGGTTAAAATGGGGAACCCTTGCCACAGCAAGATTAGATTATACCTGGACGAAACTCTGAAACTGAATCCTGGACCTTCGACGCTCTACGACAAGATTAGAGGACTGAAGAATCTCCCTTGGGGTCAAGGAGTGACTCCCTGCTTGGCAGGCACCAAAGAAGCATCTGTCCGGTTCGCATTTCTGAAGCTCCCGTCGGACGCCGAAGTCATCGCATCACCAGAGGTAGATTCTCAGACTTCCCGAGGCTACCCTGAGTCCCCAGCAAAGCTGAGGCCCGTGGCTATCGTGGGTGACTTGAGACCGTGACCCCTGGACACCGAGCACATTTGCAAGTGCATCATCTTCTGGGTCTCCCAAGAAGTCGTGCTTTGGGCTCCGAGTAGCCCTAGCCTCCAGCACCACCTGCACCGAAGATCACTGGCCCCCACTCCACGAGTGTCCTGTAAGCCAGCTCCACGTGCGGCGTCACGAGGCTCCTTCGCGGTCGCTAGCCCGTTGGCTAGTAGCCCTTAACGAAGGCCAATCCTTTCTTACTTGGCATCCTGGTTGCTCCAGGCCTGCCCTCACTTACCCTCGCTGGGTGAGTTCCACAGACCTTGCTGGTCTGCACCATCGACGATCTACATCTTCACTCGAGACTTGCCGTTGCCAAGGCTTGTTGGGTCCAATCCGGTCGCCGACACCTCAGCACTCGACAAACATCGTGTACCAGCCCGAATCCTGCTCCTGGTCGCCGACAACGCCTCCTGGACCTCGTGGCTGAAGAGTCAAGACGACCGTCAACGCACCTGAAGCACTCGACATCGGTGGGCATCTGTCCATCGCCTTCCTGGTCACTGGCTAGTGACCCAGACTCTGTCCCCTCTGCTTTCAGGTTCACCAGAACTCCGATCCACTCTTGGATCCACCCGGACACTTTTCTCTTGGCCGCCAGCAGCACTTTGCAGCAGATCGCCATTCGAATCGACGACGAAACCCGACCCCGAAAGGCACCTATGCACCCGGCTTCCCTGGGTGAGGTAACACGAGTACTCCGGTGCTCCCGTGGGTAGAGACTCTTCAAAGTCCTAGATCTCAAAGGGTTTTGTCCTAGTCCTCTTTTAAGTGTCCCTTTCCTCTATTTTCCCGATCCCGACTTTCTCCATAGAAGTTAACGGCGTATCGCGGTTGTGTATTTACACTGCACGCGTCTCCCGTGGGTCCCCTGTGTCACTACCTTGGGTGGTTCCTTGTGGTCCAAGCACTTCTAGAGGCTCTAGGCCTAGTGTCTAGTTCAGTCGTGGTTCGCATACCACTTTATTGGTATATGGTTTGGTACGCCCCTAGGGCCCAAACGTGTATTTGTGCTATTACTGTGATTTAATATCTTATAACTTATGTACTTCGAACTCTAGCCTCATAAAGAGACTAGAGGGGTGTGTTTAGCAATAAATACATATATTTTGAATATATACCTGGTGTGGTGCTCTTTCATTTGATCACTCAAGAGATTATAGACTGGTAAAACAAGCTGCTTTACATTCCTTCAAGACTTAGCCTGAAGGCTGCTCTCCATAGCTACCACTAGGATAGCTTTCAATAAAGGTTGTCTTTAACCTATCTCCAATAAGGGGTTGTTTGGACTGGTGCAAGGTGCCCACTATAATTAGTGGACAGCATATGCCAGGCCAACTTCTCACAATGACCTTGATGGATGGGTTGAACGAAAAGGGACAGAAGGGTGGAAGGAGGAAGGACGGGCGAGATGTAATATTTATGACTGGCAGAGAAGGATACACGGGACGCATGCATAGGTGGCTGATAGGAATCAGAATCATGGGTGGTTGAAGGATGGGTGGAAGGTGAAAGAAAAGATGCCTGCCTGGGTGTGTGAAACTGTATGGGTGGATAGCAAGAATCCTCTGGGGTGTTTCATGGGTCAAACTCAAAGCCAAGGCAAGCAAGGAAGGAAGGACGCATGGGTGGTGGTTTAAAAAAAAAGAATAAATGTTTTTGTTGGTGAAACAAACTAAGGTTTGTTGAGAGATTAAGAAGAATGATAGACATGTTTACTTTGAATGGATGGATGCCTGGATGGTATTCATCATAGATAGCACAGGTGGAGACTGTCACTGGATGAAGAGTCTTAGTTTGAAGAGAATGTAAAAGAAACCGCGCCAGAGTAGCAAAGCCAAGGAGAATAGAAGTTGTATTTTCAGAATACACCCTTGACTCACAGTAGTTTGCAAGCACAGCATATATATTGTGTATGTATGTTGTTATCAAGCGCCTCCCTCCGACTCCGAGGCCCACTCCCTACCTATGTTAATTTATTTTCGACTGTGTCAGCCTGCCATGGGTGGCCTATCGGCTGCATATTTATTGTTTACACAATCAATCAAAACAAAGTACCTCATGTCGTCCCATATATAAGCAATGATCATTTGGATCAGATATCATCTGCCTTTTTGTAGTAGTCAGGGCAGGTTGAAAGTGAAATTGAGCAGTTGTCCTTGATGTAACAGAGTATGGCCAGTGCCACCCGTAATAGAAAAATACGATGATTGTGTAGTCAGCTTCCCCGCCTGCAGACAGTAGTAAATAAAACTAATGTGAGTCTGAGTCACGAGTACGTTTGTCTTGGGCGCAAGCTGACTGAGCTGGCATGCCGGCTACAACAAGGTTACGTAATTTCGCTAAACAAGAGAGAAGAAGAAGACTAGTGTACTGTGTACTCGAGTCCATAGTGATAGTATAATGCCTGAAACTCCCACAAATGTTAGAGGCCGAGGAAGAGGGAGGATAGATACATACCACAAATGTTATGTACTGTGCTTGCTAGTGCTACTGTGCCACTATGTGTAGAATTAATTTATTTGTCTTACTGTTTTGCTAAGAGTATATTGTTACAATAGTCTTTTTTTTCTTCTTGATATAGCTACTCCTTCCAAAGGAAAATCGAAACCGGACAGGAAGGCGTTGGCAGCCATGGCCCGGTGCCGGAAGCTGGAGGCCATCCAAACCGAATACCGGCGGCTGGTGGTTCTGGCGGAGGAGGAGGAGGCGGCAGCAGCTGCAGCCTCCTCTAATGCCCCGGGCCCCAGCCAGGCCCAGGCCCCTCCAGTGGTACGGCGCCGCGGTCAGGCAGCCACCCACCGCTGCACTACTTCATCCAACACTGCTGCCCCCCCTGTGGATGCAATTGTAGGGCATTCAAGCGCTGCATGCTCCTCCGAATGGCACGCCTAGAGGAGCACCTAGAGGAGCGGGTAAAGGTCCTGGTGGACAAGCGACTCAGAGCCCGCCGATAAGAAAGACCCTGTTGGATTGCCCCTTTTTTATTCCTTTTTTTGGTGGGTGGGAATTGGGCGTTGGGGTTTTATTCACCGGACATTGGTTGGACTTTTTCTTGTTGGATATTGGTTGGGGTTAGGGAGAGGGGTGGGTTCAGGTGTTGTGGGATTTTTTACATAGTTTATTTTTGTTAGGGGATTAAATTATATTTATACTTAAACTTTACATACAATGTTAATGTTTTGTGGGGGGGTTACTGTTTTACGTCACACGGTTTCCTTGCTGCTGCAGGGCCGCAGCCAGTGTTCGATTTAAATAATCTGCCGATTTTGTAACACACAAACAGATAGATGCGGTACCCCTCACTGAGTGACTTGTCCTACTAGTACTGTCAGTCTCTCCTCCTAGTCTATGCATTCTGCAACAGGAGGACTCAAGGGGTGTGTGAATTAATTAATTAATTTCCATTACTAATTATACCTCCCCCAAACTTCTTCTCTTACCTGTGATTGATGTTTAACTTATGCACAGCGATGGCTGCATGGCGATGATGGTTTGGTTTCCCAAGATGCCATGGTTGTGGTGGCAGTAGACACTGGCAGTAGCATTTGCAAAAAAAGAAAATGAGACAGTCAGTCGCCTGAGAGAGACTCTGGGAGGAGTAGTAGAACGAAGTACAGTACAGTACACAAGAAGACTGCCAAACAATAATAATAATGCTGATTAGCAATGCTAAAGTAAAATAAAACATAATGGTGGCGGGGATAGCCTAGTACAACAAGTTACAAACTGTAGTTGTGTCGAGTCACTCGACACAAGTGTAACTTTTAGTGCTGTGTAGGAGGATGATGAATCCAATCGATGCCGGCAATTAATTATGATGGATTAGGTTCCTTTGGAAAAAAAATTGACTTGCAAATATACTGAGCATGGGTGGGCAAGCAGAAGAAGATCCTCGCCCTGCCTTGAAATTAAATTAGTGTTGCTTTCACCACATCCGCCCCAGCAAGCATGTGATCAATTATTGGTATACATTTAATTTAGTCACACCTCAATATAAATAACACAGCCCGGGGGAAGAGGGTTAGGGTTTGATGAATGGTTGGGAAGGGGGGTTTGGGGAAAGGTTTGACAAAGAAAAACACTACGCATGGACAAACAACAAAACACAATCTTGGCAGACGACCATCATATCCATAAATCTGTTAAGGGAGAAAAAGGAAATGCATGCATGATGATGATGACTTGATGGTTAATGATAAGTAGTACTTACTAACTAGACTAGTAGACAGTACAGGGCAGCAGTATATTATTATTATGCAATTTGCCATGCCTGTCTGCACTCAGAGAGACCCAAATTACATACATTTTTACTTCTGTTGTACTGGGCTTACTTTTTAAAGCTAGCAAAGAAAATTAAAAAATTGCTGTAGGGATCAATTATAAGCAGAGAGCAAACAACAACAACACACAGTCGTAATGATTGAAGAGAAAAAATGAATCAAATTATTTAAAAGATCATGAATGTTGATACTAAAGTGTTACTGTATGTTATCCTGGTCAAATTGGGGAGTTGCATCTCGGCATTCCTCTTGGTCCTCCCTTCCATGGACGCTGCATCCGTCAATCTTGGGTGCCACTGCCTGCCTGGCGGATGCGGATTGGTAGGTGAGTGTGAGTTGTTTTTCTCTGTTTAGCACAGGGTAAAGGCCGGCCTGTAAGTGTAGATGAGATGGAAAAATAAAAGGGATATTTAAAAATCAAGGAGAATAAAAAAGCATAAATTACGGAGGAGTGCAAGCACTTTCAGAGTGGCATGGCTAAATCATGTCTACTCTGTTGTCTGTTTCCAGCATTAACCTACAACATCAACAGGACAGAGCAGGCCCATGGCGCCCACCCAACCTCCACTTAGCTTAGATTTTGACTGAGCCAGTCAGAGCACACATGTCACATATACAGCAACATAGCATTTTCCAAAGTAAGTAACTAAATCAATGGCATGCACAGCTGTCAGTCATACCACCACTACTACACTCGTGACTCGACTCCACCACTACACAGACATGTAGGTCTGCTGTGGTTGTTGTTGACTTGTTTACCTTTTATGCCACTCATGAAATGCCCTGAGTTATTCCATCAATCATCTCCGATCCTACTGACTGACTGTGAAGATATTATGTCACTGTGGTCATCATCATGGTGTTGTCCAACTCAGTCTGCAGTGTACCGAGTGAGTCCAGATTCCATATTCAAAAATGCAATGGATCGGCGTGCAGTAGAAGTACAATTTTGTTATTAAACAACAAGAAGGGAAACATTGACTTGAGTCACTTTTAGTGTGTAGATTAAATAATAGTACACAATGAATTCACTTCATGCACAACAAACAACAACAACACAAACACCAATCACTCAGAGTCAGCGTCCAATGCATGCCATCATTACCTGTTCCTTCTCATCTTAAGTTAAGGGGCAGTCTCTCTCGGCTCGGAAAGGAGGATAGCTATAGTAGTCATCATGTTCCACTTCTTTTGGAGGGACTCGACGAGGCAACATTTCTTGTACTATTCTCCATCCAATCATCATCTGGCTTGAGGGAAATGGATTTAGGGCGAGTCAGGAGGATGGAGCAGGACTCGGAGGAGTGGACTTAAGTTAAATGCACACAGCTGCAACTCCAATATGGCAATAAAAAGACTAGACGACGGTGGTGATGGATTTGTTGTTATTCGAACCAGAAAGACAGAGACACACACAAATAAAAGTAAATAAGGAAGAAAGAAAGTAAGAAGTTCAAAGCCTAGCTGTCAGGGAGGTATAGCTCATCCTCAAACTCTGGTGGTTCAACCAGAAGTAGGTAATCATCTAACACACTACTTCCGTCACCTAAGTCGCTGTCCTCATCTTCCTGCGTTGATTCACGTATTTTGTAATTCGGTGGTATAAAGTGCTGATTCATTTTGATCATGGTTAACCTCTCCACGTTTTTGGGCGAGAGACTGGTCCTTTTCACTGTTACAATGGCACCAGCAGCACTGAAAACACGCTCAGAAGAGACACTTGCGACAGGGCAAGCCAGATAGTTTATCGCCAGCCTGCTGAGCACTGGCCATTGGCCCCTTTTCCCATACCAATACAGCAATGGGTTTTGATCAATGTAGACCTCTGTTGGGTCATCCAGATAGGCCTGGGCCATCCACTCAATGTTCAGGGTGCTCCACTTTGCTGGGCCTCTTTTGCCTTTGCATCAGCACTGGACCTAACAAGCCCTTGCTGTAAATACCAATCCTTTGCCGATTTTACTGGGGCTGATGATCCGGTTCTTGCTGTTGTCGATAGTGTTGGTGACCGCTGTGAGCCAAACGCACTGCCCTCAGGCTCTGAAGTTGAACTTGACGCCGGATGCCCTGCTGCAGTACTTGTTGTGGGTTTGAGTAGCGGGCCTTTAATTACCAGCCGTTCATTTTCCAAGTCACTGGCTGCCTCAGCTATTCAAGTTTTGTACTTGGCAACATCCACTTCTGAAAAAGGAATTAATGTCTTAGTGTTCAGTGCCGATTTGTACCGTGGATCCAGAATTGTGGAACAAATACAATGTTTTTCTGAAACAATGCGAGTTTGCACCCTTGTATTTTCAGCTAAGCGACGGGATAAGCTCTCCACCAACTCATATGCTTCATTTTTTTCCTCCACACCTGTGTACGTTTCAGACACCTCCTTCAGCTGTTGCTCTAGCATGTGCAACAATGGGATAGCTTAGCCCATAGTACAGTCCTCCTTGCTGACTTCACGTGTGAAGAGCTCGAAAGGAAGTAGCATCTCTGTCAGGCATTTAACTAGGCCCCATTGGTCCATCTGTACGGTCATGCCTTTCACAGTCGCATCCCCTATTCTTTGCATGACATAGTCATTGATTGGTCTGTACTGATCAAACAGACGATCAAGCATGTAATAAGTTGAGTTCCAATGTGTTGGCACCTCCTGGATGAGTGCTTTGACTGGCATTCTATGCTCACGTTGAATGATCCTCAGCTGCTTCCGGGCTTTAAAAGAATGGCTGAAATGTGTGCATATTCTTCTGCAGGTGGTCAGTAAGTTGCTGACTCGGTCTGCTTTTTTCAGAAAGTCTTGAACAATAATGTTAATGCAGTGCGCCAAACATAGGACCCTGAAATAGCCACCATCGTACATGGCCCTAACTATATTACTGCCATTGTCCGTGGCAACAAAACCAATGTTAAGCCCTCTTGGGCGCAGCCATTCAAAGACCTTGCTGTTAAACTCTTCCAAAATGTTTGCAGCAGTATGAGATTTCTCCATGGCGAACATGGCTACAGTTGCATGTTTACGAGTAGCATTAAAAATCTCAGCAGTGTCAACAACAGCTGCTGCAGATATCTTTTCTCTAACCCCCACAAAAGAGATCCAGTGTGCAGTGATGCACATGTAATCAGTGGCTTGGTAACTGGTCCACATGTCTGTTGTCAGGTGGATATTGTGAACAGCAGTCTGCTGCAAAGTTTGTCCAAGCAATTCCAGCACGTCGTGATGTAGTGCTGGAACAGCAACTCTTGCAAAATAGGACCGGCTGGGAACCTTCCATTTTGGGCAGATGGCTGTCACAAATTCAAGGAAACCCACCCCTTCCACAAAAGAAAAAGGGAGAAGGTCCAGCGCTAACATTTTAGCCAGCTTCGCATTGTACAAACGTGCCGTTGGGTGGTTGCGTTCGTACTGCCCCTCCGACCTAAGCATGCTGACAATGGTAGGCTGGATTTTTTTCCTTTCTGGTGCAGCTGATGCAGGTGACTTCTTGAACCCAGTTAGGCTCAACAACGCACTTGTTTTCATTGCGGTACTCTGTTGACTTGGTGTCTCAGCCTGACTCTTACTACGGTGCCACTGAGATGTTGCTGAGGATGTGGGCGGTACCACTACACTGCTGGGGACAGGGCTACTTTGTGTGCCAGAGAAAATGTCTCCCTCTTGTTCACCTTCCACCGCGATCATATCTTCTTCTACTTCTTCATCCCCACCAATAGCAATGGGTGCAGTTTTACTTTTTTGTGCGCTAAGTAGATGCGCCTCCCACTGGATCATGTGGTGTTTTTTCAGATGGGTTGTTTGGCCTCCGGTACCATAGTTTGTACCAAGCTTACCCCGACTAACACCTTGTCGACAAATTGAGCATATAGCAACGTTCTCCTCCTTACTGCTGACCGAAAAGAAGTCCCAAACTGGGGAGGTGAACTTTCTTGTGCTGCTGGAGGTGCCACTTGCAATGCCGGATGAACTGGAGGGTGTGCCTGGAATTTGACTCTGTGCAGTTACAGTACCACTACCTACTGAGGTGGTGGTTGTGCTGGATGTAGGTCCCTGCCGGGCCTTTGCAAATGCAAATATGGAAGCTGGAGGTCGTGTTGGTGTTACCTGTGTTGGTGGTATCCGTGCCACATCCCTCACAGCAATTTGGGATGGGGTAATAATAATGTCAGTCTCCATCTCCACTGGGGCGAGAGTGATCTTCATGATGACTGGCCCGTCATCATCCTCCTCTTCTACATCTTCCTCCATAACTCTAAGGCTTTCTGGAACCTTCCTTTTCCTTAGCCTTGTTGCGTGGCATGCCTCACTCTCAGACTGAGCTGGTGGGTTCCAAGTGGTATCTAAATCATCAGAAGGGGGGCTTGAAGAAGAAGTTGATGGACTAACCCTCCTTTTCCTTGCTGGGGATCTGGAAGACAATGGATCTTCTGAAAGAGTGGCTTGCTCTTCTTCCTCTGCAGGAAGCTCGATTTCCTGAACTGCCCCTACTTCGGGAGGAACAACTACTATTGTGGGCTGTTGTTGCGGCTGTTGTTGCGGCTGTTGTTCCGGCTGTTGTTCCGGCTGTTGTTGCCCACTTATCTGCTGAGTTTCCACCTGCATTGACTGGGTACTATTTTGCGATAATGACATTTCAACATCACTGCTCGTTGGCGTTTGCGCAAGTAGACTGGCTACCTCTGCGACACTCATGGGCTTGGGCCTAGGTTGGTGGGGTGGACCCGCTGATGCGGAGGTGCTGCTCCCAGCTTGGTCCCCGGACACCGCTGATGCAGGCGTAATTTTTTTTTCTCCAAAAAACATCTTGGGTGGCACACCAGTCTTGATAAGTGGCAGTGCCACTTCCTTCTTCTGTTCCTTCTTCTCACTGGCAACTTTCTTGGTACTGGAGGACCAGGTACCTTTCTTTGGGGCCATCTTCTTCTTCCGATGTCAGCAGGACACAGGTGCACAAATTGCAGAGATGTCTGTGGTCACACGTCACATGACGTCGTGCGCAGCAGGACTTCTGGCTGGCAGTACAACGGGTGATGATGACACCTCCTCCTCAGTATTTTGTGCACCTAAAAGCAAAGAAGCCAGAAAAACAGCAGTGAAATGTTGCATTTGTTGTTGTGGTTCAATTACTACTAGTACAAACAAACAAATATAATATATAACTTAGTGTGTGGTGGTCACACTTGTTAGTGTTATATTATTACATTTTATTAACTCAGTTTAAGTTATAAAAAAAAACATAACAGTGTAGCCATTTGTGAGACTTTGACAACAAGGGCTTTCATGGTATACTGTGTACACTCAGGAAGGATAGGAAAGAAGAAGAACAAAAACAAAAATACAAATGTAATGGAAGTGGAACCTGTTTGGCATTAATTTGCGCATCACCTCATTCAGGGAGCTGCAGCTGGCAAAGGGGATGGAAGCAGTAAGCCAAGAGGAACAAAGGAAAGGCATGCAGGCCTATATGGCAAAAGCAGCACACTACTAAACTACCACCACAAAATGGCCACCAGCCACATGGTCACTCACAGTCACAACAAGCAGGAGGCCTGGAAAACAATGAACTCAAGCAGGCCTATATGGCCAGACAAAGGAGGCATGCTAAACAACACAGCTTTAATGCAAAAATGCAAAAACGAAAATCCACAGGGCTAAACAAGGTGTGCAAGTTACACAACAACCACACCACACACACACACACACACACAACAAAGGCATTTATTTAACACACACCAAAAAAGTGGCATACCCCAAAAAATACACATTTTGCAATTCAATCCAATGCCATCCATGCCCTAAATGATGTTTAAATTCAACAGACACCACATAGAGTTGTTTCATGCACCCATGAGTAGCTCTGGGCCTACTGGCTGAAAGGCCTATTGGCAAACTAGGCCACAAGCTTGCAGGCCTATGGCAAAAGCACACTGGCTGGCTCCACAAAATGGCCGCCAGCCACATGGCCAGGCCACCCACAACAATAAGAAAGGGAAGTCAGACAATCCAGGCCTATGGCAAAAGCACACTGCCTGGCTTCAAAATGGCCGCCAGCCACATGGCCAGGCCCACAACAACAAGAAAGGGAAGACAGACAATGCAGGCCTATGGCAAAAGCACACTGCCTGGCTTCAAAATGGCCGCCAGCCACATGGCCAGGCCCACAACAACAAGAAAGGGAAGACAGACAATGCAGGCCTATGGTAAAAGCACATTGCCTGGCTTCAAAATGACCGCCAGCCACATGGCCAGGCCCACAACAACAAGAAGCCTAGGCCAAAAGGAACAAAGGAAACACATGCAGGCCTATATGGCAAAAGCAGCACACTACTAAACTACCACCACAAAATGGCCACCAGCCACATGGTCACTCACAGTCACAACAAGCAGGAGGCCTGGAAAACAATGAACTGAAACAGGCCTATAATGGCCAGACAAAGGAGACATGCTAAACAACACAGCTTTAATGCAATAAAATGCAAAAACGAAAATCCACAGGGCTAAACAAGGTGTGCAAGTTACACAACAACCACACCACACACACACACACACACACACACAACAAAGGCATTTATTTAACACACACCAAAAAGTGAAATACCCCCAAAAATACACATTTTGCAATTCAATCCAATGCCATCCATGCCCTAAATGATGTTTAAATTCAACAGACACCACAGAAACAGTTGTTTCATGCACCCATGAGTAGCTCTGGGCCTACTGGCTACCCACAATACATTTTTTTTAAATGATGAAAAGTACAAAAATGTAGTTGCAGCAACTGCAATGCCCCAATCAAACAACACCAACTTACTTGTAAAATCTCAAATCCAAAAGTCCTCAAATCCAAAAGTCCTCAAATCCAATGATATATGATGCAGCAGACACAAAGAGTGATACTTCCAGCTCCAAATCCAAATGAAAAGTGAACAGGACATGGACAAAGCACTGGGAGGAGCCTGCTGGACAGGAACAGGAAGTTGGAGACTCTGGGGTACTTCCTTCCTCTCCAAAAAAAAGTAAAAAAAGAAAAAGGACTCCTTGCACAAAAAGTACAGCCAAATATCAATCTGAGGAGTTTTTTCATCCAAATCATCATTTTCAAGAAGGTTTTATGCTGCTCGAGAGATATTCTTCTCCAGATTGCAAATTTTGCGTGTTCGGCATCGCGAGCTTCACTGAACTTCCGCCGGAAGTCAGATGGCGCATTCGAATGACGAGTTCGCGATCGCACACTCTCGCGGGACCGTGCGGCCGGCAACC
This sequence comes from Calotriton arnoldi, assembly GCA_963921515.1. Lineage (NCBI taxonomy): Eukaryota > Metazoa > Chordata > Amphibia > Caudata > Salamandridae > Calotriton > Calotriton arnoldi. The sequence goes on from CAWUFW010002969.1 coordinate 1,683,358, forward strand.
AAATCTCGTGGCGCACGCGAACGGACAGGAAATCTCGCCGGCGAACGCAGGGATCCCGGTAAGTCGCTACCGTGCGCGCGAAAATGCATTTTGAAAGCGCGAAGAAGAAAAAAACTCCGCTACACTGCGGAGAGCGGAGTTTTCGGTAACTCCGCGTTCTACACGGAACACGGAGTTGCCAAAAATCCGCAAACTCCGCTAGCGGAGCGGATTTTACCGCCCAGGGTTAATTTTGATTTCGCCCTGTACACCTTGACCATTAATGGATTGTCAATGTAGCCTATCCTCCATAATGATAATCCAAACTGAAGCGCTCTACTCCTCCACATGTTCCATGACATGTTCCCACTTGGGCTCTGTCTGGTCATCCACTGTCTCAAAACATCTTTTGGGGTTGTTGTCCAGTGGACTTTACCTGTGTGCCACTTCATCAATTGCACTTTAAATAAATGCACTTAGTACTACCTGTGTGTTGTCTGCCTTTTGGAGTCAGGACCAAGTTGAACATTGGACATTCTGTGAGGCAATACATCAACTACCTGCCAAAGGGACATGTGTTTTTTGGAGTCAGGGACAATGCTGGGCAGTGAGAGTGTAACATATTTGGTGAACTCTATGTGTGTGTTGACTAGCAAGTGGTTACTCAAGGTTGCAAGCATGAAGTGCAACAGGTGTCATGCAGTCAATGTTAATGGTGAATTAAGTCACCCAACAAGTGCCAGGTCTACTCATGGATACGAGCAAGCAAACAACATTGGGCTGACAAGTAAACGCTACAAGTGTTAGTGGGTACAGGGCAGACATCAGTGTGTGAGTCCAAAAACCTACAATTTTGGCAAATGTTTTGACCACAACATCTCTCCAAAGCATGTCACATGACGTACCCACACAGAGATATCATATGTGAACACATGAGTTGAACTGTGTACAAATTTCCATCCTGATAGCCACATGCACTGCTCAACAATATCTGTAGATAGATAATGGAAAGCTATGGCCAACCCGACAGATCCCTGTCCATAGGTAATACACCTTCTCACACATGTTGCCAAACATTGCTAGCAAAGACAAATGCATGTACATAACATTACCTGAACACACATGCTAACTCCCACACATTAAATCATGATATAGACATATATGTAGCAAACAATGACATTTAACGTCAATAGAAAACTTAAAATAATTGAAACTACCTACTTTACACTAACTAATCTAATCTAACCTACAATATCATATCCTACATACTATCTAAAACTACCTTAACTCAACCTACCTTACTCTACACATTTAGCACGACATGATAAACATCATCCCCACCCCCTTAAGACACGTCTTCACACAAGGACAACAGAAACTACACCTAAACATCAACTAACTACACATAGAATCTTAAACAATCATATATTTTTCTGTAATTATTAAAAAATATATTTTTTATACACATATAAAATACATCAACCTGCCACCCCAACAAAACATAAAGTACCCCTACCCAGTAAAATTGTAACCCACCCCAAAAAAACTGTAAAACCACTACCCCTACACTATCGCGACACTAACTAACCTAAACAAAACTATAAACACATTATGGCCAACATTAAAACTATGTACAGGGGGAAGGGCAGAAAGGCTCCCTGTGGCTACAGTGGCTTGGGTCTTCTCACTGCCTGCTTCAGTTCATAGAGGAGTGACAGAGCCTGGTCCATTTTATTTTCAAGCACAGCCACCCGCAACTTTAAGTCAGAAAGGTCCTTCTTTATGTCAAGCTCTTAAGAGCTAGGCCCTCCTGTGGCCTGAGGTGTGGGGCCAGAAGGTAGGGATGGTCTGCTGGTTGAGGTGCTGGGTACTGGTGCCTTCTAAGTACCTTGCCTGCATGTCCAATTCTGCCTGAGCTTCTCTTGTCCATTGTTGGTGGTCATAGAGTAAAGCTTGTCCACTTGCCCAGAGCCTTCTCCTCCTCATAACGCTTTCTCATGGTCCTGTGTGCCTTAGCAACTTTTCTAAGGTGTTAGTAGCGCTCCTTTCTGAGGTTATAATTCCTCAGCTGCTCTGGGGTCATGTTGTCTATTTAAGCAATAAGGATAACTGTCACTCAAAGGATGACTAGGAACTGGTACAAACATCATGAAAGAATATTATTTTCACAACATCTAAGGTAGCAGTCCCTACAGTCTAAATTCATCTTCCAGCTTTGAGTGAGCATACACATGCCTATTATCTATCATGTCAGATTTACTAAGGCCAAAATACGAAGGCAGGGCAATTGCTGCACAATGTAATTGCAACACCTTGGCACTTCTAGCTATGCCCATGTCAATACTTAGTATGCTGGGGAACAATGCTGTTTGGTACCGATGGAATTATACACATGTCATCTTTACTGAACATTAGTGTGTCTTCTGCATCCTATAATGGCCTTTATGCCATAGGCATTTGCCGCAGTAAGATGTGCAATGTCTGCAAAGTACAAGTATTGTCTCACAACGTAGTGTAGCTGATATGGCAAAGACCCATATCAGAACACATTGCTAACTATACTGAACACTTGCCAGGTATTAAATGTAACAATGGACACTGGATAAGTGCCACACATTACATAGAGGCATATGAAACCTCTCTTATCTGAACTGTTGTAAGTGCATAGTAGGCCATGCCACCACTCATTACATGCTCCCAATATCATAGCATGTGCAATTGACTTGCATTCTGAATTCTTCACAACCACGGCCATGTTCAGATGTGTATCCACTACCACATATTTTCACATAGTCTGCCACTGTGATCATGGCTCCCCTGTCAAGCCTCTATCATGTGGTCCTGCCCAAATTGGCAATGTATTCTCCTTGACAGTAGTCAGAGGCTGATAGACATGCAACAGTCAACATCTACTTTTCCTGACCTATTAATCATCATAAAACGTGTATTTGTGATAGGATGCACATTCAATCTGGCAAGTCACACAGCATCTGATGTCTCACTCAATCCTTGAACTACACAATTAGCATTGATGAAGGCATTTACCGATAAAGTTATCCACCTCACCAACTGTGTATGCTGGGGCTCCAGCTACAAGACATAACAAGTAAAACACATCAGTAAACTTAGATCAGATATTTGATATGCAACAAAAGTACAGAATTTTGTAGAATTTATTTATGTGCATAAGATAATTAAAACCATTGCATAGTAGTAATGAATAAGAGAAAGAAAAAAGAAAAAAAAGCTTTGATAATGAATCACAAAAATGTGTATGTTAGCTAAAATCTTCAAGTAAATTAAAAAGAACATCAATTGCTTTCATGTCCAGTTAAAAAGTATTTACATAAAGCTTTGCGGGAGGCCCTTGCATCAAAGTTCAAGAAAGGCAGGGTAACTTCAGGTTATGTGCAAGAAGGCGCGCACTTCTCAGCGGACCGAACCATGAAGACAGTGTCCCCGGTTTTGTATCCCATTAGTTCTCCAACTCTGTGGCCCTCACCCTTTGGCAGCACGTGTTTTGCCCATGGTCCCAGTTCTCTAGTAAAGTGCATGTGCTTTGTGCAATTAAGTGGCCTAAAAGCTTAGATTCGTGTTAGCAGCATCTTAAGCCCCCAAAAACTGTCCATTTTCTGGTTCTTCCTCCATTTCCCTTTGGCAGTGCCTATTTTGCCCTTAATCCAAGTTCTTTGATGAAAGTGCTTGTGCTTTATAACGTCATGGAGCCAAAAGCTTCTTTTAATGAGTGAGGTCTTTGGTGATCCCTAATCACTGATGTTCCTAATCCTGAGGTAAGTAAATCCTGTTTGAATGCTATAGGCTCCATCCACGGCATGTCTTTGCTGATATAGAGACGTGACCTTGTGATTTCATTTTGGTTAGGCAAAATGAACACCCCCAGGTTTTAGTTTAAAGTAGTCCAGTATCAGTTTCTGCACTTTGTGTGGGCGCTAAAGGGTGCCAGGACGAGGCTGGAGAGCGTCCCTGACAGTTTGTATGAATCTCCCACTGCGAGCCAAGGTGGAGGGGTCCTTTTGTGTGAAACATATGGCCAAGGCCTCTAGGCAGATGGTTGCTCCTTCCCTCAAATGTAGTTCCCTGAGAAGGATTCTCCTTTCGTGGGCTATAGCAAGACAACAACACAAGAGATGTAGCCATGATTCGTGTTTATAGTTACAAAGCCTACAGGCTCCTCCAGATATTTGGTTAGCCCAGGCCTGGTTGAAATCCACAATCGGTAAGGCCAGAAGTCGCATGTACATTATCTGTCTTCTGGTTTTAGGATTGAGAGAAGCTGAGAGGTAAGGTTGAGGTTTGGTTGCCAGATATGAGGCATTTAGCGGGACCAGGAAAGGGGACGTTTTTAATGAGGCCTGGTCTTGCTGGAAGGAGGCTAATTGCACTTGTTTGATGATGGTCTTTTTCCAGGTTACATAGGGGATACAAGACAGGATGAGTACAGATTGATTTATCCCTGAGGTGACAAGTGCTCTCTTAAGCTGGGTGTTGCACGGGGAATCGATTTTTTCAAATATGACTCTGAGGCAGCTCTTTAGTGATTTTTCAGGTGATTTTAAAAAACGAATGTAGTATTTAAGAAAGTCAGCCTCGGTGATTAATGCTTGTTTGAGCAGACAAAGTTCCAGCCTGAGTCTTGCCCTAAGGAGATGTTTTGGTAATCGGAAGATCTTTTTGCAACCCACGCACTGAGCCAGCTCCAGAATTTCAGAGCAGGCTCCCGGGAACGCTTGATGTCCGTAGGAAAGTGCTGGGAGAAGGGATGCTTGAATGACTTTCCTTATTCCTTCTGCTGATGGACTTTTTAGGTTATTGTTGAGTTTGATTAAACCATAAGTAATGGCCGTTGCTTTCTTCACCAGGTCATTTTTGTGAGCAGATGATTGGGCAGATTCTGTGAACCAAACCTCCAGGTGTTTGTATTTCGGAGCTGACGAGATGGACATTGGGCCCATAGTGCATACAACTTGTTTTTTATTCTTATGCAGGCCGAATACAAGGATTTTTGTCTTGTCTGGATTGATGGTGGGGAAATTCTTTGCACTATAATTGTGTTGACTAGTCAAGGCACGTTGGAGCCCCACTTTGGTATGGTCCATGATGACTATATCGTCCGTGTATTGAATGATGTGAAGGGGGTCGTTGGCCTAAGCGGGGCGGAACCAGACATCTATTCAACAGATCTTTCCCCAAATCTGCTGTGTACAAGTTGAAAAGTAGGGGTGCCAACATGCAGCCTTGTTTCAGACCCTCAGTGGTGCGGATTTTGGCAGATAAAGATGTAGGGCCTGTTCTCACTCGTGCCCAGGTGTCAGAATAGAGGGAAAGTATAACCGTTAGGAGAGGGGATGGAATTTCCCAGCTTGCTAATTTCTTTCAAAGGGTCTGCCTGTTAACCTTATCAAATGCTGCAGTGAGATCGATAAAACAGCAGAACAATGGGCGTTAGTTCTGCTGGGTGGTTTGATGGCAGAGGGCGAATAATGCTATAATGTTTTCGGGAGTGGAAGTTCCTGCGCGGAAGCCAGTTTGGAAAAAAGGTAGCAGCTCATTTTCTTCCATCCAACTTTCCAGTTTTTTCAATAGTATTCGGGCGAATGCTTTAGCTTCCAGATCGAACAATGCTATTAGGTGGTAATTGCTCGGTTTAGGGGGTCACCTTTTTTAAAGATCGGGCATAATATTGATCCTCGCCAGGCTTCAGGTGTTTTGCCCAATATGTAAGCGGTGTTAAAAAGTGGAGTTAATAACCCCACCCAGTCCTCTGGGGCACCTTGGAAGATCCCGGCTGGGAGCCCGTTTGGGCCAGGAGCTCCACTGGCCTTCATGGCCTTTATTAGCTTTGCTATTTCCAAGGGTGAGGTTAGGTCTTGGCCTTCTTCTGATTCGACAGACAAGGCAGCTTAGAGTTTGTGTGCTTGTTAGCGAGAAACAGTCTGCTGACGCGGTTCTCCCAGTCTGATGCTGAGACCCCGTTTTCCCGTGATGTCCCAAGTGATTTTAGGTTGTTCACGTACCTCCAAAAACGGGCTAGAGATCTTTCTTAAAGCATATCAAAGATTTGTTCCACTCCTCATCTTGTTGAGCTAATTTCAAAGCCAAGATAGCTTTTTTGTGGGCTTTCCGTGCTTCTTTTAAAGCTTCTAGATTTCTGGACGTTGGATTAAGCTTACACAGGCAAGTCCTACACCTTAGACTCTTCCGTCTGAGATTGATGTTCTATTGCAACAGGAGTTTCTTTGGATGGCATGGTGTCTGCTGTGTGCGCATTGAAGGACTCCTACGCCCCTGAAGTGATTCTCCCAGAGCTCTAGTAATGGAATCCCAGTTTGTTAGAAGTAGTTCACCTGGTTGGCCCGTATGCCGGATTATCCCTCCGCGGAGCCATTTGCCCACCTGGGGCGAGTGGAAATGTTGCCACACTTGATTCTCCTGACTAGAGTATGTGTTTCAGCTCCCGTCGAGAAGCCCAGCTCCTGGCCGTTGTCTGCTGTCAGGTGGCTATGTAACCCTTCAGGTTGTAAGTAATCAAACGACACAGTTGACATGTGTGAATGATACACATCGGTAAGGCAGGTTGAGTGTACATAGATATGATTAGCCAAAACATGCACCTGTTGGCCAAATTGCAAAGCCAGGTCATTAACCTCATTACTATTATATTTCACTATGGTAGCTGACTTTGATGATTCTCTGCACCTACATAATTCACATACCATATTCAGCAAGGTATTGCAATACCCAGGGCCTCTTCAATTTTTACACCAGGAAATGAGTACGCTATGTACATTGCACATCATGCGTACTTGTTCCTTAAGTTAGGTGAGTTCTGTACCTGTCAGTGTTGCAGAGTACCAGATGCTGTTCAGACATGTTCCATGCATCCCTAAGTTTTTAATTGCAAAATTGAACAATAACATGTATGGGATATGTTGAGATGTGCTATATTCAGTCTGGCATACCATTGGATACAGTACCATGTGAGTAAGCTCTGCTCTGGCATACATTGGGCCTCTCATACAAGAGGCATGTACAATCGGAGACTCATATGTATGGACAGCTCCAGTGGCTCTGGCCTCAAAAACACCTCCATGAGGCCATGCAAAGGCAGCATGCATTATTTGCTATGCATTCAGATGTATGTAGTCTGGCTAGCCAGTGCAAAGCACAGTGTAGCCATAGTGGATATCAAGGAGCCATACCTTTTACATAGGAAGAGCTATTCAAGACCAGTGATATGTGTTTTGACACATTCACAGGTTAGCTAAGCATTGTAAGCCATGGCAGGCCTTATTAATGCCTGACTACTCAGGGGAGGTATGCCAAGGTGGATCATCCGCACATCATCATGGGGCTTATTTACAAAGCCCTTGCGTGGCCGGTGCATCACTTCTGTTAATGTAAGAAGTGACATCCGAGCAGTGCAACTGGCTTGTAAATAAGCCCCTTTATGTGTCATGTATGTTCTGTAATGACCCATCACAACTGTACCTGACAAATGCTTGTTGTGAAATAAGCACCTCTGGAGTTGATCTGCACTACCTGGTCTGTCATCATATGAGTTGTCTGGCTGGGCTATGGGCATGTACATCAGGTCAATGCTTCCCTGGGACTCATTTGTATCACCAACATGGATACGAGCTCTTCTGTGGCCCACTCAGTATCACAGATAGCACTAGTACAGAGATTGTGCCAGTGCTATTGCCACAGCATTTCCCTTTTTTGCATGTGGGCATGGCTATTTTGAGGCAAAAGTCATGTAAGCCATACCTAGTGTTACCACAAATCATCAATGGGTACATGACACATAGGAAAGCACACAAATCATGTGTACTTACCAACTGCTCCACCAACTTCGATGGCAGCATAGTTGAAGAAGTCAGGCTCCCTGCCAACCACATTGTCCCAGCGGCGTTTCAGCTGATGAATGTTGGGCTTCACTCCACGCAGCCTCAGCATTTTGAGGCGTATACTCTCCCCTCGTTGCTTCCGCACCTTCACTGGGTAGCCCTCTACCACACGTCCCCCACTGGCTACCATGGCAGGCAGCTAATGGGTGACCAGCCACAGGAAGTTGCCAAACTCCTGGGCACTAATGGGGCGAGTCCTACTCTTCCCAGGCATTATCCCACCCAAATATGAAAACCCAAACAATACATAACCACCCGAAAAAACCCACTACTACTCCTGTGAGAAGTTGGCCTGGTATATGCTGTCCACTGATTAAAGTGAGCACCCTGTACCAGTCCAAACAACCCTTATGGTGATTTAAGAGGTCAAAGATAACCTTAGAAAGCTAGCCAAGTGGAAGCTGCGGAGAGCAGCCTTCAGGCTTAGTCTTGAAGGAATGTTAAGCAGCTTGTTTTACCAGAATGCAACCTTATTGTATTGGTTAAATGAAAGGAGAACCACACAGTAGTTATAAAAATATGTATTTATTATTATAACACACTTTAAATACCTCACAGTATCTGCTACATGCAGATAAACACAAAGAAAAAAATACTGTAGCACAGAAACAATCGTAAGTAGCACTAATACACAGTGGGCTCCAGGGGGAGACCAAACCATATACTAAAATAGTGGTATAAGAACCATGACTCGAGTCGAGACAGTGTCTAGAGGTTGTAGAATCGTTGGGACCCCAAGGAACCACCCAAGGTGAGTAAGTAGGGACCCCACGGAGGACGGGTGCAGTATGAGAACACAACCACGTGCTACGTACAATTCAATGGGAGAGTCGCAGTTGCAGTTTTAAAGGTTAAGGACCCTTCCCAGTGGATTACGAGGAAGCCCTTTGGATCATAGGAGGTTGGAGAGCCACCCCACCAGTGGATATCATAATACCAGAGTTACCTGTCCCAGGTAAGCCAGGTGCATTGGGCTGAAGTGGTGTCGGAAACCGCCGTCGATCTCAATGGAGGACTTCAGGGAAATGCCACTGCGGGAAAGAAGAAAAGTGTCCAAAGGTGGATTCTTGTCAAAGAGTATCTGAAAGCAGAGGGTATAGAGTCTGGGTCACTCAGGAGTAACCAGTGGCTTGGTAGATGAATGCCCACCCATGTCGGGTGCTTCAGGTGCGTTAAAGGAGACCTTGACTCTACAGCTGCAGGGACCAGGAGACATTGAGGACAACCAGGAGCCAGATTCGAGCTGTCCCACAAAGGATGTCGAGTGCTGAGGGGTCAGTGTCTGGCGGGAGCACCAACAAGCCTTGGCAGCGGCAACCCACGAAGAAGGTCAAGGGAGGTTACTGTCTGGCCCAACAAGGACCAGGGAACTCACCACAGCAAGGGGAGTCAGATCAAGCCTGGAGAAACCAGGGGAGCCCAAGAAAAGCAGTGTTGACCCTCAAGAGGACCCACAGGCCAGAGGCACAAGAGTCGCGAGGGGACCTTGAGCAGAATTACAAAGCAACCACCCACGGAGCACTCAGTGTGGGGAGGCCTAAGTTCTTTGGTGGAAATGGTGCCAGAGTTTGGTGCTACTCGGAGCCCAGTGCACTTGTTTTGGGAATGTCAACAAGCATATACACTTGCAAAAGTACATGGTGCACAGGGGTACGAATATTGCAGCCCCCACAAAGGATTCTGACCTCAAACTTGGTGAGAGGGCAGCTTGGACCTCGAGGGACGTGAGACCCACCTCCTGTGTTGCTGGAGCCTTTGGAGTCCTCAGGAGCTCAGGATCAGTAGACCAGCCAGTTGCATTAGGGTGCCTGCGGTTGCAGGGGAGTGACTTCTTCACTCTAAGGGAGATGTCTTCAGTTGTCCTTGATGCTCCACAGGTCCTGCACGGAGCCTGTATGGTACACGGGCACAGACGATGCTTTGGACAGAGTGGGAGACGAAGTCGGGCCCAAACGAAGTCCAGAGTGTCCAGACGGTCGAAGGTCAGTGGTTTCTTGATCAGAATCTTGTCCACGTCGAATCTAGGGTCCTACAGCCAGGTAAGCTCTTTTGTACCCACGGTAGAGGGTTGGACAGATTCAGGGGACTCTCCCAGGGGAGGGTCAGGACAGTGGGGAGGTTACTCCCATGTCCTTTGTCCAGTTTCGCGCGGGAGCCAACGGCTCTCAGGACTGGTTTGAACTTGACTATGCACAGGGACACCAAGTGTGCCCCAGATGCAGACTTTCAGGCACTTTGGAAGTGCACCCACCCAGCCCCAATACACTAAATCCTGTCTGGGAGGTGGTCACACCTCCCTGTGACAGGATGCCTATTGTGCTGCCTTCCCCTGCTCGAGCTTGGCTCAGCAGCAGGAGGGCAGAAATGTGTCTCTGGTCAGCAGCAACCATTTTGTGCTGCCCGGGTCGAGAAGGCTGGTACTGGGAAGACCAGGGACCCCACGAAGCTCGCTTCAGAAGGGTGGAATCATACCTCCCACATTGGTTACCGGTGTGGAGGCATGATTCCAAGGTGTTTGATACCAAACACGACATGTTTTGTTGCAGCCGTTTTCGAGATATCATTTTACGCGAGCATATAATGCACCTCTACCTATATGTCTGGCTGCGTCATCGACAACCCAGGAGAATGGTCTCCGAAGGCTGTAGGGGTGCTCTGCTCATGCAGGGGCACCCTCTCATGTAAAGCCCAGAACCCTGCCTTCAGGATTGTCAAGGTCTGCTAGAGGGGTGACTGATAGGTTATAAGTGTAGTGACCTATAGATATAGTAAACCTATATCTAAAGTAAGTGGTGCATGCACCATCTTACACAGGCTGCAATGGCAGGCCTGTAGTTCCATTTTGCATGTCCTCCCATGGGTGGCATAATACATGCTTCAGCCCATGGGAGGCCTCTGGGATACCTATGCTCTGGGTACATGTGTACCATATACTAGGGACTGACAAGGGTACCCCAGTATCCAATCTGGAATGTATCTAAGTACATGGCATAACATTTTAGGGAGAAAGCAGATAGACCGGGGTCCTCATTAGCAGGATCCCAGTCAGACTAGTCAAAAACAGTGTAACATCAAGCAAAAAGTGGGGGTAACCATAAGAAGCAGATCCTACTTTCCTACAACTCCTATGACAAAAATACCCCGGGAAACAAACACCCGACCGCATACAGGACAATAGACAACTAAACAGCACAAAAATGACTTGAGGGAAATGACAGGGACAGCAGGCACAACAAACCAGCTCCAAACACAGCCCTGGAATGGCAGAGGCCTGAGACAGGTTTGAAAGGCTACTTTGGTGGGTGGCACAAGCAGCGCTGCAAGCCCACCAGTAGCATTTAATTTACTGGCCTCGGGTATATGAGATACCACTTTACAAGGGACTGATAGGTAAATTAAATACGCCAAACAGGTGTAGACCAATCTTACCAAGTTTACCATAGAGAGCACATGCACTTTAACACTGAACAGCAGTGATAAAGTGCCCAGAGTCCTAAAACCACCAACACCAGGTCAGAAAAAATACCAGGAGGAAGGCAAAAAGTTCTGTGATGACCCTGAAAAAAGGGCCAAGTCCAACAGTCATCATACTATGAGTGTCTCTACTATTGTGCACAAGTATGAGGTCGTACAAATGGCAAGCTGTACGAGGTACACACACATAGTCATAGCACACTATCTACGTTACCACACCATGTTAATTGTGGCTGGCAATTGAGGACTATTTGCTACAGGTAGTTGGCATGCACACTATTTTGTTTGTACCAGATGATGTTCAATGCGGTTTGTTACACTAATCTACATACATTTTCTGTGTGCCAATTAGTAGAAGGTGTAATGTGAATGTTTTGATGTTCACTGTGACTATGGAATCAAAATGCACGCACAGTGGTAGTGGTCATACATTTCTTTTTACAAATATGTACACATGTACATCTGTCATCATTTTGTGATGTCATGTACATCACTCATGATTCAGTGAAGAAATTGTTGATGATGTGGTCCCTCCGTCGTGTTGAGGCTACTGATGGTACTGTTTGATGAGGCTCCTCATCTTCCTCATCGTCATCATCCGGAGTTTCCTGCTCCTCATTGCCATCAACCGATGGTACATTTGTCTTACAGAAATATTGTGCAATATGCAGCGCACAAGTATGATTTTGCAGACCATCGTGAGAGTATAAAAATCAGCCCCCAGAACAATCCAGGCTCCTGGAGCGGATTTTTAAGCACACCAAATGTCTGATCTACTATGGAACGGGTCCTGCTTAGGGCATGATTGTACCTCTGCTGGGCTTCCGTCTGTGGGTTTTTGGGAGGAGTCATGAGGCACATCTGCAGAGCGTATCCTTGGTCAGTTGCAAATAAAGAAGGGGTACAATTAGCTGAGAGACATGACAAGGGATGGCCCCCACATTTGTGTTCATTCTTTTAAGTGTCCTTAATGGCTCATGCACCTTGCCTACTGTAAGAGTGTGCTATGACATTCTGTGGCATACACACAAGTAGGAATTGGAAATTACTGACACTGTGCTACACACACAGTTGTGCTGTCCTGTGTGATTCACTTACTATTTGTCATACTTGTGAGTGCCAAGGCCATGCAGGTCTCGCTGGAAAAACCCTCTGGGTAGCCATGCACTCTATAAGATCTAAATAATAATAATGCAGGTGATAATTTTTCACCAGTAAGGAGAGTCAAATAGCCATTGAGTAGACACATTTCTCACATTCATCTATTGTGTCTGTTATTGGCCACTATTGCCATTCCTGAACTGATACATGTCTGATTTTACAGCATGTAGCCTGGAGCAGGTGATATGGCATACTTCAGTCACACATATTTGGAATTGAGAGTTGCAGTCAATGTTGTTTATTGTGTACTGCCATTGGAAGGATAGTGAGTGAATATCAATGAGGGACATGATAGTGTACACATGGCAGAGCACAGTGTCCACTATGTTGACAGTAAACAAGGGGTTTGAGATATGTCTTAATCTTGCACTGTACAGTGCAACTGGTAGACTAACTCCACCACAATGCCACACTGCTTGTGGATAGTGTAGGCCATATTTTCTACATGATTCTGTGTCCAGGTTTTTGTGCCTGCACTTGCAGAAACTGTGCAGCATTGCTACAAGACAGCCACGTTATTCCCAAGAAGACTGTGTTGTTGGCTGTCATGAGAGATGTAGTTTGTGCTAGAAGCTGCACCTTGCTGCCCAGTCTGGAGCCTTGGAGGACTGATAGAGTGGTTTGTGGGCTACAAAACTGTGTGCATGTAGGGTGTGATGTGTGTATAAGATGAGTGATGTAATGTAGCATGGTAGGCATGATCTTGCACGGTTAATATACAACTATTTTTCTCAGTTTCACAGGTCTGGGATACATCACATGCCTCATGACCATGAAATTTACATGTGTAAACACTGACTAGAGACAGGGAATCCCTTCTTCTTTCAACAGGGTGTTTTGACGTAGCATTTCATGTGGTGTTGCAGTAGTGAGGCTCTTTGACACTATTGAATGCACACACAGGGCCTCATTTGGCAGTTGCTGCCACTGGGCAGCACTAGATGTCACATGGCTGTACTGACCTGCATCCAAAGTGAAGGGATGGAATGTGCCGTATTCCTAATATATAGCACATCCATGGTTTGTCCGCATACGTACCATCACATGGTAGTGACTAGTGCCAACACCCCCCCCCCTTGCACCATGGTGCACGTGTGTCAGTGTTGTGTCCTCGAATACCATAATGCTTTAAGGGACACATTCCTGCACCAAAGGCAAACAATATATGCAATTTCCTCCTTCTAAGTGGCCTGTGGAATGCAGGACACATAGTAATTGGACATAAGTGGTGAAGGGAAGGGAAGAGGTGTGGCACCGCGGCCAGGGCGACTGACGCTGGAATCTGGGGCTCACGGTTCGATCCCCGGCACCGGCGGCAGGTCAGCCCAGCACCATGTAACTCTGGGCAATAGCTTGCTTAATCTTCCCGACGGCCCCCAGCGCCGGGATGCCTTCGGGTAGCTGTTAGCGCTTTACAAATACTGGATTTATAACAAGGAGACATGTAAATACGTATCCTCATTTCACCTCCCCTTGGGAGACACACTATTTGCACACAGTTCCAGGGTCACTGAACTTTGGATGTGTGGAAATGTGTGAGCTTTTAATTGGTGATGCATGGGAAAGGCCACCACAAGGCCCATGGTACACATCCTTAACACAGAGTGAATGAATGCTGTGGTTTGCCTTACTGCATACCTATGAGGCCATGCAATGGCATGCAGACAGACTTTGCATTGCCTCAGTGATATGAATTGGAGAGCTGCTCCACCAGAGCATCATGACCAGTGATGCTCCATCAGCGCAGTTCACTTGTAAATGGGGCCCACAGTGGCGTAGGCAGCCTAGACATGTGTGACTTGTAGGATTTTGCTGCGCATATGCCGTGTAGTATGGCACAAGTATGTAGGCCCACACCAACTACGTATGAACTATCTCATTCAGCCCAAGACTAATATGTCAACGTATTCCAAAATCATTGACTGTCATGTGGTCTGTCATGTGCTTGAGACGTACTTTCCAACCAGTAGGCCATGCCCTTATGTCCCACTCTGAAAGCACTCATTGATGGTGGAATGATGGACGATTAAGGAATCATGAGCACTGCTCGGGTACTTTGCAACGACATTAACAAAGAGTCCCAATTGGTCCATGATTGCCTGCACATTCATCTAATAGGTGTGCTTCCTATTGCGGTACAGGCGTGATATAGCTGCTGGAGCACAAGTTGCACATGTGTGCAGTTTATTGCCCCCAACACATGTTTAAATCCTTCAATGGCATAAAAGCCTTGCTTGTTTTTCTGCTGTTGCTGCGTTGTGTTGTGGAAGAAGAGGTACTGGGGTGTGAGCCTTATGATGGCATCCAGGATGGAGGGGAGGAATTTAGAGAAGGATGGCTGGGATACTCCTGCCACTCTTGCTGTGGTGGTTTGGAAAGTTCCAGACACCAGCATGTGTGGGACAGCCAGTAGCTTGACATGTGGAGAGATGTTGGTGCAGCACTGTGATGTTGTCTGCAGCCTTGGTACAATCTGGTGAAGGAGGCGGACAATGGACTCCCTCCTGAGTCTGTAATGGGCAATGACCTCCTACTCCCAGCGGTCAATGAGGGTAATCCTCTGGCAGTATGTCATCTCTCTCCTCCTGCGCTGTGGTGATGGTGATGGTGGAGGTGGTGATGGTGGTGGTGATGATGGTGGTGGTGGTGGTGATGGTCTTCTTGGTGCACCGAGCTGCAGTAGGAGTAGGTCTATGGTGCCGCAGAGCTTGCCAGAGTGATTTGGGTATGTTTTGCTTTCATACCAGTGGCCATGCGTCATTTTTACGCATGCTTTTCCATAGTGGTAAAAATTTGCTGCTATTGGGACTCTGCGTCTATTTTTCTGAACTAGCACCGTTTCCCAAAATCGTTGTAAATTCGGCTGCATCAGTTTTGCAAGGCTTTTTCAGGGGGAATGCCTACCTTGCATATCATTAGCAATAACTGCCACTATTGGTTCTGTCGCTAAACAAATAGGTGCTGGAGGTGAAAAAGTGATGCTAAAGGCCTCTAGCGTCACTTTGTAAATATGGCGCAAAAAAAAAGCTGCCACAGCATCAAAAAATTGACGCTGCGGCGGCAATAGCTCCTTGTAAATATGCCCCTATGTCAGCACCCTACAACCCTCCTCCCCCCAACCACATGCATACTGCACTATCTGCATAACCACTTATGTTTACTCCACAGTGTGGCACCCAATATTCATCTTCACAAATTTATGTGACTTTTCTGTTCTGTCAACACACCTCACCCATAAAACACTGGTGTTACTTTAACCCCCTCTGTGCCTGCCGTATTTTTTCACCCCTTGCTTAATACCCACTTTATTTGCCTAGCACAGTAACTCCCCCCCTTGAATCTCTAACCTTGCTGTCACTCCCGTTGCAGCTGTCTCCCTCTTGTGTCTGCCTGTATCCACTGATACTCTAATCTCACTTTGTTGTCTCACCACTGAAAATCACCACAATCTACTTTGTCAGACCCCCTCACTGTATCTGTAATCTGGCTGTCTACACAACCTCTCTGTGGATGTCATCCCTGCAGATGCCTCCCACACAGCATCTGCCACCCCTACATTCTTTGTCTCCACTTTATCTGCCGCCAAACGCCACTATTTCATACCCTACCTCTGTACCTGGAACCCCTTTTATCTTTCACTTTCTTTTATCTGTCACTGCAATCACACCTGTCAGCACCTCTGTTGTATGTTTCATCCACCATAGTTTTCACATTCATGTAAACGTCTTCCACATTATGGCAACAGTGGTTACATCTGTCATGTCACTTTATTTTCCCCATTGTGTTTTTCAACACCACTGTATCTGTAACCAACCAATGTGCCACACTCTCACTGCATCTGTCACCCCTTTACATCTTCTCCCCCATGCACTTTATTTGTCATCCCCCACCATACCTGCCACCGCCACTCTGTCGCTTATTTACTATGTCTGTGAAACTCAGTTGCATCGATCTACCGTTTATTCCTCTGTCAGTTCGACATCACTTCCCCACCACTGAATAATACTATAGCCAAAGTCTTTCACCCTCACTTTATCTTACTTCCACTGTGTCTGTAAGCAGCCTGTGTCTACCAAACCCTCGGGGTCCCTCATCCCATGTTGTGTCTATCAACCCCACCTCCCGCCTACCCAATTTGTCCATTGCTCTGCTCTGGTTTCGCCTGCACAGGGCTGCCATGCAACATCTCTAAAAAGCATTGTAAAAGCCAATAGATGTCGCATAGACGAAACCTATTGGCTTTGCCAATGCTTATTTTTCTCTCTCTTTGATCTGCGTCAAATTGAGGGAAACTAAGCGACGGTGGGCCCCACCTCAAACCACCGGCCCAGACTCAGGATGGGGAAAATAGATAAGGCCGCCGAACAATCCACTGGGTGGGCCTGAACTGCAAACAGGAACAGTTCATGTTTCTATAAACAGTCTGCACAGACTTGGAGTAAGCCTTGCCATTTGGGCACAGTCATAAGACATGTGATTGTGTATAGAGCAGGCTCTAGAGCTGGCTTTGAAGCTATCAGTGACAGTTGTCTGAAGAGGCCAGACAGGTCCCTCCTCCCTGGCCCTCGCGGTGGGTAGTATGAGGCATTTACGGGATGAAATACAGGTTTTACAGCCTTAAATGGGCACTGGAATCTCTCGTTTGTGTACCTAAGAATCCACATAAAACCCATCCAAGGGTCATAAATTGACCTTTGGCCCACGTTTTTCTCTGGAATGACAACTATAGTCTCTATGGCCCAAAACATCCCATGAGATCGAACTGATAGCGAAAAACAGAAAAGTTTTACGAGGTGCATAAAATTGTAAACGAAGAGGAAGGCCTGCTTGAAGTGAAGTCACGTGACTTCATGTAATTGCAGGGACCGCTGTCTTTTCTGGAAGAGCACATGGTGTGTTTTCTGAAATCCAGTGGGGAACGCAAAAAGATGGGGCCCGTGCCGAATGTGATGAGTGGCCCTTGGGTCTCGCAGATCTCACAGATTTTCTTTTGATTTGGGCTAGAAGGGGGCCCCCTGAACAGGTTGGGGCCATCCTGCCCAACATGGACTGCAGGGGCCTGCGATACTCCCAGGGCCGGACTAGTTACCCAAAGCAGCCCTGGCAAATTTTGTCATACCAGCCCCCATATAGTGCATAGTGAGTGCTACAAGAAGGGTTTGGGGGATACTCCCCCCAGGACAATTTGTCCAAAAATGGCGCATTCTATAACACATTTTTCATTACATATTCAATTGTATTAGCTTTTAAAGCAGTATATGATGAGCTTAGAGTGCACCTGGATGCACAATCGTTGTTGGAGCCTATCAATGATTCCTTCACTATCACCCTCCAACAGTGCCCCTCACCTCTCCAGAGCACCTCTCTCACATGTATTTCATTTGTTTTATAGCGCCTTTCATACTAGTGTAGGGTGTCTGAGCACTTTACATCACACACAAATACAGAGACAATGAATCATACGTGTGTAAATCAATGTATAGAAAATGTTGCATAAGACAAAGGGGACTACATGGTGTAGGATTTATGTCATCCATACTGATAGGCATTTTTTCCAGTGCTCGGTCTGGAGGAGCACAAACCCAGGACTCAGAATGTAACACAGTGGTTAGGGTTGGTTTTACGAATAAGAATTTATTTCTATCCAGACAAACCCTTTTTAGCAACGTTAGGATAGTGAAAAACTTCGAAAAAAACAAACTTTCTAACCTGTACCACTTAGTTTGTATGCAGCTCTTTGATATACACTCATAGCTCACTGTGCTAGATCATGATTTTAACTTACGAACTGCACAGTAACAAAAGGGTGTCTGTGAAAAAAGCAGTAACCCACCAAGCTATGCACATAAAATACTGTTCTGTGATCTGCATGTAACACGTCCTTTGCAACAGGCAAATTTGCCCTCTGCGCTACATTAGATAAGTCAAAAATGCCACTAGACAAAACTCCAGCAAGTACATTAATCACCAGAGTTATCTTGACACTTTAAATGTTGCCTGAAAACTACTGGATATACAAAGCACTTTGCAGTGGGTGCTTTCAAAACTGCTGCACTTCTCCAAAATGGCCCCCAGTAACAAAACCAGCCTCCCACCCTTCAAGCCTCCCGGGGAAACGCCAGATGCCCAGTACGGGCAGTCTGGTCTTGGTTACGTCCCTGCTGAAATCGCAAAGAATTGCCCAAGCAAGAAAAAAACAGCTTTTAGCAAAAGTGCTATTTACATTTACAAATGTTCATCTTTATAATCTGTCATAAGCATGGACATGGGTGGCCATAGTAAATAATTTTTCTCTCACAATTGAAAAAGGTTATTTGTTTCTTCCCATTCATGAACTCGCAACAAATGTAGTTGCCACTTTAAAAAAAAATCAGCTAGAGTAGCAATAGGCTCCCCTCTTTTCGCTTTTTTTGAAAATACAATGGTATTGCTTGGACATAAATTGTCCTTCAGTGATCTATCATGTTTGAAAGGGATCTCAGGATGCTCTTATACATGTTTGACCAGCTCTTTGTCTAACAAAATAAGATGCCAATGGTTAGTCAGAATTTTGTAAGCACTGTCCGTGGCGCATGGCCCGCGGCATGTTACAATTAATGGGAGAAGGTCAAGAGTAGAAAGTGCCATCAGAAGTAGTGCCCCTTGAAGAGTTTTTTGGTCGAGCTTTAGCGGCAGCGTGCATGCGCTGCTCATTCTGCGAGGCATGCAGTAGTAGAGTATGGGAGACAAGCTGCCCTCACTCTCCGCCCACATTTTCATTGGCTTCTGTCATTGTCCTTTGTAAATTCTGTCTTCTGATTGATTATGAGGCTTGTTAGTCCCGCCTTATTATGGCCATGTCGTCATTTGTACCCTCCCATGGCTATTGGCCCCTTTACTTGAGTGTTACACTGTACGGTACATGTTATTTAGAGCACTATTTTCCCCTCTCCCGCCCGCACTCCTGTTGTCCTTGCCTTCTCCCCCCACCCGCACTCCTGTTGTCCGTGCCTTCTCGCCCCCCTCCCGCCTGCACTCCCGTTGCCTGTGCCTTCTTTCCCCTCCCTGCACTCCCGTTGTCTGTGCCTTCTCGCACCCCCTTCCCCCCGCCCGCACTCCCGCTGTCCGTGCCTTCTCGCCCCCCTGTCCCCCCGCCCGCCCGCACTCCCATTTGCAATGCAATAGGTCTTGCGTAAATGCGAGTCCTATTGCATTGCAAATGCTTGTTGTGTTTACTGTCAGTGATGTCGCAAGCGCATTTTCTTTATTTTGGCTGAAAGCGAGGCTGCTGACCTTTGGAAGAAGCCCCTCGCCCAGCGTGTCTTTCTTTTATCTCGCCTGCCCCAGCTGCTGACGGAGGGAAGGGGGGTTCCAGATTCCAGCGGGAGGGTGGGCGCGCGAGTCTAGTATCGGTCAACTACAAGTGCTGTTATTTTTCCTGTCATGTTTGTTGGGGCACCTCTATGGTTTATTTTCCTTACAACAAGGCAGGAAGGGGAATCTGAAAAAAAAACTGCTTGCGTGACATCGGCAATTACTTGGCAGCGGTAAAGGTAAGGAGTGGTTGAGACCAGCTCGAGCTGAAGCCAGCACAAGCAACAGAAATGTGTGGGAAGGGGGTTGGGAGGCTTTAAGGCCCTAAAATCAACTAAAAAAACATTTCGAATGAAATAGGTTGCACCAAATAAACGGACATTATTTGTCTAGATTTAAACTGCGTTTTAATGGGCAGCTCTGAACATGTGCGGGCGCTATCTATGCAATTGAAATTGTTTTTCAAATTGAGCTCTTACAGATGGAATTTGATGAATACTTTAGGAGCCATAAGAGTGGCCAGGTTATTTTTTACCTAACAAAGAGCATGAAAAAAAGGTCGAACCCTCACAATGAAGGTAACCTGAGAGATGGCTTGGGGAATGAACATGTTCTGGATTTAAATATATCTCATACAGAGACAGCCTTTTTTCAGATTCTGATACAATTCAGGTACTGCTGGAGGCTATTGACATCTCTGATCGTTTCCAGTGTGGAACTGGGTCGAGAAAAAATTGTGAAGACCCACAGACCAGTATGAGTGTAATCTCCTGGCCATTCCTTCTCTGGGCTGCCCACTTACTACCGCTGGGAGAATCTTGGTCTAAGTAGTAAATTTTTTATGACTGCAAACCCTTTCTTTTAAAATGCATACCACAAAAGAATATTTTTGTGTGAAACCAAAGTTACAAGCCCTAGTATGTACCTAAAGACTGTGGTGAGACCGAGATTTTTTTGCTGCAAAGTTGAAGCCAGAACGAGATAGTTCACAGTTTTTATTTTAAGTATGTATGAAACGCAGGAAACACATAATGCAGCAAAATCAGGAACAATACTGTTGAAATGCAAGCAGGCAAAGAGCGAGAAAGGGTATATGATAAACAGTCATATGCCTTTTCACCCACATTTCCCTGTTCTCCCCACGGAGTTCAGGCAGTCTGGTCTGGGGTGCCTCATTTTACAGGTGTCCAGTCCTCTCAGCAGTCATGGCCACCCACCTTCCTTTCCAACTGAAGAGAGAATGCTTCCCATCCTTAGAAAACCCTTCTCATTGGTCTTTAATCCCATAGGCCCGCATTAAGGAGCTACCTTAAACACTAAACAAATCTATTCTGTTCTCTATCTACTTCTAGAAATTATTAGCTGGTCTTCCAAAACTGCCCCCACTGTGATGCTTTATCCTCCACAAAAGAGGCCTAATGTACCTGGGCTGCCGCACCACTGACATGTACCCTATGTGACGTCACACATATTGTACAAAGTGCTATAAAACACATCCAAATAAACAGTATGAGAACTTCATTCCTGACACCTAAGGGGTCATATCAGTGTGGGCATGGGGAACTGAGGCAGCAAGGCCTGTGCTGATGCACGCTTGTCTGTGGCTGCCTGACTCTTGCTAGCTGCCTGCACAGTGCTTTAAATGGGCCGGTACTGTCCGGTACTGAGTACCGGCACCTTTTAGGTCGAGCCTAGTGCAGCGCGCATGCGCTGCTCGCTCTGCGAGGCATGCAGTAGTCGAGTATGCTGTGGAAGCCTCGCCTTCTCTCCGCCCATATTTTTGATTGGCTGGTGTCATTGTCCTTGGTAAATGCTGGCTTCCGATTGATAATGAGGCTTGTTAGTCCCTCCTTGTTACCGCCCTGTCGCCATTTGTTAACTCCCATGAGGACTGGATCTTTTACTTGTGGCGCTACATGGTCTCCTTCATAAGTCGGTAAGCACAATTTTTTTTTATTTGCAGCACGGTCCGCTTTCATTTTAGCGGCTGCGCTTGTTTATTTAATTAATTTGCCACGCAGGCCGAAAGGGAGCGTTTCTACTCACTAATCTAACAAGCATTTGTAATGCAATAGGTCTCGCATTTACGCGAGTTTGAGCTATTGACAATGCAAATAACAATGCCTTTTATTTTTGTTTTCGTTTTTAAAACATAAATAAAAGGCATTGTCATTTACAATGCCAATAGCTTAAACTCGCGTAAATGCGAGACCTATTGCATTGCAAATGCTTGCGTATGAATTGTAGGAGGGCCAGTGCAGAGCAGATGTTGATAATGATGCCGTTCCAGATCCTGGGAGCAAGAACAGAAAAACCTTGCTTCTGTTTTTTTAGCTTCTTGTGTGTTTTGCAACCGTGTGGTAAAAACACTTACCAGGCACACCCTATTTCCCATTGCAGCTACACCTTACTCTGAAAGGGACTACTTGCTGGTCTGGACTCACCTGTGTAATATGAGTTCTCTAAATTTACCATGGACTTTTAGTGACTGGCCAGGTGTGCTGGCGGCTTTTAGGTGGCTGGTGAACCCCAGGGAGGAGTTTCAACCTGCTTACTCAAATGAACTGAACAGCAATTCATGCTTTTCTGCGGTGCAACACAACAGCATCGTATAACATGGTTAGTTCTAGGAATCTGTTTGACATGTTCTTAGTAGTCACTTCAGAGCAATGTGCTCAAGACACCCACATCTCTGGATATCCCCCTGCAAGCCCTACCTGCACCTTACTAAATCATAAAGTCTGGCGGAGCTGCACGAAGAGCATAGCCCATTGCTCTCTCTCATCTAGAGCGAAGGAGAAATGTACCCTGGTATCTAATCTTAGATGCAATCCAAAAAAAAGTGAGGTATCCGAAGGAAGGGAAGAGCCTCCCATTATGCTCACAACTTTTCTTGTTCAGGATCCTGCCTCGAGGTTTACATGAACATCAACCATGGCATTACACATCAGGAATGAGTATGGTGTCAACACAGAACATATTGCCTGGTTCTACTTTTCCCACCGATGGACAGGTTTCAAGGGGACTTGGAATCAGGGATCACATCTCCTACCCTGGATCTGCAGTGGGCATGCCATACTAGAGGCAGCTTTGCCCTGTTTTGTTCAGGATTTCGAGAAATCCCATCAAATGGGGGCATATGATGTGCTAATTGACAGGTGGAGCCTCTAGGAACTCTAGTGTTAAGACGCGCCATCAATGAGTAACAATGTCTGTGAGGACATTGGTGCAGCATTACATAGGGAACCCATGAAGTTCCTGTTGCAAAGTTCTACATATCTCCACGGAGGAATCTAGCACAAAGTTACATATGTATTTGTTGAGGGATCTTTTTCAAATATGTTTAGATAACCATTGAGGAATCTTGTCCAAAGTTACAAATGTTGCTATGCACAACCTGGAATAAAGCTACAAAAACCATTAAGGAATATGGTGAAAGATTCTTATGTTACCAATAAAGAATGGGGCACAATGTTTCCTATGAGACTATTTCAAAGTCTAGTAAAAAATAACCTATGCAATCATTGAGAAAGTTGGCACACAGTTATGTGTGCAATCTTGCACAACAAAACCAATGCAACTATTGAGAAATCCAGGGTAGAGTTTCAAATGCAACTATGGATAAGTCTGATTCTGGTACATGTACAATGCAACGTATGTGCAACGTGGTGCGTCAGACTACATTTGAACTCCTTGAGGAATTTAACATTGAGGATCTGATGCTCAGTCACATGTGTCTTTGATAAGGAATCCAGTGCCAAGTTCCAACGACCTCCTCGACAACACACATTGCATACTGAAAACCTGAATAGTAAACTGTTGGAACCAGCACTTTCTAATTGGCTGCGGCAATCCCCTAGCAAGGCAGAACACAACTCCCATCAGGGCCAGGTGATTTCACACACTGTATAACCTGACCTCACCCTTGGGTAGCTTGGCACTGAGCAGTCAGGCTTACTACAGAGGCAATGTGTAAAGCATTGGCACAGCACTCACTCACGATAAGTACTTGGAGCGTCACAAAAGAGACTTCACCAAGATGTATGTAAATAACATTTATATTCAACACACACTTAACAAACAACAAAACATGAACATAATGTACTTCTGGGCATAAATCACATTGGGCCTTATTTCTAGCAGTACTAGACCCAGCCGTATTAAAATGACTTCGGCAAAATGCATACGTGGAAAAGAGTTGACCCTACACCCCCCAGCACCCTTATGCGGTGCAACACATTCTCCACCCCAGGCCCACCCCAACAAGTATTATAAATCAGCACCACCCAGTAAGACAATGCACCCTGGTCAAAACGATATCAAACTTATGTACATATACAAATTATACCACTTTTTTGCAATACCATGGGTTGAGGCCGCTCAGGTATATTATTATTATTATTATTCCCAAATTTGTAAGGCGCACAGCTACACCGAGGGGTTTCCCGGGGCTTTATAAACCAATGCCAAATGTAATACTTTCCTAACAAGAAATCAACGTACTTGGCAGACCGCCGGCCTATGTCATGAATCACAGGTGGTTTTCCCACTGTCGCTCCCACACACACACACACTCACACTGCATCGCTACGCTGTGCAACAGATATCAGGCAGGTCCGTACGGAACACGCCTACACATGTATGCACCTAACACCATAATGCGGTGTCATTGATACCCAGCAGGTCAATTGGTATCACGCTGCAGAAACCGTGGTCCCAAGCATCCCTCCACCCTCTAACTCACCCCGACTAACTTACACTCCGTGATTGGAGACACCCCATCCCCCCCCCCCCCAGGCACTAGGCCGCACGTGGCCGAAGTCACTCTTAGGGTCCCATGGAAGCAGGTGGGGGTAGGTAGCAAGGTCAGTTAGGAGGCAGTTGGCAAAGGGGTTTCGCAGCCACTCAAAAAGTTCACCCACAGGATGTGGAGCAGGAACGGGCTAAGGGCAATAGTCGGTCACACAAAAGGGGTCCACAAGGGCCTTCTGGCACCAGCCCAGTTCTGCAAAGCACAGGGGGGTCACACAGTATCTTGACCCGCTTCTGATCATTCTCGGAAGCGTTCCTCCAGCCCAGGCAATCACTCGTACTACTCAGGCCCCAGTCTGGTGATACTACCTGGAACCATGATATCGCCAGGGAAGGCAATGTCAGGAGAGGGCAATTGGTCTGCAGCGATGAGGGCTGGAGGGGGACAAGCGAGGAATGAAAAGTGAAGCAGGGTAGGGGGGCCTCTCAGAAGAAAAAGGCTCCCCATCAGGTACACGTTGATGGGATTTGCACCCAGGTAATCCAGGCACAACGTCTGGTGCCCGATGATATGAGTTGCACCGGACCATCTTGAAGAGTTGCAATATCAGCACCTCCCTCCGAAGAAGGCCCCACATCCAGTACATGGTGATATTGGTCACACTAGACAATCCAGGCACAACGTCTGGTGCGCGATGATAAGAGTTGCATCAGCCCATTCCGGTCATACACAACAAGAGTTACAATTCTGTACCTCCCTGAAAATGAGGCACAACATCCGGTGCACGTTGATATTTATCCCACCAAACAATCGGGCACACACACTTAGGCGCAAGTTCAGCAATGTCTCATCAGGTACAGTAAGGCACTACTAAAGTTACGCTCCCTCCTCCGAGGGCCACAACCTGTGAATCAGACACTGCATGCAATGAGCATGTAATCAGTGTGTTGCATGAGAGAGGTGGAGCAAGATCGACGAAGCATGTCACTTTGGATCCTGCAACCGGTGAATCCGCTCACCAACAACAAGACGCTTATGCGTACTGAGGTCCCCATGATAAATGGGGCCACACGCCTTTGATGCGGGCAAGACGTCTGAGCTCCGCACGAGGCAATCCAGTCTGCAGGCACTTTTCTGAGTCTTTACACCCATGCCGTGCTACGAGGTGGAATCCAGCCAGCGATGTGGGCCCTTGCGAGGGCACCACTTTCCAGGTGTCACAGGCAAACAGTGGGAGTCCCCCGTAGGTGACCTTTGATGTCCCTGAGGCCTCGAAGAACAAGGTGCAAGCTTGACAAGACCTTGGAGAGCACTCTTCAGGGTGCCACACAGCAGCAGGTAGTTGGCCCAGGCCAGCCACTATTCAGACTGGGCATACGGTCCCTCTCAATGGCACTAATCCTCCTTGTGCGAAACAGAGTTCCTCTGGCAGTGTGCACCACGCAATTCCAGGTTCTCTGGTCCCATGTCCCCACAAGCGTTTCTCACCCTTTGCTGAAGTGTGGCACCAGTAGTTATACTGCAGGGTGTCTTTGACGTTGGGGGTGGTTCAAAGGGTCTCCCTTTGAACCGCAGAGGTCTCCCCTAAATCTCAGTCCTGTCTGCCATGAGGCCGTTGAATGATAGATCCTAATCTTTAGTGGGGCCACGATCTGACCCCAGAGGCCAAGTGTCAAAACCACTCCCTTTAATCTCTCCAGCTAGGCCCACAAATGGCAGAGGTCTGTCGGTACATTTGCATGCCCAGTGTTTTATAGCAGTCGCTGGGGAATGCCCAGATGTGCTTCCCCAACCTCCAGTGGGGACTGGAGCCAAGTACAAAGGCTTACAAGTGAATCTTAGAGCATAGAAATGCTCACGTTCTAATAGTAGCATTTCTATGTGGGTCAGGACAAAGCCACCTTTACCTCTAGAAAGGGATTGTCGCTGCAAAACCAATGATATCAAACTTGATGAGGCTGCACCACTGCAATCCAGGGTCGCAGCCCATGGTACCAGTCTGCAATGGCAGACTGGACGCATATTCAGCAGCACCATCTGTGCCAGTGCACCCACCAGTCCGCAATAGCAAGCCGGACACAGGGTTAGGCGCACAATTAGTGCAACACACACCAGACTGCACTGGCAGGCTGGTCACGTATTGGGAAATACCAGCTGTGCACCATGCACCCCAGTCTGCAAAGGCACGTAGTTGAAAATACCAGCGGTGATCCACTGACCCCAGTCTGTAATGGCAGGCTGGTTGCATATTTGGGAAGCATTAGTGGGGCAACACGCATTTTAGATAAGCACCGCTCCCCAGTCTCCAGTAGCAGGATGGTCACGTATTTGGGAAATACCAGCGGTGCACCATGCACCCCAGTCTGCAGTGGCAGGCTGATCAGATATTTGGGAATACCAGCGGTGCACCACGCACCCCAGTCTGAAAGGGAAGGCTGGTCACGTAGTTGGAAATACCAGCGGTAATCCACACACCCCAGTCTGTAATGGCAGGCTGGTCGCATATTTGGGAAGCATTAGTGGGGGCAATGCGCATTTTAGATAAGCACCGCTCCCTAACGTGAGTAGGAAGGATGCGCACACTTTCCCACTGCTTCTACAGTAGGGAAGTACCCCAATCCCTATGGCCACTGTAAGAGAATCGGTCAAATCCCGGCAGGAAAAAGCAAACAGTCCAGGGAAACACTACCTAACAGGATCAAGTCCAACTTGAACTGTATACTTTCGTGATCACCATTGTCAAATGTAT
The DNA here is from genome assembly GCA_963921515.1 of Calotriton arnoldi. Classification (NCBI taxonomy): domain Eukaryota; kingdom Metazoa; phylum Chordata; class Amphibia; order Caudata; family Salamandridae; genus Calotriton; species Calotriton arnoldi. The sequence continues at coordinate 1,710,695 of CAWUFW010002969.1, forward strand.
TTTAGCTTACCCATAAATCCCTTCTTTTCTGTGTAGTGTCTTACCTAGTCCTTTACAAATACTCAAAATAAAATGAAAAAAACTGAAACTAACAGGAACTCTAGGTGCAAGTCAGTCTCATGTTAGTATGGATTTAGATTATAGTTAGTGAGCAAAGAACTACCAACTCACGCATGTCTTTAGTGAGGAATGTAGAGCAAGGAGACACCCAGTTTTTTAGGTTGAGCCTACAGGGCTTGCGCTGCAGGATGATCTGTTGTATGTACTTTGTGGAGTTTGACTCCTCCCATCATTTGGGATTTGTCCAGTCATTTGTCATGTAAAAATGTTTGCTTGCTATTGGGTAATTTGGCTTCTTGGTCCTTCCTTTTTTCCCAAGTTGTCCACTTCCCTGAGTATCACCCTAGAACTTGTCGGCTTCCACTTTTTCCATATTACTGTGTGTTCTGAAACTTTTTTTACTTCCAATGAGTGTTTCCGGCTCAGCATGGTGATCTGGTGCCTGCGAGGTCCTATTACATGCCTCTTTGAAGGCGGCTTTTGTTTTATCAGCACAGCGCCTGCTTCATGGACGCCGCGCTTTTGTGTATTTTATATTTGCTGTCGGATGATTAAGCAAAAATGAAATTTTTGCATCAGCCACAGGCTCTAGATGTAATTGGCTCAGTCTACCGTGCAGAGATTTTTTAGTTCTGTTTCATGCATCAGCATGAAGTGGAAATTTCACTAGTACAAAGTGCTTGTTTTGTTTATCCCCATCTCCACACTCTTCTGAAATGCGCATGCATGCTTTCATTCAGCCAGCTGCACTTCGGAAATGGGACATGCATACTCTGGCTCTGCTCATGTTTACTGTAGGGGTGCCAATGACCACCCATATGTGCTGCTGGACCTGCCGGAATTGGCTCCGGAGACAGGACACCTGATCCAGGCCCTGTAAGAGACCCAGGGTGACGCAAAGGTCATGAGTCCAAGGTACTTAACTGTGCAAGGTAGCTTTTAAAATACCCCTTTCTTTGTTGCAAGTGCTCCAGTTTGGGTTTTTATAAGTGCTGGCATGTGTGTGCATACTCGAGGAAACCGGGGGCCACTGCTCCCTGGTACCGGGACTGTCACTCCACATCACGGAGGGGAATGTGAGCCCCACAGGGGAGCGCTGTGCTCAAAGAATCTACTACCAAGCTCCTGGGACAGAGAGCTAGCTCCCTTCCCACCACAAAATGGGATTTGTACAGGCCCGTTGTCCTTTTTAGACCCAGGTTCCCTGGCAGACAGTGGGGCTGCACAATATCATCTGGGACCAAGAGAACAGGGGCAGGACCCAAGGATGGCCTCCATCCAGCACGGAATTTCCTGCCATTTAAGCTTTAGACAAATACCATTAGTCTGGCAGATTGCCAGCAGGTTTGCGAAAACCCATACCACACAGAACCGGTAACATTACTCCTTTGCTATATAGATCCATCTCCCTGTCCAAATTGACCCATGCCGGAAGGGCAGGCCTCATGCTTCAAGCAGTGCGGCCCAAAATGGCTTCTAAAGTTCAGATAAGGTTTCTTCCCCCTTCTCTAAAAGGCTCCACCCTCGCTCCCCAGACTCCACATCAAGGTTTCAGGGCAGACTTGATGTCTCATTGCGATTTCCCACATACACTCCTGTAACTTCATGTAGAATGAAAGCTTATAAGTGGTATTACCCAAAACACTCCAGTGATAGAACAAAATGAAGACAAACACATTGGGGATGAGTTAGAGACGTGCCATTCCATGCTGACTGTGATAAAGGTCTGCAGACAGATCCATTTAGTAGATTCCAAGTTGCTTCTTTCCACCTTTGTAACAATGATGGTGTGCAGGCACAAGGAACCAGGCTCACTGTGCCACTGCATTCAAGTTAGCCTGGCTGATGAGGGGTGATGCCCCGAAACCGGCCCCATGATGCTTGTTTCTGGTCCAGGGAGAACCTGGCTTTTCAGTTCGGGCTGGACTGTTCCCATGAGGCACAGGGTCAAAACTGATTTGCATATGGCTGGGTCTAACCTGGGGTGGCATGGTGAGCAAAAGAACAATGGATTTAACCCAGATCTTTTGACTGGGGGTGAATGTTTCATTTGCTCTGCATTCCGTTCATCATCTGTGTGTCTTTTGCTTTCTCGCCCTAAGTGCGCCGGGTATGCCCAGACATGGGTCCCAGGCTCACTGTGCCACTGAATTCAAGCTACCCTTGCTGATGAGGGGTGATGCCCCGAAACCAGCCCCAGGATGCTTGTTTCCGGTCCAGGGAGGACCTGGATTGGCAGTTCGGGCTTGACTGTTCCCATGAGGCACAGGGTCAAGACTGATTTGCATATGGCTGGGTCTAAACTGGGGTGGCATGGTGCGCAAAAGAACAATAGATTTAACCCAAATCTTTTGACTGGGGGTGAATGTTTGATTTGCTCTGCATTCCGTCCATCATCTGTGTGTGTTTTGCTTTCTCTGCTCAAGGAACAGCAGATACTTTCAAACCACATGATTTAGTGGTAAAAAACAAGAGGAAAAAGCAGTTCTAACACAGAAACACTACTTTAAGCTGTCGTTATAGTAGTTGCTTTAATCAATGTGTTCTAGGGATCTTTAAATGCCTTTTTCCCAGGCAGCTGTTTTAATACAGAGTTAGGGGCTTGTTGCTAACAGGCAAAGCACTTCAACAACTGCAGATCGACCAGAACAATAAACTTTGTGCATTTAATTTGATCGCCACAGCAAATGAAATTATCGTCTTGAGTATTGCACAGCACAGTCATCACAATATATATTTATAAACTTGTCAAAAGTACCATGGAACTGGTTTTCAGAGCTTTGCTGTTGATGCGCTTCACAATAATAATATGAGCCCTTTGCATTTACCTGTAGCCTGGGATTTAGTGCAGGCAAAGGCCTTGCATAGAAATACTTCAGTGCTCTTCTCCTTGGCTCTAGATCTCCTGAAGTGCTCCAATAATGACTCCTCCTCTTTCTAGAGGGCATGACTGCCAATCACAGCTCATTCCAGCTGTTGTGGTTGCTTTTGGCAGAATGTGCCCTCTTTCTGAACCTATAAAATTGCCAGCAGAGGAATATTTGGAGGAAAACCATCAAAATGACAATATTTTGGTAATGTAATTGTATTTATATAGCGCTTACTACCCCTGACGAGGCATTGATGCATTTTATGGTGAGTAGCACACTACACTGGACTCATGTAAATGTATTATTTTTAGGTCAAAGCCAAGTTTTGCTTTTGGTTTGCTAAGAACATCTTGGGGACATTCGGAAGGCTTCCCTAGGAATGCATTCCACCCATTGGTTACCATTGGCTTTTTGGTTCGTAACTCAAATTGGTTGCTTTTTATTTGGTTGCTTTTTTGTGTAATGTTGTCCAGCTTGAGTTTAACGTGGTGTCAAGGGAAAGGCGATGCAACGGAGCAAACTCTGCTATAACGTTCTCGGCGCTTCCACCCAACAGCTGGATCCTGAAAAGAAGGACACTGCTGGGAAATGTCAGGGCGAGGGTTTGAGACACTGTAAGCAGACGGGATTCCAGAAAAGAAATGTCATAGATTATAAAATGCAAACAGTACAGTAACTCACATGAGAACCATGCATTATAGCTGAGTGCACGTGTGGTTCTGTGCACTTGCGTGGGTTGGTGCTTTTAGAAGATTGATGGGCAAAGGAAGAAAATTTAAGCCAACCAGTCTGTAGCTCATTACCTTCACATTTGTAGCTCCTAGACTCACTACCCACCTGGGCACCAGCACAGCACCACCACCTGGGCATCGCTCAGCACCACCACAGGATCACTCAGCACCAACTCAGCATCACTAAGTACCACCCCAGTATCACTCAGCTTCACCTCTGCAACAGCACACCACCACCTCAGCACCACCTCAGTATGACTCAGCATTACCTGAGCATCACCCCTGCACCAGCACACAACCACCTTAGCACCACCTCAGCATCACTCAGCACCACCGCAGCCTGTCCTCGGAATCTATCATCTTTTGATTCTCCCCTAGTGTCTCTTCGCCGCTCGTGTTGTAATTTAGGTACTATTTCCCAACCTCCACTCTCCTGTTGCTTATGTCCACTTCCCCCCCTCCCCCCCATAACAAAAAAAACTATAACAAACAAGCATTAGAACATGCAGGAAGAAGTTGCCAGCATTGCACAGACAAAAAACTAGAAAACATTTTTTTTCTGTTAATTGTTTTTTAATACAGTCATTCAGTTGTACATAATGTCTTCTTGGTTTTATATGAGATAACGAAAATACTTGTAACACTTTTTTATTATAACTTTTCACCAGGCTGCACAGCAGCCAGGCTGCTCTACAACATAGCTTAAAGACATTGACAAAGCCAATAGCTCTGGCTAAACACTTACAAGGTCCCAAAGGCGAGACCTATTGGCATTGCCAAAGTTTGTTATTATTCCTGCTCCCCATTATTGTACATTTGCTCCTCCCAGTCCTTCCTGTTACTTGTCGCATGGATGAATATTGACTAAGCTTTCCTGTTTCCGATGCATAGCCTGCTCACTGCGTGAATGCGCAGTCAAACGGAAAGGTAAACCGTGGTCGTCCATGGTTCTCTATGTACAAAGCGTGGACAACTACCAGCATTTCATGTGTGCTGGTGGTGAGGACAGTGCTCATTTTTGGTGCCTGAGAGTTATTTTTCATTATCAAACACTGACCCAGAGCAATCGAGAGAAAGACAGATAAGGTAGGAAGAAAGAGGAGGAAAAATATAGGAATATAGTGATAAAAGGAGAAAGACTGAATGAAAATACATTTGGAAGAGTACAGTGAACTAAAGAGAGAGGAAGTGTAGGCTGTGAGAAGTACGATGTATGAGATGGAATGAAAACTAGACAGCTTTGATTTTCGGTAATCCCAGAATTCAGGAGTGTCAGTGTCAAGCATGATGTGACAGGGCTTAGGGCAGGGCGCACGTGTGATCTGAAATCGGTGCTGTGCATGGACAGGCCCTTGTCTGCAATGATCAGAGTCACTGACAAAGCATCTGTGCGTGACGGGTTCCTCTACCTCTCACCAAAACAGCTTTAGTCAGGCAGAAACAATATCAGACTCTTGTCTGAGCCGGGACAAAGGAGTCCTTGGCATAGTTATCCATCCTACTCCCCCTTCATGCAGCCCAATGGTCCAGTCGGGTCTCCGCATGCCCGAGTACCCTGCTGCTTTCAAGCAGTGGGATGAGGGGCCTGCCTGGTGGTGCCTGGGGACGATGCATGTGCGGGGGCGGCTGCTCCGCTCCTACAAAGAAAGATTAATCACAATAACAAGCAAAAAAAAAAAAAATATGTTGATTGGGTTCATGTGTGTGCCTGTGCATGCGAGAGTGCATGAGTGAGGGCTTGCACATGAGAGTGTGGGTTTGTGCATGTGCACATGATCCTGTGTATGCACGTGAGTGTGCATATCTCGAGTGTGCACACATGAAATTGTGTGTGTGTGTGTGTGTGCGCAAGTGAGTGTGCACTTGAGTGAGTGTGGGTGCATGTGAGTGTGCACATGTGTGTGCGTGTGTGTACATGATTGAATGTGTGCAGAACTCTGAGCCTTTCATCCTTCTGAGCTCGATAAAATGAGTACCATTGAGTTTGGTAAAAATTAAACATCTGTTATTCAATGCCAAAATACCCAAAATACCCAAAGTGATTACTGTGTGCTTGTGCAAATACAAATCATGTGTCTGGAAAACACTTACTGCCCTCTCTGCTCCCCGCCTTTCTCCTTATAAACAGCCTCACACTGCTTCATATCCCTTCTGCTCAGACATGAGTTTTGGTGCACATGAGTGTCTGAGCATGTGTGCACATGAGTGTGCGTGTGTGTGCACACAAGTGTGCCTGTGATTGTGCATGTGCACAGAATCGTGTGTATCCACATGAGCGTGTATGTGCATATTTGAGTATGCACACATGAAACTCTTTGTGTGCATATTAATGTGCACATGAGTGTGTGTCTGTGTATATGATTGTATGTGTGTACATGACTGTATGTGTGTGTTAATGTTTGTGTGTGCTCATGGGTGTGGGTATGCAGAAATCTGTATTTGAATCTCTGCAGCTCCATTCAGCCTTTCATCCTTCTGAGGTCAATAAAATATGCACCATTGAGTTTGATAACAATGCACATCTGTCATTCAGTGTGAAGATACCCCAAAGGGTGAATGCGCACTTTTGCAAATACATGTTATGTGCGTGTGTGAAAAGAGTGCAGGAGTGTTGGTGCACATGAGTGTGTGTGCGAGCACACGTGTGACTGCCTCTGTCTTTTACAATGTTTGGGGCAGCACCCACCATCTCAGAAATCAGTGAATTAACAAAACTGTTACTTTGCAAGTCCTGAAGGCTATGTGAATGGTTTCTGCAAGTAGGGAGCAAGGTGCATTGGCACACGTGTGTCTGTACATATATTAATCAAGACTTCAAGACTTGAAGAGTATGGATGCCCACATATCAAAAGGCTTTTGGCAAATCTCCTTGGGAGTTATTGACAAAAAGAATGCAGTCCTTCCCAAGAGGACTGCTCTTCTGACTGCTGTGACAGAAGCATCCACAATATGAATCACAAAGGGATGATTCCAGGGATGCCTGCTCACTGCACCTTGCATCATGGATACTGCATATGCTGCCTGTTTTAAGGGAAGTGATGATGATGATGATAGGGCTAATCCAGGGTCCGAGTGATGAGCACTAGGGTACTCTTTCTGACCTGCTTGATATCTTGCATCAGTAAGAGAATCTTTGAGCATTATTTAGCAGTAAGAGAATGCAAGACATCTGCCAAAAATTGGCGAATGTCCCCTCCGCCCTATTAAAGAGTATGCAAATGTATATTTATAGTGTTTACACATTTATGTACCATAAATAGGGTGTATGGGACATCTGCCTTATTTTGGTGCAAGTCCTTTATTACCCATACTGTAAATAATCATCTATGTCCTTCTACCACAATTAGATTCCTATACTGAGCAACAGGCTTCTTACCTGCCTCCAGCATGCTGGACATCCTGCCTAGGTATTGAGTTCTTACCCGTGGTGGTCTTTGATGGTGTACAAACCCACATAGGATCTTGTAAAAAAAAAATTGATGACGGTAAAGAGAGCTAAGATACCGTCACCTTGGTACACCCCAGAGCTTAAGTGCCTAAAAGTAAATTGTAGAAGAGCTGAGCGCCTCTGGAGACAAGATTATAGTAATCAAATGAAATTATTGTATAATCTTGCTATCCAAAAATATAAGGAAGCAATTACTGTCGCAAAAAAGTCGTTTTTCACAATGAAAATAAAGGTGGCAGGAAACTCTACCAAGGAACTTTTAAATCCGTTAATCTGCTGGTTAAATCGCAACAAGAAAATGCATTTAAACCTGATCAAGCTATGTGTAACAAACTTGCCCTATTTTTCCAGGATAAGGTGCAAGGAATCTATAATGGCCTCCTGAGCTCTTCGGGGTCTCAGGATGAAAAAGAGCAACCAATATGTCCAAACCATTGTAGATTATCCTGTTTCCAGACAGTCTCAAATGATGAAGTACAAAAACTTCTTCTCTCAATAAAATCTGGCTCACCTACAGATCCTTGTCCCCCTACTATTATGCATTTGGCTGCCCAGACAATTTGTAATAATCTTACACCTCTTATTAACCAAGTTCTGGAATCAGGCTACTATCCAGAAACTTGGAAAAAAGTATCTATTAGACCTCTTTTAAAAAAACCAAACCTGGACCCAACCGAACTAAAAATTATCGTCCCATTGCAGGTCTACCAATAGTGGCAAAAATTCTGGAAAAATCACTCAACATAGCGCTGACTGACTATTTAGATACAAATAATCTATTGGATACAACACAGCATGGCTTTCGGTCATGCCATTCCACTGAATCAGCCCTGATCACTGCAACTGAGGAGATCCGCAGGGTGGTGGATGGGGGGAGGGCGGTCCTCGTGCTCCTGGATCTATCGGCCGCTTTCGACACCGTGAATCATGCGGTGTTAGTTCAGCGGCTGAGGGATGTGGGGGTGGAGGCTTCCGCCCTGGCCTCTTATCCTCCTTCCTGGAGGCAAGGGAGCAGAGGCTGTTTTGGGATGGACTGCAATCTGATAGTTTCCAACTTCCATGCGGTGTCCCGCAGGGATCAGCCCTATCCCCGACAATGTTCAACATCTATGTCACCCCGTTGGCTAGACTTATCAGGAGGCATGGTTTTGCCCTGGTCTCTTATGCTGATGATTCTCAACTTATCATCTCTATTACTAATCAGCCTGAGAATACAGCTACCAGGTTTCATGTTTGTCTCACCGAGATCATGACCTGAATGAACCATAGCTTCCTGAAAATTAACACCGACAAGACAGAGGTGATGGAGTTTGGTCCGGGCCCCCCCTTATGGAACAAGTCCTGGTGGCCAACCGAGGCTGGTGAATGCCCATGCCCTGTCCCCAAGGTCAAGAACCTTGGGGTCATCTTTGATGATCAATTGAATTTCTCTGCCCAGGTAAATAGCCTCACTTCCTCCTGTTTTTTTCTATTAAAAACTTTGAGGAAAATCTTTCCATTCATTTCACAAGAGCTGCAAAAGACGGTGATGGTAGCACTTTTCTTGTCTAAGTTGGACTATTGCAATGCCCTATTCTTGGGCATTGACAAGTCCCAGATGAGAAAATTACAATCCCTACAGAATGCTGCAGCAAGACTACTTCTGGGTATTCCCAGAGGACAGTCAACTACAGCAGGAATCAAATCACTACATTGGCTTCCTGTTCAGCAGCGGGTGGAATTTAAGTCTTTGTGCCTTGTGCATAAGGCACTATACGGTGGCGGTGCCGAGGACATTAAAAGACTGTTTCCACCCTACATCCCCCACGCGCTCTTAGATCTGCCAGTCTAGGTCTTATAAGGACCACTAAGACAAGACGGGCAAGATGGGGTGACAGGGCGATATCACAGTGTGCTGCAAAGCTATGGAATAAAATGCCTACGGCCATGAAACTTCAACCCAACCTGCAGCTTTTTAGGAAAGGATTAAAAACATGGTTGTTTACTTCCGCCTAAGTCCTCGGTTAACATAGTACACTGATCCTGTCCATACACTCTAGCGCCAAGACGCCACGGCAATCGAGCGCTATATAAACATATAAACATAAACATAAACATAAAGACTTTAAAAGTGTAGAAAGTAAAACAATAGTGACCCTCTGTAAGTCCGTAGGAAGAGATATTATGATTCCAATTGTGAGTCCAAATTGTCCTGCTCTGGAAGCCACTGAACCAAACAAGAAAGGTGCCATAAACCCCTAAAGACCCAAAGGCAAAAGGAATTGTTTGCCATTACCATGGGTTCCCAAAATTTCAGACTCTGAATTTTCACCAGCAGGCCCATGAGTAGCAACTGGCCAAGTGGCACTGGTAGACTCCAAGGGCATTGAAATATTTTGACCAAAACCAGAAACTTTTCAAAAATGAATAGCTGAACATCCCAGTAACCAAGAGGCATATGACAAAAATGACTTCCAACTGGTATGAAATGCTGAATGAAATTCAATTTTCCATCTACCTGAAGGAAGTGACCCGTTCAGGGACACCCGGGTCACTCGCGACCACCTCTCAGCCTTCCATACAAATGAAGAGTCGGTCAGACAGTAGAGAATACAAACCAAAGTTATTTTATTAATCATACACTCGAGCGGAGTCCGGTCCGACCAGCCTCCTTAGATAGCTGCCGAGGGACTGACCCCTGTCCACATGGTAAAGTCAGATATACCTTTCCAACACCCCTAAAGACCCGCCCAGACTGGAATTTTCCAGCCTGGGCGCTGATGAATAAAGGAGGTACAGAAGGATGGGCTACCATCCTGAGACCGGGTACACGCTATCTTAGTTTCAAGGTTACTCTGCCCCTGCCCGTCTCTCTGAGAGTGGGAGCAGGCCTACCTACGGGGAAAGGCATGCAGTTACAGAACGATCTATTCATTAGTACAGCGAAGCTCAACCTTGAATAATAAAGAGAAACAATCAAGATGCTTTCTGCTGAGGCAGACAGTATGAGACAGAAGCTTCATTTCAGTCATGGTATAAGATGGCGGCTGAATACAAAATGGTGCCGCAAATGCCAACTTAACTCGCACAGTGCTAGAAGGAGTCAGCTAGACGCATTTTCAGTCCAACAGACCCTCCTTTTAGCATTTGCTAACAATTTTGTCTAATGCTAGGAAATCAATAACTACTCGCATAGTAAGAAAATAACCACTGTTACATGTTAATTCACACATTATCAATATTCAAAAATTCCTTCGTCAATAGACATTAGTTCGTGGACAGCCTGTACCATCATGGCCGAAGACTTAGCATCATGTATTGGGGCCTTCGGTGTGGGTGTCAACTTTCCAACACAGTAAGTACAGCAGGCAGGAAGGCAATGCACGCACAGGCACCAAGTGAAAAGGATACCTGCAATTACTATCAGAAAGATAAGAATCTTCCAACCCCAGGATGCTATTAAACCCCAGAACCAACCAGAAAGAGTCCATGTACCATTCTCTTGGTGGATGTCAGATGCAAGCCTATGCAACTTCTGTACAGCAGCGTATATATTAGGAGTGTGGTCCGGTATGTATACACAACAACTGCTGCCGATGACGGGGCAGGCCCCTCCCCGATCAGCAAAGATGACGTCTAACACCATCCTGTTCTGAAGAGCAACGAGCCTCGTAGCCTGGAGCTCAGCCATAATATTTGTCAGTATTCCAGCTGTGGTATTAATGACCCCTTCCACAACCCTGGTGAGCCGACGAATATTGAGGCTATTGGACATAGGGCCTCAAAAGGGAATAATACCCTTCATAGCATCAGTGAACTGCTGTAGAGTAGTATCTGTCTGATCTATGTCCTCTGTGTTAATAACCCTTCTAATACGGGATAGATGGACACCCCTACGCTGCAATCGGTGATCTCTATGGTAGTTGGACAGTGCTATATACACTGGGGGAAGGAGGAAAGAGAGGTAACATATGCCAGACCATCCCCTCGGAAGCCACACATAAGCCTGGGACCCGCAAACAAAATAAACATTATAGGGGGAAAGCAAAGGTGGGCTACTGCTTGTGCTCAACACATAAGTATAATTACAATCACTCTCTCCCACTTTAACATTCCCAAGGTCTCGAACACAAAAACCAGCTATTGTGTTGACTACCGGCACCAGCATTGCTTCATCTTAAGTAATATTGTGTATCTGAAAAGACTTAAAATATTCAGTGACATTAAACCCCTGGAAATCCAACATTTCATTTCGAAGCCATGTTGCATTTTTTTCGTTCTCATATACGTTCATACAAGCTGTTGGGGACAATCTATCAGGGGCCCCTTGTTCTCCTGGAGTAAACCCTTGGTGGACATGTATGTATTCTAACACAGTGTCCAGTCCAAAAAGCTTTATTCGACAATTTGTCATAAAAGCCAATCACAGGGGGGCGTGGCTTCGCGGCGAAAGAACATGGCCGCCTGTTAGAGCGTCTCCGAGGCCCCCTCTCCTGCCCCATATATCCGGCCTAAATATCCGAACCTCCGGTGCTAGAATCGCGCGCCGGAGGTGTAGCGGCACACATTGCCGTGATCCCGAGTGCTGGCGGTCCCCGGAAAGCGGAGAAATCCCGCCCGGAATTTGCGGCCTTCAGCCCTGGAGAAGCCGGGACCTCGAGTGGGCACGTCTGCCTGACTGGGTGCCTGGAGCGACGGCAAGACCTCCCCCGCATACATCCGCGGAGGGACGCAGGCAACTGAGGTGGAGGGGCATTCACACCTTGCCACAACCTACGTGGTGGGGCGCTGCCCGACGGAAATACGGCCTGAAGACTACCGGTGGGGCCGGCTGCATCGACGCCAGCCCCGGAGCACTGACCTGAGGGACTCGAATGATCGGCGGATGTAAGGTACATCGGCGCGCAGGGGTGGAGGAGGTGACTGACATATGAGCCCAACGCCGGCGAGTGCGCCTGAGATTGGACCCGTGGCCCCCCCTCCCCCTGGCGGTGCGGAGCGGGCCCTAAGCCAAGTGTGCACACGGAGCCTACTCCTCGGCGCCTGCAAAAGGTCCACCGTTAGGTTGCGGAACAAGCATTCGACTACACAGTCCGTTACCGGGAGGAATATACTCGAAGGCCCACAGTTACGGCGAGGTGAGAAAGGCACAAGCCGAGCAGAGCCCCCAGAAACTGCGCTACGCGCTGGCGGCGCGGGCCCGGCCCTGATCATGGCTAACCCGAGAAGTACGAAAACGTCTCAACAGAGCAAGCTGGACCGCTACACCTGCCCAAGGGCGGAATTGCCCGAACGAAAGGGACCTGGCGACACACAGCAAGGAGGGACAGAGCACAATCCGCCAGAACCCACTATGAAAGACCTGATGGCGGCGATCACTGGAGTGCGCACATCTATAGACAACCTCTCCTCGGAAGTGACGCTGATTAGAGCTGACCTTACAAAATACAGAGAGAAAGTCAAGCAGCTGGAGCTCACCACCACGAATTTAGTAGAGGACACCTCACAACTGCGGAAGGACATTGTGGAACTCCAAGCGTTCCGTAAAATCGCTGAAGACAAGCTGGACGATTACGAGGGCGCTCGAGACGCAATAACATACGCGTTATTGGAGTGCCGGAGAAATCGGAGGGGCCCGCTGCTGACCTGTTCATTGAACACCTGGTGACGACAAAGCTACAACCAAAGGGACTGTCCAAGCTGTTTGTGGTGGAGAGGGCGCACAGAGTACCTGGGGACGCCCAAAACCGGGAGCCCCCCCGTCCCATACTGGCCAGGCTATTAAACTACAGAGACAGAGACACGATCCTACAGGCCGCCAGGGTCGCCCCGCCGATAAAAGTGGATAACTCAGAACTCGCCTTCTTCCCTGACTTTACCCAGGCAGTACAGATGCGTCGACGCTCTTTCCTAGAAGTCAAACGAAAACTGCGTGATAAGGGCCTTAAGTACGCTATGCTTTTCCCGGCGCGTCTGCGAGTTGAGGCGGAAGGAAAAGCGCATTTCTTTGACCAACCTGAGTTGGTTTCTGACTGGCTGGACGGCTGGAGGACCTCGCCGGAACGGAACCCAAACAACCACTGAACACCAAGAACTGCCTTTCTTGATTTGAAGCTTGAACGCTCTATTCCGTATGTTCCTCCCAAACGTAGAACAAAATACGCAATCTCTTAAAGGCCTGAAGTCCTTGACTAAGAATCTCTGGTACTAAAAGATGGATCAATTTGTCGCAGGGCGCAACACCACAGAAAAGTACCTATGTCTTGTGTTGGCAGGAGGGGGGACCAGAGGGGCACTGAGGCCTCCCTCATTTTCTTCTATTAGTACACGTTGGGCGACAGGCACTCTGCATTTGATTAATATGGGTAGTTTGGAGCCCAGAGTGCAGGGGAGCAGGGTGGGGGTTGTTGGGAGGGATTATCGTGTTTTATTGTTTTTTTTGTTTGAGTTTTTTCAATGGTACAGTCCGGATTTGTGCAAGTAACAGTCAGTATGCGTCACTAAGACATCAATGGGTAAGCAATGGAATAAGGAAGTCAAAATACTAAGTTGGAATGTGAACGGGTTGGGGGACAAAATCAAGAGAAGTGTAGTATTGCAATATATTAGGAGATTGTCGCCAGACATAGTAATGCTTCAGGAAACACACCTGGTGGGTAACGCATGCAAGGCCATGCATAGATGGGGTTACGCAATGGTGGCACATGCAGGTTTCGCATCTAACTCCAGAGGGGTGGGCATCCTGCAAAAGAAATCATTCCCCCTGACTCTCACGTCCACCTATACAGACGACCGTGGCAGATATGTCGGGATCACGGGCACTTGGGAGGGCCGAACGATCACATTCATGTCCGTCTATGCTCCCCCGGGGCTGCAAGCTGCAACCTTTGCAGACCTAAGCGCCGTGTTGATAGCACTGCCAGAGGGACACTTAGTGCTCGGGGGTGACTTTAATTCAGTAATTTCGGGCTCCCTAGACAGACACCCACCCCGCACACTCCCACATACAGCGCATTCTTTTTCCAGTTTCCTAGAGGCAATGGGGCTGGTGGACGGGTGGAGAACCTATAATCCTGATAAGATCCAATACACCTTCCACTCAGGGGCACACAGCAGCTTCTCTCGCCTGGACTACATAGTCATCCCGGCTACTCAGGTGATGGAAATCCAGGAGATCAGACATCTGGCTAGAGGTATTTCAGACCACTCCCCGATCTGGGTCCATATGGCCCTGGATAGCGCACAAGTAGGACGCATTGCCCCTATCAACCCATGGTACTTAAAACACCCCAAAATACGCAAGGACCTCACTAAAGCCGTAGATAACTACTTCCTAGAGAACGAGAATTCGGTAGACTCCCCGCAAATACTATGGGAAGCCTTTAAAACGGTGATCAGGGGCCAGGCACTCTCTCTGATTGCGGGAACAAAAGAGAAAACATAAAGGACGTATCAGAGGTAGAACACGAACTTTACCGGCTGGAACAAGAAGTGAACACTGACCCGTCCCCTGAACTACTCCATACACTTCGCCTCCGACAGGCAGAATACCGAGCGCTGGTCACAGACCGTGCCAAAATAATGGGGCAAAACAGGCTGGGCCGGATCTATGATTGGGGGAATAAGGCTGGAAAACTAATCGCCTGGTTAGAAAAAAGAGAGCATGCTAATCGGCTGGTTCCAGAAATCAGGAGCTCGGATGGCTTCCCCATAACGGACCCACAAGACATAGCCGAACAGTTTGCAACGCACTTTCACACAGTATACAGCGCGGTGAGCCCACACACTGAAGAGGAGTCCACAGCACTCCTACAGGATATCTCCCTCCCAGGGCTATCAGCCACTGATCGGGAATACTTGGATAGTGAGCTCTCCCACGATGAAATAGCGGCTGCAATCCGAGCGCTCCACTCGGGCAAGGCCCTTGGCCCCAATGGCATCCCGATTGAGCTCTACAAACTCCGTCCGGATAAGTTGGCCCCTTATTTGAAAACTATGTTCGAAGACAGCCTTGAAGGGGGATTGCTACCCCCAGATCAGAGAATAGCAACCATAGTTACAATCCACAAGGAAGGGAAGCCCAAAACAGACTGCGCCTCCTACCGCTCAACGCAGAACCAAAAATCCTTGCCAAATTACTAGCCAACAGGCTGATTAAAGTAATAGGGGACTTAGTACATCCTGATCAATCCGGGTTCATGCCAAGGAGGAACACGGCGTTAAATCTGCGTAGAGTGCATGGAGTGTTGGGAAGGGTGCCGACCATACGAGAAGATGCAGTCATCGTCTCCCTAGACGCCACAATGGCCTTCGATACACTTGAGTGGCCCTATCTACTTGCCGTGCTTAAAAAACTGGGATTCGGAACGAACTTTAGACGATGGGTACGATTACTATACGCCGCACCTATGGCACAAGTGGTAGTGAACAACAAAAAATCCGAGGCCTTCACGCTTGGCCGAGGGACACGGCAGGGATGCCCTCTATCTCCTTTACTCTTCGCTTTGGCCCTGGAACCGCTTGCCGCATGGATCCGCAAAGACGTGAGGATCCGTGGAATGCGATGGTCGGCAGATTGGGAAGACCGTATTTCCCTATACGCGGACGACATCCTTCTATACCTCACGTCACCTCAGAGATCCCTCATAGTAGTATTTGATATCCTGTCGTAAGGTTTCTGCACATACACAGAGCTATGCACAGGAAAATGGGACCCCGGAATACAGTGGTTTGCCACCATATACCGTAGCACCCAAAAACCCCAACCCAACTAGCTTAGCATCCCATTAGCACCCAAGTACTAATGTTTGGACAACCCAGAACACGGTATCTTTATCTCAGGACTCACAGAAGCAAGAACACTCTTTCGTCACTCACTCGTACTTGTCCACAAGGTGCGTAGTAAGAGACACTGGATAGGTTAAAATGTTTATTCCAACTTACGTGCTCTAATGTACAGTACACGTGTCAGTACTAATAGCATAATGCATATGACTAATATAAGCAGCATGGTTACAATTCCATAGAATACAAACGGGGAAAGCATCTCAGAGCTCAGTGGATAAACGTTTAAATAACATTACCACCCTCCCCTTGCAGTAAGATAGTTTATTATAATAATAGAAGACCTCTGGGCTTTGACTAGCGAACCCCCATACCTCAGTCTCTAGATGCAGAATTACATCAGCAGGACATCATAGCTCTTCTCACTGAAAGGGATTTCTCCAAGTGTGTTTTTGCGCTAGTAAACCACAGTATTAAAAGCATACCAAATTCTTCATGGCAATTGCACATAATGTTATGTCTGGGTGCGCGAGACTGGCCATATCAGGAAGAACCAGAATACATTGTTATGCGACCTTGTACATGTTTGTGCAGACTGAGCCCAGAAAGGTGAACCACAGAAAATGCAGACAGTGCAAAAGAACTTGGCACGAGCAAAGGGCGAGGAAGGCCCGGCTCAGTGTAACGTGCGCAAAGAAAAGCAGCATGGCAGCCAGGCCTAGGCCAACATAACAAGGCAGGTAACAATCCACAAGACACCCTCCCTGGACAGTCCGGCGGCCAGGACAGAGGCCCATCAGAGGAGAAAAACAGACGTCGGAGCACAGGGAGCGCCCAAACGGCGAAGGGCAGGTCAATCCATGAAAGTGAAAGTGCAGAAAAAGCCATACCCTCCAAGAGTTCATCATTGGAATCGTCAAAAAACATAGATGCCATCCAATCCATGAGTTCAAAAGAGCAGGAATGCTCCTCAGCAAAGGGAGCATCCAGAAGCAATGCGGGACAGCTTGCGTGATAATTGAAACAGCTTCGTTGTAGGAGATCCTGGGCAGCCGCCCAGATATCCCATTGCGCCAAAATCCCCAGTGCAGCCGCACGCGCCATACAGCCAGCGACGGAACAGTCCTGCTCATGGGCCTCTAAGGGACCCATCAACTGAACAAAATCCGGAACAGACAATGACGAATTGGAGAGGCAATAATCCAGAGTCCAGGTGAAAGGACAGCGGACACAAGTCATCACAGGTTGCACGCAAGTGAAATACGCAAAGCGAAATGAAAGAGTATATGACACACTCAGTGTCGCCAATGGCAAGACACCAAAACCGGCCAAAAGTCGCTCACGGAGCAGCTGGAGGCGTTCTGGATCGAGCAGGTCCCATCGGGGAGCAGCCATTGCGCAGAAAGCAAATTAAGAGCAAGACACCAGCCGCTAAAGCGAGGATCAATGGGAAACCGCCAAAGACACTGGAAAATATAGAATGTATGAAAGCCGGGATGACACCAAAAATAGTTTGGAAGGAGGACACCAAGCCCGACCCAACGACCTTAAAAAAGTGTACTAGGCCTTCAGTGTTAGATGCGTTAAAAATACGATGTATTAACTCCCCAAAATGTTGGGGGAGATTAGTGTTCAAAAGGGCCTGTATTTCACTGTGGGTACTCGCCACCTGGAGAATGAATGTCTCCCGGGCGGACGTGAGCATAACTTCCTCGTTTAATAATAGTGCCTTTATTCTGCTCAGTCTATTGAAATCTGCTTCCATGGTAGGGATGGAAGGCCAAATAGAGATATCAACCTTGCCATGAGGGGGAGGAAAAAGCACATTTTTGCAGCAGACAACCCTGTGCGAAACTGTTACAATGTAAGGAATGCCAGCCTGCAGGCCACAACAGTTTTCGTTATTTAAAAGTAAATAACTACCATTGGAAAGGAGAGTGAAAGTAGGAGAAATAACAGGAGCAGGAATACCTTTCAGTACACAAGCAAGATTAGGAGAGGAAACGCTACATGAGCCATGCAATTTAATGTGTTTACAAATAAGCGAATGACCTATAGTCGAGTCGCAGTACTCCCCCGTGAGAAAGACTTCCTTGCCGTCCCGAAGGCATTTATACATGAAAGGCAAGGACCAGAGTTCATGCAGGAAAGCACTGCCCAATGGCCGGTAACGGCCCACAGGATAATGTTTCATGCACGAGTCAAATTCAAACAAGGAAAATGGTAAAGCTATAACCCCATGGACTAGCCATACAGCAGAATCGAGTTCTGCAACAGAGAACGGCAATGGATCCACCTTTTCGATATGTAATAGATTGTAAGTTGCATCCTTCATGGACATAAATTGCTGTTTATCAGTTAAGTTAAAAGGTAGAAATAAGGCAGAGGTGTTCAAGAAATGCCAAGGCACTTTACCTAACTTAAGTGTTTGTAAAGTCCATGCAAACTGCATAACTGAGCGCAATTGATTCTGACCATGATATAACACAGAAACATCATCTTGTACAATATCAACAACAGAGGACACAATATTCTCTAAAGTGTAAATGCGAGAAGACAGGGTATTAATACTATTGTCAACAACAGCAAGCACCTTTTCCATATTTGCTTGATCTATTTCCCGAAGACGGGAAGCAGCTTCCATTTGTGATAGCTTCCAGAGTTCATTATATGTTTCATAAATGAATCTTTTAGGTCGGGGACCACGAGGTCCCAAAACAAAGTCGGACAGATCAATATTGCCTGTAAGGAGGGACAAATGTTGTTTAACAGAATCAAGGGACGAATGTTGCAGCCATTGTTTGCATAATTTACCAACAGAGTATGTAGTGACAGTACGGGCATCAGTAAACCTCGGATCAGGCCTATTCTGTGTGTAGCTAGCACCAGTATCATGAAAACGCATTTGACATGCATTAGATGATATAGGCCATACTAACCAGGGTGACTGAACCAGCTCAGAAACATTAAACGAATTGTTTTGTAACATTGCCTGCAGGGACACGAGGGACATATTGAATCGTGAGCTTTCATTTGGAAAACTCGACAGGGATGGTATTGATGGCGTATTCAATTGTTTAGTGGTTGCTAAGCCCCAACATGTAGTCTGATAGATGGAAGCATTTAGGAACATAATTTGGGTAGGGATGAGGCAAGCACGATGCAACGCCTCGGTTCCCTGTACCTGCCATGGCTTGGAGCCCCAAATAGATTTTAAATCCACTGTATTATCCCAGTACTCATAACCACCCACAGCTAGGGCACTCAGAAAGGAACCTGAATATAGCAATTTGGTGTGTGTCAACATAATTTTCTGAGTTGATGTGCTATTAAGTCTAAAATAATAGGATGCAGGGTTTGACCGATTAAAATCAGTAAAATAATTAAACTTATTTCGAAGAGTTTGAGAGCTACCTGGCAAGGGGTTTGGACAATGTTCCCATTGGGTGTAGTTAACAGATCTACGCAGGGCACTTGGCTTATGGAGAAAATGATTACCCCAATGTTGGTAACAATACAAATCGGCATAATTAGCAGAATTCATATATAGATCTTCAGCATTAAAAGATGCATAATATTTTAAATCAGCAAACAAAGCTTCAACGGCATGCACATCCCAATCATCAGAATGAATATTATTTTGTACTACATCACCCATTGAAACACGAAGGACATTAGGTACATTAATAATTTCCGTCGGACCATGGATTTGATAGTTCACTGCATCCCATACGATGCCATCAGCAACTGGGAAGGCTGAAATGTTCACAAATGTGTGGTCACGCTTCATGATGTGAGACGAGGAATGAGGAGCCAAAGTTCCAGAAACATAGTCTACAGCAGAGCGTTCAGGTAAATAGTGACCATTAATTAGTAGAAAAACACTGTGACAAAGCCAATGGACATGAACAAAAATATCAAGAAAAGTACCAACCAGATGTATGTCCAGGGGGAATCAAAAAATTGTCTCTAAACCAGGATATAAAAATACTGAACTTGGATGGAACTTTTGAAGATGTGGAATCCGAATCAAAGGAATAACGAGTCGGGCTTAGTGGCGTTGTTGGTTGATGTGCCACCGATTCTGATGCAGGATAAGTATACTCGTCCTCGTTGATATTGGTGGAGAGTTGGGGATCAATCGTAGTTTCAGGCAAATCAACCATCTCAATTACAGCATCAGCGATCGTTCGTGCAGATGGACTATGAACATATGTCCGATAAATGGCAGGACAAGAGACCGCTGGTGTGACACTATTCAGGATCGGCCAGGCGCTGTAGCTTGACATTTTCAACTGAGATGTATCTGTTCTCTTTGCGACCAGGAAGCGGTGGTAAAATGACTGTACGTGTTCCCTTCAGGCCAAGAACTGGAACCGGTGCACGAAAAGAGGGGCCAAATTCTTTTTGTTTTCAACCTTCTCTCGAACCAGTTCTCCAATTTTCGGAAGCCAGCCGGCTACCGGAATCTGCAACGCAGGATCTGTGGCTGAAGGTAAATGTGTAGTTGCAAGTTTGTCTCGGGCTTCTTGTAAGTCCTGTAACATAGCAGAATGGTTATCTACATCAAACTTGGCGGATTGCGCCGCGATGTCTGGACCCTCAAGGTCAGGCACAAACATTCTTATGCCAAAGAGCATTTCGTATGGGGTCCGCCCACCCAGAGGTCTTCTAGGGAGATTATTAAGTGCACGCTGAACGGTATACAAATGGGCCAGCCAGTTCCTGCCAGTACCTAAAACCCTAGCTGTTAAGGATTGCTTTAAGTCACGGTTCATTCGTTCAACGATAGAGTTGCCCTCAGGCCTATACGGAGACGAAAATTTCACCCGCACCCCAAGCGAAGCCATTGCATCCTTGTAAGCCCTAGAGGCAAACGCTGGACCTTGGTCCGAATGGAAGGTGCCGCATGCGAAAATTCCCACAAAGACACGCAAATCCCTGATCACATTTCGGGCGTCAGCACTCCGTTGTGGCCAGACCCAGAGAAACCGTGTGCACGAGTCCACTGCCACTAAGATGTATTTATAAGCAGTGTCTGATGAGAATGGACCGCAGTGATCCAAGTAAACACACCCAAAGGGTCTGTTAGCAATGCAGAGCGGTGTTTGTGGTGGACGTGTTACCGTGGAAGGCTTAATCTGTTGACAAACGTCGCAAGAAAGCACAAAAGCACGGGTGTCTTTCTATAACCCACGCCACCAATAACGCTGCTGCAAGATGGAAACCGTAGCTGAAACACCTGCATGTGCCGAAGCCATGCCTTCGTGTGCAGCTGATATCAAGGCACTCCTGCGGTCCGCGTTGGGGATCAGCCGATCTCCAACGGCAGGTATAGTTACATAAGGAACCTGATCGGGACTTAATTTGTAAGAATACTTGGAAGGGAAACCTGTAGGGTAATTATCACCTTCCTTGGTTGCAGCTATAGCTGCTAATATAACAGGGTCTATTTTAGACATGGACCTGGTAACCGCTGCTACTGAACACGTGACTACTGCTGAACGGGCAGCTTCATCTGCCAGATCGTTACCAATAGCGTGTGCGCCCACCCGCTGATGGCCTAAGGTGTGAACCACCTGTGTGAGGGGCAGACGTTGTTGCATTTCTGCCACTCGAACCCAAAGCATTTTATGCTTAATTGTGCTCCCTTTTGCGTCCTTGTAGTCGTTTTTCGACCAGAAAAACAGATTGTCATTGTAAGATTGTACACAGTAAAAAGAATCACATACAATAAGAGTGGTCTCATCCTGTGAAGCGAACTCAAGTGCAAGTAGCAATGCATGCAGCTCGGCCAATTGTGCGGTACTATCTCCAAGTGTGCGAGTGTGCACTACAGAGGATTTGAACGTTCCATTCACAAAGGAACCCGCAACAATAGCACATGCAGCTGAATAAGCGTGCTTGGACCCAGTGGCCGGTTGCGCCGAACCATCGGTGTAGATCACACATTTGTAATCCTCAAGCGGTAGTAAAAACAAAGGAGGAGGATGAACGAATTCATACTGCAAAAACTCCTGAGTCTGAAGAGAAGAATCAAAAACAAAAGTGACGTCCGAAGACGTCAAAGATGTAGCCCATTGTATCCAACGGGGATGCATTGCTTTTGAGTTCGGTACACTTGCCTTTGTTACTGCCTCCAGGGCAGGACAGGGTGTTACCACCAGAATCCGCTTACCCTGTGCCAGTGCGCGTTCTTTTAGAATCGCCATTTGCACTGCAGTTAGAACTTTTTCGACAGAGGTAAAGCGCAATTCAGCGGAAGTGTACAGATGTGACTTGTATGCGATAGGTACTGTATCACCTTCATTAAAGGTTAAATAGGTGAATCCCACCGCCCCCGGAATTATTCTAATCACCAGGTTTGTGTGGTTATCACGAGTCAAAAGATATTTAGACTCCAAAAGGTCTGTCTGCAAAGACTGCAGAATTGAGGTATGCTCAGGCAGCCAGCAAGACCTTGAATAAGTAGGTTGTATCAAAGCATACAAAGGCTTGATACGCTGGGCATATTCGGGAATGTAAGTACGCCCGAAGTTCAGGAAACCCAGCAAAGACTGAAGCTTCTTCAGAGTATTTGGGGGGCACAAATGTGCACATTTTTCCAAGAAATGAGGGGCTAAGCCCTTACCTTCGTTATTGAGCTCATAGCCCAAGAACAGAACGGTAAATTCAGCAATGTGTGACTTAGCAAAGTTAAATTTGTAACCCTGCTCCGCAAATTCAAGAATAATGCGGTCCACACGGGACAGATGCTGATATAACTCGTCGTCTGTCAGATAGATGTCATCAACGTACGAACATGCGTCTTGATCAATGTCATTTAGCAAAGAAACAACACGGGCGGCGAATATACCCGGACTATTTTTATAGCCCATGGGTAATCGCCGGAACTGGAATAATTTACCACCGGATGTGAATGCGGTCCATTGACCACTCTCCGGGGCTAGGTTGTGCGTGTAGAAACCGTTTGAAAGGTCAAGTGTCGTTTTGTATTTTTTACGAACAAGACTGTCTACAAGCGCAGAACTGTGTGTATTTTGCACCGCAAAGTTCCGACAATGAGTATTTAAATGCCGGTAATCCAAAACTAAGCGGTACGATCCATCGGGTTTAGAAACCACGAAAAGGGGATTGTTCATAGGTGATACGCATGGTTCAATGACTCCCTGATATTCCAACTGTGTCAGAATTTCGGAGACGGGGCCTTTTGCCTGCCGTTTGATGGGATATTGGGGTTGTGGCTGCGGTAGTGACCGCAAAGGTATTGCATGAGGAGGTGATTCTTCATCCCATCCCACATGGTTGCGGTATAACGCTGGTGCCAGGTACACAGCCCACTCAGCTGCAAGTGCTTCAGCTTTGTCTTTTGGGACATGCCGTGAAAAGCTTGGAAGGATTACCTCCTCTCCTTTATGTGCAGCTAAAACGAATGGGGGTGGCCAATCCACCTCTGCTAACAAAATGTCATATGAAGAGGTTAGATTTTCCCAAAAAATCCCTTTTATTTCACGCGGTATGTCACCTTCAATTTGTATGACTATATTATATAGTCTGTCAGGGGGTGCCACTCTCGTGTCAGCTGTCTCTACAGTAACGAATGTTTCAGTTGCTGTCGCCTCCATATGAGGACGTAGCGCCTCCCGCACTATGGTAACTTCCGCGGCGCTGTCTAGGAGGGTCACTGCCCACGTCCAATTCTGGAGTCTCGTTCTCACGGTCTGAGGCATATTTCGCTGTGACAGCGGCAACCTTTTTCTTCTGAAATTGCAGTCGAGGAAGATGAAAATCTTCTGCTTTCCCTCTGACTTGTTGTCGAGGTTGGTCTCGCTCCTGGGGAGCCTCTCGGCCCCTTCCTCTATCTTGCCGTCCTCCTCCACCAGCCTGTGACGACGTCTGGGCCTGTGAAGAACGAGGAGAACGCGTATCAGAGCTCTGAAACCTTTCTGGTGATTTAATCCTTGACCTATCACGTAAATCATAAGTACGTTCAGAAGAAACCGAAACTGGGGAAGCGCCTCTCGACCCCGGCTTCTTTTGTTGCTTACCCTGTTTTTTCTGTCTCCAACTCTTTTTAGTGAAGACTGGTTTATCATCTTTCTCAGATGCACTTTTTGTTTGTGCAACTTGGGTTTGCGATTGAGTCTGCATTTTTACAAAAGGCTTGTTGCCTAGGCTATTTCTTCCAATTGTTTTATAAGCCCGGGCAATAATTTTCGGTAATTCGCGGGGCCTGTCCAACTCTGGGACCAAAGCCAAAGCATTCGCTACTTGAAAGTTCATAGCATCGCCCTTGACATTTCCAAGGATCAGCTCAGCTACTACATCAAACACTCCCACTAGTCTCATCCCTAATTCCACAGCCGCTTCAGGGCCATGTTCATCCTGTACTTTTTTAATTACAGAGGGTAGAACCGTCATGGAAGGAGTTCCAAAACATTTTGAATAAACTGCTGCGAATACCTTACCCCAGTTTTCACATGATGTCAAATCGGGGATTATGTCTTTTGGCAAACTTATCGTGAGGATGCGGTGTTTATCTACTGGGGATGTATGTGGAAACACCGCTTCTATCTGATCGAACTTTTCAGCAAGCCAGTAAGGATAGTCATCCTTATTTTGTGGACGTTTGCCCATCACAGAATTTACCATGACAGGACTTATAGTCACTCCAGCTGCAATAGCTGGTTGGCCTGCGACTACAGGAGCAGCTCCATGGAGGCTACCTGTAACGTATGTCACCAAGGCTCGATGCACTCGCACCAATTCGGTATGCATAGTGCGCAGCTCCGCAAGCGTTAATGCCAGATAATTCGGATGCGGGGTATACCCGGCCAATACAGGCCAAGTGGCCCCCTGAATTGATAAGGGGCCTAAACGAACTGCGGTAGTTGGTTGTGGTAGGGCGCCATTAAACCAAACACGGTGCTGCCAAGCCGTGAGAGGTACTTCAAGAGTGGTATAGGGTCGATATGCAGCAGGAATAACGGTGGGTTTATATTCATGAAACAGCTTATCACCTGCATCCACCGCCTCAAAAGTGATCCAAGTGTAAAACACTTCAAAGTGATAAGCCGCATCGGCTTGAACCACAAAGACCAACTCGACCCCTGTATCGGGCACTCCATACACAGCTAAGTGGTCTCGGAGTGCTCCTCGACTATGTGCAGCAATCGCCACACCAGCCATGACTAAACAATAATATCCGACAACCTAACAGGGAGCACAAAAATGGGTCTGTTAACTAACCTTTTTTAATAATATCAAGCTTGAAAGAACCTATAAAACATTCAATATAGGAGGTATCACCGTCACATACGCCTCCGGAAGCGTACGCGAGGGGTTTGTGGACAAGCACAAGTACTACTCAAGCGTCTCGCAGATAAGCAGCCCCACGTTGGTCGCGCCATGTCGTAAGGTTTCTGCACATACACAGAGCTATGCACAGGAAAATGGGACCCCGGAATACAGTGGTTTGCCACCATATACCGTAGCACCCAAAAACCCCAACCCAACTAGCTTAGCATCCCATTAGCACCCAAGTACTAATGTTTGGACAACCCAGAACACGGTATCTTTATCTCAGGACTCACAGAAGCAAGAACACTCTTTCGTCACTCACTCGTACTTGTCCACAAGGTGCGTAGTAAGAGACACTGGATAGGTTAAAATGTTTATTCCAACTTACGTGCTCTAATGTACAGTACACGTGTCAGTACTAATAGCATAATGCATATGACTAATATAAGCAGCATGGTTACAATTCCATAGAATACAAACGGGGAAAGCATCTCAGAGCTCAGTGGATAAACGTTTAAATAACATTACCACCCTCCCCTTGCAGTAAGATAGTTTATTATAATAATAGAAGACCTCTGGGCTTTGACTAGCGAACCCCCATACCTCAGTCTCTAGATGCAGAATTACATCAGCAGGACATCATAGCTCTTCTCACTGAAAGGGATTTCTCCAAGTGTGTTTTTGCGCTAGTAAACCACAGTATTAAAAGCATACCAAATTCTTCATGGCAATTGCACATAATGTTATGTCTGGGTGCGCGAGACTGGCCATATCAGGAAGAACCAGAATACATTGTTATGCGACCTTGTACATGTTTGTGCAGACTGAGCCCAGAAAGGTGAACCACAGAAAATGCAGACAGTGCAAAAGAACTTGGCACGAGCAAAGGGCGAGGAAGGCCCGGCTCAGTGTAACGTGCGCAAAGAAAAGCAGCATGGCAGCCAGGCCTAGGCCAACATAACAAGGCAGGTAACAATCCACAAGACAATCCTATCCGTATTTGGCCGATTCTCTGGGTTTCGTATCAACTGGCAGAAATCTCTTCTGTACGTCCTCTGTGGAAACTCTCCGCCCCTTCCCCGGCACTGCCCCGTCCCAATAGCAATAGACGGATTCAAATATCTGGGTGTATTCGTCTCCCTAGACCGCACACTCCAATATGCTCGGAACCTGGCTCCCCCACTGCAACGGCTCAAAAGTGACATTGCACACTGGAAGTCCCTCCCGCTTTCTCTCCTGGGCAAAGCGGCCCTTTTTAAAATGCTGTCCTTACCCCGCTTCCTATATGCACTGCAGAACTCGGCAAACCCTGTCCCAAATTCGTACTTTACAGAAATAGAAGGACTCCAGCGAGACCTGCTTTGGAATGGAAAGCCACGTATTGCTCTGCAAAAACTCACGCTCAGCTGGTATGACGGCGGAATTGGACTGCCAGACATTAAAAAATATTACTGGGCAGCACAACTGGTAGCAATAAACCATGGCACCTATGGGCAGCCGGACAACCCGGGGTTTACTATGGATAAATGGATTCTCCCAAACGGGACATATGCCAGGGCACTGTACTCCAAACCAAATAGGTTCCCACTCACGGGTCCAACCAACCACACAGTTAAAATTTGGCATTCGGCAACCAAATCGTTAGGATGGCACAATAAACTAACTCTCGCCACACCACTATGGGACTCCCAAAAACTTGGTGACCTAAGAAAATCCAAGGGCTTTAGCAAATGGGACTTAATTGGCATCTCTCACATCAGAGACCTTTGGAGTAAAGAGGGTGTGCAAAAATTTGAAGCCCTACAGGGTCAATATGCCCTAGCGGATTCTGAGCGCTTCCGGTACCTGCAGGTCCGACACGCACTACAAACAGTATTGCCCAATGACTCGGCTCCACCAGACGCCTCCCCACTGGAGGATAGGATATTGGATGGGCACTTACCTGAAAAAGCCATCTCCCTAACCTATCGAAAACTCATCCATAATGTGGAGAATCCCCTACAATCGCTACGAGAAAAATGGGCAGAGGACGGAGTGGAAGTAGATGATGAAGACTGGCAGGTAGCGGTCTCCTCCCCCAGAACTGTTGCTATTTCTGCACGTCTTCGCCTGGTGCAACTAAAGGTACTTCATAGAATATACATGACAGGTCCCCGATTGATGCACATGGGCTTTTCAACAGATGGGTCTTGTAGGAGGGGATGCACACAGCTGGGCACATTCATCCACATACTGTGGCACTGTGAACAGATCCAGGAATATTGGCGCAGGATACACGAGGTAATGAGCATAGTAACGGGAGTCGAACTCACACCACAAGCCTCTAGATGCCTCCTCAACGTCTGGGAACCCACTGACCTTACCACACACGCCACAATATGGGCCACACTCGGATACATAGTGGCCAAGAGAAACATTGCGCAGCTATGGGGGGCTACAAAGGCACCTACGAGTTCTGACTGGGAAAGAGACCTGGATTGGTGTATGCTGCGGGAAAAACGGTGTATATGACAAGAGGTTGCCCGCGCAAATGGTCTAAGATATGGGCCCCCTGGAACGAATACCGAGGCAATATATGCACTCCTCCCCGATTGCTGGAGTCTGATGATCCCCTCTCCTTGAATTCCAATGCATTATCTTGTAATATTTATGTGTATGATTGAACTCACAGTACTTCCTTCCAGTGAAATATGTGGAACTGTACCATGTTTTGAAAATTGTTCAATAAAAAGAGTTATAAAAAAAAAAAAGCCAATCACAGATAAAACAACATTGAATTTTCAAACATTAAAATACAATAAAATGCACTAATTCATAATATTGAACCTTAAAAATGACTGCAAAACACATGATCCAGTTAAAAACGCTACCAAAATTTTTGGAAAGAGCACATCATATCAATTAATTAAAAGCCATAGTAAGTAAATAAAGCTTAACTTCAAGCAACGGCATAGATATGATTCAGTAATACTTAGATAAATACGACCTGGCAGGTTTTCATGTAACATCTACAGTACGTGATCTAATTATCCACATCCAACTAAGGAACTTGGCTACTGCTATTGTGATACATGGCAACGTACCGGTACACAATATTCTTAGCGCAATGCTACATGTTCTAGTGCCCAGGTTTCTACAGATTGGTGTCAGCCAAGCCTTCCTGGGACCTGAATAGGCAGGGCAGACAAACAGAACGTGGGCATAGGACTCATCCAAGACGTTGCAAAAAGGACACTTGCTATTTCCTGATTTAGCCCATTTAACTGTGTGTGCTCTTAATGGCAGGGTTCCCACTCTAAATTGGAAGTACAACTTCCGATCAAGTGATTTGGTAATAACATCCCAATACTGTTCCAGTCTGGGCCAAGATTTTATTGTTAGGAAAACCCCGGTTAGTGATGAGCTGTCACTATTTCTGTGGCTATTGTAGTAAACTACTTCCCAATATCTTTCTTTTATAATCTCTTTGGGGGGGAATCTACTACATGATGGGTTTTCCCACAACTCTGACATGCCAATACTCGCCAAAGAGGCTCTAACCGCTCTCAGCCAGCTAATCTTGTTAAACTGATCTGACGCGATTACATCCCTGAGCCCTGCGGCGTATGCTGACAGTTCTGCAGTACACCATATTCTGCGCCAATACAAGATAGGGCGCAACCTTGCTAGATCCGCTAGAGCTTTCCTGCCCAGATCTTGTAATAGTGGGAGAACCGGGGTGCTTTGGGGGAGGTTGGTGATATGTCTCAAGAACCTGTTTTCAGCTGGTGTTAACTTAGATAAGTTTTCGAACCCCCCAGAGTTCCGCCCCATATAGCACTGAGCTAACCACTTTCATATTATAAATTTGTAGGACCGGACTAATAGGCTTGGTCAGGGAAGCAATAAATTCTCTGTGTAAGACCCCTGATAATTGCCGATGTTTTAGCGAGGAGGTGTCTATCTGGCACCCCCATTTCATATCTTTTTGTAATATAACCCCTAAATAGGTAAATGCATTGACTTGTTCTAAAGGCTTCTTATTTAAAAATTTGCTTCCTTTGAAGGATCTGTGTTGATTAAAAGTCAAAAATTTCGTCTTTGCCACATTGATTTCTAATCCCCTTAGCGAGCAAAATTCTTCAAAAAGAATTAACGCTCGCTGTAAGCCACTAGGGGTTTTAGAAATGATCAATGTGTCATCGGCGAACATTAAAATGGGAATTGCAGAGCCCGCGAGGACTGGAGCGTTAGTTGGTACCGATGTTAAAAACTCCGCAATTCCATTAATAAAAAGAGAAAATAAAGTGGGGGCTAATACGCATCCTTGGCGAACCCCCTTCGCTACAGGAAAAGGCCTAGTAACATTTCCCTGCCTGCCCCAGCGTATTTGAGCAAAATTATCTTCATGAAGGCGCGCTATTAGGGTAAGCAGTTCAGATGGTATCCCTAGGTCCTGCAAGACAACCCAAAGCTTGCTACGCGAAACCAGGTCAAAGGCTGACTTCAGGTCAACAAAGGCAGCATACATGCTGCCCTTGCCCAAGACCACGGTTCGCCAGTGTATTAACCTAAACCGAAATACTTGGTCTATTGTGCTGATGTGATTACGAAAACCCGCCTGTAGTGGGGTAAGGATTTCCTGTTCCTCAATCCAGTCATGGACCTTTTCGAGCACCAATCGAGCTACTGTCTTTTGGATGGAGTCGATTAGGCTGATAGGCCTATAGTTTCCTGGGAGGGACTTGTCACCCTTTTTGTATAATGGGATAATCTCTGCCCCTTTCCAAGAATCGGGGACAGGAGCCCCAAGGGCGATCGCGTTTGCCAGTGCCAGGATGTACCTAATCCACCAGGGTTTGTTATGAAGAAAAATATCAGCGGGGATACCATCTATCCCCTGCGCCCTGCCCCCGTAATTGAACTAAGGGCCGTGTCAATGTCAGCTGAGGTAGAGGCCTTGTCAATGTAATATTTATGGGCAAGAACTATGACATTGTCTTTTTCCGACCCGTTGGCATATTGACATCCAAAGTGGGTTACCCATTGGTCCTGGGCAACGTGATTCTGTGGTTGGGGTCGATACCCCCCCCCCCTGCCCCATTTGACCAAATTCCAGAACTGTTGTGAATCATTGTTAGCACAGGCCAATCTGAGATCCTGCCATCTGCTTTCGTCCCATTCTTTTTTTGCCTTCATCTGGGCCCTCCTATATTCTGTCCTGGCTGAATGGACACTGCGAGGGTCTTTCGACCTAATCGCTTCTTTGAGGTGTTTGTGGGCGGTTTTGCAGGCATCATTATACCAGAGGCTCGTATTCCTTATAGGAGTACTCTTTGGCCTATATTCTCTGACGAAATAAGAGCGCAGTTTGTTAAAAAATTTGTTATGTAATGCGGTTATATGGTGTAATGATAGCGAGTCAGAGGTAGAAGCAAGGGACTCTAAATCAACTAAGATTTGCTCAGAATCTACAGCAATAGCATCTAGGATATCTGGACTCTTTAGAACCATTTCCCACTTCAGATGCCTCAGGTCGTTGGTAGGGACCAAATCACAAGTGATTAGACAGTCCTCAGATGGTAAAGGTAGATGATGGGTCAAAAATTTAAAGGTAGTGCATAAAGGGTTATGATCACTTTCCATACGCTCCCTTACTACCATGTCCAAAAGGGCATGCCAAAGTTTTAATTGAATTAGCATGTAGTCAATACGACTAGCGCTACGGCCATTATTAAAAGTATTGGCTCCGTGCCTATCGGATGGGGTTCTTCCATTAACTGCCCGCAGTCCTTTTTCTAGGGCAATAGCTTTCATTTGGATAACAACATCTGACCATCGTTTAATAGGCACTAATTCAAGGTTTGGGATTCCCCACAGGGCGTCTTCCTCCATCGCGAGTTCCTGTTCCTCAATGCCCAGGGGCTCAAATGTTGTATTAAAATCCCCTGCAACTATCACTAGAGAATCTCGAGACCATTGATCTAAGAGGGCATCAAGTGAGACTAAAACTTCTGATCTCTTCCCCCCACTAAGCCCCCTAACATAAACGTTGTAGACATCAATGTTCCCAAGCGGACCCCCCCAGAAGCCGGATGGCAAGAATATCATTATTCTGGGTTGGGAGCACTCGAATTTCAGAACAAATGGCCTGTTTGGCCCAGCCTGTAAGCCCCCCGGACGGACGACCCTTACCCCTGTTGCGGGGATTCTGCACATATACAGAGCTATGCACAGGAAAATAGGACCTCGGTGTATAGTGGTGTACCAACCATGCACCTTAGTACCCACAATCCCAATCCGACTAGCTTTAGCGTCTCATTCGTTCTCCGTACTACAGCGAAGCTACCAATGATTAGACATCCCAGAACACGGACTCTCTCAGGAATCGCGGGAGCAAGAACACTCTTTCATTACTCACTCATACTTGTCCACAACTTGCGTAATAAGAGACACAGTATAGTTTAAAATGTTTATTTCAACTATCGTGCTCTAAGATAAAGTACACGTGCCAGTACTATCAGCATAATGCATAACGATAAAATAATAAGCATGGTTACAATTCCATAGAATACAAACGGGGCCAGCATTTTATAAAGACAGTGGATATAGGGCTAAATTGCCTTACCACCCTCCCCGTGCTAGTAACTAGTTTAATATAAAAATAGAAGACCTCTGGGCTTTGTCAGGCGGACCCCCATACCTCAATATCTAGATGCAAGGTTTACATCATCAGACAAGCACAGCTCTTCTCCCTGGAAAGGTTTTTCTCCAAGTGCCACCAACAGGGAGATCACTATATTAAAAGCACACAAATTTCTCCAGTGCAGCTGTATGTCGTGTTATGTCTAACTGCGAGGGGCTGACCAGATCAGCAATAACAAGGGACGTTGTTTTTCGACCTTGTACATGGTGTGTAGACGAAACCCACAGGGAACATGAGAAAAGGTGAAAGGCAAAAAGGCAGACAATTCTAATATAGCCGGGCACAAGCAGAGTCTGGAAAAACAAAGTCACAGAGTAACGTGTGCAAAAAAGGCATCATGGCAGCCAGGCCTAAGCTAACTTAGCAATGTAGACAATGAGGCCACAAACCACACTACACCCTCCCCTGGTTAGTCCATAGGCCAAGACATAGGACGAAAACAGAGTTCAAATAGATGGAGCAGAATGTAAACGTCTATTTATGAAAAGTCCCCATGAAGGACAGTGAATGAAAAAAAAGTTCAGGATAAAAAAATTCCAGATAGGGCCAGAAATCAGGGCACTAAGAAAAAAAAATCCAGAAATGCAGTTCGCTGAAAGCGAAGGCCCCTAATCCAATAGAGTGTAAGTGCAGAAAACTGCCACACCTTCCAAGAGGACATCATTGGTATCGCCTGAAAAAAGAGATGCCATCCAGTTGAACAAATCAAAACTGCATTCATGTTCCTCATAATAGGGAGCAGTGATCAGCCTTGCGGGACAACTTGCGTGATACTCAATATAACTTTGTTGTAGGAGATTCTGAGCAGCCGCCCAGATATCCCATTGCGCCAAAACTCCAAGTGCAGCCGCACGCGCCATCAATCCAGCGCCGGAACAGTCCCGTTCATGGGCCACTAAGGGGCCCATCAACCGGCCAAAATCCGGGTCCGACAGAGACGTATTGGAGAGGCAAACATCCAAGGACCAAGAGAAAGGACATCGTAAGCAAGACATCACAGGTTGCATGCAAGTGAAATACGCAAAGCGAAAAGAAAGTCTATAGGACTCACCGAGTGTTGCCAATGGTAGGATGCCGAAGCTGATGAGCATGCGTTCACGGAGCATCCAGAGTCGACCTTGGTCGAGTAAGCCCCCAGGAAGTGCAGCCATTGCGCAGCAAACAAATTAAAAGTAATATTCCAGCTGCTAAGGCTAGGAGCAATGGGAAGCCGCCAAAGACGCTGGAAAAAATAGAATGAATAAAAGCCGGAATTACACCAAATATAGTTTGAAAGGAGGTAACAAGGCCAGAGCCCACAACTTTAAAAAAGTGCACAAGACCTTCGGTATTAGAAGCATTGAAAACGCGGTGAATCAGTTCACCGAAATGTTGTGGGAGGTTTGTGTTCAAAAGAGCCTGTATCTCACTGTGGGTACTAGTCACCTGGAGGACGAAGGTCTCCCGTGCGGAAGTGAGCATACCCTCCTGGTTCAATAATAGTGCCTTTATTCTGCTCAATTTATTGAAATCCGCCTTCAAAGTGGGTATGGAAGGCCAAATGGAACTATCTATCATGTCGTGCGGGGGTGGAAAAAGCACATTTTTGCAGCACACAACACGGTGGGAAACTGTTACAATATAGGGGATGCCGGCCTGCATTCCACAGCAGTCCTCATTATTCAGAAGGAGATAGCTACCATTTGCAAGCACAGTGAAAGTAGGGGATATAACAGGAGCCGGAATGCCCTTCAAAACACAAGCAAGATTCAGAGCTGAAACATTACAAGCCCCGTGCAATTTAATGTTTTTACAAATTAGGGAATGACCCACTGTAGAATCGCACAACTCTCCTGTGAGATAAACCTCCTTTCCGTCCCTAAGGCATCTGTACATGAATGGCAGGGACCAAAGTTCATGCAAGAAAGCACTGCCTAAAGGCTGAAAACGGCCAACAGGATAATGTTTCATGCATGAACTGAACTCAAATAAAGAAAAAGGCAAATCGATAACCCCGTGTACTAGCCACACCGCAGAGTCAGCCTCCGCCACAGAGAATGGTAACGGCTCTATCCTTTCGATATGTAAGAGAGTGTATGTTGCATCTTTCATGGACATGAATTGCTGTTTGTCAGTTAAATTAAACGGCAAGAACAAGGCAGACGTGTTTAAAAAATGCCATGGAACTTTGCCCATTTTCAACGTTTGCAACGTCCACGCAAACTGCATTACTGAACGCAATTGATTCTGACCATGATATAACACAGACACATCATCTTGTACAATATCAACAACAGATGAAACATTATTCTCTAATGTGTAAATGCGGGAAGACAGTGTATTAATACTATTATCGACAACAGCGAGCACTTCTTCTAGATTTGCCTGATCGATTTCCCATAAACGGGAAGCAGCCTCAATTTGCGAAAGCTTCCAGAGTTCATTGTAAGTCTCATATATAAATCTTTTAGGTCTAGGACCTCGAGGCCCTAGAACAAAATTGGACAGATCAATGTTGCCTGATAGGAGGGACAAATGTTGTTTTACAGAATCTAATGAAGAGTGCTGCAACCACTGTTTACACAATTTACCAACAGAATATGTGGTAACAGTACGAGAGTCATAAAACCTTGGATCTGGCCTATCCTGTTTGTAACCAGGAGCTGAGTCATGAAAACGCAGTTGGCAGGTATTTGATGCTACGGGCCAAGCCAACCAGGGTAACTGAACAAACGTAGAAATATTAAAGGAATTATTTTGAAACAAAGCTTGCAAAGTTGAAAGGGAAATATTGAAATGCAAGCTCTCGTTGGGAGTGGAAGACAATACGGGAATGGAGGGTGCATTCAATTGTTTGGAAGTAGCCAAACCCCAACACGTTGTTTGAAAGATCGTACTATTTAAAAATAAAATCTGGGCCGGGATTAGGCAAGCACGGTGCAAGGCCTCCGTACCGCGTACCTGCCATGTTTTGGTGCCCCAAATAGATTTTAAGTCAATGGTGTCCTGCCAGAACTCATAACCACCCACGGCTAATGCGTTCAAAAAGGAACTCGAATATAGCAATTTGGTGTTGGTCAACATGACCTTCTGAGTGGACGAAGTGTTCAATTTAAAATAATAGGACCCAGGGTTTGATCTATCAAAGTCTGTAAAATAAGTAAATTTACTTTTAAGTGTTTGGGAGCTACCTGGCAAAGGGGCCGGACAATGTTCCCATTGGGTGTAATTAAAAGTACCCCGAAGCGTACTTGGTTTATTGAGAAAATGGTTGCCCCAATGCTGGTAACAATATAAATCAGCATAACTTGCAGAATTCAAGTACAAATCCTCAGCATTAAAAGCAGCATAATATTTCAAATCAGAGAATAACGATTCAACGGCATGCACATCCCAATCGTCAGAATGAATATTACTTTTCACCACATCACCCATGGAAACACGGAGGACACTCGGTACATTAATAATCTCGGTTGGTCCATGAATTTGGAAATTCACAGCATCCCATACGATGCCATCAGCGACTGGGAAAGCGGAAATGTTCACAAATGTGTGGTCACGCTTCATTATGTGAGATGAAGAATGCGGAGCCAAAGTTCCAGCGACACAGTTAACTGCAGAGCATTCAGGTAAATAATGACCATTAATGAGCAAGAAAGAAACTGTCACAAAGCCAATGGACATGAACAGAAAAATCAGGAACAGTACCAACCAGATGTATGTCCATGGTGGGACCCAAAAATTGTCTCTGAACCAGGATATAAAAATACTGAAGCTGGACGGGATAAGTGATGAGGTGGAAGCCGAATCAAAGGAAAAACGGGTTGGGCTCAGTGGTGTTGTAGGTAAATGAGCCACCGACTCGTTGGCGGGGTATGCATACTCGGTCTCCTCGTTGCAGGAGGAAGCCGGGAAGTTGAGCAGGCAATCAGGCAAATCGACCATCTCAATGGCAACATCAGTGTCTGTGTAAGGTGGAGGGCCACAAACAGGAGTCCGTGAAATGGCTGGACATGATACCGCAGGTGTCACGCTATTCAGGATCGGCTAGATGTTGTAGCTTGACATTGTCCACTGAGATGTATCTGTTGTCTTTGCGACCAGGATGCGGTGGCAAGATGACTGTACGAGTACCCTTCAAGCCAAGGACAGGAACCGGTGCACGATAAGAGGGGCCAAATTCTTTTTTGTTCTCCACCTTCTCTCGGACCAGATCTCCAACCTTTGGAAGCCAGCCGGCAACCGGAATCTGCAACGCAGCGTCAGTGGCTGAAGGCAAGTGTTCGTTAGCAAGTTTGTCACGGGTCTCTTGTAAGTCCTGCAACACAGTAGAATGATTATCTACGTCAAAGATATCCCGCCATGTCTAGACCATCAAGGTCAGGCACAAACATTTGTATGCCAAAGAGCATTTCGTATGGGGTCCGCCCACCCAGAGATCTTCTAGGGAGATTATTAAGTGCACGTTGCACACTATACAAGTGGGCCAGCCAGTTCCTGCCAGTACCTAAGACCCTAGCTGTCAAGGATTGCTTTAAGTCACGGTTCATTCGCTCCACAATCGAATTGCCCTCAGGTCTATATGGAGACGAAAATTGCACCTGCACCCCCAGTGACCTCATTGCGTCCTTGTAGGCCTTAGAGGCGAACGCTGGACCTTTGTCAGAATGGAAGGTGCCGCAGGCAAAAATTCCCACAAAGACACGCAAATCCCTGATGACATTTCGAGCGTCAGCACTGCGTTGTGGCCAGACCCAGATGAAACGTGTGCACGAGTCTACTGCAACTAAGATGTATTTATATGCAGTGTCAGAAGAAAATGGACCGCAGTGATCCAGGTAAACACACCCAAAAGGTTTGTTAGAAATGCAGAGCTGTGTTTGTGGTGGTCGTGTAACCGTTGAAGGCTTAATCTGCTGACAAATGTCACAAGAAAGCACATAAGTACGGGTCTGTTTATATAAACCTCGCCACCAGTAACGCTGCTGCAAAATGGAAACAGTCGCAGACACGCCAGCATGGGCTGAAGCCAAGCCTTCGTGTGCGGCCGTTATCAAGGAAGGTCTGCGGTCCACGTTGGGAATCAGCCGATCACCAACGTCTGGAATTCTTACGTAAGGAACCTGTTCGGGACTGAAGTGATAAGAGTACTTGGAAGCGAAACCCCATGAGTAATTAGCACCTTCCTTTGTTGCAGCGATAGCTGCCAAAATCTCATTATCTACCTTTGTCATGGATCTTGTAACTGCTGCTACTGAGCACGTGGCTACTGCTGATTTGGCAGCTTCATCTGCCAAACTGTTACCAACAGCGTGTGCGCCCACACGCTGGTGGCCAAGAGTGTGAATCACCTGTGTGAGAGGCAGACGTTGTTTAAGATCTGCCACTCGAACCCAAAGCATCTTATGCTTAATTGTGCTGCCTTTAGCATCTCTATAGTCGTTTTGAGACCAAAAGAATAGGTTGTCATTAAAGGATTGAACACAGTAGTAAGAGTCGCATACAATAAGTGTCGTCACGTCTGGATTCGCGAACTCAAGTGCAAGCACCAAAGCACGCAGCTCGGCCAATTGTGCAGTACTGTCTCCTAGTGCCTGCATGTGCACTACACCTGATTTGAACTCACCGTTCACCATAGTACCTGCAACAATAGCACATGCTGCAGAATAAGCATGCTTAGAACCCGTGGCCGGTTGCGCCGAACCATCGGTGTAAATGATACATTTGTACTCCTCAAGCGGCAGCAAAGACAGAGGAGGAGGATGAACAAATTCATACTGCAAGAACTCCTGTGTCTGAAGAGAGGAATCAAAAATAAAAGTGACATCCGGGGACGTCAGAGACGTAGCCCATTGTATCCAACGGGGGTGCAAAGCCTTAGAGTTCGGTACACTTGCCTTCGTCACTGCCTCAAGGGCAGGATATGGTGTTACCACCAAAATGCGTTTTCCCTGTGCCAGTGCACGTTCCTTAAGAATCGCCATTTGCACTGCAGTCAAAACTTTCTCCACAGAGGAAAAGCGCAACTCCGCTGAAGTGTAAAGATGCGACTTGTATGCAATAGGTACTGTGTCACCTTCGTTAAACGTTAAGTACGTGAAACCCACTGCCCCTGGCACAATTCTAATCACCATGTTCGTGTGGTTATCACGAGTCAACAAGAACCTAGATTCAAGTAAATCAGACTGCAAAGAGTGCAGTATAGAGGAATGCTCAGGAAGCCAGCATGATTTCGAAAAGGTAGGTTGTATCAAGGCATAAAGAGGCTTGATACGCTGGGCATATTCGGGAATGTAAGAACGCCCGAAGTTTAAAAATCCCAGTAATGACTGAAGTTTCTTCAGGGTTGTTGGAGGCGCAAAGTGCGCACTTCTCCAGGAAATGGGGAGCTAAGCCCCTACCTTAATTGTTGAGCTCATAGCCCAAAAACAAAACAGTGAATTCTGCGATGTGAGATTTGGCAAAATTAAATTTGTATCCTAAGACCGCAAATTCAAGAATAATGCGGTCCACACGGGAAAGATGCGGCCATAATTCATCGTCTGTCAGATAGATATCGTCGACGTACGAATACGCATCTGGGTCAATGCTGTCCAACAAAGAGACAACACGGGCGGCGAAGATTCCCGGGCTGTTCTTGTAGCCCATGGGCAAACGCCGAAATTTAAAATGTTTCCACCGGAAGTGAAAGCGCTCCATTGGCTGCACTCCGGGGACAAATTGTGCGTGTAAAATCCATTGGATAGGTCAAGCGTCGTCTTATATTTCTTGCGTACAAGACTGTCTACGAGCGCAGAACTGTGGGTATTTTGTACCGCAAAGGTCCAACAATGAGAGTTCAAATGTTGGTAATCCAAAACTAAACGGTACGACCCATCGGGTTTAGAAACCGCAATAAGTGGATTATTCATTGGTGATACGCATGTTTCAATTACTTCTTGATATTCTAACTGTGTCAGAACATCGGAAACGGGACCTTTAGCTTCCCGCCGGAGGGGATATTGGGGTTGTGGCTGTGACAGAGACAGCAAGGGTATATCATGGGGGGGAGAATCCACATCCCAGCCCATGTGGTTACGGTATAGCGCCGGAGCCAGGGCCCCAGCCCATTCAGCTGCGAGAGCCTCCGCTTTGTCCTTGGGGACATGACGAGAAAAGCTCGGAAGGATGACCTCCTCCCCTCTACGAGCAGCAAGTACGAATGGGGGCGGCCAATCCGCCTCTGCCAACAAAATGTCGTAAGAAGAGGTCAGATTTTCCCAGAAAATCCCTTTAATAACACGCTCAATGTCACCTTCAATTTGAATGACAATATTAAATAGTCTGTCTGGGGGTGCCACTCGGGTGTCAGCCGTCTCGACACTAATGAAAGTATCAGTTGCTGTCGCCTCCACATGAGAACGCAGTGCCTCCCGCACTATGGTAACTTCTGCAGCGCTGTCTAGCAGCGTCACTGCCCACGTCCAATTCAGGAGTCTCGTTCTCACCGTCTGTGGCATACCTCGCTGTTAAAGCTGCAACTTTTTTCGTCTGAAACTGTGGGCGAGAACTTTGAAATTCTTCTGGTTTCCCTTGGCCTGGTTGTCGAGGTTGGTCTCGTCCCTGTGGGGCCTCACGACCCCTGCCTCTATCCTGGCGATCTCCTCCAACAGTCTGGGAGGTCGATGATGCCTGCGGAGAACGAGGAGAACGCGGGTCAGGGACTTGAAATCTATCTGGAGATTTAATTCTCGCTCTGTCACGCAAATCATAAGTGCGTTCAGAAGATATGGAAACCGGGTACGCGGCCCGCAACCCTGGTTTTGGTTGTTGCTTACCCTGTTTTTTCAACCTCCAGTTCTTTTTTAGTAAAGAACGGTTTTTCTTCTTTCTCAGATTGAGTTTTAGGTTGTGGGTTTGATTGAGTTTGCGTTTTAGCAAAAGGCTTAACCCCCAAACTATTGTGGCCAATGGTTTTATAAGCCTGTGCAATAATTTTCGGTAATTCGCGTGGCTTGTCCGGTTCCGGGACCAAAGCCAAAGCGTTGGGGACTTGAAAGATGACAGCGTCACCCTTGACATTCGCAAGGATTAGATCAGCCACCACATCGAACACTCCCACCAGTCTCATCCCCAATTCCACAGCCGCTTCAGGGCCATGTTCATCCTGCACCCCTTTAATTACAGTGGGGAGAACTGTCATGGAAGGAGTGCCGAAACACTTCGCATACACTGCTGCGAATACCTTGCCCCAGTTGTGGCATTCTGCCAACTCGGGAATTAAGTCTTTCGGCAAGCTAATCGTCAAAATCCAGTGTTTGTCCACAGGAGAGGTGTTTGGAAAAACAGCCTCCAGCTGGTCAAATTTTTCTGCTAGCCAATAAGGCAAATCATCCTTATTTTGTGGGCGTTTGCCCATCACCGAATTAACCACGACGGGACTTATGGTTACACCGCCCGGGCCAGCTGGATGCGCCGCAACTCCAGGAGGGGCTCCCTGGATGTTGCCCGTAACATATTGTACCAAGGCTCTGTGCACGCGGATTAAAGACGTATGCATCACGCGCAGTTCATCAACCGGAACTGCTAACTGCCGTGGATGTGGGGTATACCCGGCCAAGACTGGCCAAGTGGCCCCCTCTATTGATAAGGGGCCTAAACGAACCGGGGTGACCGGATGTGGGAGGGCGCCATTAAACCAAATACGGTGTTGCCATGCCGTAAGTGGCACTTCAAGAGCCTGATAAGGCCGATAAGCATTGGGTAGGGCAGTGGGAGCGTAAACATGAAACAAATTGTCAGCTCCTTCCACCGCCGGAAAAGTGACCCAAGAATAAAACACCTCAAAGTGGTGAGCCTTATCAGCCTGCACCACAAAGATGAGAGCGACACCCGCGTCGGGCACTCCATAAGCCAGTAAATGAGCCCGGAGCGCAGCGCGGCTATGTGCCGGGATATTTACATTCACAGCCATTAAGACCAGGAATGTTCAACAACCTAATGTGTGGCAGCGCAATACAGG
Source organism: Calotriton arnoldi (assembly GCA_963921515.1). Lineage (NCBI taxonomy): Eukaryota > Metazoa > Chordata > Amphibia > Caudata > Salamandridae > Calotriton > Calotriton arnoldi. The sequence goes on from CAWUFW010002969.1 coordinate 1,751,532, forward strand.
GTTAACATAAACACCTTTTAATAACTTCAAGCTTGAAAGAACCTATAAAAACATCAATATATGAGGTATCACCCTCACATACGTTTCCGGAAGCGTAAGCGAAGGTTATTGTGGACAAGCACAAGCACTACTCAAGCGTCTCGCAGATAAGAAGCCCAACACGTTGGTGGCGCCATGTTGCGGGGATTCTGCACATATACAGAGCTATGCACAGGAAAATAGGACCTCGGTGTATAGTGGTGTACCAACCATGCACCTTAGTACCCACAATCCCAATCCGACTAGCTTTAGCGTCTCATTCATTCTCCGTACTACAGCGAAGCTACCAATGATTAGACATCCCAGAACACGGACTCTCTCAGGAATCGCGGGAGCAAGAACACTCTTTCATTACTCACTCATACTTGTCCACAACGTGCGTAATAAGAGACACAGTATAGTTTAAAATGTTTATTTCAACTATCGTGCTCTAAGATAAAGTACACGTGCCAGTACTATCAGCATAATGCATAACGATAAAATAATAAGCATGGTTACAATTCCATAGAATACAAACGGGGACAGCATTTTATAAAGACAGTGGATATAGGGCTAAATTGCCTACCCACCCTCCCCGTGCTAGTAACTAGTTTATTATAAAAATAGAAGACCTCTGGGCTTTGTGAGGCGGACCCCCATACCTCAATATCTAGATGCAAGGTTTACATCATCAGACAAGCACAGCTCTTCTCCCTGGAAAGGTTTTTCTCCAAGTGCCACCAACAGGGAGATCACTATATTAAAAGCACACAAATTTCTCCAGTGCAGCTTTATGTCGTGTTATGTCTAAGTGCAAGGGGCTGACCAGATCAGCAATAACAAGGGACGTTGTTTTTCGACCTTGTACATGGTGTGTAGACGAAACCCACAGGGAACATGAGAAAAGGTGAAAGGCAAAAAGGCAGACAATTCTAATATAGCCGGGCACAAGCAGAGTCTGGAAAAACAAAGTCACAGAGTAACGTGTGTGTTAGACCTGGCATCCTTGGCGTGGGTCTCCCTTCCATTTTTTCGTAATGCCTCCACTGTTGCCGATATGTTTTTGCTGGACTAGATGCTCATGGGCACTTTGCCGCTGCTAATCAGTGCCAAAGTGCAAGTGCTCCCTATCGTGAATTGATGTATGTATTAGTGACTCCATGATTGGATGATTGGTTTACTTGTCAGACCCTAGTACCGTGCACTGAGTGTGCCCAGGGCTTGTAAATCCAATGCTGCTGGTGGGCTTGCAGCACGGGTTGTGCCACCCACAGAAGCAGCTTGTAAAGTGTGTCTCAGGCCTGCCATTGCAGAGCCTGTGTGCAGCCTAGGGCTGCCATGTCGACTTGGTGAGTGCACCCACTTACCAGTCCCTAAACCTTCCCTTTACTGCATGTTGGTCACCCCTAAAGTAGGCCCTAGGGCAGGGTGCATTGTAAGTATAAGGTAGGACATGCCCTGGTGTGTGTGGCATGTCCTAATAGTGAATTACAGCCATTTTCGTTTTTCACTATTGCAAGGCTACCTGCTCCCCATAGGCCAGAATGGGCAGACTGACTATTACACCTTATAGTCAGAACTGACCCAGGGAACATGGTAGAAAAACGAATTTAGTATGCCTGAACTCAGGATGATAAAATACATCTTTTAGTGAAGTTGGTTTTAACATTCTGTGTTTGAAAATACCCCTTTTAGAAAGTGGGTATTTTCTTGCCTAACTATCCAAGCCTGCCTCTGCTAGGTTGTGTATTCCTTGTCTGGAGATTGAGTGACAGGGGCTGGGGGTGGCTACAGGAGACAGGGTGAGTCAGCACAGGGCTGAATAGAAAGATCTGCATCCAGAGTGGAGGGAGGAGTTGCACCTGGGTCTGAATAGGGCTGTGCCTGCCTTCCACAATGCTGGCTCCACCTCCTGCCGGGCGGCTGAGCACTCGGCCCCACATTCTGAAAGGAAAGAGGGAGTCAGAAAAACAAAGTGCTCCAGGACTGACCAGAACTGGTTTTGGGCTAGGCAGAGGCCTCTCTGCCTTCAGAGAACAAAGAGAAACTGTGTATAAAAAGGGGACCCAGACCCCTCGGAAATTAGATCACTTTTGGGAACAAGAAGAAACCTTTGCTGAGGAGCGGAACCAAGAAGAAACTGAGGAGAGACCATCCCTAAGCCTGAAGTGCTGCTTGGGGGATTGGCCTGCAGTGGTTTGCCTGACTGCCAAAGAAAGGAGAAAGGAACTTTTGCTTTGCTGTGACTTTCATCAACTTGTGAAGGATCTCCAAGGGCTTGGAAGAGAGCTTGCCCCCTGACCGAAGTCCCAGGACCATTGGACTTCACCCCTTTGTGAATTGCTGCTGGAAACTCTGTTTCAGTGGCTACAGAGGTAGGGAGCTGTGACCGACTCTCACGACCGACTCGGTGTCCTGTAAGCACCGCATCGAAGCACCGTCTCGCCCTGCAACGCACGGCCCTGGTCTCACCGACTCCGTCAACGAGCCGCTGCCTGCACCGCATCGAGGGACAACGCGTCCTGCAACGCTTCGCTACGCCAAATCGAACTGGTCCGACCGACACGGTCACTGCTGCTGAGTTCGAGTCCTGTGACCGCACCGGAGTTGGGCACCACTCGCACGCTTTGCGACGCACCGCCCGACTCGCACCGCGGTCCGGACTGATCGACGCAGCTCCTGAATCCGGCTCCGTCGCCGCACCGCAACCTGCCAGCACCGCATCGAAGCACCGTCTCGCCCTGCAACGCACGGCCCTGGTCTCACCGACTCCGTCTCGACGACGTCAACGAGCCGCTGCCTGCACCGCATCGAGGGACAACGCGTCCTGCAACGCTTCCATTTTTGCATCGCGACCGCGACGAACAGCCATCCGGCTCGCACGCCCGTGCCTGCCGCTTCAAGTAAAAGGTACTGTGACCGAGTCTGTCTATGCTGTGTTGGCCCGTCTCGACGCGGTCAGCTGGATTTGTTAGACTCTGTTTGTTCTCGACATCACCGTAGCCGGAGGAGGCTACCGACTCGCACAGAACCTTGAATTAAGCCTTTTTGATCAGAACTAAGCACTCTTGACAGTATTGTGGATTATTTTTGTTGTTTATGGTCTTGTGATAAATCTATATAAAGTATACCTATTTTTATAAATATATAACCTGTGTGGTGTCCATTTGTAGTGTTGTCACTTGATTACTGTATGTGTTCACAAATGCTTTACACACTGCCTCTGAACTAAGCCTGTCTGCTCGTGCCAAGCTACCAAGAGGGTGAGCAGGGGTTCTTTCAGGAGTGTACCTACTTTCCCTGACTAGACTCAAGGGTCCCTATTTGGACAAAGGTACCTACCTCTGCCAACTAGAGACCCCCAAATCTAACATTGGTGGTCAGCGGTGAGGATTCTGGACTTGCATTTGTGACTCATGTACAGTGATTGGTGAACACTACTTAGTGAGTGCAGACAAAACGCAACCACATACTTTTATAGCATTTTTTCTAGGATTTCCTATTTTTGCAACTGCCAAGTTTAATCACTATGGAGAAACCAGCATCAGTAGCCTCTGTTGAGTGTGATTGGGAAGAAGAGAGGCTAGAATGCTACACCCTCAAGCAGCTCAGGCAATTCTGCAAAAAGTTTAAAGTGTCCATGACCGGGCTCTCCAGGAAGGAGGACCTCCAAAAGGTGCTGAGGGCCTGGGTCGAATCAAGGAGTGCCCCTGTGGAGGGGGCTGAGAATGCAGAAGGGCAGCTGGAGGGGCTATTGGGTCTAGGGGCTGGAAGACCACCTTCCCCAGTAGGTAGCAGTGTTTCTGCCAGAGGACTGTCTCCAGAGGAGTTGGAGGACAGGAAAGAGAGTAAAATGCACGAAATGGAGCTGACCAAGCTCAAGCTGAATGGGCAGTTAGAATTCGAAATGCAAACTAGGAAATTAGCCCTAGAGGAAAAGAAAATGCAGTTTGAACATGAGAAAGTTTTGAGGGAGTTGGAATTGAAGGCCAAAAGCTTAGAGATTACTCCCTCTGGTGGCAGTGTACCGCCTGTGCCTGTTGAAGCTAGGGTGTATATTCCCAAAGATGTGGTGAAGGAGTTTTTTAAAAATGATGACATTGGGCAGTGGTTCAAAGCCTATGAGGTAGACATGTCTTCCCACCGGGTCCCTGAGAAGGATTGGGGAGCGGGGTTGTGGGGACGGTTCCTCAGTGAAGGGCGGGATACCTTGTTGGATTTGCCCTCTGAAGTCTATAATTCGTACAGCCACATGAAGGATGCCTTAATGACTAGGTATGGTTTGACCCCTGAGCTTTATAGGCAAAGGTTCAGGAACTGTAGTAAGATTGAAAGCAGTACCTGGGTTGAATATGTGACCTTCTTTTGCAGAGCCTTGGATGGTTGGGTAAAGGGTAGCAAAGCGACTGATTTTCAGGCGCTCTTTGATTTGATTTCATGGGAGCACTTGTCCAGTAATTGCTTTCCTGAGCTACGCCAGCACCTGATTGATAGTAAGCTGACTAACCCTAGGCAGCTTGCTGAGGAGGCGGACCGCTGGGTGAGTACCCGGGTCCACAAGGGTCACGTGGGAGACTCCGCCAAGGGTGGGCAGGGTCCCCAGCAGAAGAGTGGGGGGGACAAGGGTAAACAGAGGGAGTTCCATAAAGGGCCCCAAAGTAGACCCCAAGGGAACCAAGGGAAAGGTTCCCAGCCTCCCCCTGAGAAGAAGCCAGTGGCCCTGACAGGCCCCCTGTTCACCAGGGACCACTGGTATGTTACAAGTGTGGCGCCCCTGGCCACAAGGCAAACCATCCTCATTGCCCTTTGCATGGAAAACCAGCACCCACTGGTGCAGTCCCCCGGCAGTTGGCTAGTGTAGCCCTGGGGGAGGAGTTGGGTGCCCAAGGTGGGGGGGATCCCACAGTGTTTTCCCTTGTCTCATTAGGAGACTCTGAGATGGTCCCTAGGACCCCGCTGCCTGAGAACACTAAGAAATACAGGCAGTGGGTGACCATCAATGGCCATAGGGTGGAGGCTCCGAGAGACACAGGAGCCAGTGTGACAGCTGTCAAGTGTCACCTGGTGTCTAAGGAGCAGGTTATCCCTGATGCATTCTATCCGGTTGTTGCCGCTGACAACACAGAGAGTCACTGCAAGGTGGCTCAGGTTCCCTTTGAATGGGGGGTCTCGGGTACTCTTCAAGTAGCTGTGAGGCCAGCCATGCCTGTTGACTGTTTGTTAGGGAACGATTTGGAGAGCTCACCTTGGGCTAAGGTGGAGCGGAGTGCGCATTTAGAAATATTGGGCTTGCCTGATTGGGCATGTGTGACCACCCGGTCAATGGCAGCAAAGGTGTTCAAGAGGACCTGGAGCCTGAGAGGGAGGCCCAGGTGCCTGCCGGAGAGAGAGGAGGCAGGAGGCGCGGGAAACCGGCCCCCGAAGTTCCCACGGTCCAGGAGGAGGCAGACCCTGAGGGGGATGCCCTGGAGCCTACAGGGGAACAGGTAGCTGAACTGGGGGACCTACCTGAGCTGACCCATTGGCAGCAAGAAGGAGGACCCTCCAGGGAGGAGTTCTGCGAGGAGCAGAACGCATGCCCCTCTCTCGTGGGTCTGAGGCAACAGGCCACAGACCAGGCAGCAGGTGATCAGTCTGGATCACATTGGATTTACTGGGAGAATGGTCTCCTGTATTCAGAGCCTAAGGTTGCTGAGCCTGGGTCAGCCCGTGTGCTGGTGGTACCCCAGCGCTTCAGAGCCTTCCTACTGGGGTTGGCTCATGATGTACCGTTAGCAGGACATCTGGGGCAGGACAAGACCTTTGACAGGCTTGTTACCCATTTCTATTGGCCCCAGATGCGCAGGAGTGCCGCCACTCACTGCAGGACATGTCAGACTTGCCAGGCAAGTGGAAAGAGTGGGAGGAAGCACAAGGCTCCTCTCCAGCCTTTCCCTGTGGTCAGCACCCCCTTTGAACGGGTGGGTATTGACATTGTGGGGCCACTGGACCCCAAGACAGCCATGGGCAACAGGTTTATCCTGGTCTTGGTGGACCATGCCACCCGGTACCCTGAAGCCATCCCTCTGAGGACAGTGACGGCCCCCGTGGTGGGACGGGCACTGATGTGAATTTTCTCATGTGTGGGATTCCCTCAAGAGGTGGTGTCTGACAGAGGTACCAACTTCGTGTCCAAGTACATGAAGTCCCTGTGGCAGGAGTGCGGTGTAACTTACAAGTGCACCACTCCTTACCACCCTCAAGGAAATGGGCTGGTTGAGAGATTCAACCGGACCCTCAAGGGCATGATTATGGGTCTGGAAGAACCCTGAGGCGTAAATGGGACGTCCTCTTACCATGCCTGTTGTTTGCATACCGGGAGGTGCAACAGAAGTCTCTAGGGTTCAGTCCCTTTGAGCTCCTCTATGGACACCCGGTGCGAGGACCTCTGAATTTGGTCAAGGAAGGCTGGGAGCAATCTCCCAGGAAACCTCCCCAGGATGTATACAGTTACATGCTGGCCTTCAGGAACCAGACTAGGCGTTTCAGAGAACTTGCTGAGGCAAATCTGGAAGCCAGCCCGTAGGAGATGAAGCGGTGGTACGACCAGAATGCCACTCTGGTAGAGCTTCAGCCTGGTCAGAAAGTGTGGGTCATGGCCCCTGTGGAGCCTTGTGCGCTCCAGGACAGGTGGACCGGCCCTTTTACGGTGGTGGAGCGCAAGAGTCCAGTTACCTATTTGGTGGACTTGCAGTCTCCCAGGAACCCCTTGCGGGTCCTGCATGTGAACCGCCTGAAGCCCCACTTGGAGAGGTCCCAAGTGGGCATGCTCTTAGCTACAGATGATGGAATGGAGGAGGAGACCAAGCCTCTTCCTGACCTCCTGTCAGCCCGAGAGCAAGATGGATCAGTGGAGGGAGTAAACCTCTCTACCTCCCTGACACCTGAGCAGCAGGGTGACTGTTGCCAACTGTTGGGACAGTTCCCTGACCTGTTCTCCCTGGTTCCAAGTGTCACTCATTGGTGCGTCCATGATGTGGACACTGGGGACAGTCTTCCTGTGAAGCACAAGGCTTACAGGGTGACTGACAGGGTCAGAGCCTGCATCAAGGAGGAGGTCTCCAAGATGTTTGCGCTAGAGGTGATTGAGTCCTCTAACAGCCCTTAGCCCAGCCCAGTGGTCTTGGTTCCAAAGGCTGCCGCGCCTGGTGCCACACCAGAACTCCGGTTCTGTGTGGACTACAGGGGACTCAATTCCATCACCAGGACTGACGCCCACCCCATCCCCAGAGCTGATGAGCTCATAGATCGGTTAGGGGCTGCGCGGTACCTCAGCACGTTTGACTTAACGTCTGGGTACTGACAGATCGCCTTGACTGATGGGGCAAAAGAGAGGTCAGCATTCTCCACACCAGATGGGCACTACCAGTTCCGGGTGATGCCCTTTGGGATGAAGAATGCCCCTGCCAGCTTTCAGAGGTTGGTCAACCAGGTGTTGGTTGGACTGGAGGATTTCAGTGCCGCCTACCTGGATGACATCGCAGTGTTCAGTGCCAGTTGGGAAGAACATCTGCGTCACCTCTGGGAAGTGTTGATGGTGCTGCGGAGGGCAGGCCTCACAATCAAGGCGAGTAAGTGCCAGATTGGGCAGGGTTCTGTGGTGTACTTGGGACACCAGGTTGGGAGCGGCCAGGTGGCGCCCCTCCAACCGAAAATTGATTCCATTCTGGCTTGGGAGCCCCCAAGACCCAGACAGAGGTGAGAGCCTTCCTAGGACTCACCGGGTATTACCGGAGATTCGTCAAGGGGTATGGCAGCATTGTTGCCCCCTTGACAGAGCTGACTTCCAAGAAGCAGCCCAGGAAAGTGATTTGGACTGACGCCTGTCAGAAAGCTTTTGACACCTTGAAGACTGCCATGTGCACGGCGCCTGTGCTCCAGGCACCCAACTTCTCCAATGAGTTCATTGTTCAGACCGACGCTTCAGAGCATGGTGTAGGGGCTGTTCTATCACAGATCAATGAGGAGGGCCTAGACCAACCTGTAGCCTTCATCAGTAGGAGGTTACTTTCCCGGGAACAGAGATGGAGTGCTATTGAGTGGGAGGCATTTGCTGTGGTCTGGGCTCTGAAGAAGCTGAGACCATACCTGTTTGGGACTCACTTCCGGGTTCAGACAGACCACAGGCCCCTCAGATGGTTGATGCAGATGAGGGGTGAGAATCCAAAGCTGTTGAGGTGGTCCATTTCCCTACAGGGGATGGACTTTACGGTGGAACACCGCCCTGGTACAGAACACGCCAATGCTGATGGACTGTCCAGATTTTTCCGCCTTAGCGATGAGAACTCCCTAGGGGTAGGATAGTTCTCCCCACATTTCATCTGGAGGGGACACGTGTTAGACCTGGCATCCTTGGCGTGGGTCTCCCTTCCATTTTTTCGTAATGCCTCCACTGCTGCCGATATGTTTTTGCTGGACTAGATGCTCATGGGCACTTTGCCGCTGCTAATCAGTGCCAAAGTGCAAGTGCTCCCTATCGTGAATTGATGTATGTATTAGTGACTCCATGATTGGATGATTGGTTTACTTGTCAGACCCTAGTACCGTGCACTGAGTGTGCCCAGGGCTTGTAAATCCAATGCTGCTGGTGGGCTTGCAGCACGGGTTGTGCCACCCACAGAAGCAGCTTGTAAAGTGTGTCTCAGGCCTGCCATTGCAGAGCCTGTGTGCAGCCTAGGGCTGCCATGTCGACTTGGTGAGTGCACCCACTTACCAGTCCCTAAACCTTCCCTTTACTGCATGTTGGTCACCCCTAAAGTAGGCCCTAGGGCAGGGTGCATTGTAAGTATAAGGTAGGACATGCCCTGGTGTGTGTGGCATGTCCTAATAGTGAATTACAGCCATTTTCGTTTTTCACTATTGCAAGGCTACCTGCTCCCCATAGGCCAGAATGGGCAGACTGACTATTACACCTTATAGTCAGAACTGACCCAGGGAACATGGTAGAAAAACGAATTTAGTATGCCTGAACTCAGGATGATAAAATACATCTTTTAGTGAAGTTGGTTTTAACATTCTGTGTTTGAAAATACCCCTTTTAGAAAGTGGGTATTTTCTTGCCTAACTATCCAAGCCTGCCTCTGCTAGGTTGTGTATTCCTTGTCTGGAGATTGAGTGACAGGGGCTGGGGGTGGCTACAGGAGACAGGGTGAGTCAGCACAGGGCTGAATAGAAAGATCTGCATCCAGAGTGGAGGGAGGAGTTGCACCTGGGTCTGAATAGGGCTGTGCCTGCCTTCCACAATGCTGGCTCCACCTCCTGCCGGGCGGCTGAGCACTCGGCCCCACATTCTGAAAGGAAAGAGGGAGTCAGAAAAACAAAGTGCTCCAGGACTGACCAGAACTGGTTTTGGGCTAGGCAGAGGCCTCTCTGCCTTCAGAGAACAAAGAGAAACTGTGTATAAAAAGGGGACCCAGACCCCTAGGAAATTAGATCACTTTTGGGAACAAGAAGAAACCTTTGCTGAGGAGCGGAACCAAGAAGAAACTGAGGAGAGACCATCCCTAAGCCTGAAGTGCTGCTTGGGGGATTGGCCTGCAGTGGTTTGCCTGACTGCCAAAGAAAGGAACTTTTGCTTTGCTGTGACTTTCATCAACTTGTGAAGGATCTCCAAGGGCTTGGAAGAGAGCTTGCCCCCTGACCGAAGTCCCAGGACCATTGGACTTCACCCCCTTTGTGAATTGCTGCTGGAAACTCTGTTTCAGTGGCTACAGAGGTAGGGAGCTGTGACCGACTCTCACGACCGACTCGGTGTCCTGTAAGCACCGCATCGAAGCACCGTCTCGCCCTGCAACGCACGGCCCTGGTCTCACCGACTCCGTCAACGAGCCGCTGCCTGCACCGCATCGAGGGACAACGCGTCCTGCAACGCTTCGCTACGCCAAATCGAACTGGTCCGACCGACACGGTCACTGCTGCTGAGTTCGAGTCCTGTGACCGCCCCGGAGTTGGGCACCGCTCGCACGCTTTGCGACGCACCGCCCGACTCGCACCGCGGTCCGGACTGATCGACGCCAGCTCCTGAATCCGGCTCCGTCGCCGCACCGCAACCTGCCAGCACCGCATCGAAGCACCGTCTCGCCCTGCAACGCACGGCCCTGGTCTCACCAACTCCGTCTCGACGATGTCAACGAGCCGCTGCCTGCACCGCATCGAGGGACAACGCGTCCTGCAACGCTTCCATTTTTGCATCGCGACCGCGACGAACAGCCATCCGGCTCGCACGCCCGTGCCTGCCGCTTCAAGTAAAAGGTACTGTGACCGAGTCTGTCTACGCTGTGTTGGCCCGTCTCGACGCGGTCAGCTGGATTTGTTAGACTCTGTTTGTTCTCGACATCGCCGTAGCCGGAGGAGGCTACCGACTCGCACAGAACCTTGAATTAAGCCTTTTTGATCAGAACTAAGCACTCTTGACAGTATTGTGCATTATTTTTGTTGTTTATGGTCTTGTGATAAATCTATATAAAGTATACCTATTTTTATAAATATATAACCTGTGTGGTGTCCATTTGTAGTGTTGTCACTTGATTACTGTATGTGTTCACAAATGCTTTACACACTGCCTCTGAACTAAGCCTGTCTGCTCGTGCCAAGCTACCAAGAGGGTGAGCAGGGGTTCTTTCAGGAGTGTACCTACTTTCCCTGACTAGACTCAAGGGTCCCTATTTGGACAAAGGTACCTACCTCTGCCAACTAGAGACCCCCAAATCTAACAGTGTGCAAAAAAGGCATCATGGCAGCCAGGCCTAAGCTAACTTAGCAATGTAGACAATGAGGCCACAAACCACACTACACCCCCTCTTATGGCCGGAATATAATAATTTAAATACCCTTGATGGAAAAGAGGGTCAACTAGCCATGTTTCTTGAAAAAGACAGATGTCGTGCTGCTCTATAAAGGTTTGCCATTCCGGAGATACCCCCCTGGACCCTAGACCAGCTATATTCCATGATATTTTGTTCAAGGTGGGGGTTTTGTGGTGATGCTCCGTATGTATATTGTCCTCGTTGGTTATGTCTCCCATGGTATTCAACTCTCCGCCTGCACTAAGCAGGGGTAAGGATATTATAGTTGGTACCAGAGGGGATGGGAGTGGTTCTACTATATTGGCACCCTCGCAGGCTGGTGTCCCGTGTTGCTCTCCTGGAGCTCCCACGGGAGAGAGCAACCTTCAATCTATCTCATTGAGGGGGGAGGAGCTCGTGTGTGTGGTTTGTTCGGGTGGGTTAAATGTGAAACGAATATTGGAACTCGAGATTTCTTGGGTCCAAATGTCAAAGTTAACAAGGTTCTCTACTAGTCGAAAGTCTGGAAGTGTTAGGGCAATATAGTCCATTGGGACTTCAGGGGATGTGTATCGTTTAGCCCCAAGAATATCATCCCTAATTAGCGATCGATAGCCCCTTACATGGCGAATCCATTGGGTGCATTTGTTTCTGAGAGAGTTCTCATCCTCGAAGTAACGATCACCTGGGCATTTTGGCACGTTTATCATATATACAATGTTACCAGAGCTTTGTGTGCTAGGAACCCCCCCTATCCCCCGCGGTGCACAGCTTGTGCTATGACCAGGGGTGGCAGGAGGTGGAAAAGCCATGGGTGGGTGCAAAGGTTGCCGAATAGAGATTGTGTTTGAGGGTTCCCTGCCAGGGAAATTTTGCCCTGCACTGGTACTAGATGACTTGGAGACCGGTGCTTGACTCGTCTTGCCGCCTGGAGCCTGGTCTGTAGGGAACAGTGGGGACTTCCCTGCTAGTCTCACAGTCTCCGGTGTATAGGGTCGACTTAGGGGAAGAGTTCTTAGTGATGTTTTGATCTGTTGGACTGCTATGTGTACTTTAGATATAGAGTCAGTAAGGTTAAGAACAGTGGTTTTAAGAACTTGGATTTCACTCATTAAATTGAATAGCTGCTTGGATAAAGGCCCTTGGGAAGACTAGGAGTTATGCAAGGATGCTCCTGGGAGCGGATAATTCCTAGAGTGTATGTCATTCTCGATTTGCTGGGCCTCTTTAATTCCAACTGATTCCTGGGTAGTACAGCCAGGGTTAGTCACTACATGCTCCCTAATGACCTTGGGTCCCTGTACTTGGGGGGCTGGTTTCTAAGGCTATTGGCTCCAGAAGAGGGACGTATCTGTTGCTACAAGGAAAGATGGTCAGACTATTTTGAGGGGAGGGTGGAAGTGAGGAAATTTCTACAACGTTTTGACTTGCAGGCGGGGTGGAGGAAACACCTAGGAGTTCAGGCGAAGGCACCCGCCCTGCTGATTTTTGAAACATATCTGGGATACGCTTCTTTTTGTGAGTGTTACTTCCCATAACTTGCCTGGGGCTATTACTAATCGTTGGAACAATATCCGTGGTGGCGCTATCAAGAATGCCTTCGCACTCAGACAAAAGGTAATCAATTCTATCCAGAACCTCACATCCTGCATCTTGACTAACTTGATGACCTTTTTTCTTTCCTTTCTTAACCTTCTTTTTGCGACCCTCTCCCACAACCTCCTCGCATGCTTTCCTCTTTCCCATTTAACCCCCCCAATAAAAATAGACAAACAAGTTTGCGACAGGGACACTGGAGTAGCACGTGTACCTCAAGAATCAGGATACTTTTACTACAGGAAACAATCCTTTATAGCAAATATATACTATGGCCACCACTCGGTATGATAAAAAGTCACCTGCAAAGAACGTTAACGACCTGGAAGTCCTGGAAGACAGAAGTCAGAGGGGTGGCCCAGCCCAGCCTCTTCCGGGCTCTGACGGGCAAGGACGGGCCTGCCCTTGGCCCGGGCACGGCCCGCGCGCGTCCCGCGCCGTGGAGTGTGAGGCAGTGCTTTAAAGCGCGATGAAAGCGCCTCCCCCTCAGCTGCGGTGGCGGGAAGGAGCGCGTAGCACCCTGGAACTTATAGTCCCACCAGGGTGTGTATCAGCCCAGCAAGGATGAAGCAAGGATGAAGCTGCTGCAGGTGTTGCACCCTGGGATTAGGATCCCACCAGGGTGAGTGCCAGGAAAGGTAGGTACACACACAGATGGCCCAGCTGAGCCCCGCACCGAACCAGCGTCCCAGTGTCATAATCAGCAGATGTCATATTCATAGCATCAGAATGGAAATGAGTATATACCATGGTAAACAGTTGAAACCAGGCCTCACAGCTCCCAAGATAGGAAAATGGCATAGACAGTAATATGTTGTTCTTATGGGTCACGGAAGGGAGCAGTCCACAGATCCAGCAATTAGTAACATTAGATGTATCATGTGCCTGGTAGAGCATTTGCAAGAAAACATTATCTACGTATGTTTTCCTGTGCTCACCCTTATGAGGGGCCAAAGTAACAAACATGTGTTCAGGGGGAACAGGCGTTGTACCAATCAAAGAGTGCATAGGATATTTCTCCTCAAGGAACCACACTATTCCAAGTACTGTTATCAGAGAGATCAGAACAATTACTACGAAAACTATTTTACTCTTAGTAGACCAACTCGATTCATCCTGCCCGAAACGCGGGGCTGAAAAGGGCTGTTCCTCCTCCATAATGGGGCGACCAAATAGGTACATTTTAACCAGAGGAAAGGACATGCAATGGAGCCAATAACAAGAAGACAAGAGAGGGGCAAATGTTCCCAGCGTCCGTCAGAGTCTCGCTGGTAGACTCCTATTGTTTATCAATTGTTGGCTCTGTTGAGCACCGGCGGTGGAGCTGTCGGACCAGCTCTTGAGGAATCCCTTGTCGCACAGGATGAGGCACTCCCCTTCCCAGGGGAGCACACTCGAGCAATCCTGTCCAATGTCCGAACAACGCACCAATGTCACCTCTCCCTATTCTACTGTGGCCCGACTTGTTGAGTCCATCCCTGCTAATCTGACTTTTCCTTTGGTGCACTGTTCCTCCGTTGGGGGGCGCAAATTGTACCTAGCTACTCCAGGGACAGAGGGGTCTGCAAACAGGGGCTCAGACACAGAGGGGCCAATGGACTGGGGCTCAAGCACAGATGGGCCAGCAGGCTGGAGCTCCTGGATGGCCTTGATCTCAGGTGGCACTGCCTCGTTCAACACTGCGTCGTTTTCCTCCTCTGTTTGTGCCCACATCCGCCGGGCATCCGAGAAAGGAACAAAATGGGGCACTTGCTCTGTTTCAGAGTCACCTACTCCATCAAGCACCCACTGATCGTAGGGTAAAGGGAGGGGCACCTTTCTGCAATGTTGGGAGTGAATCCAATTCTTCCTGCCAGCCTCCTTCATGGCTGAGGGGGTAGCAAGGAGGACTTGCGTTGGCCCCTTCCAGCGCGGCTCCAAACTGCCTTTCCTCTGAAAATGCCTAGTCAGCACATGGTCCCCAGGCCGGATATCATGGCCTGGCCCATCGGGAGCTGGTGGTAGGACTTTGTGGATCTGTTGGTAAATAGAACGCAAGCTTTTAGTCAACTCATACAGGTAGTCCACAAGCAAAGGGTATTCAATTCCAGAGAACCGTCGAGGTCGCGGGACGCCCCAGACATTCGCCGGGCGTCCGAACACGACCTCATACAGTGACACTCCTGTCCTAGAGTGAGCCGTAGATCTTGTAGACAAAAGGGCTAATGGTAAAGCATCTGGCCACTGCAATCCTGTGCTCTCTTGAATCTTTGCCAATTTCACTTTGAGAGTACCATTGTACTTCTCAACCAGGCCTGCTGACTGGGGGTGGTTTGCAGCATGAAATTTCTGCTTGATGTGCAGGCCGTCGCACACCAGCTGGATAACCTTTGAATTGAAGTGACTTCCGTTGTCACTCCAAATCAAACGGGGCAAACTAAAACGTGGGAAGAACTCCTTTCGGAGTGCCTTCGCAGTCACCATGGCTGTATTCTCTTTAGTGGGGTAAGCCTCAACCCATTTACTGAATACACAAACAACTACTAACACATATTTCAGATTGTTGACTCGTTCCATTTCGATGATCTCCATCTGAAGGACCTCGTAAGGGAAGGAAGGCGGTGCAAAATTACCAGGGGGTGTATGGGTGCCTTTTCCAGGGTTATACATCATGCATACCATACAGTACTTTACTAAGTGAGCAGCAACCCTGGGAATGTTGTCATTCTGCCATACAGGATCTAACAGTTTGCAGATGCCTCTCGCACTAATGTGGGCTGGCCAGTGCGCCATAGTGACCACAGGGAGGACATATACGTCTGGTAACATACATCTCTGTTTTCCTGACTTATCCGTCCAACACCCATCCTCATCTAAGCGTGCTGTGCTTTCCTGCCATACTGCCAACTTCTCAATTGTTGCCTCACTTTGTATTTCTTTCACATTGTCTAGAGTATCCTCGAACATAGTGACCTCGGTCACCCACCTGGCAGGACCCTCTGCAAACATCTTTTTCATTTTTGTTCGAGCTGTCTCCTTAGTGTCTGGTCTGCAAATGCATTTCCTCTTCCTACATCATCTGTAATTGCCTTGTGGGCAATGCACTTCACTATAGCCAATTTCTTAGGAAGTGTCAAGGCGGTCAGAAGCCTATGTATAAGAGGGCCATGTTGGATACGCGTCCCATGTGAAGTAAGGAACCCTCTCTCTGCCCAGAGCCGCCCAAAATTATGGGGAACCCCGAAGGCGTACTGGCTGTCAGTATAAATATTAACAGCCAGTCCCTCGCTCAACTCACAAGCTCTAATAAGGGTGAACAGTTCAGCTGCCTGAGCGGACTGATAGGGAACTCGTGATGTCTCAACTACCGTATGCAGTGTAGTAAGCGCATATGCTGCAGTGGTGGTGCCATCTGGTAATTTGAAGCAAGAGCCATCGACATATAGTTCCCCTTGGGGGTCAGATAAGGGAACATCAGTCAGGTCTACCCGTCCCTTCGTCTCTTCCTCTGTCCGAAAAAGACAATCATGTATGTCTATTTCCTCACTCTCAGAAGGGAGGGGCAGTAACGTGGCAGGGTTCAGATTGGCACATCTTTTGATCGTGATATGCGGGGCACAGAGAGTTAGCTCATAACCGGTCAGACGTGCACTGGTGAGGTGCTGTGTCTTGGTCTTATTCAATAGGGTATCCACAGCATGAGGCACCATGACTGTAAGGTCAGTATCAAGTACGAACCCAGCCGATTGCCTTATAGAGATGGCCACAGCCGCAACCGCTCTTAGACAGCTCAGGAGGGCTCTGGCGACTGGATCAAGCAAAGCAGAAAAATAAGCACACCGCCGTTGCTTACCTCCAAAGGCCTGTGTTAAAACAGAGAGCGCACAACCAGCCGTCTCGTGTACATACAGCACGAACGGCTTCCCATAATCAGGCGTGCCAAGCACAGGAGCAGAGCAAAGCACAACTTTTAATTGCTCAAAAGACTGCTGACATTCAGGCGTCCAAGGCAGGGGCTCATGTACATCTTTAGTGGTTAATGCAAGCAAAGGCTTTATTAGTAATTAATAATTAGGGATCCAATGGCGACAGTAGGAAGTGATGCCAATCAAAGGGCGCACGTCCCTCTGAGTTTTAGGTATAGGCATTTTAACAATGGCGCTAATGCGCTCAGGGGTCAATCTCCTACCCTCCTTCGACAGTAGGTGACCTAAATAGGTGACCTCCTGTCGACAGTATGGAAATTTACAAAGGGACACTTTATGTCCATGGTGAGCCAAATGTAGCAACAACTTAACCGTACTGTCTTTGCATCCCTGTTCAGTGTCAGAAGCTATCAGTATGTCATCCACATAATGAAGCAATACATTACCTGGAGAAAGCGTGAGGGAGTCCAATTGAGCTTTCAGAGCTTGGCTATATATACTAGGGCTCTCAGTATAGCCCTGAGGAGCGCAACAGAATCTAAAGCTTCTGTCCGCCAGGGTAAAGCCGAACAGATGGCGACTATCAGGATGGATTAGGATACTAAAGAAGCCATTTTTCAAATCAATGACAGAGAAGAATTTTGAAGAAGAAGGAATCATTGTCAGAATGGCAGTAATGTCAGGGACCACCGGGAACTGAGGAACCACTATTTTATTAACTGCGCACAAATCAATCAGAAAACGATAAACATCTGGGTGATCATCAGAGGAGCCTGAAGGTGCCCTCTTAAGAATGGGAAGAATAGGGCTATTACACACATTCGCAGTCGTCTCTTCAACAACTCCTGACTCAATCAGGTCCTGTATAATCCACAACAAAGCTCGCTCCCCTGCTTGTGGTATTTTGTACTGGGGAATACGAGGCAAAATGGCATTGTCTTTAACTTTAATGGAAATTGGGGGAATTTGCAATAGTCCTACATCCATGTCACCTGTTGCCCACAAAGTGGGCGGCACAGCCTTAAACTCAGCAGGAAGGGGCGCATCTTTGGACAGACACTGCTTAGAGCTGATCACATTTGGTCCCATTGTCATGTATACACCTTCTGGAGAGCAAAAAATGGTTGCATGCAACTTCTTTAATAAATCCAAGCCCATTAAGTTTTCTCCACAATTTGGTGTCAATAAGAACTGTGAATCCACAGTAAAAGGACCGATAGTCAAAGCAAGAGGTTTGGAAATGGGGCTTACAAACGGTACGCCAGAAAATCCTACCGAAACATTATTTTGGCCAGACAGAGCTGCCCCGGGGATCAGCGAACGAGAAACAGAGCTATTCATTGCACCTGTGTCCACTAAGAATTTCTTAACTGAGCCTTGCAAATCTGCAGTGACATAAGGACCGCGTTGATCTACAGGTATCTGGACTGGTCCCTCACCCTGTCCCTGGTTGTCCTAGCTGTGAGACATCCCTGTCACCTCATCCAGATCATAATCATCGTGATAATACTGTCTCCCTCGAGGGTCATCAAAATAGTTCTGGTCAGAGCGATGTCCCATCCTCCTGAACCCCATCCTGATCACTTGCTCCACGGCCCCGTCCACGAGAACCTCGTACTCTTGGTGCCGCAATTTTCTGCAGTAACACCAGACACTCGCTACACCAGTGCCCCTCCTCCTTACAATACGCACACTGATTCGGCCCCACAGGCGCAGTGCTCCTATTAGTACGGGAAAGCTGCCGGGCCGGACCAGCTCCACGTCCTCTACCGTTTCCCCTAGACGCCTGCTGTAACAATACCTTTGTCTTCAACTCCATATGCTTCTTTTCAACCTTCTCTTTCTCCTCGTTCTCCCTGTGTTCATAATACTATGCCATACTCAATATAACGGAAGGGGAGGATGTCGTCCAAGTGCTCTCTGAAGCCTGCAACCGAGCTGCAATCTCTGGGAGCAGGTTCGTAACAAATCTATTGACGAACAACCGGACACCCCCTTCTACTGTCAAATCCTGTCCACTAAAATCTAAAAACACACCCTCGAACCGTGTGAAAAAATCAGACACACTTTCATCTTTCTTCTGACGACATGCCATTAACTTGTCCCAATCTACCCTTCTCGGTGGAATAAGAGAGTGCATATAGGTAATAATTCGGCCGGGTAAAGCTAGTATCTCTGACTTAGGCTTTTTCCCAGGCTTCCTTTCCTTATCCCATGCTTTAATCTGGTCCCATGTACCACCCAATTCCACAACGTGGTCCTGCGTGTGCACCTGCCTCCAAATGTCGACGGGCACCATCAGACCAAAGAACATTTCAATATCCGCAAGCGTCATTACTGTTGATGAAGCAGCCTCAGTCAATTCCTTATAGTACGCAGTTGGATTTTTTCTAGGTCCAGGTAACTGAGTCTTAAGGGACAAAACCTCACTCCTTTTCCACAGGGTGTACACCCATTGTTCCTGGAAATAGGCCTCTATCCTCGGTCTAATGACAGTATTCTGCTGATATCGTAGTTCCGGCAATTCAGGGTGGTATATGGGATGGACTTCCCTCATCGGAAACTGGGACACTGTCTTCGGGCTCTTCTCAAACAGCCTACCTCGATAAGCTACCAACGTTGCAACATTACCAAAAACCTCCTCAGGCACCATACCAGCAGCATATACATTATCCCTGATATCATAAATATTCTGGGGTGCTACAGCATTGAAACACTGTTCCAACAATCCAATCAGTGTAGCCGACATGTGCTTAAGGGCATGCTGCTGCACAAACGGCTCATAATCGCTCATCACACCCCACACATCTTCCGTACTATAGATGGGATGATGAGCCCACTGAGCAGCCTGATTGGCTACCATCCTTTTCTCTTCCTCTCCCACATCAGATCGTATTAAGATCCGTCCCAGTCGCTCCCTAGCAGTTGCCCAGTCCCCGTCCCCTGATCCACGTACAGGCGTTCCGCTACCCAGTACTGCCGGGGAATGAGGGAAGAGGGAAGGAGTAGTAACTGAAAGAGCAGGCACTAATGTCGTTAATGGCTGTGTTGTGGGCGTAAGGGCTGGAGAAAGAGAAGACATTGACATGTTAGGCATAGCAGGGAGACTAGCAGTTAGCGCAGGAGCGGAAGGCGAAGCCACAGAATTGACAGGAGGCGCAGCGGCTAAAGTAACTGAGTCGATAACAGAAGAAACAAAAACGGCAGGGGCAGAAGAGAGAGACGACTGGAGCTGTGGCACAGCAGGGTATATTCTCTGCGGGGCATATGGAGGCCGAGGTCTGGTGTCTAACAATTCCTCCACAAAGGTATCATTTTCTTCCCGAACCACATAAGACTTTTCACATTGCAATCGAAACTTCCTATCGGCACACTCTATCCCCTTCTCAGTCTTCTCTTTATCATACGCAACAGCTTTCTGAGTCACTGTCTGCATCCTTCGCTTTCGGGCCTCCTTTTCTGCTTTCTTTGGTCTCTGTTTAGCTTCCTTTTGCCACGTCCTAAGGGAATCAAACATTGACTGCCTACTTCTCTTCGCAAACAATTTATCCTGCAGGAAGTTATGTTTTTGCTCATCAAAAGTGCCTGTCAGCGGCCACTGCAACTCGGCGTTGTCCCTCGTATATTTGTGCCATAACGTACTAAACATAATAGGGCCAAGGCCATCCTTAACGTACATCTCAAAATTCAGAGTGCCTTCCGGAGGCGCAGGCTGACTCTCTTCCAATCGAGCATCAGCAGAACAACAACGACAGCTCACACAACAGAATTTACTCAAGCAGGGCATTTTCCAAACAAAACGTTCACTATTTACGCCACACAGATATTTGCAAATATCTTACCAAAGTTGGTCCCCAGACCTCACCAAATCCGAATCAAAGTGGTACCATGTTCACAAAGAACTCAAACAAATTCAAGCACTTGTCCAAAAATGATCCTCAGACCGTACCAAACACAAACCAAAGTGGCGCCATAGCCACAGAACAAAACCAAAGCAAACTCACCTGGTGCACACCGGTCAAACGAAGTTATTCTCCAATGCCGACTATTCGGACCAAACGGTCAGATCCAAGGGTTTCGCCTTTCAGGACCCCAGCCGGGATGACCACTGGCCTAGGCACCCCCCGGTCAGACAGACGGGGCAACTGCAAGTACTAGACTCTCTCGTGCAAAGATCCCCGGTCTGCCCGTCCGACCCGGCGTGGCCCCGTCTCCCTCACCCGTCTGCAGGCAAGGAAGGGTCACTCACCCGATGGGGTCCCTGTTCGGGCACCAACTGAAGGAAGTGACCCGTTCAGGGCCACCCGGGTCACTCGCGACCACCTCTCAGCCTTCCATTCAAATGAAGAGTCGGTCAGACAGTAGAGAATACAAACCAAAGTTATTTTATTAATCATACACTCGAGCAGAGTCTGGTCCGACCAGCCTCCTTAGATAGCTGCCGAGGGACTGACCCCCGTCCACATGGTAAAGTCAGATATACATGTCCAACACCCTAAAAGACCCGCCCAGACTGGAATTTTCCAGCCTGGGTGCTGATGAACAAAGGAGGTACAGAAGGATGGGCTACCATCCTGAGACCGGGTACACGCTATCTTAGTTTCAAGGTTACTCTGCCCCTGCCCGTCTCTCTGAGAGTGGGAGCAGGCCTAGCTACGGGGAAAGGCATGCAGTTACAGAACAATCTATTCATTAGTACAGCGAAGCTCAACCTTGAATAATGAAGACAAACAATTGAGGCTGCTTTCTGCTGAGGCAGACAGTATGAGACAGAAGCTTCATTTCAGTCATGGTACAAGATGGCGACTGAATACAAAATGGTGCCGCAAATGCTAACTTAACCCGCACAATGCTAGAAAGAGTCAGCTAGACGCATTTTCAGTCCAACATACCTTACACGCAGCCTTCCAAAGGAAGGGGCTAGGTTACCTGCAAAGGTCACCCCCCTTTTATGTAAACATCCAAGAAACTTAGAGAATATGACAAACTAACAATCTGAGAACCAATTTCACAAAAACATTGGCCTATGTTGGTCAAGAATAGAAGGCTCAAGGCTCTGAGGTGCTTTTAAATAACATAACATAACATAGCTTAACATAACATGTGCATTTGCAAAATGCACATTCACCACAAAGGGTATCTTGGCGCTGAATAACAGATGTTTATTGTTACCCAACTCAATGGTATTGTTCCCTGAGAGGACATCCAAGCTCCCTTGCTCTTCAAAACACTCTTTAAGACTGACAGTTGAAACAAACCTTTTGCTCTTAATTAAAAAACACAGACTATAGTCGGGGTGCCCCCTCACTGTGGTCAGGGGGCGCCCCTAGTTGAAGAAAATGTTAACATTTGACCATCAAACTTGTATTTACAAATGATGGAAAGCTGGTATTTCAGGACGAAAAGCTGTGTTTTTTCATGAAAATAATCAGCTATTATTTAGTGGAATTAAGTTAATTTTGCACAAACACAAAGATTGCATTTGACAACAAAATATATGACTTTTCAGCATAAGGCCCCATAACAGAATAGAAGTAAGGATTTGGAAAAATGAATCCAGGGGGAAGTTGGTCAGGGCATATAGGCTGAAGGACACCAGGGCCTTTTGGTTGGAGGCTAACAAAACTAAATCTGTGAGTGTAAGTCTAACTCTGTCATTACTACTTTCAGCCCGGAAGCATGGATAGACCAAATTCAAAGGAGTGCGTGGGCTTAGTGCCTCCAATCGCAATGAAGAGGTGGAGGTGGCCTTTCCACTAACCCTGGAAATCACCCTTGATCAAATCATGGATGCATTCAATAAGAGCCCCTCTAAAAAGGCCCCAGGTTCGGACAGCGTCCCTATAGACCTGTATAAAGTGACACCGGAACTCTAGGCCCCTCTCTTATGTAACTGTTTTAATGCCGTTTGTAAGGTGGGACTCCCACAGTCATAGCATACAGCTGTAATTGTGCCTATTTGTAAGAAGGAAAACCCCCCAATCCCCAGGGTTCTATCGGCCAATATACCTGCTGGGTTCAGCTGTGAAGCTGGTGGGGAGAGCTGTTCTAGAGTGTCTCCTAACTTGTTTTAATGAGACAGACACACTGGCAGAGGTGCAGTATGGGTTCCGAGAGGGGTTCGGCACAATGGAGCAGTGCTTAAATTTACACTTGTAGGTCAGTAAGTATCGCCAGACAGGCGCCAGTGTCACCAGGCAGGTTATCGTCTGCCTGGCCTTCATGGATCTCTCCTGTGCCTTCAACAGTGTGGTCAAATCGAAACTATGGGAGATCTTATCAGACCTGGGAGTGGAGGACGACTTGGTACAGTTCTTGAGAGCATTATATTATGGCCTGCCAGTATCAGTGAGGTTTGACCCATCAGGAGAACGGACAGACAGCTTCAAGTTGGGGAGAGGGGTGCGACAGGGATGCGTCTTGGCTTCTTTATTGTCTCTTTTGTTTATTATGGCTTTGAACAGCCCTTTCCAGTATAGTGTGCGGTACCCCCTCAATTGGCAGAAAAAAGGCCCCAGTTTTATTATATGCAGACGATGCAGTCTTATTATCCAGAACCTCTAATGGTCTTTATATTTTATTTCAAGAATTTATATCTTTTTTATGGGGACATTAGGCTTGGTTACCAATCAATTGAAAACCTTTAAAATGGTTTGCAAGCCTAGACAATATAAGATGCGGGCCTATTCTTACAAGGCCATCAAGTTGCCTAGACCTACGAATTCTCATATTTGGGCATAGTTATGGATGCAAGGGGAAATTCAGGGCCATATATAGCCAAAGTGTGACAGAAATGTTCAAATTAGGTGGGGTATATCTTTCTCTTTCCTAAGAATATTGGGAAAACCTGCAGCCCCACTCTTGGAGGTTTATAAGAGAAAGTGCCTCACGGGCCTTACTTATGGCTCAGGAATCTATTCTAATATAAGCTCCATCCAAGCTGAGCACAATAGGGTGCTCAGTCGACTCCTGGGTGTTCCATTTGCATCTTCCACTTATATTATATATCAAGATTCCCCCCTCCCCCTGCTGTTGTGTTGCTCAATTTGGTCAAATCCACATGCTTCGTTAAACAGAGAGATTATTAATGATTGCCTTGCGTGTCAGAGAGGCTTGAAAATCCCCTGGTTTTACTATATTAAATCAGGATTGACGAAGCTGGGAAGGCCGACTATTTTTACCAATCCATTCACTATAACTAAATCAGACATGGCCTGGGTCAAGCCTACCTTTAAGGAAAGGACGAGAGCCCTTTGGGAGGATCTCAAGCTCAACAAACAGACTGTTCGAGAGAATGTGGAGCTACACAGTTCTCCAACCTTTGAACCATATTTAGAATGGTTTGAGAGTTCCTGGGACAGACTATTATTAACCAGGTTCAGTTTAGGAATTGTGAGGTGGTACCTTGGTTTTTCCTTTGGACAATTTGCGCCATCAAAAGTATTGATACGTCCTTGTGATGGATTTTCCCCACAAAGTCTGTTGTACTTTACTTTTTTCTGTAAATTTTGCAACGATTTTACTAAAAGGTTTTTAATTCCTATTATAGGTGAGCGAGGAATCAGATCCTCTCGATTACATTTGGTCTATCTGCAACATCTTGATTCCTCATCTAACTGTGTCAATATCTGTTAATTTATAAAATGCGCAACCAGCAGAAGGCAATCATTGCTGTGGATGGTTGTTCTCAGGGCAGATTGCAAAATTTTCTTCACTGAGCTAATACGCTGTATTCGGATTCAATTCCCACCGATCAAACTGGAGTGCAGTAACAAGATGTAGGCACGGAGGCACTTTTACTGATTAGCACTCAATCTAAACACAGATTGAGGTTGAGTGAAGTAATGATTTGTACACACGGAGGCACTTTATAGTGATTTTAATGATGTGTATATGTGGTACCAACGCCCCAATACGGTATGTCAATATGCAGAACTCAGATTTAAAATTTTAAATAAAAAGAGATGTAAGCATGGAGACACGTTTTAAATTATCCACCTGTTCATTGAATTCATAAGTGAATATAGGGCCATATGTATCAAAAAAGAGTTTTGCGATTCTCAAATTGCGATTTTTAGCGAATCGCAATTAGAGAATCGCAAAATGCAATGTATGTAGGATTTGCTAAAAATTTTGCGAATCCTACATATTCCTTATTTGCGAATCGCAAATTGAGATTCGCAAATAAGGAATACCTTCCCATTCATTCCTATGGGCTAGGAGGCCCGTAGGAATGAATGGGAAGACATTCTCAATATGCGATTACCAATTAGAGAATCGCAAATTGAGAATGCAATTTCAAGGTTGCAAGGGTGCCAAAAGGACACCCTGTTGCACCCCTGAAATATGCATGTGTGCACATTTTGCGCACATACATGCCCTAAGGGCATGTATGTGCGACATATGACACTTTAAAAAAATCAAAAAGTGCTTTTTAAAGAAAATCGCAAATTACCACCAACTTGAAGTTGGTGGTAATTTGCAATTCCTTAAGGCCAAATAGCAAATTTCTGGTGCTTCCAGAATTGCATTTAAGGAATCACAATTTGCAATTCCTTAATTGCATTCAGCAAAATAGAGAATCGCAAATTTTGCGATTCTCTATTTTGCGATGGCCTTTTGGGATGATACATCCCAAAGGCTTTTTCCCATTCGCAAACGGGCAGATTCTGAGAATCTGCCCGTTTGCAAACGGGAAAAAGGCTTGATACATATGGCCCATAGTCTTTATGATGTGTATACGCTGTATCAATCTCCCAGTATGGCATGTTACCCCCAAAGCATCATAATATTTGCAGCATTATTGCTTTGACCTCTGTGGAACTTGTAATGGTTTTATCTAATTAACATTTTCTTTTGTAAGTCATTTTATGAATTAATGTGCATATGGTTTTATACTTCTTTTCAATTGTAATGATTTTCATTATTCAGACAAAGATATTATTATTATTACTTCACTGAGCGTCTTGTGATTGATGATTAAAAAAAAGATTTTTATTTCTGGTATTTTACCTTGGACTACATATGATTTTATGTCATTGGATATTTTTATTTTATTTGTATTTTTCCTACGCAAGAAGTAAAGAAACATGCACTTTATTGAAATAGCCTTTAAGCTATGACCATGGCACTGATTTTTGCATTTAATTTGCACTCAACCTAGGTTAAAATGGAAATAATCATTCACTTTATTGAATTAGCCTTGCAACATTTTATTATGGTATTTTGTGGTGTTCTATGCTGCCAGCTCTTTGAATAGGAATGTGTATAAATCCTCTTTTTTTTAATTAATTTTAAAGTGATGGTATATCTTTGTGTGCTTTTATGGCTACATTTGTAACCGAAATAAAGTGATTCTTGATATGACCCTTCATAAACTGAATAGCTTGTTTAAGGACAATAATTGTGCTAATGCTAGTGAAAACCTAATCTATAAGATTTGTTTAACCCATCTGCTATTGAAAACTGTAAATTCTCCTTCACCTGAGTGACAGCACTGCTGAACCTGCAAGTTCTCTCTAGGCCTCGTGTACAGCTGGAGATTGCAATATTTGTGTACGTTTTATTTTTTCAAACCCAGCCCTTCCAAGAAGATTTTTTGTCACAACATATGATTGAGAATCTACTTGGAAGGGTAGTCAAGGAATTGAATGGTAGACGTGTAGCTAGATGCTAAAATAAATGATTTTTTTTTTAGAAATGGTGCTGAAAGATGCAGCATTTTAACACCATTTTCCCAAAATTCTCTTAGGACGAGTGAATCCAAAATACTTTTGGGGAGCATCAGGCATACTAGAAGATTCACAAGTGCCCTTTAAGAGCTTATAGCTTTTTAGGAAATTGCCCTGTTGTTAAACATGCCTATATTTTTCAGGAGTTGTAAGTACCCTATCATGCTTCATGCTGTGAGGTATGTAGCAATCACGAATTGCAACTTGTTGCTCTTTCAGCTCTTCTTTCTAAGCCCAGCATTTTCTGCTACTGTTGATGGGCCAGGTGTCCCTGTTCTCACAACACCTAGGCCTGTTGACCTTGAACATCTACACTTGCTACCCTCCACCTGGATCTGCTGTTGTTGGGCCTAGGGTGGTTGCAGGGCAGCTCTTCTTGTCCTCCCGGTACTGCATTGGTGTGCTGAGAAACTCGACTGGAGTGGACATCATCCACCATCCAAACAATTTTCCTGTGCCCAGTGCTGATTGGCCACCATAGTAGAGATGGGCTACCATTTAGTCCAAGCAAGAGGAGAGCCCACTGTACAGCCAGCATCAGGTAGGACAGACTGTCGAACTCAATGCCTAGCTTTGTACAAGTGTTGGCGGTGGCAGGCGCATTTGTATTTGCTATGTTTGCTATGTTTTGTTACGTTTGCCTAAGTGCACATCTCATTAATGGCCTGATCAGTTATTTGAACTCCGGGTAACAAGTGCAAAAATAACAATTGAAGTACAGTATGTTGAACAATGTCAAACAGGGTATGCCTAGGTATGGGTCCCTTGCTCACTTTGCCACTGGATTCAAGCTAGCCTGGCTGATGAGGGGTATTACCCTGAAACCGGTTTCCAGTCCAGGGAAGATCTGGCTTGGCAGTTTGGGCTGGACTGTTCCCATGAGGCATAGGGTCAAGACTGATTTGCATATAGCTGGATCTGTACTGGGGTGGGGAAGTGAGCTAAAGAACGATGATGGATTCAACCCAGATCTGTGACTGGGGGTGAGTGTCTGAAAAGTTTCAGCGCTCCGTCCATCATCTCCTTGTGTTTGCTTTGTTCGCCCTAAGTTGGCAGGATATGCCCAGGCATGGGTCCCTTGCTCACTTTGCCACTGGATTCAAGTTAGCCTGGCTGATGAGGGATCCTACCCCGAAACCGGTCCCAGGATGCTTGTTTCTGGTCCAGGGAAGACTGGCTGATGAGGGGTGTTACCCCGAAACCGGTTTCCAGTCCAGGGAAGATCTGGCTTGGCAGTTTGGGCTGGACTGTTCCCATGAGGTACAGGGTCAAGACTGATTTGCATATAGCTGGGTCTGAACTGAGGTTGCAAAGTGAGAACGATGATGGATTCAACCCAGATCTGTGACTGGGGGTGAGTGTTTGAAAAGTTTCAGCGCTCCGTCATCGGTCATTTTTTGAACTAGGGCTTATTTTAAAGACAGTTAATGATGCAAAATTCTAATTCAGTACCCCATGCCAAGCCCACAACTTAGTCATTTTGTGGCACAAAACACTCTGCTTCATGTGCATAAATGCTAGTGTATTCCTTGTGAATGTAGCATTGCATGGTGACCCTCTGTAAAAGTGTCAATGTGTCATGTGCTTAGATTATACAATTATCTAACTTTCATTTATTATTCAATTGGACTTAATAGCATGTTCTGGTGTGTGAAGTTGTTTCGCCAGTTTATGGTTCTATGTATTTATTACTGCTACCAAGAATGTTCTTTACTTTACCGAACTAAGGACCTTAACTCAGCCCCAGACCACCAGATGTATTTTTTGTTGGGTACATTACACCACTTGTGGGGAAACCTCAGTCTCATATCCCCCTAATATTATTGACTCAGTTACGCCCCTGATGAAGGGGAATGAGGCACCGAGAACATGGTGTATTCAGACAGGTCAGAAAGAAGACACAGTGTGTGAGCAGAAGGGACCTGAGGCAGTGAGAGGCTATTTATGAGCAGATTGGCAGGGAGCAGAGAGGGAAGTGAGTGGTTTGAGGGACAGCTAGTAGAGAGGGCAGTGTCTGTGAGCCAAGGGCATGGAACAAAGAGGGCAGAGAGAGTTCAGAGAGGGTAGGGAGCAGAGGGGCTTTGAGTGTTCATGTGGGCAGAGAGCAGAGGGGTCGGGGAGCAAAGGCCAGTATGTGAGCTGAAGGGGCTTGGAGAGAAGTGGGCAACACTGTCCTCCAGGCCAGTACGACCCTGGTGATGCCATAACTCAGCCAGGATGGCCAAAATTCACTGGTCCGGACGCTTGCAAATCGCAGACTATCTACTTACAACGGTATGAGATAAGCTCTGATAAATGGTGTTACTGGCATTCAGATGGAAAATTTTGCTTTCACCAAAGACAGGTCATTAGTTATCCCAGGGATTTTTGCGAAAGAGATAGCGAGACAACGCCCAGAAGGGAATTCTGCAGGGAGTGGTGGTTAAGAATTCCACGTTTTCCATGATGTTCACGTGGCCCTCGTCACCCTTAGGCAGTGAATCAGTTTCAAGTCGTCCTGTCTGCTGCTCGATGACTCTTTGGGAGGGTCGGCTAAAAACTGGGAGCTCCTCTGTACCGGCAATGACACGGATGAGAGGGCTTCTGTCCAGGACTGCGGGGGAGGAGGGCAAGACACGAGTTATTGCTGTGTCTGCAGGTTTTCTTTATGTTTGCTGCTGCGGAACTGTTAAGATGGTAACTCGCATTTTGCCTAAACAGCTGTGTGACGTATTCTTTACTCGAGACTGTGGCTTTAAGAGTGCAGGGCCAGACACTCCTCGGATCTGCATTCTGCACTCTATATGGTCCAGTTCCTGAGTGTTCAGTGATGAAGTTGACTATAGAAAGTTAGTCATTGCAGTGCCAAATGCCGCTCTGGCAAAAAAGCTGAAACCTGCCCCTCTAACTTCCTCTAATGTTACTTTCCATCCATCCATTCTCTCTTTATTCTCTATATGAAATATCTGTATTAATTTTTAACGCGCCCATTTCTGTCTTTGCTTACATTACTTATCAGTCAGAGGTCATTTGGGCAGCTTCAGAACATATGATAAAGAGCTTTATTCTTACATTTATTGTTTAAAGTATGTACAGATCAGGGAAAAATACTGGATTTAGGTGAACTCTATATTTTGTACTGGCTGGGACGTCAAAATACCAGTCATGCCGGTATAAAACCGACCAGGTGGCAAACCTACCTGTGCCTGCTGCAATTAACCTCGGGTAGCTGGAGAAAGTGACAGAGGCACCAGGCACAGCTCTGGGTTTTAAAAATCAGTCCGCAAGGGCCCCAGCCCACTGGGGAAATTTCAGGTGGAATAAAAGACCTAGCCAGCCCTAACTGCCACAAATAATGGCTAGGGTAAACAAAAAACCACACAGCATATGCACCCGATTAAAAGATAAACTTACACCAAATTTCTTATTTTGGAAGCAATGTTGCTTTCCAAACACAGTGGGTGTTACAGTGCTCATCAGGTCACGTAATGGACAATTCTATGTCCTAGAGAGCTGTCCCATAAACATTCCCACACCCATACACCACCACTCATGTCAATGGGCTAATAAATGAAAGTTGGGCACCCAAGCCTTCACTCCTGTTCCACACCCAGTCTAGTGTCTGTGTCTTTTCTTGTCCTGGTGCAGGTCTGCGGCCCACAACCCTTCAATGGCGATGAAGGCCGCTAAACCCAACCTGCCAACACAATTCGAGGATGGCGAGGTGGCTGCTGATCACTGATGCTCCCTAGAAGATGCACCTGCCTGACCCTGGCCAGAGCAGGAGTCTCCTCACATTTTGAGGGGATGGAGTAGAGCGCCTGGCAGGCCAGTCTCAAGAGGGACCCAACAGGTTGTGTAACACTGGACAAGCACCAGGACTGACACCCAGTCGCGGCCGGTGCAGGTAAGCGCGGTGGGGCGGTGGAGTGGGCCAGGGTGGGGGGGCAGGAGGGGAGTCGACAGACAACAGAATAGGTTTTATTTATTTTTACCTATTCCATCGTCTGTCGACTTCCCCCCTGATGCCCCACCCCTCCCCACCGCACTTACCTGCACCGGCCGCAGCTGCTGTCACCAGTAGCAACCCTACCACCCCTACAGCAAGACGCTGTGATACAAAGAAGGAAGGAGGAGGCACCAATAGAGCTGTTCAACGCAGGAGCCTCATCGACTAATGCTACTGTACAGAGAAGGGGCCATCACCTACCCCTGCATGGCCACTGTGCTCCAAACCCAGTCAACAGAAGAGGGTGATTACCAGCCCCACCTCTCTGACATCATGAACGCTTCCTCCTTACCCCGACACCCTACCTCACCATGGGTACCTGCTGCTGACACCTGAGAGCTCCCCTACAACTGCCTCGTGCCATTGCTGCTGCTCCTAACAAGTCTGTTTTGCCTGTGACCACAACCAGAATCATCACAGGGCTGCCTTTTTACCTTTGAGCTCCCTGCACCCTGCAGAACTCCTGCACAATGAGACCACCTGCATAACTGCCAGCTTTTTAATTTGCGCATGGGTGACATTTCCAGGTTTTCAGAATGCATGTCTGAC
This sequence comes from Calotriton arnoldi, assembly GCA_963921515.1. NCBI lineage: Eukaryota > Metazoa > Chordata > Amphibia > Caudata > Salamandridae > Calotriton > Calotriton arnoldi. The sequence continues at coordinate 1,782,142 of CAWUFW010002969.1, forward strand.
ATTTTAAGGTATCACGGGGCCTATTAGGAATCGGGCCACGGCACACACTTAAACAGGTGTGCCGGGCACAAACATGAACAGTGAGGCTGATTACAATGAATGCGCTGCACTCTGGGCAGCTGGGAACTCAGGGCTGCCCTAGGGGCAGCAAATTGAGATGAAACATGGAGCGACTGCTTTAATCAGCCACTTCGTGTTTCACAGTGCCGGCGGCACTCACCTGCGCTTTAATGGCAGGACAGAGAGATCCCACTGTAGGTGGGTGCAGTGAGTCACTGTACACTGGACCCCCTTTGTCTTCTCCAGAGGGCTGCCCTCAGGGGATGCACTGAGAGTGTGCTACCTTTTTGTGGCGCACTTTCAGTGTGCCTCCTGATGCCTTCTTTGCCTTTGCACCTGCAGCCATAATACGACACAGGCGTAGAAGGAAAAAGATTTCCTCATTTACAGGGTGCAAATGAGGGAATGCCCTCTCGACATTACACGGGCACTACAAGTGCGCCTGCGCTATCAGTATTACAGAAGAGGCTGCACATGAGTCTGCGGCCCCTTCTGTAATACCAAAATGCCCTGAGGGTGCATAAAGCAGTTGCACACGCCCGTAGCACACTCAGGGCACTTTGTGTAATATGGCCTTATATGTGACATGGTGAGTGACAATTTAGCACGATAAAAACGTTGCAGCTATGTTCATGTAATGAAATAGATGTCAGAAATGTCTCAGTTTGTGCATTCTATTGTTTAGAAATGGCCATTACTCCACTACAGCACTTGTGAAGCGCCTATGCAAGGCCATTACCCTACTTCCCTGAATGCACAGTGCTCATGACTAAAAAGCCAGTTCTGGTTGAATGTGTTAGTGACATAAGACACACCCTTTAAGCAGTTATGTCGTGATTGAGGTTCATAGATACAACTATGTGTGGGTCAAGAACAGGAAAAACCAGAGCTGAAGGTGCACAGGATTGAAAAAGCTGTTTATGTGTGTACCAGTAATGAAAAAGCAGGGGAAGTGCAGTGCATGGTTGAAGTGTGTTGGCAATGGCATAGCAGTTGGTGGGGTAGTAGGTGTAGGGCATGTCTGAAGTACATTGGCAGAAGAGAGCTGTGTATGTATTCCAGGAACAATTGGGAGTTGTACAGGTCAATATTGAGGTGCACCATTAGAGCTGTGTGTGCAATCAGGTGTGCAATGGGACTTGCAGAGCAGGTTAGCACTGACATAAGTGTGTGTGTGTGTATGTGCGGGTGCGTGTGCATGTGCGTGTGTGGGGCGCAGGGCTTCAGTTATTTGAATAGGAGGTGAATACAGGTAAAGATTTGTGTGAACTAACAGTGCAGCTCATGGGTCTCAATTGGCGGGGTAGTGAAGATCAGGGTTTAGGGTGGTGATGGAGCTGTGTGTCGATCCCAGTAATAGAGAAATAGTATTGAAGTTAATTAGCAGGGTTCTACTGCGTTGGGTACAGTGTGGGACTAGCAAGGGTGCTGCAGGTCCAAATTAAGATGTGCTTAGGCAGAGCTCTCCTATATGCCAATCCCAGTACTGGAATAGCCGAGGCTAGTGCTGAGAGGAGGAGGGGTGTATTGGCAAAGCTGTCTGCTGGTCTCCATCCTGGAATATCAGGGAGTGCTTCAGGCCATGCCTGAAGTACTTAAGGAGAGCTCAGGTTTGGGTCTGTAACAATGCTGGTACGGTTGGGGCATCTTGCCAGAGCTGTGTGTGAATCCTTGTGCTGGAATACAGGGAGCGCTGCAGGTCAGGATAGAGATGCTTTGACAGAGCTGTGTACGGGTCCATGTACCTGAAGAGCACGAGGTGCAGCAGGCCAGAAATGAAATGGATTGGCAGAGTTCTGCAGTATGCTAGTTCCAGTATCGATATGGCATTGAGTGTTCAAAAGCATGGTTGAGGTTCTTTAGCAGAGCTGTAATTGAGTTCTGGTACTGGAATTCACAATGACATGACACGTTTGTTGTGCATGAAAGCAACATCGAAATTTCATCATACAATGTACTTCACAAAGTGTGGCACATTCACAGTTTCAGAGGTCAGGACTTATGGTTGGTTTATTTTAGGTTTTGCAATTTGGATCATACAACTGTGGTTTTCAGAAAGCCCTTGCGTACCACGGGAAGGGTCATTGTCACTACCCTTACTGACCAACAGTTTTTAGATTGTGAATGCTATCACCTTACCAGAAAGGGCAGTGGGTTCTCCAAGTGAGTTGTTTTGTAATCAAAGGCTCAATCTCTGGGTCAAGCCCCACACAAGCAAGCTAGCCCCTCACAGAGACTACAGTGGGCTGTGTCTGGCTGAGAGTGAAGTCTTCCAGGTTGGGAACATGACCGAGCAGCTCCCAGCATTGACAGAATCCCCTTCCACCACTTGCATCACAATGCTCATGCTGGGTGTTGGACTCGGGCTCCAACTAAAGAGTTCTCACTGGCCCAATTTCTTCGACCATCTTCTAGGTGACAAACCCAAGATGGTAAGGGACTATTGTTGCATTAAAGAAGGTTGTTGATACCTGCACCTGCAGCAACCTAGCCCTTGTGGGCCTCCACCCATAGACAGCCTATCACATTGCTGCTTCCTCTGGCGATGTGCGGCGCTGCACCACCCAGTAGCACATCACGCAGCTCAATTTCCTCCAGTACCAGGGGTGTCAAGCTTAGTGAATACAACACACACCCCGTTGCCACTAGATTGAGCCTTACTGGATCAAACGTTTTGGCAAAAAGGCACAGCATAGCCATGGCCTTTTCCCTAAGATTTCCTGTTCACTTCAAACATCAGTTTTCCGCAAGCTGATAGACAGTAAAGCACACACCTACTCTGTATCAGGAACACATCAGAGCAAATTATCCCACATATTGGTAGGAATAGACTCTCAACATCCTGGCACACCAAGACCATGAAACACACAAAAGGTGATTAGGGTAATACTTGGAAATTGTTGAACCACTGGCAAATGCTCGGGATAGCATTCCAACTCATAATCCTTTTGCCCACCATACCACCTCAGATTAGACCTAACCATATGCATGGTCCTGCTCCAACAGAACCTGCCAAGTCAGATCCTCTTTAAACCCGAACACATGCAACCTAAGAGAGGTTTCAGGCTATTTGGGCTTTACAGTCAGGTGCAGCTTGGTTCCAGCGGCACAGTGAGCATGGACCCACATCTGGGCATACACTTGGCCACCCTAAGCGATTGCCAGTGGTTTGACTATTTGCATGCATTCCTCCCATCACCTTTTGTGCGTTTAACACCAAGACCATGTGCTGCACCTGAATTATCCATACCCTACAATTCCGAAGGAAGTGGTCACTGAGAGAGTGTCCATTCTACCTACATATGCTCTAATCTCTGCAGCCATAAGGGCTCAACAGTTATGGTGAAAATGCTACTTACAGACTAGGCAGGTGCCCAGCACTGCTGTACCCCAATGCTGTAGAAACCCAGCACAGCACAGGCCCAGGGCCATGAAGCAGTCATCGATGTCTACAGCTACAGACCTTCAGCAGCACACCTCCACTTGCTAAAAGCTCCCTGATAAGGGGAGAGAATGGACCATGATGCCACATCAGCTTGTGTAATTCCTGCTGAAGGTAAGGAGGGTCGATGTCTGCCCACCAGTGTGCCCTCCTTCTCTGCCAATACAGCCAAGCCAAGAAGAATCATTAATGCTTTGTGCAGCCTCAAAGATGTTCATCCATCACCAGCCACTGACAGACCTACCGGGAAAAGAACACCTAACACACCATGGAAGAACAACAGCAAATCCATGGGCAAGCACCAAGAATTTACTAGTTGAAGTTACAGCTGTTCCTGTTAAAGTTTACAATTGTTATAAGATTGTACCTGTTACACCTCACTGACGATAGAATCATCTTAGGTGTCTTACAAAGAACTGGTCCTGCCAACATCAGTTTGGAACAGATGTCGTGTAGTTCCTATAGTACCCATGCAGGACCTGCGCGTTTGGATAACATAAACCGTGGGCTTGGTGGCAGACTGGCTCTGTGCCCCCACCGCGTATGTTAGCCTGATTTGCATTAGGTAGCTCACAGTGCCACTAGAATCTCCTCTTATCGGGGAGAGATCAGTTTCTAGCAACCTTAGACCATGACAACCCAAATTCCTCAGAATCGTGGAAACAATATACTACTTTTCGCTCAGTCACTCGTGCTTACTTATTCGGTTTGTCTCAGAGAGTTACACAGAATAAACCGTCTGGGCGTTTCAATAAGTATTTATTGAACAGTTGTTATTCTAGTGTAAAATATATGTGCTGCGGCAACCAGCAGACAATAGCAGAGATATATTATCAGCAGTACGATAAAAGCAAAGGGATAGAACAGTTCTACCATATTGCAATAATCATGAATACATACATGAATATAAAAAGCATTATGAAAGTGCGCGTACTCCTTTGATGCCTAACTAGATGTACCTGAGTGTACCTAGCATATGTATGTAGGTCTAAAAGCCTAAGAGACAAGAATCCTTCTAGGATTTAGTCGAACCCCCATACCTGAATAGAGAGAGTGTGGGACCCCGTCCTAGTCTCGAGTTGGACACCCCGCAAGGGCTGTGTCAGACCGCTGTCAGCTGGAGCGACTGCATGCAGGAGCCTCAGCTTCTCTGGTCAGTGTGTCAGCATGGAAGTCTCGGTTCCCTCTGTGTTACCGGGGTAAGATGTGGTATATTTATACCCTGAAGACTCTGGTTGCTTCGTATGGTTTGTATTGGCCATGTTAGACGTGAGGAAGACGTCAGGGGTGAACTTTGTACATACATATTATGCAGGTGGTGTATTCCTAGAGAGCCATGCATAATTGATGAGTACAGTGTGGGCCTGTGTTTGGGAAAAACCCTGCTGTATTCAAAACCACAGAATAGATAACGTTCAGCCCTCAGAGCACGTGGTGTACTAGTGAGGACCAATGTAGGTGAAAGATCATGCCTATATAAGGAATCATGACTATAATAGGACATGTACAGTTATGACCGTAATAGGGCATATGCGGCTTTGACCATAATAGGGCAAGTACGAATATGACCGTATTAGGGCACATATGAATATGTCCATTTTAGGGCATGTATGAACGGGTCTACATTAGGGCCTCTATGCAGTTTCAATTATTTTGGGTAGTTCGTGTTGATGATCCTCTGGACTGAACTCCCTTAGGCATTGGCGGATCGCCACTGAAGCTGCCTCCCCTTTAATATTAGCTAGTATTATGGCTGATACCTGGTCAAAGTTATTTAGTAACTTCATCCCTAAGTTAAGGGCAGGCTCTGCTCCGTACTCATTTTGTATCGGTCTCAATACGTCAGGTACTACTGCTAAGGACGGGATACCATGTGTTCTGGTATATATGGCAGCAAAGACTGAACCCCAAGAGGTGCAGTCCTCTACTTGTGGTGTGATCCCCATGGGCAAGCAGATTGTTAGAATTCTGTGTTTATCACAGGTGGTAGTATTCGGGAATACCGCCTGTAGGAGAGTAGGATCTGCTTCTTATAGTTACCCCCACTTTTTTGCTGATGTTTCACTGTTTTCGACTTAGGCTGACTGGGATCCTGCTATTCAGGACCCCAGTCTATCTGCTTTCTCCTCTAAATTGATTGCATGTACTGTAGGTACACTCCAGATTGGATTCTGGGGTACCCTTATAAGTCCCTAGTATATGGTATACTATGTACCCAGGGCCTAGGTACCCCAGAGGCCTCCCAGGGGCTGCAGCATGCATTATGCCACCCCTGAGAGACCATGCAAAATGACACCACAGGTCTGCTACAGCAGCCTGTGTAAGGTGGTGCATGCACCCCTTACTTAGATATAGGTTCACTATATCTATCCTAAATCACTGCACATATAAACCTATCAGTCACCCCTATGGCAGGCCTTATCAATCCTGAAGGCAGGGTGCTGGGTTTTATGTGAGACGGTGCCCATGCATGAGCAGAGCCCCTCTGCAGCCTTCGGAACCTCTTTTCCGGGGTTCTGTGATGCAGCCAACCATATATACTAAAGTGCATTATAACCTCGCGGTAAATGCTAACTTTAAAACGGCTGCTTAGAAATATGTTGTGTTTGGTGTCAAACACCTTGGAATCATACCTCCACACCAGTAACTGGTGTGGGAGGTATGATTCCTCCCTTGTAGTACCACTACTATGGGGCACCAGTCTACCCGGTACCAGCTTTCTTGACCCTGGCATCACAAAATGGATGCTGCCAGACACAGACACGAGTCTGCCCTCCTGCTGCTGGACGAAACTCCGGCAGGGGAAGGTTTGACAATAGGTTTCCTGTCACAGGGAGGTGTGACCACCTCCCAGACAGGCTTTAGTGTATTGGGGCTGGGTGGGTGTACTCTGAGAGTGCTTTGATGTCTGCACTGGGGGCACATTTGGTGTCCCTGTGCATAGTCCAGCTCAAACCTGTTGCAGGAGCCATTTGCTCCTGCTCTGGCACGAAACTGGACAAAGGACATGGGTGTAGCCACCCCTCTGTCCTGACCCTCCCCTAGGTGGGTCCCCAGAGTTTGTCCCACCCCTTCCTTGGGTATAACGTAGGAACCCTGACTACAGGACTTTAGATTTTACCTGGACTAAACTCTGCTACAGAAACCAAGTACTCGACGATCTGCACAATGCTGGATGACTGAAGAAATCTCCCTTGGAGTAAAGGAGTTACTCCCCTGCAAGGCAGGCACCTAAATGCATCTGACCAGTTTGCATCTCCCAAGCTCCTGAGGACTCTGAAGATTTCTGCAACACAGGAGGTGGGTTCCCAAGGTCTCTGAGGTTGATCTGTGCTCTCAGCAATTCTGAGGCCCGTATCCCTCGTGGGGACGGTGCAACCCGACCCCCTGTGCACCGCGTACATTTGCAGCACCATATGCTTTTTGGCAACCCCTGAGGCTGTGCTTTGGGCTACTTGTAGTCCTGACCCCGAGCAGTAATTCCACTGAAGATTTCCCACCTACACTCCACGAGTGTTCCGTGGGCTGGTATTTTGTGATTCAGCTTGAGGTCCCTTTGCGATCCCTGGTCCATTGGTCTGTGGGTCCCTGTGAAGGTAACTTTGACTTCCCATGGGCTTTCCTGGTTGCTCCAGACGTGCCCTGACTCTCCATAGCTTGGGGAGTCCCCAGGACCTTGCTGGTCCTCACCGAAGCATCTTTCCTCTGACCGCGTGGGTTGCAGTTGCCAAGGCTTGTTGGTGTTCCATCTGGACACTGACCCCCCAGCACTCGACCTCCTTTGTGGAACAGCTCACCTCCGGACTTTGGTCGTCATCGACGTCTCCTAGTCCCCGTGGCTGCAGAGTCAAGCTTCACCTCTTCACACCTGAAACACCCGACATCGGTGGGCATTCGTCTATCGTGCCCCTGGTCACTGTGAAGTGACCCAGACTCTGTCCCCTCTGCTTTCAGGTTCTTCTCATCTCCGATCCAGGCTTGGATCACACCGGACACTTTTCATCTTCCCGGCAGCAGCACTTTTCCGCACGACGAAGGTTTCCGACATCACTTGACCCCTATGCACCTGGCTCCTCTGGGATAGGTAACACGGGTACCTCGGTACTCTCAAGGGTGCTGGCCTTAGAACCTTCTATGTTTAGCTGGGTTTGCTTAAAGTCCTCTCCAAAGTGTCCTTAATCTTTAAATTTCCAACCGCGACTTTCTCATAGAGTTGTACGGAGCTCGCGCCTGTGTTCACACACTGCACCCGTCCTCCGTGGGTCCCCTGTGTCACTCCTTTGGGTGGTTCCTTGGGGTCCCAGTGATTCTACGTGCTCTAGGCACTGTGTCTAGTCAAGTCGTGGTTGTTATACCACTTTCTTAGTATATGGTTTGGTCTCCCCCTGAAGCCCACTGTGTATTGTGCTATTTACTGTTGTTCTAGTGATTTAATATTGTGTGCTTTGTTCTCTAATCTCATAAAGAGGTTAGTAGAGAGTGTTTAGTAATAAATACATATATTTTATATATTCCTTGTGTGGTCCTCCTTTCATTTGGTCATTCAGGAGGTTATGATCTGGTAAAACAGGCGGCTTTACATTCCTTCGAGACTTGGCCTGAAGGCTGCTCTCCATAGCTACCACTAGGATAGCTTTCAATAAAGGTTGTCTTTAACCTAATCATCAATAAGGGTCGTTTGGACTGGTGCAAGGTGCCCACTTTAATTAGTGGACAGCATATACCAGGCCAACTTCTCACATTGGTGTGCAGCGGTTGGGATTCAAGCTTGCTATTGTTTTACCAGATAATCTCATTGAGTGACCAACTGAAAACCACTAAAGGTATTAGGTACATATAAATCAAGACTAGAATAAAGTAAGTTCTACTGAACTTGGAGTTGGGTAGCCAAGGGTCTAGCACACCCTTTCTCCAACTCAAGAGAGTCTCAGTTCCCACTAGGTTAGGTAGGTGCCTACACCATATAACTCTAGTATGTCTTCTAGGCCTGAAGCCAGTGGTTCCTTGCCAACTAAGTATGACCATCTCTCATTCCAAGAATTGAGAAATATGTGTACATCTAGGAAACTGAAGACAGGGAGACATGTAAGCACTAAACGCCTCATAGAGGCTTTGCTGTTAGATGACCTCAGAAAGACCCCAGGGTCTGATGAGGCAGGCAAGTTGGGTGGGACAGCAGAAGAGGAAAGGCCAGGAAGTGAAAACGTCTATGACCTGGACTCTGATGCTGGCCAGGAGGATCAAGATGATTCTAACCTGGACAATCCAATTCTTCCTGAAGGCAAGGGAGAAGGCCTCAGTGGCCCTCTCTTTACCCCACCTGGAAGAGTTAACAGTTTACCAAGAAGATCAAGATCTCCTTCTCAGGAATCTAATCATTCTGGTACTTCTGTAGGGACCTCTGCTTCTCATAAAAGGGAATCCTCTTATGAGAAGAAATGCCAACTGCTTGAGTTTGAGAGAGCTAAGCTCAGAATCAAGAGAGAGCAATTGGCCTTAGATAGGGAATCCCTAGAGCTCCAGAGAGCTTCCAAAAGGTTGGGGCTAGAGCCCCATGGTGGCAGCAACAGTGTCCCTAGAGGTAGAGAACATACTCATGATCATAGGAACCTGAACAAGATTGTCCCTCCCTACCAGAGTGGGGATGACATCCACAAATGGATAACTGCAGTGGAGAGGGCCTGTAAGGTACAGAGGGTCCCTCAGGAGCAGTGGGCAGCAATCTTGTGGTTCTCCTTTGCAGACAAAGGTAGAGACAAGCTCCTCACTGTTAGAGAAGAGGATGCTGATAATTACAAAGTCTTGAAGAGTGCTCTGATTGATGGGTTTGGCTTAACCACTGAACAATACAGGATTAAGTTCAGAGATACCCAAAAGGCACAGACTCAAGACTGGGTTGACATTGTAGATTGTGCTACTAAGGCTCTGGAAGGCTGGTTACTTGGCAGTAAAGTGTGTGATTTTAAAGGATTGTACAATTTAATTATGAGGGAGCAGATCCTTAATAATTGTCAAAATCAGCTGTTGCATCAGTACCTGGTGGACTCTGATCTGACCTCTCCCCAAGAATTGGGCCAGAAGGCAGACAAATGGGTCAGAACCAGGGTGAGGCAGAAGGTTCAGAACCAAGGTGGTGACTCCAAGAAGCAAGATTCTAAAAACTCTGATAAGGGTGGGGAAAAGGGTAAAGACCAGAAGTCTTCTCAAGGGCCCCAAAAATCTGCATCTGGTGGGGAGTCACAATCAAACAAGGGTAAAGGCAAGAAGAAGCCATAGTGTCAAATCTGTAAACAGAAGACCCATTGGACAAGTGATTGTACCAAGTCCAAGGACTCAACTCCAACCACCACTGCCCCTAAGGCAACTGTTCCCCCTAGTTCAGCTCCAAGTGGTGGTACTCAGAATAAGGGTGTAGTAGGGTTAACCCTGGGATCTGAGGTGGACTCTGGCCTAGTCAGAGTTCCCACTCAGGCTGTATTGATCTGTGATGGAGGCATGGATATGGCCTCCTTATTTGTAAGCCCCAGTAATCTGGGCAAATACAGACAACAGCCTTTGATAAATGGAAAAGAGGCCTTGGCATTTAGGGACACAGGTGCAAGTGTCACCATGGTGACAAAAGATCTTGTGGCCCCTAAACAAATCATACTTGGTGAGATGTACCAAGTGACCAATGCTAGCAATGTCAGGACAGACCATTCCTTGGCAGTTGTTAATAGCACCTGGGGAGGGGTAACTGGCCCTAAGAAGGTTGTGCTAAGTGCAGACCTCCCTGTTGAATGCTCGTTGGGCAATGATTTAGAAACTTCAGCTTGGGCTGAAGTGGAACTCAGGACTCATGCAGAAATGTTGGGTATCCCTGCAGATGTGTTTGCTAGGACTAGGTCACAGGCAAAAATGTCTAACACTGAACAGGCCCTGGATCCTGGAAAAATGGACCAGGCGCCTTCCAAGAGAAGGAGCAGTAGTGGTAAGGCAGTGTCTTCCCCCCTGCCTCAGAATCCAGACCAGTCTCTTGAGGGAGCTGATCTTAGTCCTGAAGAAGGAACTTTCCCAGATGAGCTTGAACCTGATCAGGTTGAGTTCTTGGGGACAGGGGGCCCTTCCAGGGCAGATCTGAGCCAGGCGCAACTGAGCTGCTCCTCTCTTGAACCCCTCAGACAGCAAGCTGCTGCTAAGGCTGCTGGGAGTGCTAGTGGGTCCCATAGGATCTACTGGGATGATGGACTCCTTTACTCAGAGAGTAGAGACCCCAAGCCTGGTGCTACCAGGAGGTTGGTTATACCTCTGAAGTTTAAGGGCTTCCTATTGACACTAGCACATGACATCCCATTAGCAGGTCACCTAGGCCAAAACAAGACTTGGGACAGAATTGTCCCTCACTTTCATTGGCCTCACATGTCTGAAGACACCAAGGAGTTTTGTCGCTCTGTGTCACCTGTCAAGCCAGTGGTAAGGCAGGTGGTACTACAAAGGCCCCCCTGATACCACTACCTGTGGTGGGGGTTTCCTTTGATAGGGTTGGGATTGACATTGTTGGTCCCATGGATCCTCAAACTGTGTCTGGGCACAGATTTATACTGGTGGTGGTGGACCATGCCACTATGTATCCAGAGGCAATTCCCCTTAGAACTACCACAGCTCCTGTGGTGGCAAGGGCCCTCCTGGGAATCTTTTCCAGGGTGGGTTTTCCTAAGGAGGTAGTATCAGACAGAGCTGCAAACTTCATGTCTAGTTACTTGACTGCTATGTGGAAGGAGTGTGGAGTAAATTATAAATGTACCACCCCTTATCACCCACAATGCAATGGGTTAGTTGAAAGGTTCAACAAAACCCTAAAGGGCATGATTAAAGGTCTCCCAGAAAAGCTTAGGCACAGATGGGACATACTTTTGTCCTGCCTTCTCTTTGCCTACAGAGAGGTTCCTCAGAAGGGGGTTGGTTACAGCCCATTTGAACTTTTGTTTGGACATCCAGTTAGGGATCCCATGTGTCTAGTGAAGGAGGGATGGGAGTTACCTCTCAAACCCCCTAAACAGGATACTGTGGACTATGTACTTGGTCTCCGCTCCAGGATGGCTGAGTACATGAAGAAGGCAACTAAAAACCTTGAGGCTAGCCAGGAATTTCAAAAGGCCTGACATGACCAAAAGGCTGTGTTGACTGTTTATCAGCCGGACAGAAAGTATGGGTGTTGGAGCCTGTGGCCCCAGCAGCCCTCCAAGACAAGTGGAGTGGCCCTCATACAATCATTGAGCAAAAGGGAGAGGTTACCTACCTGGTGGACCTTGGAACTCCCAGGAGCCCCCATAGGGTGCTCCATGTGAACAGGCTCAAACCATATGTTGACAGGGAAGACATGGGCTTGCTCATGGCTACTGATGAGGGACAGGAGGAAGAGAGTGATCCACTCCCTGACCTGCTCTCACAGAACCCTGATGATGGTTCAGTTGATGGTGTAGCCTTGGCAGGCAGCCTCACTGTCCAGCAGCAAACTAATTGCAGAAAAGTTCTTAATCAGTTTAGGCATATGTTTTCACTGACTCCAAGTCAGACTACCTGGTTCACTCATGAAGTGGACACAGGTGACAGTCTGCCTGTTAAAAATAAGATTTACAGGCAACCTGACCATGTCAGGGACTGCATCAGGACTGAGGTCCAGAAGATGTTGGATTTGGGAGTGATTGAACCCTCAGATAGCCCTTGGGCTAGTCCAGTAGTCTTGGTACCCAAACCTCACACCCAGGATGTTAAGAGAGAGATGAGGTTTTGTGTTGACTACAGAGGTCTCAATGCAGTCACTAGGACTGATGCCCATCCAATCCCTAGGGCAGATGAGCTTATAGATACTTTGGCCTCAGCCAAGTTTCTGAGCACATTTGACCTAACAGCTGGCTACTGGCAAATCAGACTAGCTGAGGATGCAAAAGCCAAAACAGCATTCTCAACTCCTAGTGGGCACTACCAATTTGTGGTGATGCCCTTTGGTTTGAAGAATGCACCTGCCACTTTTCAAAGGTTGGTGAATAAAGTCCGTACAGGCCTGGAAGCCTATAGTGCAGCTTATCTAGATGATATTGCTGTCTCCACCTGGGAGGATCACCTGGTCCACCTGAGAAATATTTTGGCGGCCCTGCAGAAAGCAGGCCTCACTATCAAGGCCACCAAGTGCCAGATAGGGCAGAGTCAGGTTGTGTACCTGGGCCACCTTGTGGGTGGAGGCCAGGTTCAACCATTGCAGAGCAAAATCCAGACCATAATGGACTGGGTTGCTCCAACCACCCAGACTCAGGTCAGAGCTTTCTTGGGCCTGACTGGGTACTATAGGAGGTTTGTCAAAGGATATGGATCCATAGTGACCCCTTTGAATGACTTAACCTCCAAGAGAATGCCAAAGAAAGTTCAGTGGACAGTTAGCTGTCAAAAGGCATTTGATGACCTGAAGCAGGCCATGTGCACTGCTCCCATTCTGCAAAGTCCTGACTATTCCAAACAATTAATTGTCCAAACAGATGCATCTGAGTTGGGGGTAGGGGCTGTGTTATCACAATTGAATGATGAGGGTCAGGATCAGCCAGTAGCTTTTATTAGCAGAAGGCTGACCCCCAGAGAGAAACGTTGGTCAGCTATTGAGAGGGAAGCCTTTGCTGTGGTTTGGGCTCTGAAGAAGCTGAGGCCATACTTGTTTGGCACTCACTTCATTGTTCAGACAGACCATAAGCCCCTCTTATGGCTAAAACAGATGAAGGGTGAGAACCCCAAACTTTTGAGGTGGTCCATTTCCCTACAGGGGATGGACTATACAGTGGAACATAGACCTGGGAGTAACCATGCAAATGCAGATGGACTCTCCAGATATTTCCACTTAGAACATGAAGACTCAACTGGTCAAGGTTAGTTTAATGTCCTGACGTTTGGGGGTTGTGTAGGAGAGTAGGATCTGCTTCTTATAGTTACCCCCACTTTTTTGCTGATGTTTCACTGTTTTCGACTTAGTCTGACTGGGATCCTGCTATTCAGGACCCCAGTCTATCTGCTTTCTCCTCTAAATTGATTGCATGTACTTTAGGTACACTCCAGATTGGAATCTGGGGTACCCTTATAAGTCCCTAGTATATGGTATACTATGTACCCAGGGCCTAGGTACCCCAGAGGCCTCCCAGGGGCTGCAGCATGTATTATGCCACCCCTGAGAGACCATGCAAAATGACACCACAGGTCTGCTACAGCAGCCTGTGTAAGGTGGTGCATGCACCCCTTACTTAGATATAGGTTCACTATATCTATCCTAAATCACTGCACATATAAACCTATCAGTCACCCCTATGGCAGGCCTTATCAATCCTGAAGGCAGGGTGCTGGGTTTTATGTGAGAGGGTGCCCATGCATGAGCAGAGCCCCTCTGCAGCCTTCGGAACCTCTTTTCCGGGGTTGTCTGTGATGCAGCCAACCATATATACTAAAGTGCATTATAACCTCGCGGTAAATGCTAACTTTAAAACAGCTGCTTAGAAATATGTTGTGTTTGGTGTCAAGCACCTTGGAATCATACCTCCACACCAGTAACTGGTGTGGGAGGTATGATTCCTCCCTTGTAGTACCACTACTATGGGGCACCGGTCTACCCGGTACCAACTTTCTTGACCCTGCCATCACAAAATGGATGCTGCCAGCCACAGACACGAGTCTGCCCTCCTGCTGCTGGACGAAACTCTGGCAGGGGAAGGTTTGACAATAGGTTTCCTGTCACATGGAGGTGTGACCACCTCCCAGACAGGCTTTAGTGTATTGGGGCTGGGTGGGTGCACTCTGAGAGTGCTTTGATGTCTGCACTGGGGGCACATTTGGTGTCCCTGTGCATAGTCCAGCTCAAACCGGTTGCAGGAGCCATTTGCTCCTGCTCTGGTGCGAAACTGGACAAAGGACATGGGTGTAGCCACCCCTCTGTCCTGACCCTCCCCTAGGTGGGTCCCCAGAGTTTGTCCCACCCCTTCCTTGGGTATAAAGTAGGAACCCTGACTACAGGACTTTAGATTTTACCTGGACTAAACTCTGCTACAGAAACCAAGTACTTCTATGATCTGCACGAACCTGGACGACTGAAGAAATCTCCCTTGGAGTAAAGGAGTTACTCCCCTGCAAGGCAGGCACCTAAACGCATCTGACCGGTTTGCATCTCCCAAGCTCCTGACGACTCCGAAGATTTCTGCAACACAGGAGGTGGGTTCCCAAGGTCTCTGAGGTTGATCTGTGCTCTCAGAAATTCTGAGGCCCTTATCCCTCGTGGGGACCGTGCAACCCGACCCCCTGTGCACCGTGTACATTTGCAGCAGCACATGCTTTGTGGTGACCCCTGAGGCTGTGCTTTGGGCTACTTGTAGTCCTAACCCCGAGCAGTAATTCCACTGAAGATTTCCGGCCTACACTCCATGAGTGTTCCGTGAGCTGGTATTTTGTGATTCAGCTTGAGGTCCCTTCGCGATCCCTGGTCCGTTGGCCTGTGGGTCCTTGTGAAGGTAGATTTGACTTCCCGTGGGCTTTCCTGGTTGCTCCAGACGTGCCCTGACTCTCCATAGCTTGGGGAGTCCCCAGGACCTTGCTGGTCCTCACCGAAGCATCTTTCCTTTGACCGCGTGGGTTGCAGTTGCCAAGGCTTGTTGGTGTTCCATCTGGACACTGACCCCCCCAGCACTCGACCTCCTTTGTGGGACAGCTCACCTCTGGACTTTGGTTGTCGTCGACATCTCCTGGTCCCCGTGGCTGCAGAGTCAAGCTTCACCTCCTCGCACCTGAAACACCCGACATAGGTGGGCATTCGTCTATCGTGCCCCTGGTCACTGTGAAGTGACCCAGACTCTATCCCCTTTGCTTTCAGGTTCTTCTCATCTCCAATCCAGGCTTGGATCACACCGGACACTTTTCATCTTTCCGGCAGCAGCACTTTTCCGCAACACGCCATTGAAAACTACGAAGGTTTCCGACATCACTTGACCCCTATGCACCCAGCTCCTCTGGGATAGGTAACACGGGTACCTCAGTACTCTCAAGGGTGCTGGCCTTAGAACCTTCTATGTTTAGCTGGGTTTGCTTAAAGTCCTCTCCGAAGTGTCCTTAATCTTTAAATTTCCAACCGCGACTTTCTCATAGAGTTGTACGGAGCTCGCGCCTGTGTTCACACACTGCACCCGTCCTCCGTGGGTCCCCTGTGTCACTCCTTTGGGTGGTTCCTTTGGGTCCCAGCGATTCTACGTGCTCTAGGCACTGTGTCTAGTCAAGTCGTGGTTGTTATACCACTTTCTTAGTATATGGTTTGGTCTCCCCCTGGAGCCCACTGTGTATTGTGCTATTTACTGTCGTTCTAGTGATTTAATATTGTGTGCTTTGTTCTCTAATCTCATAAAGAGGTTAGTAGAGAGTGTTTAGTAATAAATACATATATTTTATATATTCCTTGTGTGGTCCTCCTTTCATTTGGTCATTCAGGAGGTTATGTTCTGGTAAAACAGGCTGCTTTACATTCCTTCGAGACTTAGCCTGAAGGCTGCTCTCCATAGCTACCACTAGGATAGCTTTCAATAAAGGTTGTCTTTAACCTAATCATCAATAAGGGTCGTTTGGACTGGTGCAAGGTGCCCACTTTAATTAGTGGACAGCATATACCAGGCCAACTTCTCACACCGCCTCAAGCTGAGTTATTTTCTGAGCTATCCAGAATGGTATTTGTTCGCGTTTTGCGGGCATTTTGCCCATTACCGCGTGTAATGTTTGAGGAGTAATTTTATTTCCTGTACCCTGAGTCGGAGTACTGTTTGCTGCACCTGCTGGTGCAGGTTGGATTGTTAAAGTCCTCATGACGGATTGTGTCAGGTTTCTGTAGATTTTAATTAAATCTGTGTGTTGTACTAGTAAGTCTGGCTGTGGCATTGTGTTAATGTCAGTATGCGGTGTGTAAGCCGCTAGTATTGGCCATGTGGCCCCGTCTCCTCCGAGCGGGCCTAATCTTACTCTTTGTCGTACGTGGGGTAGGGCGCCATTAAACCAGTAATGATGTTCCTGGTAAGTGAGTGGAATCTCTATGTCCTCAAACGGACCATATTCCTGTGGTGCATCTCCTGCTATGTAGTAGTGAAATGTATTTGTTATTGCATTTGCTGCTGGGAATGTAACCCATGAATAGAAAACCTCTGTTTTGTTTGATTTGTGTGCCTCAATCACAAAAACAACCATGCCTCCCTTGGCTGGTAAGCCATTTTCTAATAGTCTTATGGTGACTGTCCTTCTGAATTTTGGTGCAATCTGTATTGCATCCTCAGGATCTTCTCCTCCTGTTAAGAAATTCAGGTCAACTCTCTCATCCCCTGAATCAGGCATGTTTTTGAGGAAGAAGTGCTCACAGGGAACTAAGTTGAGGTGTTATGCACAATTTAGGAACTAAATATCCTTTCAAGCTTGATTAACCAACAGCCAATAAATAGAATTTTCGTACAACTCAGCTGCGGCGGATTTGGTGCCCACCCACTCCAGACGTCTCTGGTGTTTTGTGAGTAGGTTCTCTGAGAATAGCACGACTGAACTACTCAGATTCTACTGTTAAATAAGTACCAAACCAACGTTGGGCGCCATGTCCTGTAGTTCCTATAGTACCCATGCAGGACCTGCGCATTTGGATAACATAAACCGTGGGCTTGGTGGCAGACTGGCTCTGTGCACCCCCACCGCGTATGTTAGCCTGATTTGCATTAGCTAGCTCACAGTGCCACTAGAATCTCCTCTTATCGGGGAGAGATTAGTTTCTGGCAACCTTAGACCATGACAACCCAAATTCCTCAGAATCGTGGAAACAATATACAACTTTTCGCTCAGTCACTCGTGCTTACTTATTCGGTTTGTCTCAGAGAGTTACACAGAATAAACAGTCTGGGCATTTCAATAAGTATTTATTGAACAGTTGTTATTCTAGTGTAAAATATATGTGCTGCGGCAACCAGCAGACACTAGCAGAGATATATTATCAGCAGTACGATAAAAGCAAAGGGATAGAACAGTTCTACCATATTGCAATAATCATGAATACATACATGAATATAAAAAGCATTATGAAAGTGCGCGTACTCCTACGATGCCTAACTAGATGTATCTGAGTGTACCTAGCATATGTGTGTAGGTCTAAAAGCCTAAGAGCCAAGAATCCTTCTAGGATTTAGTCGAACCCCCATACCTGAATAGAGAGAGTGTGGGACCCCGTCCTGGTCTCGAGTTGGACACCCCGCAAGGGCTGTGTCAGACCGCTGTCAGCTGGAGCGACTGCATGCAGGAGCCTCAGCTTCTCTGGTCAGTGTGTCAGCATGGAAGTCTCGGTTCCCTCTGTCTTACCGGGGTAAGATGTGGTATATTTATACCCTGAAGACTCTGGCTGCTTCGTATGGTTTGTATTGGCCATGTTAGACGTGAGGAAGACCAATGTAGGTGAAAGATCATGCCTATATAAGGAATCATGACTATAATAGGACATGTACAGTTATGACCGTAATAGGGCATATGCGGCTTTGACCATAATAGGGCAAGTACGAATATGACCGTATTAGGGCAAATATGAATACGTCCATTTTAGGGCATGTATGAACGGGTCTACATTAGGGCCTCTATTCGGGACATAACACAGATCCAGACACCCAAATTGCAAGCGTAACTGAACTGGCTAGCACCACCCTTCCAGGTCCTCTTGGAGGTGCATCATTGCTGCCATCTATAGTTCTTCTTAAAATATGACTGGAGCCAGACCATCAGTGCCATGCTGAAGATAAAGAAGCATCTTTGGCACTCTGAAGCAACAGAATACCATGATTCGCTTGCCCCAGAGTTTCCCACAATCGACTAGGCAGTGGCTCACTGGCAGTCTAGCTGCGAAGCATTTATACAACCCAAAATACCCCACAGGCTGCCACGTGGTGATACCTCCAAGGTACCGCTGTACATGAGTGGTGGACACTGCGCTTCTCCATTGAAGGATACTGGAGTCTGATAAGGCCCGGAGGCGGTCTTCTGAGAGTCAAGCAAGGCAACCAATGGTAATTAAACTTCAATCCTGATTCTTCGACGCCTTGTCGGGGGTAGTAATCGCTATATAAATGCAACTTAAACACTTAAAAAACGGCTTGAATTTTGGACACTGTCCATGAACTGTCCCAGGAATCAGCAAGTCGACAGACTTTGTACTCTCTAGACATGATCTTTCTGTGTATGCTGCGTGGACTCGTCCGCATCTGTGTTCCTACCTTGACTCACCATCAGTTTAAAATATGAACTTGTATTATTATATCATGTTGCAAATTGCATTGTCCGTCCACTTGTCCACTGCTGTTTGACTCTGAAAATAATAAACTGGAAGTGATGCCTTGTTTGTTTTTTGGTTTCTCTTAGTGTTGGATTATTACCTCATTGTTTTTTGGGAGAAATATAGTGTCCATCATGACACGTCACAGGACAACCCCCTATTATAGAGGGCTATCAATTACACATCCTTACATCCTTTCACTACCCCTTTCACAGATCATTTGACCGGGTTAATAATTCTCAATTGGGTTCATGTGCCCAGACTCCAGCTCTACACTCAATCTATCGTCTATGTCCTTTCTCTCCACAAAATGAGGCTTCGGCCCGCAACGCCCCAAATGCCTGCATATTGTTAAGCTGTTTTGATTGTTTATTACTCAATCAGATGCAGTTGAAAAGGAAAAGAATGTGCAGAAATGTATATTCGTGCAAAAATAACTAGGGCAGAACATTCTCATGTGGAATTATATTTAAACTTGTGCATGGAAAGCATCTGCCTAGCACATGGAATGCACATCAGAATTGGAGTAGTCCAGTAGTACTTCGGAAAACAGAGAATTTAACAAAAACATTACTAAACTGCTCCACCCTCCTTAAATACTGCTTGTTTTTTTTTTCTTTAATGAAACAAAATATATTCCCACTCAAGGAACAGTGGGGGAAATTGATGCTACCTAAGAATCCATTACTGTACACTTCTGCAGTCTGAAGGATTACAATGTGCCCGCCAAAATAGGTTCATGGTTGCCAGTAGCAAACGTGCAGCATATCTGGTGGGAAAAAAAACACAAATTGCCAACAGCATGGGCTGTAACAAAAGCAGGAGCGGTGCTTCTTACTAGCAACCCCACTTCCTCCCCCCCCAGGCCGGTTGAGCAGAAATCTGCCAGGGCTGGTTGGTGTTTCCAGTCCGGCCCTGCTAGGAACTCATCCACACTGCAACCCACGCCCACCGAAAAATGCTTTTGCTTATTGGTCTCTCCAGGAAGTGCCCTTTCAGTGAAAAGGCTGCATAGTACAAGGCTTCTTGGTGTCCTATAGAATATATAAGCAAAGGAACACAGAAATATCGTAATTATAATCTCGCAAGCCATGAGTTCATAGAGCTGGACTACCCTCTGGATGTGTCGCAAGGCAGGAGTAGTCTGTGAGCGTTCCTTCATCTCGTTTCAATGAAACTGGTCGGTGTCCTCCTTCCAGACATTATGTGGGCCACCACATCAGTAATGTCACTTTGCCTTCTTCTAGCTCCTAACCAGTCTCTGAACATGGCTGTTTCTGTTACCCTAACCCTTCTTCATAGGGCAGTCACCCAAAGACCACATTTCCCCCCATATTCCTCTTGGCCATCACATATTGCTGGTTCTCTGAAGAGGATCAGCCACCTGCAGTGAAAGTGTTGGCACCCCTTACAACATGAGTGGCTTTCCTCTCTTTGGGAATATATTTTATCAGTGAGGATCCTAGTATTACCAATCACTGTCAGTCATGCCTATCCTCTTATAGGACCACATAAATTAACATCTAAGACTAGCTCTGTTGGATGCGGAGATCAAAGTACTGCGTTGCATTGTTGGCCTGGACAGTATGTAGCGCACCCTATAATGTTTCTTGGTGCCAACCCCAGCAGGACTACTCTGTCAGAGATTTCAGAAGATCACACATGATTTAAGAGGGGTATAACTATGAACTTTCCACGACATGACACACTGTCCACAAAACTCTGAATTCTCACTTGTTGCCCTATACCTTCTCAGTCAACCATCATCATGGCCCTCATCATAGTGTACTGAAAATAATTCAAACTGGATTTTAGGAATTGGCATTTTTCATAAAGAAAGTGGAGCACTTCTCCAGAAACCTTCTTAATGCCCCTCTTCGTCACTTGTTATCATCAAGCTCAAATAAGGTTTTGTGAAGGATATTGTCGCTAAAGTTACGCAATTGTGGCTGATTGACCAAAGCCTCCTGATAGTATTTTGAAAAACACCGATATTATCCCAAATTCAGTTGATTTTCTCTCCATGATTCTACATGTTGAGAAAGCGGTGATATGACTCATAAGTTTAGAAGAAGCAGCAGTTTTTGTTGTCCTATTTTATTATTCAATTTAGAAAACAGTTTTGCTTTATTGAGACTGGATTTGATGTTCTGTATGGTGTAAGTGCTAGAGCATTCCATCTTTAATGCTTTGCAGGACAGCATCATGTCCACACAAATTATCAGATCTCCGGGTCTTTCTCATTCACCATCATGATGATGGAGAAACCCAAGTAATTGGTCCATTGACCTTCTCAATGATGTCAGTGACCTCATGTCTTAGCTCTTGTTTCCATCTTGGCCCGGACTCGGAATGGTAGGCGCTGGTGAGTGAGTTCCACTGCTTGTACAGGCTTTATGATGTCTGTGTGCTCCACAGGCAGCAACATGCCTATAAAAAGAGGCTTAAAATCTACAAGGAACCTGTAAAATGAATGCGGTGTAATTTCTCTGACATGCAGTAGCTCAGGAGCGGCGTGCACCCTGCGAGACTCTGATATTTATGTCTTTTCCTTGACTTCCCACACACCAAGATAAATCAGAGCCTTGTTTGTGCCTTTTAGTGAGTTTGGTGTGACACCAAAAACAGCACAAATCTTCTTGGGAATGGCACAATGCCAGTGCATAAGCTTCAACTACTTGTTCACAGAGGGACCATGCCAGAGAGTTCTGTGATTTCGAGCCTGGGATGCTGCTCTTTGGATGGAAGCAATGTTTTCTTTTTTCCTTGCCAAAGTTGCCTTCTGCTGTCCTGCAGAGTTTGTGTCTGCATCCGCCCCTTTAATGCCTTTCAGTGACATTTGCCATCATTGGGGGCACCAAAGCTATATAGCAGGGTCTTCTTCTGTAGCACAGTAAGGATGCAATTCCTGCAAACAAGGAAAATGGTCCCTTTGACTGCTGTTGGGGAAGTAAAACAGCACAAATGAGGTTTCAATGGGCCCTTCATGACTCTGTGCCCCGGTGCAAATGCACCTGCTGCGCAATTATAGCTACGCTTCTGGTCTTCTGCCTGGCATATCTTGGAAATAGTATTACATTTTCTTCTGACCCAGCCCTGGAGGCCCTTGGTAGAGCGTGGGCCATCAACGTGGGGCACAGGTGGGCTGTTCTTTTAAATATGTCATCCCTCTTCTCTTGACTGCATGGCCTTGCACCAAACTCTGCTCAGCGGCTCTTGCTGAAATAAAACAAGGAGAAAGACTTCCTCCATATGCATTGTCTTTGCTTGTGATAGATCAAGAGATCTCACCATGTTCTGACTCTTTGAGAGAGACCTAGCCTCGCACTCCGCAGTCTCCAGCCTGGCTCACTAGGTGTGTGGGATATGTGTGGTATGGAAAGCTGGAACGCATTCGAGGGAGACCGTCCTGCGGCCTTGCATTAATAGCCACACGGTTAGCAGTAGACATGTAGTAACACAAGCAATGTAAGAAAAAATATTTATTTATTTATTTATTTACTTGAGTTTTATATAGCGCTGGCTAGACCCGGAGGTATCAGAGCGCTTTACATGAGGAGAGTTACATATCTTACAAATTATACATTGTTACATAAGGTACAACAGTTACAAGTTACATTTTTAGGTTAATGGCGTGTAGAGGGGTAAGGGGGTAATGTAAAAGGGTGAGGGGAGTGAGAATTTAGCGGAGCATAGGCATAAGGATAGACAAAGCAGGCAGGTGGAGAGGAATTCAGGGGAGAGAGGAAGGGAAAAGGGGAGGTAGCCAAAGAATGAAGGAGGGAAGCGGAGGTGGAGGGAGTAGGGGACACAGCTTGGAGACGGGGAAGTAACTGTGTCTGACGTCCGGCTGGGTGGGACAGGGATCATTCTCAGTCCTCAGTTATGTGTGATTCCCATTTTCACGGTGGACTCTCTCAGCGGGGTCGCTGAGACTCCAGGGCATCGCTGAGACTCCAGGGCATAAGATGCAGGATCCCTCCCCAACAAGGGGAGAGGAGTGCTTTGGACACGGGCACACTCTGAGGAAAGAAGGAGGTAAGAGGTGGGGGAGGGGGTGGGAAACCCAGCAGGAACACAGTGTCCGACATCCGGCAGGGTAGGAGACGGCTCCCAGTGGTAAGGGGATCAGTCCCAGTCCTCCACTATGTGTGTCACCCTTGTCACTGTGGACTCTCTCAGAGGGGTCTCTGAGACTCCAGGGCAAAGAAGCTGGATCCATCCCCAACAAGGTGAGTAGGAGTGCTTTGGACAAGGGCATAGTTGTGGGGGCCATTTAAGGGAGTCAAGCTGGTAGAGAAAGGCACTCCCTGTAAAAGGGTCTAATGGTATTGCCTCTTCCCACTTGGCTAGCGCCAGGTTGACAAAGCACCAAATCGCCAGGCTGGAAGGAGGAGCTCCGAGTTGCTCGTACAGTCGCCATTTTAAGGACAGGCAACACGCTTTAAACGAACAGCCGCAGAGCCCCTAATGAAGTCAAAAAAATGCGGCAAATACCTCATCGGGTGTGCGTCCGGTTGGATTAAGGTTAGTTCCTTGTGTGGTTCCAGTGTTATACTTTGATGGCGCCGCCTTCGACCGCAGCCACCATCTTAGGGTCAGGCATTGAGCTTTTGTTGCCTCTCTCCCCTCTGGAGCGTGCTGCCAGCCGCAGGCCCGGTATCAACACATGGGCAGTAATCAGGGGGCCCGCCACTCCAGCACGCATCAGTCAAAACATTCTCGGCCAGGCTACATCACTCCCAGGCAGTAACTATCGTCCGGGGCCTCCCTCGCGGGTTCCCGTCACCGGTTTTTATTTCCTCACAGCATTCCGTTCACCTTCACCGCCAGTTGTTTGATTCCACACCTCAGGAAGGATCTGATAAACCAGAGAAGGTTCCAGTAGGCTGAAGAGTGCTCAAAACAAGGTGGAAAGCCTGCTCAAGAACCTATGGAGTCTGCTCGGACAAGCCTGATGTCACGGGTGAGTCGCATTCTATGGGTAGACTCGTTTGCACGATGCAGGCAGCTGTAGGTGGGTGGCTCTCAATTTCTGAGAACTGGACTTTATTATTTTACAAGACTTTGACCTAGAGCAAGAGAGTGAAAGGCCAAAAAAGGAGAAAGACGAAAGGAGAAGGAAGAAAGGGATCAGAAAACAGTGACAATGGGAGAAAGTAGATATGAAAAAAAAACTGCAATGCGAGGTAAGCAGGCAGGCAGCGTATAGTGGTGGAGGAAAGAGACATAAACTCAGTGCAAGAACTTAGGGGAATCCAGCCCGATCCCGCATCCAGCAGCTATCATCGGGCCGGATTCGGACAACAACGGGATACCTTCAGCAGTGCCCTCATGTTGTCCCCTCTCCATTCGGAGCAGCTACTGCAAAAGGCAAGGGGGATTTCTTGTTTTCACTTCACTACCAGTGGGGCCCAACTCAAAGGCCTCATTTAAAGGGTCACCAGGTCTCTTTTTTGGAGTCTCATCCAGGCAGATAAAAGTCAATCCTCACATCTAGATGCCAATGGAATGACACTCAAAAAAGACACTTAGCTTGTTATCACTTCGCAAGTGCTTGAGAAAAACTAAGATTTGAGGGGAGGGTTTTTTCAACCCTGGTGTGTAAGAGATATGCATGAACTGTATGAATGTCAGATGTATCTTGTCTGAGTGAGTTAATATACTTAGAATGATTTAAACATCACTTAATTATTTATTTTTTATTAAATTTGTTCAATAGCATTACATATTCCAATGTAGGGTGTCAGAGTGACTTACACCACACACATATGCAGAGATAATGTATAAATCAACACACAGGACATGTTATATACAAGGTTCTGGAGTCACTTATCCGTAATGGTACACATTGTGTGTTAACAGTGCTTAGTCTGCAGAAACACAAAGGGCCTGTTTTAGAGTTTGGTGGATGGGTGCACCATTACAAACGTGAAAGATGTCTCATCACTTTATCTATCCTAATGAACCTGCAATAAGGCAAATTGGAAATCTGTCATGCTGTGACAGAGCAATCCATCCGCCACACTCTACATCAGGGCCAAATGGTGGAATTTAAAAAGTAACACAGTGGGAGGGGTTGTCTGTCCTAATAAGACTTCATTACTGTCGAAAGCAACCCTTTTTAGCAACCTCAGAATAATGAACGATTGAGATTGTAGGATTATAACCCTATGCTAAAGGGTGGAGTCACACACTGGTTAAAGGTCTGTCCCATTTCTCCCCAATGCATCATGGTAAATGCAGTTCAAAGCAGTGCTTAGCTTGCAATTTGTCTTGTGGTCACTTCAGTGTTGAAGCACAGGCAGTACTGTTAAACCTTCACAGTAATGTTTCATTCTTCTGAACTCTTCAGAAGGGCAAACAGTCCTTTGGGTGGAACATGACCTGCTACTTACTGTCTGTGGATAAGTGCCAAAAAGCACCCAGGTTTCAGACTCATGACTCCAGAAACAGATCACCAGCTCTGCCGAGGGCAGGAGCTTGTGTATACTTTGCTGAGGGTTGCAGTTAAGCATTGGTCACAGGTTTGACCCAGTACTCCCCAGTGCATCATGGTAAATGCAGTTCAAGGCAGCCTATAACTTACTATTTTTCTTGTGGTCGCTTCAGTGTTGAAGCAAAGCCAGTGCTCTTAGCCCTTGACATCAGTGTTTCATTGTTTTGAACTCTTTGGAAGGGCAAGGAGTCCTTTGGGGGAACAAGACCTCCTGCTTAGTGTCTGTGGATAAGTGCCAAACAGCTCCCAGGTGCAGACTCCTGACTCCGGAAACTGCTTATTACAAGTTGTGCTTTGCAGCAGATATGTTAGCCAGCTATGATTCTTTATGAGTATTTAAAACTGCGACTAGACAAAACACAGGTCTCACCAGGAAAATATTAACTTATTTTACTGATATTATTATCCCCTGTTCATGTCACAAATACCTCTGAAGCAGGTGCTTTAACCCTGTACGATATTTTAAAATGCAGCCTGTTTGTGACCAATTACATAAACCAGAATTGATTTATTGTCACATTTGTCCTTGTGGTTAATTTCCTTGTGATAGTTTTAAAGAATAATGACTGTCCTACTCTGCTTTTCATGACTCCACCCATTGTAACTCCATCCCCTTTCTGCTGCCACATTTGACACCTAATTTTATGGGATCCTGAAGTAATTTTTTCCATTTACAGCACGCCATGAGGTGGAACCAAAAAGAGACAGGCTTGGCCTATGGTAATCACGGAAATTGGTAGCAATGGTGGAGGGCTCCTGAGAAAACATTGTGTCCCTGCACTTATACCTTTTTTGTTTACTGATTAGGCACTATTCCTAAAGAGCCCATGACTAGATACGTCTTCGGGGCAGAAGTGGTAACATGGGTTGTGACTGTTGGGATCAGCATTCGGGATCGCAAGACTCATATAGAATTATAGATGTGTAACCGTGAATTACGGGGATGTTTTTCACTGAGAGATTCTGAGTGGCATCGTAGAGAATGACAGCGAAGCTCGAGTTGTTTATGAAGTCACTAAGAACTTCTAGGCGAAACACATCCCCATAACAAAAAATGACAGATATGTAAAAGTGAGTTATGTGTGGCCCACAAAATCATCTGGCCTTGCTTTCAACTGCAGTGCAGGGACATAGGATTAATCGTGAGCCACATAAAACACGCCTCTCCTCCTAACCCAAATAAATAAAAAAAACACACTTCACCTCATTGTCACCCATACCCACCAATCAGTGCATTCCCCCTTCCTTCCATTCTAGAAGCTGTGCATCTTGCTTTCCAGCCCTGCCCTGACAGGCTCTCACCGAGCAGCCTGGAATTTCTTTATGAAGTAGCAACAGTGGTTAACAAGTTTTGGTACCCACCGATGCTAGGTCATAGAAGTGATTTATTAAATTAAGAATCCAGTCATTCACAATAATGGCTCTCTATGAGACCCTGTATAACGAAGGCATAATGCCTAAGTTGAGACCGATTATTGAAATCCCATCACCAACATAACAAAGCTAAAAATAAACATTTGAATGTTTTTTTTATATTAATTTGCCATTGTCTTTTCCTAACATAATATCTTTCAGCACGTTAATTTTCTGGAAAAAACGTATATGTTCAATTTGTATCAGATGTTAGGGGAATCAGACACCAAAAAGTGTCTAGAAACTCTGACTCGGTAAAATGTCAACCATTTTCATTGTTCCGTCATTTTCTCCTAACTTTGATAACAAGGAGCTGAACAAAAAAGAAAATCCTGCATAAAAACTTGATATTTACTTCGTGGATTTTAAGTTCTATCCACCAGGTCCTTGGGTCTGCCTGATCAGTATGTAAACACCTTTGCACAACTATCAAGTTCCCCAGTTCCCTGCTTAAGTACCTCATGCAGTCCTATTTTTAGGTCTGGGTTTTAAAGCACAGCTGTGGAACAGACCTTTTGCTTACAATATACTTACAGTGTGTTTCAGGTCTTCCCACCTTAGCCACTGGCTTATTTGAATCAGTCTCCATCACCCTCTGACTTGTGAAATAGTCTCTCACATCCTTGATCAGTCCAGTCGTATATTTCACTCTGGCTATTGGCTGTTTGGATCTATCATTCTACATCCTAGTGAGTGTGTCTGTAGAACAATGAGGGATTCTTTTTCTCAAGAAAACAATTGAATTATAAAATGTGCTGTCAGATGCAATCCTTTATATCACAGCTTGTCCAGGTTTCATAAGGCAAATCAGCTTATTTCAGCTGACTTCATGGTTTTGTGAATTTTCACTATCTTCTTGTGCATTGAACTGTGCAACCGACACACATTTTGCCATACATGGCCAATCAGTACAAGTGTTACAATACGGCCCAGGAAAGCCCCGGCACTCCTGTGAGTGCTTCCGTGTGGCATTGGTACAGCATAAACATTCCATGCTCGGTAATCAGTGACCTAATATATAGTTGTAGAATGCGAGGGGGTGACTGTTTGGACTTGACTTCTAAGGAGTTCGCAGGAGGCTGGAGTCCTTTTCTTGAAGAAAGAACTCACTTCTCAACCATTACTTTAGGAGACTTCATTACACAGGATACCACATTTTGGTGACATTTGGAAACTCAAGAACCATTTTGGGAATTCAAGGACTTTAACTTCGCCCTTGAGATTTATTGCTACTATCTCAAGGTACTTTCTAAATCTTTTATCATTTCTTTGATAGTGGAAACTGCTTTGAAACATTCTGCTTCTACTACAAGAGTGGTACTACTAACTTTGGGATTTTTGGTGTGGATTGTTTCTGAATTGGGATTTGTGAAGTACTTTTCAGTTCAAAAAGAATTTTATTGAGAAAATTCAAAGTAACAATACAGAGGACAATAGAACAACAATTAATCACATAAATTAAACTAAGACTAAAAATGAAAGGTATTGGGTGGATGAGTCAGTCTAGCATAGTTTGAAAGAGAAATGACAGGGTTATGCAAATTGATCAGTGCAATAAAAGAAGAATACAAATCATATAAAAATCTTAATACAAAATGCATAATAACCAGTTAATATAATATCAATATGAGGAAAGTCAAGGAGGTTTAGTTACTTCTTGTTGCATTGGATTTAAGGAGAGGGAGCGTCTAGCACTAGCATCAATGAACAATGTGATAGGTAACCATAAATTGGAGCGTTTCGCTGCCACGTAAATAGGGTATACAAAAGTTGTGGCCAGTCTATGGTTATAACAGACAGCGTACCACCATGCTTGATAAGATAGTTTGGTAAAATCTTTCCAATTCTTGGTTATCTGTTGTAAAGCAACTGCTAACAATAAGTCTATTATCTTTATGTTAGAGTCACAATCTGCCCAGATAGGAGATAGGCTTCCCAAAAACATATGAGAAGTAGAGAAAGGGCAATTGGAATCAAAAATGGAATTAATTTGAGTCCAAACATTTTTCCAAAAGTTATGTACAGGCAGACATGAAAAAAGTAAGTGGTATAAATCTGCATGTGGAGAGGAACATGTCCAACAGGCATCTGAGAGCTCAGCGTGTCTTGCATTTAAGGTAGCCGGAGATAACAGAAGTCTATTGTATATAAAGAAAAGTGTCTGTGTAGTGTTCGCTGCTCTAGAGGATTTCCTAATTTTAATCCATATTTTGTTCCAAAACGCCGTGGACCAACAAACCTCCAAATCTTTTTCCCAAGAGAGCTCTACCTTAGTTTTTACTTGTGTATTGCATGAAGTATGTAAATAATTATAAATAACAGAGGCTTTGGGGTCAATGCGTAGAAGAATATGTAATTTGTTAACCGGAGAGGAGGCAGGAGCAGTGGGAGGATTTGGGAGTATGTATTGGGTATGAGCATCTAAAATGGCTTGTTTCAGAAGGAGATATTTAGGTTGGAAAGATGTAGGTAGTTTAAAAAGTCTACTAACTTGCGAGAAAGACAATCTCATCTTGTACATACAATTGATGTATCCAGATTAAACCTCTTTGCCGCCAGGATTTCCAATATATTGGCCTGCCACGTATCAATATCATGTTATTATGCCATATTGTGAATCTGGAGAAGGAAGTCCAATCCAAAGGGACTAGCGGAGAATTAGGCATCAAAATTTTGATGTGTGTTTAAGTATGGGATTAGATAAAGATTGTGGTTTGCGAGAGAAAGATAGATCTTCTTGAAATGAAAAAGGAGAGATAAAAGATCGTTCAAGTTTAGTCCATAGAGGACAATCCGCTATGGACTCGGAGAGCCATTTCGGCGCTTGGCGAAGTAGAAAAGATTTGTGATATATGGGGAAATTAGGAAAATTGACACCACCTTCTGACTTTGAACGAGTCAGTTTTGATAAAGACGTACGTGATTTTTTGTTACTCCAAAGAAAAGAGGATAATATAGAGTTAATTTTTTCAAAGAATTTCAAGGAAATAGATACTGGGATATTGGAAATTGTATAGAGAACTATAGGGGACAACATCATCTTTATGGTATCTAAACGGCCCCACCAAGATAGATATAAAGGGTGCCATCTAGTGGTCAAAGAAGATAATCTCTGTATACAATTTTCCATACAACGTGAAATTGTACCTGAAATAGAGGAGGTAAACTGTAGGCCTAAATATTTAGTATATTGAGGACTCCATGTAAAACTTGAGATGAGGAAATCATCTTTGAAAGTATATTTTGTTAAAGGTAAGATTTTGCATTTATCTTTATATAATTTATATCCAGAGATGGCTGCAAATGAATCAACTTCTTGTAGAAATGCCGGAAGAGAGGTCTGAGGTTGTGAAATAAATAATAAAACATCATCAGCGTAAGCTGCCAATTTAATTTGAGTATCTTGAAAGTCAAATCCATGGATATCTTTATTTTGACGGATTCTTGATAAAAAAGGTTCTAAGGCTAAGTTGAATAGGAACGGGGAAAGTGGACAACCCTGTCGGCACCTCTACCTAAATTAAAGTAAGAAGATGTACCGCCATTTGCACACACTGCTGCTCATGGACTAGAATATAAAATTGATATTAAAGAGATCATTTTAGGACCAAAGCCAAACCACTTAAGCGTGTGAAAAAGGTAGGGCCATTCCACTCTATCAAACGCTTTTTCTGCGTCTAAGGCTATTGCTGTCAGGGAATGCGAGACATGGGAGGATTTGGACAGGATGTCAAAAAATAAACGAGTATTGTCAGTAATAAGGTGACCCTTAACAAAACCAGATTGTTCCCTCCCTAATAAATCAGGCAAATAGGATTCTAAACGTATGGCCAAAGCCTTTGAAAAAATGTTGTAATCGATATTAACTAGGGAGATGGCCCGATAATTTTTACAGTATCTTAAGTCTTTACCTTCCTTAGGAATAAGACAAATTAGGGCGTCTGAAAAGGAGCCAAGCAATTCACCTGAGTATAGAAAAGAGTCTAAAAGATTATGCAATTTGGGGATTAGCAAATGTGCGAAGTGTGTAAAAAATTCAACCGTGAAACCATCTGGTCCTGGGGCTTTGTCTTTCTTGAGTGTCTGTAATGCGGTGAGGAGTTCCTTTTGTGATAAGTCAGATTCCAAAAGTGTGAAATCAGGTCGAATATCAGAAGGTTGTTGAATATTGGAAAAAAATTGAGAAATGTGATGTTCTGAGGGGGAATTTCTGATGTGTATAATGTCTTATAAAATTGGAGAAATTCAGTTAAAATATCATTATCTTTAAATTTCAATGTTTGATGCTCATCCATAATGGACTCTATGTTAAGTCTGTTATGTTTATCAAGTATCAAGATCAAGTAGCGCCACTCAAACTTAAACAATTGAGATCTATCAAATCTAAATCATGGTTCAATGTGGATCTCAATACCGAAAGACGACAACTCAGACTTGCTGAAAGGACTTGGAGACAAAACCCATCAACAAGGCACCTAGCACTACTTAGGTCTGTTCGGTCAGAATATAAAAAGCACATCTTTAGAGAAAAGGCCTCATTCTTCTGCAGCCAACTAGACCAGGCTAAGAATAGACCTAGAGAACTCTTCAATATTGTCAAAAGGCAAACGAACCGCGAATCCCCTCACGAAATTAAAGCGACCACGGATCGATGCGAAGAAATTGCCAGCTTCTTCACAGACAAGCTCACAAAAATTGAGCAATCCTTCATCCAAACCTCCAATACACCTTCAATCTCAACCTGCCCCCCAATGCTCGCCCTCGACCAAGCAGATCTCAATCATACGAAGGACAACCAGGTCCGCTGCCTACTGAAAAATGATGCAAATTGGTCGGACTTCAAACTTGTGTCGGAAATTGAAGTCTTCAATATAATTGCGAGCTTAAAGCCTACCTCCCACACTATGGACCCTCTCCCAGCCACTATCGTACAAAAACTCAACCACATCATTACCCCTTTCTGGACTAAAATCATCAACTCTTCTCTCACATCAGGCTGTGTCCCAGACTCCCTTCAATTAGGACAAATCACACCCATACTCAAAAAACCAGGAGCCGACCCTAATGATCTCAACAATCTCAGACCTATCTCCAACCTCCCGTTCCTAGCCAAAACCTTGGAGAAGTGCGTTCTCCAACAACTTAACAAACATATTGATGATTTCAATCTCCTTGACACCTTTCAATCGGGATTCAGGAAAGGGTGTAGCACTGAAACAGCTATGCTCAATATTTCAAACGATATCCACAGAGCCTTAGATGAAGGTGAAGCGTGTCTTCTCATCCTTATTGACCTATCTGCGGCTTTCGACACAATTAATCACCTAGCTTTACTTGAGACCCTGAAGGGCCGTTCTGGCATTGATGGCATGGTACTAAAATGGTTCGCTTCCTACCTCCAGCACCGGTCGCAACAAATTAAAATCAACTCTTGTCTCTCTAAGCCAACACGAGTCACACTTGGGGTCCCTCAAGGCTCGATCCTCTCCCCTGCCCTCTTTAATCTCTTCATGGAACCCCTGACAATCATTCTGAAAGAAGTAGGAGTTAAATATCATCTATATGCAGACGACACTCAACTCTACTATAAAATCAAATCACCCAGCGACATGTCACACTAACCAAGATCCATTCCTGGTTTAACGCAAACCACTTAAAGTTGAACCCGGACAAAACGGAATTAATACTATTTGCTACTAAAAGTAACCATCTTCCCATCCATGACTGGCTCAAGAACCTGGATGCCCTAAACTGCTCCCTCGCTACCACCGACTCGGTTAAGTCACTAGGCATTACCTTGGACAAGAACTTATCGATGAAGGACCACATCAAAAACTCTGCAAAAAGTGCGCTGTTTTCACTAAAACACCTGAAGAAAATTAAACCTTTCATTCCTCAAGACGATCTCAAGATTGTTGTTCAATCCCTAGTCCTATCCAAACTGGACTACGGGAACGCTATCCTTACAGGGACGCCAAAACCTCACCTAGCCCCACTAAGGTCAGTCCTTAACATGGCTGCTCGACTCATAACGGGAGTTAGAAAGTTTGATCACATCACACCATCCCTCCACTCCCTCAACTGGCTACCCATTGAAGGCAGATGTATCTACAAATTGGCCTGCATCACACACAAATCCCTCCACTCACATTCCCCCAACTACCTAAACAGCAAACTGGTCAAAGCTGGAAGATCCAGACCCTGAGAAGCTCCAACTCACTTCTTCTCATCCCTCCGAAATTCAAAAAGTCAACCACTCAGTCCCGATCCTTTTCTGGTAACGTACCCAGGATATGGAACTCACTCCTGATTGACCTCAGATGCAACCCCTCCTTCCCGTGCTTCAAAAGGGACCTGAAACTTCTTCTCCTAAAGAAATACCTTACCGTTCAAGTCAACGAATCAAGACTCCAACTACCTAGTTGACTCCCTCCTCATTTGTCCATCATGGATAAGTGGAGCTTCGACTGCTTCAACCTCGGGAGCTCCCCCCCTTATCCTTCACTGTATGCCTAATTATAATGTGTTGCTTATATCCCCATGCACCCTTATGTCCTGCTATGCAATGTATGCCTAATTATAATGTTTGGCTTATACCTTTTTACATCCCTATGCCTTGCTATGTAATGCACCTATGTATGTGAATCGCTCTGATACCCCCGGGTCTAGCTAGCGCTATATAAAACCTATAAAATAAATAAAAAATAAAATAAGTTTAACTTTCAAATAATTGGCAAGTACTTTCCCGGCTTTATTCTGACCTCCATAAAATTTCGCACTAGAATTTAGCAAATATGTTGAAGCATTATCTGTCGATTCTTTATTAAACTGAAACTTGACGTTTATAAGTTCTGATAAACAATCTTTTGACTTTGAGGAGTAATAATGCTCCAATCTCTTTATCTTGTCTAGGAGGGTTTTGGTGAGTTCTTTGGACTTTTTACGTTTTTTAGAAACATAGCCAATAATAAAATCTCTAGCTGTTGCTTTAAAAGCATCCAATACCACATGAAAAGGTAAAGTTTCAGAGTGATTAAGGAAAAAATATTCATTGGAAAAGGAAACAAAAGAGGAAGTAAATGTGGGATCTAAAAGTAGAGCATTATTAAAACGCCATTTCCGAGGTGTGTTAGGTTTCTGTAGAACATCAAGCTGAATGGTATTGGGAGCATGGTCGGAAATTAGGATAGAACCAATATCCGCCGCCATCAGTGACTGAGAAATATTATGTGATATAAAAAAAGAATCTATTCGTGATTGGGTATGATGGGCTGGAGAATAGTAAGTATATTCCCTCAGAGTAGGGTTGCAGAGTCTCCAAGCATCTATAAGCTTGTATCGCTATATAGTTTGTGTGAAAAGTTTATGTGCTTTATGAGGGACGAAGGGGATCGTTGAATTGCGATCCAAAAAAGGATCAAAAACTTGATTGCAATCACCTGTAAGGATAAAGTTATCATCAATACAGTGTGTAATCTGTTGAGCCAAGGAGGTCCAAAAAGAGGAATCCCCAGCGGTGGGCGCATATATATTAAGTAAAGAGACCGGAGCATTCCCCATCAGCAATTTAGTAAACAACCATCTACCATTCTCATCAGAACATTTTGAAAGCAATTTAACAGGAAGCGATTTACGGCAAAGAGTTAAGACTCCATTACGTTTACCATCCCCTGGTGAATAAAAGACCTCCCTTACCCAACCTCTCTTTAATTTTGTTGATTCTTCTGCCGTTAATGAGATTCTTGTAAACAGGCTATATCCGCCCACAGTTTAGCTAAATGTGTTAACACCCTCTGCCTTTTAATAGGCGAATGTAAACCTCTGACATTCCAAGAGACAAGTTTTAAGAACATAAGACTGACTTGAAAGTAAATAAAGGGCACCAATCAAAACATATCATCAGAAAATAGAAAGCATACAAATGAACAAACCAACTATATGCAAAATGAATCAAACAGATTAGGAAAGAAAAGGAAGAAAAATAGAGATATGAGTATAAATGCGACATTAGAGGTCTCTCATAATGTCGCATTTATACTCATATCTCTATTGAATGAGCATATGAGTGAAAAGAGAATAAGATAAACAATTAGATTGTAGGTTATAAAGAGCAATATAGATGAAGAGGACATAGAAGAGGGATGTAAGAGGATGAAAGAAAGGGAAAGTTGTAGTGTAGAGAGATACAAAAAAATAGAAAATCGTACCTACAAATAGTCCAAAACATATGAAGGGTGGGGGGGGATGAGGCCACATGGTACAATGACACGTCCGAACTCCAAGAGGGAAGGTGAGGGAAACCGCAGGACAATCGACAAGTACAAAGAATGAATCAGACGATAAGGAAACATACCCTGTGAGGAGAGAAAAAAAAGGTTAATAATATTCAATGGAACTTAATAACCAACATCAAAGAATTATAACCCAAGGTAAAGTTCTTGAGTGAGTTAACACGTAATGAAACCTGCAGAGTAACAAGGTCAAGCACTTATTTTGAGGAAGAGGTATCCATAGTTTCTGCGTTGCAAGAGTTAAAAAAACTTTTAAGTCTTATAGGTTCTTCATATGTGGTAGTCTTATTGTTGTAAGTCACCTTGAAAAGGCACGGGTGAAAAAGGCCATACCGCGCACCCATGGATCGAAGAATTGGTCTCATCGCCAGGAACTCTCTGCGCCTATCAGCAGTGGCTTTGGCATAGTCTTGTGAGAAAAACAGAGAGTTACCCGACCATGAAATGCGGTTAATAGATCTAGCCGCCAATATAACTCTTAGCAGGTCTGTGTATTCCAGGAAGTACAAGATGACCCCTCTCGGTTTTCTCATGTTAGAAGAGGACGCAGCAGATGCGGGACCTAATCTATGAGCACGTTGTATATTAAGTATGGTACCCTCCGGTAATTTGAGAACTTTTGGGAGGAAGGATTTAAAGAAGGTGATAGGGTCAGAACCTTCCGAGCCCTCTGGTAGACCATATATACGAAGATTATTTAGTCTATTTCTGTTTTCCAAGTTTTCAACCTGCTTCTGAAGAGACGTCAGTTGGGAATGAAGAGCTTCTACTTTGGTGCTGGATGTTCCTAAAGATTCAATGTTCTGCTCCACTGTGGTTATTCTTTCCTCCATTCGAGACCACCTATCAGTTAGAATTTGTAATTTAGAATTTGTCTCTTCAACAAATGGACGCAGAGCTCGAATTTCTTCCAGTAGAAGGTCCATAGAGACTGACGAGGGCTGTTAAGGAGGCGAAGGAGGATCTTTTTTCAGTCGCTTA
Organism: Calotriton arnoldi; assembly: GCA_963921515.1. NCBI lineage: Eukaryota > Metazoa > Chordata > Amphibia > Caudata > Salamandridae > Calotriton > Calotriton arnoldi. Next base: position 1,818,162 of record CAWUFW010002969.1, read on the forward strand.
CTTGGCGCTTTGTTGGCACCGGAGGGTGCATTAATTGTCGATAACGGGGTGCCCTTTGGTGGTGACGTTGTTGTATCCTCCATTGTGTTGGAGAATAAATTGAAGTTTGAGCATGTTATACGAATATGCCTTAAGGGTACCACTTGAGGATTAGCTTTAATTGCGTTGCTCATCTACCAAACAATGAGCGAGAAGGTACACCTGCTTCCTCAGAGAAAAGAGCCACCCGTGTGACGTGGCTTTGGCGTGAAAAATGATATATCAAAATTCCTGATAGCAAATATACAGCAGAGGTAAATCAGTCTTCCATAGAAAATTGAGTTAGTTTTACAAAGGAACAAGTGATTTCCAAGATGGCACAACCTTTACAAAGCTGTTTCAAAAATTACCTCAGAAAGGATGACAGTAATGTTGGTCATAAATTATGTAAGGTCATAGTGCACAAAATGATGAGGAGTAAAGCATTGTTTGAAGTCACTAGAGGCAGTAATTAGCAGAAATCCATATATTGCTCCTTCTCTCTCATATTTTAAAATGCCGGTTTACTTGTCAAGAGAAGAGAGAGAGAACTGCCACAATGTGAAAAAGAACAGTGAAAATAAACGGAAACCAGAGTTCAGGAAGGCTGCGCAGAGAAACACTCACTTCAACTGAATCCCCACGGATTAAACAGCCTATGCGGTCCTTTTCAGGCTTCAGAAGTCATCCGGTGAGTCGCATGCTCCACTTCTTCCCACCGCTGACCCGGGAGAGCTACGGGATCGCCGCCATCTTCAGTTGGCGCAAACCACGCCCCATCTGTGAAGTACTTGATGCGAGTGCTTACTGTTATTTTAACACAGTGGGCCTTTATTCTAAAATTGTCCTTGAACCTGCTCAATCTTGGGATTTCTGCCACCTGTGTGACGATTGATGAACGCAGCTCTCGTGCCTTCAACCATTGTTGCCTTCAACCATTGTTGACTTTCTTTCACGAGTGCAGCTCTCGTGCCGTCTACTGTGACTGTGGTCTTTATGGAGCGTTCATGTTCATGCTGCTTTCTGCGCTGACCTTTCATGCTGCTCTCTAAGGTTCTACGTGACCCTCGCACACGTCATCACGTGGAGGAGTACGGTGCCTCTACTGGTTCTGGTATGACGGTGCCATGGATTTGTGAAGAACTGCACAGCGAGCTTGCTACTGAGACATGTATTTCTTTTAACGTCATCACGTGGAGGAGTACAGTGCCTCTACTGGTTCTGGTATGACGGTGCCATGGATTTGTGAAGAACTGCTCAGCCAGCTTGCAACGGAGATTGCAGCGGCATTTCTTTTAAGAGATGTAAAGAATTATGGAAGAGGGTGAGATTCAGAGTCTTCAGCCAAGGATTTTCAGGAAGTATTTTGTTGGATCCTTGTGGTTCATGGTATTTTGGAAATTCTGACTTTAAACTGATTTCATTTTATACAGTTATTTTTTTAGTTGTACCTCGTGGGCTTTATTGCACAGAATACTGATAGTATTGGACCTTATTGTACTGTTATGTTTGGTTCTATTACATTTCCTTTTCACAGGTGAGGAACACAAGTATCATATCGGATACTAGGGAGAAATATTATATATAGTGGAGTTTTATGTGGGTGTTGTAGTGTTCTGTGATATTTCGTCATGCAGAATATTTCTCCTCCTCCATTTTTTCTACCTGTTCCAGGTAAACCATTGTTAAAATGGTCAAAGTGGAAAAAAGTATTTAATAATTAAAGTCTGTGGTACAAATTTTTCAGCAGAAAAAAGGCTTCCTTACCTCTCCATTGTTTAGGGTCGGAAGGACAGGAGGTGTTTGAACACTTACCTGATGTATCTGATGACGAAGGAAGTAATGAGGCATCCAGTGTGAATGAGTTTGAGTTGTATATAAAAAAGTTGGACAGACATTACTTACCAAAACTGTCTAGAATCTTAGAGTGATACCATTTTGGGGTGCAAGAGCAACAGACTGAGGAGTTGGTAGAAGATTATGTTACTGCCTTAAGGCAGTTAGCTTCCACTTGCAATTTTGGTAGCTATACTGAGGAGCGAGTAGAGATCAATTTACGTTGAAGTGCAATAATGATAAAGTGAGGGAGGTATTAGGGTTGAAGGGTGATCCTCAGTGAAGTGATACTTCCAGCCAAACAAATCAAGCACTCTTAGTCATGTGTTGCTGAATTGCGACGTAATGCTTAAAAGAAAATCTGAAACATAAGATGTTAATGTTGTCAGTTCTAAACACATGCCTGTTTTTAAGAACACATTTGTGTAGAAAGGTAAAAGGGTGTGTTTTAGATGTGGTAATGTGGGACATTGGGCCACCAGTAAAGATTGTCCCGCCTCAAAACATGAGTGTAAGGTATGTGGGAAGAAAGGGCATTTTGCCAAGTTTTGCCGGAGAAATGGTAATCCTAAAACAATGAATAATGAGAAAAAAATGGTTAGTGAGGTGGATGTGACTAATGAACCATATTTGTTACAGGTAACTGATGCGGTCAATGGGGTGAGCAATGGGGTCAAACATCCCACTGATGTGGTGCTGGTGAATGATATTGGTATAGAAATGATGATAGACTCTGGAGCACGTTTGACATTGATTTCGGATGTGTTGTTTGAAAAATATTTTAAGGGGAGAGTCGAGTTATTGGAACCTGATGTTAAGCCCTATGCCTATGGAGAGAAACCTATAGAATTGGTTGGGTATTTCAATGAGAGATTTTGTTTTAAAGGTAATGTGGCAGAAGGAAAGGTTTAAGAACCTGTGGTATATGATACTGAGCTGGCCTCATCAGAAGTTTTTGGACATAACACTCAATCCTAATGGGGACCCCAAGTATAAGTGTTGGCCAACCGGGTTGAGGGGTCTTTGGCGGCATTGGTGACTGAGTTTCCGTCTGTCTTTTCATCAAGTGTAGCTTGCTTGAAGAACTACATGCATGACATAAAATTAAACGCAGATGCATGCCACTCCTTTCTCATGCAAGCTGGAGAATATTCTGTACAGTGTCAGAGATGCGGTCAAGTTGGAACTGATTAGGCTGTGCAGAGAGGAAATTATAGAGCAGATGGAAGCCACGGAAATGTTATCTTACGTAGTTGTAGCGCGCAAACTGAATAACAACATTAGATTATGTATTGATATGAGAGAGCTCAATAAAAGAGTTGTGGAGGACAAGTTCCCTTTTGCTGAATATAACTGAAATGGTGGGAACACTATCAGGTGCTAAGTGGTTCACGACACTAGAGCTTATGTTGGCGTATCATCAGGCCAGACTCACTGATTGTTCAAAAGACTTGACCTCTTTCATCATGCCATTTGGCACACACCGATTTAATCATATGCCTTTTGGTCTCTGTTCTGCTGCCTCTGTATTTGAAACGTTTCATGTCAAGAATGTTTGAGGGTATGAGAGAGGTCCTGTATTTTCAGGATGACATTTTGATATTTGGTAAAGATAGAGAACATCATTTATGCAGCATCAAGGAAGTTTTACAGGTGCTGAGTGAGAATGGGGTCACAATCAAAGCGAAAAAATGCTAAATTGCTTTGGAGGAAACAGAATATTTGGGACATGTTTTTTCGGTCAAAGGTGCAATCATTTTTGGAAATGACAGAATTTTATTCTCGTTTTGTGCCCAACTTTGCAAGCAGAACATGTATTTTGAAATTTTTGTTGAGGAAAAGAGTAGGATACAGAATGTGAGAGAGAGTTTGAAGATATAAAGTGGTGTCTTCAAGGGGTGCAAAGTCTCAGTAGTTTTGTTCCAGGACTGTTATGCTCAGTTTCGACAGATGCGAGTGATAAAGGTGTGGGTATGGGTTGAAACAAAGGCCAAGGGGATAGTGATGTTGTAACTGCCTTTGCCTCCAGAGCATTGAGAGGGTTAGAGGTGAGATATTCTACTGTTGAGAAAGAAGCATTAACTGTATATTGGGCGATTAAAAAGTTCAGGAGATTCTTGTGGGAGAGAGATTTAATGTGTACACTGATCATAAGCCTTTACATTAGATTTTTGAGAAAAAGTGTACTGATTCAATTTCCAGTCGCATTTGCAAGTGGATTTTGGCATTGCAAGACTTTCAGTTCAGTGCCAAGTATGTGCCGGGTATTACCAACAAAACTGCAGATTGTCTCTTGAGATTGGTAATGTCAGATACATGTATTGAGAGTAGTGATGATTAGTGGGTGGAAGTAGATGTCCGAGTGTTTAATGTCACAGAGGGATGTATTGATGAAGCCGAATGGTTTAATGAACTCAGTAGAGACAGTGTACTCATCAGGGTGCGTGAGAAGATAATGGCTGGAAATGATTGGGATGCATCCAGTGAAGATGAGAACTTTTTTTGTAAAATAAGTGAGGAACTATCGGTCAATAATGAGTTGGTCATGAGAAGCCAGAGGCTGATACCGCCAGTCACATGGAGAAAGCATTAGGTAGATTAGGTGCAAGTTGGACATCGAGAAATTAGTAAAACTAAAAGGAGACTGAGAGCTGATTATTGGTGGCCAGGGATGGACATGCAGGTGGAGGGTGTTATAAGAGAGTGTGTTGAGTGTTCTTTGAGTGACAAAACCAAGAAGGTGAGATCTCCTCCCATGGTGTGCAGAGAAGTTACATCACGTCCTCAGGAATAAGTGGCCTTGGATATTCTAGGGCCTATCAACATGGGGTCAAGGCCTGTATACATTCTTGTTTTGGTGGACATGTTTTCAAGGTGGCCTGAAGTAGCTATTGTGTCAGAGATCACCACGACATCAGTAATAAAATTCTTGGAGAAATTGTTCAGCAGGGGAATCATTTCAGGAATGCTTCTTACGGACAATGGAGTTCAATTCACTTCGTAAATGATCGGAGATTTCTTGCAAAAAGAGGGATAGTGCACAAAAAAATCTCACTCTATCAAACCCAAAATAATGGGATGGTGGAGAAATTCAACCATACTGTGAAAGAGAGTTTGCAATTGTCCAGTGTGAAGGGGAAAAATTGGAAAGAAGAGTTGTGAAGGAAGATTGAGGCATAAAGGTTTATGCCACATTGTCCAACGGAGCAAACTCCTTTTGAGTTGCTTAGAAGAAGACGTCTTAATACTGTAGTTAGTCCGCAGTGGGTAGAAAGAAACATGATGCTTGATGAGTGTGAATGGTTGGGACGTTATCATGAGATCTCAGAGAAGTGTGTAGTGAGAGAAAAAACAAACAAGTACAAAGCAAATTGAATTATAACTTGTGTAAAGGAGTTTCTGATGCCAAAGTAAACATTGGTGATATGGTGGTGGTGAAACATCCCGTTAGTCACCGCAATCACTCCAAATTTGCCAAGCCTTTCAAGGTTGTGAAATTGTTTAAACATGCTGTGCAGTTGGTATCACAAATGCATTGCAGTTGTTAACTGACGTTTTCATAAGATTTAAGGTAATTTATGTTTGTTGTGAAGTAATGTAGTGTTATTTGTGGGGTGGTTTCTTGTTGCACTGGTGCTGTGTTTCTGTGTTGTCTAAGAAGAGAAAATGGTGGCATTGGTACAGCATAAGCATTTCATGGTCTGTAATCAGTGACCTAATATGTAGTTCTAGAATGCAAGGAGTTGACTGTTTGCACTTGACTGATGAGGAGTTGGCAGTAGGCAGGAGTCCTTTCCCTGAATAAAGAACTCACTTCTCAACCATTACTTTGGGAGCAAGATACCATTGTCCATTTGATGGGTAAGCAGCTTGTTTCAGCCCATGCCTAATAGCTGTAGATTGGTGAGAGTCAGTTTCCATGGATTTACAGTTATTGCACATGCCTACAGACAGCCTGTACAGATTCCTCAGATATCTCCATCCTTTTTTGCAATGCAAGTTACTAATATTCAGAGAAAATCAGCCAGGGCTACTACTGCAATAGCAACCACATCAGACAAGATTCCAGTAGTGCCACCCTATGCAAGATTATTGGCAGTGATTACCTCAGTACATTGAGCAGTGTTGCCAGCAGTGATGTAAACAAGCCTTAGAAATGCTATTGGTCTCGCATTTGTTTGAGTTAGAGCCATTAGCATTGTAATTGGCAATGTTTTTTACTTATGTATTATGGAGTGTATGTATGGGGTGTGTAGTGGAATTATGTGGGTTGGATTGGATTAGTTAGTTAGTTGTATTATTGTGTGGCATGGAATTGTGTGGTGTGCAGTGGATTTGTGTAGTGGAATTATGTGGCATGGTGTGCTGTGAAATTATATGGGTAGTAATTATGTGGTATTCAGTGTACTGGAATTATGTGGAGTGGGATTGTGTGTTATGGAGTGTAATTATGTGGAATGGCATTTTGTATTGTGGAGTGGTATGTAGTGGAGTTTAATTATGTGGTGTGCTGTTGAATTTTGTGGCATTACGTGGAATTGTGTGGTGTGGATTGGATGTGGTGTGTTTAATTGTGTTGTTGAGTTGTATTATGTGGTTTGGTGTTGAATTATGTGGTGTGGATTTGAAATGTGTGGAGTTGAATTGTGTGGTGTGGAACTGTGTGGACAGCTTTGCCTTTTTGGTGATGAAAAAGAACAAGTAGGTAGGAGCTAAGCTCCAGATTTGTGTGTTTGGGTGTTACAAAAGAAAGAGATTTAGAGCTATTGGTGATGTAAATGTAAATGTTTCTTTCCTATGTGTTACGGAGAGGAGTGGGTGTATGTGGTGTATAGTGGAATTATGTGGGTTGGATGGGAATTGTTAGTTGTGGCAGTGTGTGATGTGGAATTGTGTGGTGTGGAGTGAATTTGTGTAGTGGAATTATGTGGCATGGTGTGCATTGGTATTGTGTGGTTAGTAATTATGTGTTTTTGAGTGTATTGGAATTTTTGAAGTGGGATTATGTGTCATGGAGTGTAATTATGTGGAATGTTATTTTGTGTTGTGGGGTGGTATGTAATGGAGTTTAATTATGCGGTGTGCTGTTGAATATTGTAGTATGAAGTTGAATTATGTGTTGTGAATAGGGTGGGAAGTAATTTAATTATAGTAAATTTATTGATTATTTTTAGTAGTTATTTTTTTTTTAAAGTTGAATTTTGCGTTTTTAGTTCCGTAGCGGGTTGTGGGTTTATAGGGGAATAGGGTGGGAAGTAATTTAATTATAGTAAATTTATTGAATACATTTTTATTTATTTATATTTGTTGAATTGAGATGTTATAGTGTTAAATGTGTAAAATATTTTTTTAATTATTTAATAATCAGTTAATTCATTTTAATTAATTAATTAGTAATGGTAATTGTGTAATTAATTTTAGGTGTGTGTTGTGTTTATAAGTGTAAATGGTGGGAAGGGTGGGAAGTAATTTATTTTTAATTGATGAATTAATATTTAGTTGTTAATTAATTAAAAAATTAATTAGCAGTTTTAAAATATTATTTATTTTTAAGATTATTTTAATTTTTAAATGTTTATAGCAATTTTTACCCCTCCGCTATCCAACACTTTCCCTACTGTTGCACTCACTGGAGTGGGCATAGTAATTTTTATCCCTCCGGTATCCAACACTTTCCATACTGTTGCACTCACTGGAGTGGGAATAGTAAGTTTTTACCCCTCCGCTATCCAATACTTTCCCTACTGTTGCACTCACGGGAGTGGGAATAGTAATTTTTATCCCTCCGCCATCCAGCACTTTCCCTACTGTTGCACTCATTGGAGTGGGAATAGTAAATTTCACCCCTCCGCTATCCAGCACTTTCCCTACTGTTGCACTCTTTATAGTGGGAATATTAATTTTTACCTCTCTGCTATCCAATACTTTCCCTACTGTTGCACTCACTGGAGTGGGAATAGTAATTTTTACCCCTCCGCTATCCAAAATGTTCCCTACTGTTGCGCTCTTTGGAGTGGGAATAGTAAATTTCACCCCTCCGCTATCCAGCACTTTCCCTACTGTTGCACTCTTTATAGTGGGAATATTAATTTTTACCTCTCTGCTATCCAATACTTTCCCTACTGTTGCACTCACTGGAGTGGGAATAGTAATTTTTGCCCCTCCGCTATCCAGCACTTTCCCTACTATTGCAGTCACTGAAGTGGGAATAGTAATTTTTACCCCTCCGCTATCCAATACTTTCCCTACTGTTGCACTCACTGGAGTGGGAATAGTAATTTTTACCCTTCCGCTATCCAATACTTTCCCTACTGTTGCACTCACTGGAGTGAGAATAGTAATTTTTACCCCTCTGCTATCCAACACTTTCCCTACAGTTGCACTCACTGGAGTGGGAATAGTCATTTTTACCCCTGCGCTATCCAACACTTTCTCTACTGCTGCACTCACTGGAGTTCGAATAGTAAATTTAATTATTCCACTATCCAACATTTTCCCTACTGTTGTGTTTATTGTATTGCGAAATGTATGTTTTAAATATTGTTTTATAGTTAAATGTTTGAATTAATTATAAAATAGTTATTTTTTAATTTTAAATCATTGATATATGTATATATTTTAGTTTTATATAATTTAAAAGTTTAAAAATTAAATAAAGATAGTTAATAAATTATTTTAAAGTAAATATATGTATATGTATAAAACATTATGTTTGTGTGTTTATATTTTTAAATTAAATTTATTTATATTTAGTTAAAATATATATTACATTTAATTAATTTTGTTAAAGATAATGTTATTATATATTTAACATATATTATTTTATTTATATTTTTAAATCAATATTTTTTACATCTATATTTTTAACTTCGATATTTTTGATTCAATATTTTTGTACTTACCTATTTTTGTAGTTGATATTTTTTTCTCGATATTTTGAACATCGATATTTCTTACATCGATATTCTGTCAGTGATCCCAATACAACCACTGAACCTAAACCACTACTTCCAAGTCTGTCACACATTACAGCCAACGTTCCCACCCTATACCACAACTACCAATACTACCACTGCTAACACCCCAGTACAATCACCATTGCCACCATACCAACTATCACATCAACACCATCCCCAATACCACCAGCACCAATATCACCATCACTACTAGCACCACCTATGTCATCTCAACAAATACCATCACCACAACGCCAACAATCCCACCCTTTTCCCCACCAAAACCACCACCATCAGTACAGCAGCACCACTATTGCCAAGCATTGGCAAGTCCAGTAGGTCTGTCTTTAATGTGCAATGACATGCTAACAACGGTTTTGCATCACTGTAAATGCATGTGTTGGCACAATAAACCCAGATCTGTTGACTTTGCCAGTGCTTGTTTTTTCTTAACGTTTTGAGATTTGTAGCCCTGTTGATCCCAGTATAAAATAATGACCACAAGTGACATAATGCAAAGAAAAAACTGGACTAAATTACCTACTCATGTTTGCAGCTGGGGAACTTTAGAGCTGTGTCTTTTCCGACTTACCAAGCATCTCTGGAGAGGATTAACACAAAAAGGCATTCTTCCAACAAGTAGTTTAAAATAAAACTTGTTTTGGCAGCAGATTTTATTTAGAGATCATAAACCGTAACGCCTTAAATTACTGGCAGGAATTAAGATCAGTGTCATGAGGTCTTTGATGCGGTCCAAAAGTCTGTAGTTTAGAAGAGGAGGAGGATGGAAAGAAGCCAATCTGGCTGCTCTTTCCTTCTGCACTCCAACACAGCTGCTCCTGCCTGCCCCACCCCAGACTATGATTGTTGCCAACAGTGATTTTTCTTGCACACAGAAGAGTACACAGAAGTCGCCATATGTCCAGTTTGAATCTGAGGAAAGCCGAATCAACCCTTCAGTTTTTCAAGGACAGTTAATTGAGTAGGATTTAATTGGCTAATAGTAATGCGGCAATTGCTTATCAGTAACCTTCATTACTCAAATTACCCTTCCTTGGCCCGTGCTTACTAAATGAGATCAGTCCAGCTGCCACAGGTACCATGTGACACAGCTAGAACTCAAAACTCCTCCCTACCCTCTTCCTCCCCCGTTCCGAGCTACTCCTAACCACAAGGGACCTAAAAGAGGAGCCGAAAGCACATCCTGACACCCTAATTGCAGGGGATAGTGGTCGCACCAATAGGAAAAAAGGGAGGGCTGTGTGAGACGAGGAACGGTAATCAAAGTAATGAAGGTTACTAGTAAGTTCCCTTCGTCGTCCAAGACCTTACTAAATGATATACCCAAGCAGCAAGACCAAAACCCACTCCCAGCCAAGCACATAAAATCATGAAACAATACATGATGCCCGTAGAATGGGGCGTGGCTTGCCTGGGGATGATGGCGGACGCGTGAGCGAGGAGCTCCGCACCAGCCGAACACTTATCCTGCAGACCGAGCTGGCCGGGGCCGTGCTGAGATGCCCTGCTGCCGCCTAACAGTTCGTGGTGAGGTCGGGTGCAATCGAGCCAACTTTGGAGATCGCTGTTGCCGGGCTCGGGGAGCGGTGCTTACTGTCGAGACCCGGGGAGCGGAGGCCGCTCGCCTGCGCGGCTGGGACGGCTTCGGCGCTACTCAGCATCCTGGCTGCAAGGGTTAGAGGAGGCCCGCGAACTTGCTGGCAGGGGACCCCGGGGGCTAAGGGGAGCGAGCCGCGGATATGCCCTACCAGGCTGTGACCGACATTGCTGGGACACGTTCGATCCTGTTTCACGGTGAGCGCCAGTGGGGGAGAGCAGAGTGAGAGGGAGCTCTTCCAGGGTGGAGTTATTCCGGAGGACGGCGGAGCCGTTCCGGAGGGTCCTGAGCGCTGAAAATCATTGAGGCAGCAGCCCTGAGGATCGCGGAGGTCATCGTAGCGGGGGACTGACCCCTGGAGTGCGGCGCGCTCCTTTGAACTTTTGCGGGGGATCAAAGGGCGGAGCGCGATGCGGCCTGGCACTGGGTGGAGATGCCGCCATTTTGAAATCGGGCCTGTGGGACCTATGCTGACCCTGGCATGAAAACCGAAGGAGGCAGATATCTTGCAGGATTCAGTCTGGACTCATGCACCCTGAGATGGCGATGACACGATGGGAGGCGATTATCTGACTCTTGCCAGGGGCAACTGGTGGTTAGCTGTGTCTGGCCTTCTTTCGTGTTTTGGGGGGGCGCCCAGGAGCGGAAAAGTGACTACTCCACATTATCCCTGTGAATAATACACGGAGCAGATTCTGCTTGGACTCCCTTTGCTGACGTGTGGCTACTGGCTCTTCTGCGGGTCCCTGGCGGTGGGTCCACTGTGTCTGGGAGCATCTCACCAGGGGGCTGCTGGTACTGGTGGGTGCACTGTTCCCTGTACGCGAGGAGAGCCAACCCGTGACACTCTGAGCTGCGACTGTACATACCTGCAGGGGGGACTGGAACTACCTCCACCACGGACCAGCACGCCACCATGGGGAAATCAAGAGCTAAGACCGCCGGAGCCGTGCCGGACACGGAGGATAGTGTGGCTGAGCAATCGCAGCCGGGCCTAGAAGATCCCGTTCAACAGCAGCTGAAACAAATCCTTGACGCCATCGCTGACACTAAAGCCACCCTCCACCAGGACATCAGCACAGTGGCGGTTGGCCTGGGACTGTTACGCGAGGAACATAAGAAACTATCTGACAGGGTTAGGGATACGGAAACCAGTCTGGCAGCTGTGATGCCGGCCCAAAAGGCGACGGACCAGCAGCTGAGTGCCCTCACGGACAGAGTGAGTGTTTTGGAACGTAGGGCAGAAGATGCGGAAGGACGCAATCGGAGGAACAACGTTAGAGTGGTTGGGCTGCCTGAGGGAGCGGAAGGTAGTGACATGGTGTCCTATCTCGAAAAATGGTTTAAATCTGTTGTGGCCCCGGAGGGCCTGTCCACCTTTTATACGTTGGAACGGGCCCATAGAGTGCCTGCTAAGCCGCTGGCTCCGGTCGACCTCCGAGACCGGTCGTGGCCCGCCTGCTCCACTTCCGGGACAGAGACTTACTGCTGCAGAGAGCGAGAACGGAGGGGCCCTTCATTGTGGATAATGGCAGAGTTACCCTATTCCCTGACTATACTCTGGAGGTTCAACGGAGGCGAGCCTCCTATCTGGAGGTTAAGAAAGCTTTGAGGGATGAGGGTCTCCAATATTCCCTGATGTTCCCGGCCCGCCTGCCCATCGCCCTTGAGGACACCACTCACTATTTCGACTCCCCTGCGGAGGCATGGGACTGGCTGGAAGGCTACAAGGGCAGACTGACAGGCGATATGAACCGTGAGGGGCTGAGGCCGAGGATCAAGACACCTGGGGTACGTCTGCATCGCCGATCTCGGAGGAGAGCCCAGGCTGTGAAGGAACGAGCTGTGGCATTGCAGGCAGTGGCATCACTGTCGCGGAATCGGAGCCCACCTCCATCGGACGATGAAGCTGGGTCTACTAAAGAGTCGGCAGCCAATGACTCGGAAACGTCACATAGTAGCAGTGTGAAGCTGCCTGTGTTACGTAAGGTAATGTTTGGTATTTGTATAGAGGACTGATGCACCGTGCCATACTGTTAACATATTATCCTGCTCCTTGTGCCACGCCGAGGGGGGGGGGTAGGGGGGGCTGGGATAAGGGGGGTATGTCTGGTTGGTTGTTTAAGTGCAAAACTCAGACGTCATTATTAAGGTCCTCCTTGCTTTTGCATGTTATCTTTCGGAATGAGTGGCACCAATCCGGGGCGATCGGCTTGGCACTTTGATTAACTGGACTGGAATACGTAAATGTGGTCCAAGAAAGCTTAGCTTGTATTTAGGAGTGGCCAGAGTTCATTACTGGTAGATGGACACCTGAGGAAACTTTGTATCCTGTATGTGCCAGTGTATTTGTTTTTGAAATCAATAAACATATTTACAAAAAAAAAATGATGCCCATAGAATGAGCTGCAACTAAACCAACAGGCCAGGAACCCCTGAGCACCCACGGACAAAAAAAAGAAGGAAACAAAACAGAAAGCATTCTAAGAAATAAGCAGACATACATCCCTTCCACCCAAATGGAGGCACCCAAAACCTAAGCACAAATTCAGGCAAAACATCAGCAGGCCAAAACAGAACATGCAACAGCAAGGGAGAGCAAACGAGGACAAGCCACAGGGACTGTAAAGAAAACAAAGCAAGTGACCACAAGACATCACAGAGTCGATGAACCAGGCCTAAATCACAAAGGAATGCCACTAGGAAGAACTACACAAGAGTCAACTCCCAGACCCTCACGCCGATAAAGGGACACCAGGAGACACCAGCAACCACCTGAGACAAGAGAAAGACCAGAGAATAAATAACAGACCAAACAGGAGGCCAAGAAAGAAGACCCCACAATGGTGCAGCCCCTCCAGGGCCCACCCAAATGAACATCACAGTACATCTGCTGACAACCATGACAGCTTGCCCATGAATATGATTAAAGCAAACAGAGTGATCCAAGGTGGGACCACTCTGAGGCAAAAGAACTCTCCTAGGACACAAGGAGCAACCAAGACAGTCAAAAAAGGAGCAGTCCCAAGAGAGCACAGAAGGCAAGCCAAAAGACCATATTTGTGATACTCCAGAATAAAAATCACCAAGAAGAACAATGGGTGAATTTCAGCCAAGCAGACAGGAAAGAAAATGAACCAACAAGGTGACTAAAATGCTATCACAAGCCAGCAAACATAATAGCAGACTGAAGGAATATAAGTACAAAAAGAAGTAGCCCAGAAAAGGACAGAGCCACCACCTACCACACCATCTCCATCAGTACCCAGAACAGGTGGCAGATCCAAAAAAGAGAGACAGAACACTTGAAGCGAAACACACAAGGGTGCCAGAACCTTCCACTCATCCCAGCTAAAGGGATCTCAGAATGCAGAAAACACCAAGATGGTGACAATACTTGGAGTTGGGACAGTACTCCACTGGCTCCCAGTCAACAAGAGAATCACCTACAAGCTCCTCACACATGCCTACAAAGCTCTCCACGATGAAGGACCAGCATAGCTGACCCACTGTCTCACTTTCCACGTTCCCTCCAGACAACTCCGTTCCGCCCAGCTCGCCCTTCCCTCCGTCCCCAGGATCCACAAGACCAGAACCAGAGGAAGATCCTTCTCCTACCTCGCTGCCAAGACCTGGAACATCATGCCCCTCCACCTCAGGCAATCCCCGTCGCTGACCCTAGTCAAGAAGGACCTCAAGACATGGCTTTTCGAATGATCCTACCCCCAGAGGGATCAGCAGCCCCCCACCAGCGCCTCCAGACCCTCACGGGTGAGTAGCCACGCTTTATAAGCCCCTGATTGATTGAATACCCAGCAGAGAGTAACTAATCTATAGTACAGCAACTCCAGGGCTGCCCAACCAGCCCTGCCCAGAACCAAGGACATGCCGCACAAATTCAAGGGGGAGAGGAAGGCCAAACACCCCAGCTAAACAGAGGCCAAGCTAAGACACAAACCTCCAAGCCCAGCAGGGAACCATGGGGAAGCTCAAAGCCAACATACCCTGCAGAAAGCTAGAATGCCCCCAAAAGTTGGAAAGAACCACCGATGAGGGCAGGAAACTCAAAAAATGAAAAATTCCAAACAATAGCTCTCAAGGCAGCCAAGATCAAGCCTGATAGTGTAACAGACACTGTCCCGTCATATGACAATCCCAAATTCCAATCTCAAGGGGAAGGCAATGGCCAGACAACCTGGCCAGGCTGAGCAGGAATCAACTTGACTGTGACAGAGACCAAGGATGTCGAAAAGCATTGGTTTATTTTTCTGTATAGTGCCCTAATTACATTTAATACCTGATCTTCAAGTGACTCCCCATTGACACCAGATGGGCCATCACCCGAGTCCTTGTCACCAGCCGACTGGACTACGACAATGCACTCTACGTAGGAATCACCTCGCACCTCCTCAAGAGACTACAAACCATACAGAACTCAGTGGTCAGACTCATCTTAGACCTCCCCAATTGAACCCACATCACAACCCACTTCAAGAAGCTCTACTGGCTCCCCCTTCAGAAGAGATGTCAGTACAAGATGTTGATTCACACCTTCAAAGCCCTTTACAACCAGGGACCAGCATACATCAACCACTGCCTGAACTTCCACCTTCATTCCAGACACCTGCGTTCTGCCTCCCTCTGCCTCACCCACACCCCATGCATCCTCTGCAGGACCAGTGGAGGACGCTTCTTCTCCTACCTCTCCGTGAAGTCCTGGAACGACCTCCCACTTCACCTCCAGACCTCATCCTGTCCTCTGGAATTCAGAAAAGGACTCAACACCTGGCTGTTCAACTGAGCCTCGCTGCAGCAGTGATCTCAGCGCCTGTATACCCTCACGGGTGATTAGCCGCGCTATACAAATCCGAATTGAGTTCCTGGATTTTATGTTATGTTAGTGTTTATAGCACCCTAATCACCTGTGAAGGTATCCAGGCGCTCTCTAGCAGGTGTCTAAGGCCAGTCCGGGAGGCGCACCCGAAAATTGTGAAAATCAAGAAAAGAGAATGCTCTGATGTGTTGTGGGAGGTTGTTCCAGGCTAGGTACGAGAAGGCACAGCCCCCTGCACTGCTTTTGTGTATGCATGGGGTGCGTGCTAGTGAGAGACCAGCAGAGCGGAGGTGTCTGGAAGGTTGGTGAAGTGAATGTGGCTTTTCATGTGGGCAGTGCCAGTGTTATGGAGAGCGGTGTGGGTGTGGGTGAGGAGTTTAAAGTGTGTGCACTTGTATATCACAAGCCAGTGGAGTTCCCTAAGGTGTGGTGTGATGTCGGCTCGACGTGGGAGGTTGAGGACTAGTCTGGCTGCTGCATTTTGGATGGTCTGCAGTCTTCTTATGAGCTGGCTGGTAATCTCTCCTTTCAAGGTATTTCCATACTCTAGTCGGCTGGTGATGGGATCAATGACAAAACATCGAGACAACAAATATCTTCTCACACAATTATCGGAAAATAAATATTGATGACGAAAATATCGAGACCCTATACATAACTGTAAAAGTCACTTATATCGAACACATAAATATCGCTAACAAAAATATTGATTTTTACATAAATCAAGTACAAAAATATCATAAATACCCAGACGTGGGTCCCGTGCTCTCCATGCCACTGGAATCAAGCTATCCTGGCTGAAGAGGGGTGAAACCCCAAAACCGGTCCTAGGATGCTTGTTTCCAGTCCAGGGAGGACCAGGCTTGGCAGTTCGGGCTGGACTGTTCCCATGAGGCACAGGATCAAGACTGATTTGCATATGGCTGGGTTCAAACTGGAATGGCATGGTGAGCAAAAACGATGGATTTAGGCCCAGATCTCTGTACTGGGGTGAATGTATGACATTGTTCTGCATTCTGTCCATCAACTGTTGTTTTTGCATTTGTCACCCAGTGGGACGGGTATGCCCAGACGTGGGTCCTGTGCTCTCCATGCCACTGGAATCAAGCTATCCTGGCTGAAGAGGGTGAAACCCGAAACCGGTCCTAGAATGCTTGTTTCCAGTCCAGGGAGGACCTGGCTTGGCAGTTCGGGCTGGACTGTTCCCATGAGGCACAGGGTCAAGACTGATTTGCATATGGCTGGGTTCAAACTGGAATGGCATGGTGAGCAAAAAAACGATGGATTTAGGCCCAGATCTCTGTACTGGGGTGAATGTATGACATTGCTCTGCATTCTGTCCATCAACTGTTGTTTTTGCATTTGTCCACCATCGGACAGCAATTTTCCCCCCGCCATATTACGATGGCGGGGGAAATCGTTCTGGTACCGTGGAGGTCGCCAAGACCGCCCGCCACAGGCAATTGTTCCGATTGCCCGGCGGACCGGCCTCCTAGTTGCAAATGGTGGCGGTGCCTAGCCGGCACCGTCCGCCAAATTACAATGCTGGCTAAAGCCAGCCTTTCCATGGCGTTGAAACCGCCATGAAAAGGCTGGCGGAGATTTGCTTCGGGGGCACCTTGCGGGCCCCCCTTGTGTAGGGGAGTGGTGGTGGTGCACTGGGGGGGTGCCATGCCCTACATTTCCCTGCACTAAGTGGCAGGCACCGCGTGGTGCCTGCCACGTAGTGCAGGGAAACGCACAACATGGCTGTTTAGCATTGCGTCGGGTGCTGCAGCCAGCAGCACCCGCTGCAATGTTAAACGGGCTGGATGCAACCGCCATGGTGGCGGTCGCATCGTAACCCGTGGTGCGGAACCGCCGCCTTACAGGCGGGCGGTCCCAGTCACCTCTACGATGGCGGGCGGACTCAAGTCCGCCCGCCATCGTAATGACCCCCTAAGTCCTTATTCTATTTAGTAGTAAAAGATCTCAGGGGTAGAGTGCCAAATCGAAAACAGAAGTAAAGACTTTTCGCTCAGTGAGATGAAACAAAGTCTAAAAATTCTTCAAAACAAGGGAATGGTTTAATATCTAAAAATCTGTTTGTCAGTGGACCAGTTGACTGGTTATTAGTATATCCTCTTGGATATATGTCCAATAGCTGGATTTCAAGATATTAAGATTAACCCTGGGCGTAGCTCGCAGAGTTTCACTCTGCGGAATAGTCAGAGTTACCGAAACACTCCACGAGATTCCGCGGAGTTCCGTGAGCAGGCGTAGTAGAACGCACTCTGCTTGGTTGCTGCTGAAATCGTGACTGGGCCACATGAGACCAGCAAACAGACTAACTGAAGCTGTTCTGCTTTAAAACGTTAACAATTCTGGGGTCAAGAGTGCTTTCTAAATCCCAAGTTAATTTGTTTCGGAGGGCCCCACTTAAAACTTAAAAGATTATACATCTGCCCTGGCCGGGGGCAGGAAGGCCTAGAAACAGGTGGCAAGAACTCCACCTTCAGTCTGCAGGAGTTGAAGAGAGTATGGCCATGTGGTGAGCCGGACCCTCGCCAGAGCTGCCCTGGAGAGTCACCTGTGCTGTGTCGATAAACAACAGCCCTGCACGCCCCGTAAGGACAACTCTGTTTGTCCTTTCACTGCCAGGCCGGGGTTGCTGCTCATGGACCCCCGGGGCACATGCCCGGTCAAGAAGGTGTTCATTGATTAAACCTCCTACTGTTGCCGTGACTGTGTGAAAGGAGTCTTTAGGCCTTGGAGGCAAGGCTGCATCGTCTAATCGGTGGCAACTTTCTAACAAAGATATAACTCCTGGCCAATGGCAATTACTGACCCAGGAAAGCACGCCAGGAACCTGATGTTTGCATAGCCATTACGAGGCCATTCCTACTGCTGAAAACAGAGCGCCAGAGTCCCAAGATATGCGGAACCAATGTATATTCAAATTCAAAACCGAACAGGCCATGACAAACTGCAGGTCGGAAGGACGCAGCCTTTGTCATTACTGAAATCAAAACATACCAAAATGTACGATGCTCTAACAATAGGCAAACACCAGCATCCCAAAGTGTGTACAAACATGCAGAAGAGCGCCATTCGCAAAAACGCACACACATGCAGAAGCATATGAAACTGTCTCTTTACCCAAATGTCTGGAAATTTGCACACCAGTTCATCCCTCGGCACTCCCATGCTCGGGAACAAGTATGAGGTCGCGCTGGCACTTTAGGTTAATAATGGAATTGAGGTCATACTCCTTTTTTACACGCTCTCATTAAATGACGTCGAAGTAGAGCAAGTAGTTTAAATTTAATCTCTAAATGCTGAATAGGGCCCGGCAAAGGCTAGTTGAAAATGTTATATATACAGGGGGGCACTGAGGGGAGAAATTGTGTTCTCCTAATTAGTTCAGCATTAAAAAATCTGTAGCATAGACAGTGCCTCTCCTCATACCACACGCAATCATCCACCTGAGCTTCTAAGTATTGCGCCCCCAGTGTGGAACTCCTCATTTTTAATTCAAATTTTAGAGCGCCAAGAAGTCCCGCTTCGGTCACTGATTTGCTCCGAGTTCATAAATAATGATGCTAAAAACTTAAAAGTAACACCAATAAATGAATTAAAATTAAAAACTCACCATTCAGGAGCCTGTCCTCCTTGCAGGAAGAGCACACATCTAAGAGAAGAGATGTCAATGTCGTGATGAGCAGCTCCATGCTGGCATAGTGTGCATACGTCCCTCTAGCACACGGGTACTCATAGTACGGCCCGCGGGCCGCCAGCGGCCCGGCAAGCCTTCCTTGGCGGCCCGCGGACCTTGCAGATATCCTACCTGTGTTTTTTCTTTTTTTTTGTTAAGTGTCAGCAAACACCGCCGGTTGCAGCAGCGCTCTATGGGGGCCGGGCGATTCTTTAACAGACCATTCACTTGTTAATGAGGAGTGGAGATGCAGGGGCGCTAAGAAGAGGTGAAATACAACAAAGCCTCATTAACAAGTGAATGGTCTTTTAAAGACCTGTGAAGTACTCGGGTGCAGCTGTGTGTGTGCCCCGGAAGCTGTCTCAGCCCGGGCTGACACACACGTGGGGTGAGGTGACAGAGGGAGACAGACAGAGGGAGGGAGACAGAGAGAGAGGGAAACAGAGGGAGACAGAGGGAGGGAGTCAGGGGGAGACAGACAGAGGGAGAGACAGACAGAGAGGGAGACAGACAGAGAGGGAGACAGACAGAGAGGGAGACAGACAGAGGGAGGGAGAGAGAGAGAGAGAGAGAGAGAGGGAGACGGAGAGAGAGAGAGAGGGGGAGACGGAGAGAGAGAGAGAGGGGGAGACGGAGAGAGAGGGGGAGACGGAGAGAGAGAGAGAGGGGGAGACGGAGAGAGAGAGGGGGAGACGGAGAGAGAGAGAGGGAGGGAGTCAGGGGGAGACAGACAGAGGGAGAGACAGACAGAGAGGGAGACAGACAGAGGGAGACAGACAGAGAGGGAGACAGACAGAGAGGGAGACAGACAGAGAGGGAGACAGACAGAGGGAGGGAGAGAGAGAGAGAGAGAGAGAGGGAGACGGAGAGAGAGAGAGAGGGGGAGACGGAGAGAGAGAGAGAGGGGGAGACGGAGAGAGAGAGGGGGAGACGGAGAGAGAGAGAGGGGGAGACGGAGAGAGAGAGAGGGAAACAGAGGGAGGGAGACAGAGAGGGAAACAGAGGGAGGGAGACAGAGAGGGAAACAGAGGGAGGGAGACAGAGAGGGAAACAGAGGGAGGGAGACAGAGAGGGAAACAAGAGGGAGGGAGACAGAGAGGGAAACAAGAGGGAGGGAGACAGAGAGGGAAACAGACGGAGGGAGACAGAGAGGGCGACAGACGGAGGGCGACAGACAGAGGGCGACAGACAGAGGGCGACAGAGGGCGACAGAGGGCGACAGACAGAGGGAGGAGACAGAGGGAGGGAGACAGAGGGAGGGAGACAGAGGGAGGGAGACAGAGGGAGACAGAGAGAGAGAGAGGGAGGGAGACAGAGAGAGAGGGAGGGAGACAGAGAGAGAGGGAGACAGAGAGTGAGGGAGACAGAGAGTGAGGGAGACAGAGAGGGAGGGAGACAGAGAGAGAGGGAGGGAGACAGAGAGAGAGGGAGGGGAGACAGAGGGAGGGGAGACAGAGGGAGGGGAGACAGAGGGAGGGAGACAGAGGGAGACAGAGGGAGGGAGACAGAGGGAGGGAGACAGAGGGAGGGAGACGGAGGGAGGGAGACAGAGGGAGGGAGGGAGACAGAGGGCAACAGACAGAGGGAGACAGAGAGGGAGACAGAGAGGGAGGCAGAGAGGGAGGCAGAGGGAGGGAGACAGAGGGAGGGAGACAGAGGGAGGGAGACAGAGGGAGGGAGACAGAGGGAGACAGACAGAGGGAGACAGACAGAGGGAGGGAGACAGAGGGAGGGAGACAGAGGGAGGGAGACAGAGGGAGGGAGACAGAGAGAGACAGAGGGAGGGAGACACAGAGGGAGGGAGACACAGAGAGAGGGAGGGAGACAGAGAGAGGGAGACAGAGAGGGAGGGAGACAGAGAGGGAGGGAGACAGGGAGGGAGACAGAGAGAGAGGGAGACAGAGAGGGAGACAGAGGGAGAGGGAGACAGAGGGAGGGAGGAGGGCGACAGACAGAGGGAGGAGGGCGACAGACAGAGGGAGACAGACAGAGGGAGGAGGGCGACAGACAGATAGAGGGAGACAGAGGGAGGGAAACAGACAGAGGGAGCGAGATGGAGAGAGCGAGAGAGAGAGGGAGCGAGAGAGAGAGGGAGCGAGAGAGAGAGAGAGGGAGACGGAGAGAGAGAGAGAGGGAGGGAGAGATAGAGGGAGGGAGAGAGGGAGGGAGAGAGAGGGAGGGAGACAGAGCTAGAGAGAGATGTGTGTATGCCGGGTCTGGTGGCTCAGTGGACGAAGGCGTCCGCTGCAGGGGCCTGTGTTCAACCTTATGGTCATAGTTTTTTTTTTGCTCGAGCCCCGCCCCCCTCCCCCACTGACCCCGCCCCCACCGGTGCGGCCCTCGGCCACAAACCACACTGTAAATTTGGCCCCCGAGAGAAAGTTTGTGAGTACCCATGCTCTAGCAGATCTCGGAGTCCGGACCGGGCTAGGTGTGAAGGAAGAGTCGGGGTTCCGCCTGGCAGTCCATCCTAGGGGCCATTGGGTGGAGGAGGGTGCTGGGCTCAGAAAGCCTGGTGCCCAGGCACAGGCCGATATATTTTTCATCCAGCACAAACCGGAGCAAGAGGAGGCTGGGCCGGCGTAGACTCGTTTCCCTTAGCACATCGCAGCAGCACCCAGTGAGCTTCAAAACTCCGCAAACTCCGGCGGCGGAGTGGAGTTTACCGCACACGCTTAATTAAGATCACTTTTACTCATATCTATCGGATCGGCCCATAGCATTTGCAATCCCAACCTGCTCAGCCAGTCAAAAACAAACTTGACCCAGGGTACTGACTTAGCACCTCCTGCACTCAGCAAGCCTACAAGGCAGTCTCTAAACTCACTTAGCTCGGGTGTGATCCATAGGTGAACCCAATAGAGGAGCTGTCTGAGTGTGGCCAGATCTGCAATTCTTTTTAGTCCTAACTCAAAGAATAGGGGAATTAACGGTGAGCTGGTCGGGACAGAGACCAGCTGTCTCACAAATTTATTTTCTGCAGTGGTAAGTGAAGAAACATGAGTGCAACCCCAGGTCTCAGCACCATAAAGAGTGGACCCTTGTGCCTTTGCACGTTATACTTCAAGGGCCGGTGAGACCGCATGAGAGCTCGTTTGCCTATATAGTCTAATAATAGCATTTGCTCTGTGCTCAACTAGTAGTGAACTTTTGCTAAGTTGACCTTTCCACTTAAAGTTCTAGATTACTTTTACCCCCAGGTAGTCAAAACTCCGCACCCTCTCTAAGGCTTCTCCACCTACTCGAATAATGGAGTTTTTGACCACTCCCTTCCCAAGCCCCATATATTTGGTCTTATTAACATTGAGCTCCAAGCCCCTTGACGCACAAAAACCTGTAAATTTGTCAACCAGGAGCTGGAGCGACATAGGTGTCTTGGAGATGAGAAGGGAATCATCTGCAAATAAAAGAATCAGTACCTTGTTGTTATTCTGAACAGGGGAATCATTTCTGCAATTCATCAGAGTGTCAACCACGTCATTCATATAGAGGGTGAAAAGCGTGGGTGCAAGGAGGCACCCTTGTCGCACACCCCGCTGAATAGGAATGCGTTCAGTTAATTCTCCCATATGTCCACAACGAACCTGGGCAAAGTTATAACTGTACAGTTGAAACATGAGGTGGATCAAATTCCCAGGGACCCCCATAGTGTTTAAAACAAACCACAGATTGGTACGTGGAATGAGATCAAAAGTGGCTCTAAGGTCTATAAAAGCCACGTAAAGTTTTTGATGGCGCAGTAAAACATATTTCCAGTATAATGTGGCGAATCTAAAAATGTGGTCAGAAGTATTTAACTTTGATCGAAACCCAGTTTGAAGGCCTGACATGATATTATTAGAATCTTCCCAATGTAGCAGTTTTTCAAGGATTTGTTTAGCAAAGAATTTTTGTGCATTATCGATTAAGCTGATTGGGCTATAGTTTAGGGGCCGCATGCATCACCTTTTTTGTATATTGTAACAATCTCGGCTCTTCTCCAGGAGTCTGGTATCTCACCCCCTCATGCAATAGCATTAGAAAGTAGGTTAAGCTAAACTGTCCAAATCTGAGGCTCAGATTTGTATAAATCACCAGGGATTTTATCCGGTCCCGGCGCCTTGGCAGATTTTAACGAGGCAATAGCTCTGGCAGTATCCTCTAGGCTGAAAGCAATAGCTGAATCATCTGCTTCTATAGCATTGTGAGGAGATATATCTAAGATGGTCGTTGGATCACTACAGAGCCTTGAGCTATTTGAAGCTTTTGCCTCATAAAGATCAGAGAAGTGGGACACCCATTTATCAGCGGAAATATGATGATGATATCTTTTCGCATTATCTGTTCTAGATTGGGCCACTATGCTCCAAAAGAGGCTAATGTCATTTGATTTAGTAGTAGACAGCATGTCATCCCAGATTTTGTCATCCCAATTCTTTTTTGCGGAATTTATAGAGGCTTTATAAGTGCGTCTGGCTTCAGTTATTGAGTTCCTGTCACTGCCTAAGACAGCAGATCTTAAGGTGCTCTTAGCCTGCCCACAGGCGAGATCGTACCATTTGACATCTTTACCCAAGGCTGGCTTCTTAAAAACCATGTCTTTATAGAATACCTTTTGTAACTCTTTAAAAATAGGCTATGTATATTCAAAATAGGAATTTCTGCTTCATTTAACCCTACGTAGTTCGACAAAAACTTAACAAAAAGCCCATATATCTGGGTCAACAATTTAAGATTTGACAGAACTCTAGGCCATGAGACATAACATCAACAGTTAGCTAATATGGGTTCAGTCACTGTTGTATAGCATGTGTATGATTCCCTGTCAAGTGAAGCTCCAGTCAGTAATAGAATCTAGGAGTCGTGGTCACTATCAGGGCTCTGGTCCACTTTCATGTCGACCAAAAGTGGCCACAATCTCACATCTAAAATAACAAAATCAATGACACTAATATGGGAGCCTCTTCTAAAAGTGGGGGCTCGATCAGGGTCAGAGGTAGTGCGTCCATTGCATGCCCTCGGCCCTCTGGCGACTGTTAGGGATGCAAATTTGAATCCGGTCGCCATGAAGTTAACCCCGGGTTTCCCTGTTAGTGCCGGAATACTCCACTGTTCATCTTCCTCTTCTATGATCTCATTAATATAGGAGGATGTCGTAAGATGTATTAAAATCTCCCGCCAGTATTATTTTAAAATTTGAGTGTTAGGAGTCTAAAAGTTCTTCAAGAATGAATAAGGTAGGGGATTCAGTACAGGCCACAGTCGATCTTACATACATTTTTAAGAATACCAAGCTTACCCCTGTGGAGAAAGTAACACTGATCCCCATTAGATCTGGACATTTTAATTGCAATAAAGTGCAAGATTTAAATACATTCTTCTTAATCAGAAGACCGCCAGTTGCCCTCCCATAGTGCTCAGGGGGTTTGGCTTCCACACTAAAGTTGGTGAACCCATCAACAAACACTTTTTCAGTGGCCCAGGTCTCTTGGAACATACAGACATCGTGTACACCAATGTGCAACAGCCAATCAGGGTCAACCAATTTGGATGGAATTCCTGCTAGATTCCAGGATAATAAGCTGATACCAGATTGTAAATGAATGACCTCAGAGTTAACTTTAGTGACTGGATATGGAGTTTCGCCTGCAAGTGTGGTGATTGTGCCATCCTCCGTTCTCCCTCCTTAAAATCTATGACTGGCGGAGATTTCGTCTAACCTACTCGTACATGGCGGAGCATCTAGGAATATTTTTTCCCAGCTTCTAACCTCCTTTTCCTCTGGAATCACAGAACATCCAGTGACATTAATTTCAGGATTTCTATTCCCAATATTAGGAAAGTCAGTAGTAGCACCAGTTTGGCCAACTAATACTCTCTCAGATATTGTGCTTGCAGGAAGTGAGCAAGGAGACAATATGGCCTGGGTGTTCAGTCAATCAATTGCGTTCAAGTTTGACACATCATTAAACAATGTAGTGTGGTTTGCCTGCTCAGTTAAAGTAGGAGAATAAACAATGGAGCCTTCAAGAATTCTATCAGAGGGAGGGGATATTTTCAGTCTGATTCAAAATTAATTACTCCCCAGAAGGTGGCAGGTACGAAGTTCAAAATTAATGAGATTCTCAAACAACTGAGAATATAAATTTCCAGGCAGGTGCAGCTACACAAAGAAGTACAGAAGGATAAGTTTTGATCCTGAGACCGGGCACACACTATCTCCTGCTCAAGGTCGTTCCGTTCGTGCCTACCGCTAGACTAGTGGGAGAAGGCCTATATCTAGTGGGAAAGGTATGCGCTAATAAGAACAGTGTATTCATTAGCAAAGCAAGGCCCAACCTTGGAGAAACAGAACTTACCAAAGCTGCTTTTCACACAGAGAGACAGAGATCAGTTTCGATCGTGGTTCAAAATGGCGGCCAAACAGAAAATGGTGCCGCGAATGCTAACTTACATAGAACAATACATGAGCAACACAGCGAAAACATTTTTATTTTAACAGACCCCTCTTTTAGCATGAGCTAACTATTTTCTGTTACTATCAAGAGACGTATAACATGTTGCAAGGATAAGAGACATCACTATAAGGAGTTGTTCATATAGTCAGTACTCAAAGATACCTTCGTTTTATCTGCATCATATCATCAATATCTTTTAGTAACATAATTGCAGCATTAGTATCATGAACTGATAGTTTCTGTTTGGGGGTGAGAACATTGGCACAATAAGTACAACAAGCTGGAAGACAGTGTATACAGAGGCAACAGGTAAAGAAAATACCGGCAACCACAGCCAAGAAAGCGAAGATCTTCCAACCCCAGTATATTAACGTGTTCAACAACCACCCTGACAGTGTCCAAGTACCTGTTTCTTGGTGTATCTCAGCTGATATCCTGTGTAATTTCTGTATAGCTGATTAAACATTGGGAGCGTTATCAGGTATGTAAACACAACAGCTGCTGCCTATGACGCGACAGGACCCTCCCCGATCTGCAAGGATACTGTCTAACACCATCCTGTTCTGCAAAGTGACTAATCTCGTAACCTGGAGCTCAGCAGTGATATTTGTCATTATCTCAGCAGTTGTTTTGATAACCCCTTCAACAACTCTTGTTAACTGACGAACTTGAAGGCTATTAGCCATGGGGCCCCAGAAAGGTAGTAGGCCCTTCATAGCGTCTCCAAATTGCTGTGCGGTGTTGTCTGTCTGATCTATATCCTTTGTGTCAACAACCCTTTTGGCTCGGGTTAGGAAGGTACTTCTACGTTGCAGCTGATGATTTTTATGATAATTAGACGGGGCAACATATACAGGGGGAAGAAGGAAAGAGAGATAACATGTCCCTGACCATCCCCTCGGGAGCCAAACGTGAGCTTGTGACCCACAAACAAAATAGACATTATGGGGCAGAATCAAAGGCGGACTGTTTGTCGTATTCAGCTTGTAAGTGAAATTACATTTACTCTCTCCCACCTTTACTTTCCCAGCCCCCTGGACACAAAAACTAGCTGTCGTATTGACCACTGACACAGGTATTGGCTTATCTTCAGTAAGATTTTAACTTCGGAAGGATTGGAAGTACTCAGAGGTGTTAAACCATTGGAAATCAGCCATTTCCATTCTAAACCATGCATTGTTCTTTACTTTATGGTATGTTTTCAAACAAGACTTTGAGGATAGTATCCCTAGGGTCCCTTGTCCTGCTGGTCCTATGGGGTAAACCCTTGATAGAAGTGTACATATTCAGTCGCAGTGCGAGAATCAGTGGATGTCATATCTAAATCAGAAAGATGAAATTGAAAGTACACCAGTCGAAACAATTGAAACCAACCCTCGCAGCTGCCAATATATGATAAGGGCATGGACAATAAATTGTCGCTCTTATGAGTGATTGAAGGGAGCAACGCACAAACCCAACAATTAGTTGTATTGGAGACATTATGAGCTTGATGCAACATTTGTATAAATACATTGTCTGTGTATGACAACCTATGCGCTTCTTTGTGTGGAGCTAGAGTAACAAAAATGTGCTCAGGGGGAGCGGGAGTTGTACCAACCAAGAAATGTACAGGATATTTCTCCTCTAGAAACCAGGATATTCCAAATATTGTTATTAGCGCAATCCCAACAATTAATACACAAACTTTTTTACTCTTCGTTGACCAACCCTGTGCTAAACGCAGTGGTGCAAATGGCTGTTCCTCCTCATCAATAGGCCGTCCAAAAGGATGCATTATGAAGCAAGGAAATAAATGCAACAAAATGATAGTAAAGGTAAGTGTTCCCAGTGTCCGTCAGAGCCTCACTGGTACAGGGTCCTATTGTTCATCAAACGTTGGCGCTCTTGAGCACCGGCGGTGGAGCTTGCTCTGTCCTAAGGTCATGATGAATCCCACGTCGATCAGGATAATGCACCCCCCTCCAAGGGAGCACTTTCGATCTATCCTGTCCAATGTCAGAACAGTGCACCAATCTCACATCACCCTAATCTAACACCGTTGGTACTACAGCAAAGTACACCTTAACTTACACAGTCCATCCCTGGCTAATCTAACTTCTCCTTTGGTGCACTATTCCTCAGCCGAGGACGCAGATTGTACCTAGTGACTCCAGGCACAGAGTGATCAACAAACAGCGGCTCCTTAATAACTCGTATTTCTGGGGGGACCGCTGCATTTAGCACTTCATCATTCTCCGCATTCGTTTGCGTCCAGGTTAGTTTAGCATCACTGAAGGGGACAAAGTGAGGCACCGTCTCGCACTCAGAGTCCCTAACTCATTCCTTGACACACTGGTCATAAGGCAATGGCAGGGGCACTCGTTTACAATGAGTGCCATGCACCCAATTCTTTCGGCCAGTGACCTTGACTGCAGTACGTGTAGCTAGAAGGACCTGTTCTGGCCCCTTCCAGCGCGGCTCCAAACTCTTCTTCCACTGAAAGTTGCGCACAAGGATCCAATCAACAGGCTGGATTATCGTGTCCGGGCCCCTCTGGTATATCTGGTAGGGTTTCCCAGACCTGTTGGTGAATAGAACGCAATTTTTCAGTTAACTGGCACAGGTAGTCAATTAACAATGGAAACTCAATATCTGAAAACCGATGAGGACGCGGGACGCCCCAGACATTTGCCGGGCGTCCAAACCCGACCTCGTACATTGACAATCCTGTCCTAGAATGTGCTGTTGTTCTTGTCGACAAAAAAGCTAATGGTAAAGCATCTGGCCACTGTAACCCTGTTGTCTCCTGACTCTTTGCCAATTTCAGTTTGAGAGAACCATTGTACTTCTCAACCAAACCTGCTGACTGTGGGTGGTTTGCAGCATGAAACTTCTGCTTTATGTGCAAACCATCGCAAATTAACTGAATGACCTTTGCATTAAAATGACTTCCGTTATCACTCCAGATCAAACGGGGCAAGCCGAAACGAGGAAAGAACTCCTTCAGGAGTACCTTTGCAGTCGTAACAGCTGTATTGTCTTTAGTGGGGTAAGCCTCAACCCATTTAATAAATGCACAGACAACCACCAACACGTACTTCAAGTTATTGACCCTGTCTAATTCTATATAATCTATCTGAAGGACCTCAAAAGGGAAAGTGGGTGGTGCAAAATTACCGGGTGGTGTAGGGGTACCCTTCCCAGGATTATGCATCATGCACACCATGCAGTACTTCACTAAATGTGCATCTGTTTTTGTAATGTTGTTCTTCTGCCATACAGGGTCTAACAACTTGCAAATACCCTTTGCACTAATATGGGATGGGCCATGAGCCATCGTGACTACAGGAAGAACATATGCATCTGGCAACATCCATCTCTGCTTCCCTGACTTGTCAATCCAACATCCCTCGTCATTCAACTGTGCTGTACTTTCTTGCCACATTGCTAATTCCTCTACTGTGGCCTCACTTTGTATTTCCTTCACTTTCTCAAGTGTATCCTCAAACATGGTGACCTCAGGCACCCACCTAGCGGGACCTGCTACAAACATTCTTTTCATTTTAGTCCGGGCTGTTTCCTTAGCTGTCTGATCTGCAAAAGCATTCCCCTTACCTACATCGCCAGTGACTTTCCGGTGGGCGCTACACTTCACTATTGCCAATTTCTTAGGGAGTGTCAAAGCAGACAAAAGCCTTAATATAAGGTGCCCATGCTGTAACTTGGCACCATGCGAAGTAAGAAACCCTCTCTCTGCCCAGAGTCGCACAAAATTGTGCACCACTCCAAAGGCGTACTGACTGTCAGTATAAATATTGACAACCAGTCCCTCACTCAATTCGCAAACTCGTATTAGGGCAACAAGCTCTGCAGCTTGGGCCGACTGATAGGGAACTCGTTATGTCTCAACTACCGTACGCAGCGTAGTAATAGCATATGCAGCAGTTGTAGTGCCATCTGGTAATTTAAAGCAAGAGCCATCAACATATAGTTCCCCTTGGGGGTCAGATAAGGGAACATCAGTCAAGTCTACCCGTCCTTTCGTCTCTTCTTCCGTCCGGAAGATACAATCATGTTTATCGATCTCATCATTCTCAGAAAGGATGGGTAGTAACGTGGCAGGGTTCAGAGTGGCACATCGTTTGATCGTGATATGTTTGGCAAACAGCGTTAATTCATACCCTGTCAGATTGCACTGGTGAGGTGCTGTGTCTTTGTCTTATTCAAAAGAGTATCCACAGCATGGGTGTTAGAAATGGGGGTCTCTAGTTGGCAGAGGTAGGTATCTTTGTCCAAATAGGGACCCTTGCTTCTAGTCAGGGTAAGGGGGAAACAGACTTTAGATAACCCCTGCTCACCCCCTTGGTAGCTTGGCACGAGCAGACAGGCTTATCCCAAAGGCAATTTGTAAAGTATTTGTTCCAACACACATAGTAACACAGTGAAAACATCACAAATGGACACCACACCAGTTTAGAAAAATAAGATACCTTTATCTAAACTAAACAAGGCCAAAACTATAAAAATCCAACATACACAGTTAAAAATATGACTTTCAAAAGGTTTCAAGAACTTGTACCATAGAAAACTATGGATGCGTGACTTTTCACCAAAGTACCTGTAGATGCGTCAAAGTTCCAAAGCCAAACAGTCGCAGATTCGGACAACAAAGAGATGCAACACTCCTGAGACCTTGGGGAGGCGATGCGACAGTTCTGCGACACGCAGAGGATGAGTTGCGTCGAATCCGGTCTGTATGGGAAGTAATGCATCGATTCTTCGTGACGGTTCCGGTTCGCAGGGGATGTGTTGGGAAAACTTGCCGCACAGGTGCGATGCGTGGAAATCCAGGATGCGTCAGCGATCAATGCGGCGGTGTCGAGCGGCGCTGTGTCGGTCCTCTTCAGCCGCGATCCCTCGATGCGTCAATTCATGCAGCTGCTGCAGGCGCTGCAATGGTTTTTGCAGTGGCACGGCAATGCTTGGAAATTCTTCTCGCGCCTTGGAGATGCGTCGAGAAAACAGCCGCAAGAAGAGCGATGCGTCGATTTCTGTAGTTCTTTGAGTTTCTTCTTGCTTCCAGCTTCCAAACAGCAGCAACAACCTCCAGAGGCCCAAAACTGGCACAGGCTAGAACTCACAGCAGCAGAGTTCAGGGGAGCTGGGGGTGAAGTCTTTGTGTCCCTGAGACTTCAGAACAGGAGGCCAGCTCACTTCAGCCTCTTGGAGATCTCCTTCAAGCAGGGGACACAGCACACAGCAAAGTCCTTCTCCTTTCCTTGGCAGAAACAGCAACTGCAGGCCAACCCCAGACACACAGCAAGGGCAGTACTTCTCCTCCGTCTCTCCAGCTCTTCTCCTTGGCAAAGGTTCCTCTTAAATTCCAGGAATGATCTAAAGTCTGGGGTTTTGGGTCTGATACTTATACCCCAAAATGTCTTTGTTCTCTTTGTGCAAGGGGCTCTGAACCCAGTTCAAACCAGTTCTGGGGGGCACTCTGCAAGTTTACAACAACGTCCATTGTCAGTGTGAGCCTTGGCTCCAGACACACCACAGGGGGGTGGAGCCAGCATTGTGGAAGGCAGGCATAGCCCTATTCAGTTACAGGTGCTACTCCTCCCACCACTCCAAATGCAGATCAGGCCTATTCAGCCTAGTGCTGACTCATCCAGACTCCTGGATCCACTGCACCTCCCCAGC
The DNA here is from genome assembly GCA_963921515.1 of Calotriton arnoldi. NCBI lineage: Eukaryota > Metazoa > Chordata > Amphibia > Caudata > Salamandridae > Calotriton > Calotriton arnoldi. Next base: position 1,849,237 of record CAWUFW010002969.1, read on the forward strand.
CCCTGTCACTCCAAAGCCAGACAGTCAAGCCACAAACAGGCAGAGGCACACAGGATAGTTAAACAAGAAAATAGCCACTTTCTAAAAGTGCTATTTTCAAACACACAATTTAAAAACCATCTTTATTAAAAGATGTGTTATTAAATCCTGAGTTCAGGGATACCAAACTCCATTTTTCAATCTCATCCCTATGGGAAGATATGCTTGTAAAATGTTACAAAGCATTCCCCATTCTGTCCTATGGGGCAAGATAGCCTTTCAATAGTGAAAAACGAAATTGGCAGTATTTCACTATCAGGACATGTTACACACACCAGTTCATGTCATACCTTTCACATACACTGCACCCTGCCCAGGGGGGTACCTTGGGCCTACCATAGGGGTGCCCTATATGTAAGAAAAGGGAAGGTTAGGGCCTGGCAAGTGGGTGCACTTGCCAAGTCGACATGGCAGTTAACAAACTGCGCGCAGGCACCTTGGTGGCAGGCCTGAGACATCCTTTCAGGGCTACTCATGTGGGTGGTACAATCAGTGCTGCAGGCCCACTAGTAGCATTTGATTTACCAGCCCTGGCACACTCAGTGCACTTTACTGGGGACCTACTGGTAAAACAAATATGCCCATCAGGGAGAACCAATCACAATACCAATTTATACAGAGTGCATATGCACTTTAGCACTGATCAGGAGGGGTAAAGTGCCCTGAGTCTTATAGCCAACAAACACAGGTCAGGAAAAAAATAGGAGGAAGAAGCAAAAAGTTTGGGGATAACCCTGCAAAAAGGGCCATTTCTAACAATGGGGTACCATGACTGTGAGGTCGGTATCAAGTACGAGTCCAGCCGATTGTCTTATCGAGACAGCTGCGACCGCTCTTAGACAGCTCAGGAGGGCTTGTGCGACAGGATCAAGCACAGCAGAGAAATAAGCACATGGCGTTGCTTTTCTCTGAATTTTTGTGTTAAAACAGAAAGCGCGCAACCAGCCATCTCATGAACATACAATACAAAGGATTTGGCATAGTTAGGGGTACCAAGCACTGGAGCCGAACAAAGCGCAGTTTTTAGTTGCTCAAAAGACTGCTGACATTCAGGTGTCCAAGGTAAAGGCACATGCATGTCTTTCGTGGTTAGCGCAAGCAGGGGCTTAATTAGTAGGGAATAGTTAGGTATCCACTGACGACAGTAGGAAGTGATAACTATAAAAGCGCGTACCTCTTTCTGGGTTTGTGGAATTGGCATTTAAACAATGGTACTAATACGCTCCTGGGTCAATCTCCTACCCTCCTTCGACAGTAGGTGACCTAAGTAGGTGACCTCCTGTCGACAATACTGACATTTTGAAAGGGATGCTTTATGGCCATGTTGAGCTAAATGCAACAACAATTTAACTGTACTGTCTCTGCAACCTTGTTCTGTATCTGAAGCGATAAGCAAGTCATCGACATACTGAAGCAATACATTATCTGTGGGGAGCGACAAAGAATCCAACTGACCTTTCAATGCCTGACTATAGATACTCGGACTCTCTGTATGGCCTTGAGGAACGTGACAGAACCTAAAACTTCTACCAGCTAGGGTGAACCCAAACAGATATCTGCTATCAGGATGAATAGGAATGCTGAAGAACGCATTTGTCAAATCAATGACAGAAAAGAAGGGAGCAGAAGAAGGAATCATTGTCAAAAGATTGGTAATGTCAGGAACCACCGGAAACTGGGGAATCACTATTTTATTAACTTCACGCAAGTCAATCACAAAGCGATAAACATCTTCATGATCATCAGAGGAACCCGAAGGTGTCCATTTTATAATGGGAAGAATAGGGCTATTACAAACATTAGCAGTCGTCTCCTCAACCACTCCTTTCTCAATCATATCCTGTACAATTTGCAGTAAAGCTCGCTCACCTGCCTGCGGTATTTTATATTGAGGGATGCGAGGTAAAATAGCATTGTCTTTAACTTGGATCGAAACAGGCGATATCGGTAACAGTCCCACATCTGTGTCACCGGCACATCTTTAAACTCAACAGGAAGGGGCACATCTTTGGACAGACACTGTTTAGCGCGTACTACATCCGGACCCATTGTCATGTTAACACCTGCCGGGGAGCAATAAATCATAGCATGCAATTTCTTCAACAAGTCCAAACCCATCAAATTTTCTCCACAATTAGAGGTCAACAAAAATGGCGAATCCACAGTGAAAGGACCGATAGTCAACGCTAGAGGTTTTGAAACGGGGCTTACAACCGGTACAACAGAAAAACCTACCGAAACATTAATATGGCCAGACAGAGCCGCACCAGGGACCAAGGAATGAGAAATAGAACTGTTCATTGCACCTGTATCCACCAAAAACTCCTTAGCCGAGCCATGCAAATCCACAGTAACATACGGACTGCGTTGATCTACAGGTGTCGGAACTGGTCCCTCACTCTGTCCCTGACTGTCCTAGCTGTAAGACATTCCTGCCACCTCATCTGTGTCATAATCATCATGATAATACTGTCCGCCCCAAGGGTCACAAAATAGTTATGATCAGAACCACCCTGCGAGGCCACAGCATTTTGAGCCCTGTCCGTTTCACCAGCTCCGCGCCCCCTTCCACGAGAACCTCGTCCTCGCGGGACCGCGACCTTCTGCAAAAGCACAGGACACTAGCTACGCCAGTGTCCCTCCTCTTTACAATACGCACACTGATTAGGCCCCAAAGGCATAGTATTCGGCTGCGTGCTAGTGCATGGTAGCTGTCGGGCCAAACCACCACGTCCTCTACCAGTCCCTCTAGAAGCCTGCTGCTACAACACCTTTGTCTTCAAATCCTTGTGCTTCATCTCTGTCCTCTCCTTATCCTCATTTTCCCTATGCTCATAGTACTGTGCCATATTCAAAATAACAAAAGGGGAAGAGGTGGACCAGGTGCTTTCAGAAGCCTGCAATGGAGTCACAATCTCAGGAAGCAGATTAGAAACAAATCTATTAACAAACAACCGAACACCTCCCTCAATAGACAAATCCTGCCCACTATAATCCAGAAATATATCTTCAAACGGGTGAAAAAATCAGACACACTGTCATTTTTCTTCTGGCGACAAGCCGTTAACTTGTCCCAATCAACCTTCCTCGGAGGAATAAGAGAATGCATATATGTAATGATACGGCCGGGCAAAGCAATTATCTCTGCTCTAGGCTTATCACCTGGCTTCCGTTCCTGAACCCATACTTTAATTTGGTCCCACGTACCCCCCAACTCTGCAACATGGTCTTGAGTATGCACCTGCCTCCAAATATCAACCGGAACAAGAAGACCAAAAAACATTTCAATATCAGCCAGAGTTATCACAGTGGAGGAGGCGGCTTCAGTCAATTCTTTATAATATGCAGTTGGATTCTTCCTAGGATCAAGTAACTGAGTCTTAAGAGACAAAACGTCACTCCTTTTCCATGGAGTATGAACCCATTGTTCTTGGAAATTGGCCTCCACACCCGTTCTAGTGACAACACTGTGCTCCATTAACTCTGATATTTTGGGGTGATATATGGGATGAACCTCCTGCATCGGAAACTGAGATACCGGAGTGGGGCTCTACTCAAGCAGCCTACTCCGATAAGCAACCAATGTTGCAACACTACCAAACACTTGACCAGGCTCCATATTAGTAACGTATACATGATCTTTAATATCATATAAAATCTGTGGTGCTGCATCATTGAAACACTGCTCCCAAAGACTAATCAGAGTAGCAGACATATGCTTAAGGGCATGCTGTTGTACAAAGGGCTCATAATCTTTCATCACACTCCACACATCTTCCACACTATAAATGGGGTTTCGGGCCCACTGTGCAGCATGGTTAGACACTACCTATTTCTCTGTATCTCCCATCTCAGATCGCACATACGGACCCATGCACTCTTTAAATTTCGTCCAGTCTCTATCCTCAAATCCACTTACTGGTGTCCCACTACTCAGTAATGTCGGGGGATGGAAGAACACAGTGGGAGTAGCAACGGAAGTAACAGGCACCAGCGTCGTTGCTGGCTGCATTGCAGGTGTAAGAGCTGGCGAGAGGGACGCTGAAACAATAGGTGTGGCAGGGGTACTAACAGTCATAGTTGCCACAGAGGGCGAGGACAAAGAAAGGACAGGAGGTGCCGTGGCCAAAGCAGTCCGATCGACAGTAACAGAAGCAGAAACAGCAGAGACAGTAGAAACGGGTAGCTGAGGCTGTGAGGGAAGAGCGGGATATATCCTCTGCGGGGCATATGGAGGTGGAGGTCGAGTATCTAACAATTCTCCCACAAAAGTATCATTTTCTTCTTGGGCCACATAAGATTTATCAATCTGTAATTGAAATCTCCTATCTTCACGTTCAATCCCTATTTCTTGCTTCTCTCTATCATGTGCTACAGCTTTCTGAGTCAATGTTAGCATTCTCCCCTTTCGCGCCTCTTTTTCCATCTTTAATCGTCTCTGTTTAGTCTCCTTTTGCCACGTTCGAAGAGAATCAAACATAGACTGCCTACTTCACTTCGCAAACTATTTTTCCTGTAAAAAAACAATTTATTGTTCATCAAAAGTGCCTGTCAATGGCCACTGCAACTCGGCATTGTCCCTCGTATATTTGTGCCATAGAGTACTAAACATAATAGGGCCAAGGCCATGCTTCACATACATATCAAAATTCTGAGTGCCTTCTGGAGGCGCTGGCTGACTTTCTTCCAGTCGAGCATCAGCAGAACAACAACGACAACATAAAGAAACCAGTTTACGTATTCCAGGCATTCTCAAAAGAAAACAAATTCACTACTTATGCCTGGCAAAGTATTTGCAAACTCATTTCACCAAAATCGGTCCTCAGACCCTACCAAATACAAACCAAAATGGTACCATATCCACAAAGAACCAAAACAAACTCACCTAATGCATGCAGGTCAAAAAATTTATTCTCCACTGCCGACTCTTCGGACCAAACGGTCAGATCCAAGGGTTTCGCCGTTCAGGACTCCAGTCAGGATAGCCACTGGCCGAGACACCGTCCGGCAGGACAGAAGGGGCAGCTGCAAGTTCAGGAACTCTCTTGTGCAGGGATCCCTGATCCGCCCGTCCTACCCGACGATGGTCTCGACCTCCCCACCCGTCCTCAAGAGGGGATGGGCCACTCGCCCGATGGAGTCCCTGTTCGGGCACCAACTGAAGGAAGTGACCCGATTAGGGTCACCCGGGTCACTCGCAACCACCTCTCAGCCTTCCATACAAATGAAGAGTCGGTCAGACAGTAGAGAATACAAACCAATATATTCATTCAGATAACCTTGAGTGGAGCCCAGTCTGCCCAGTCTCTTAGGACCGCTGCAGAGGGACTGACATCAGCAAACATGGAGATACATTATGTACAATTCAAAACCAATGAAGGCACGCCCAGAGTGGAAATTTCCAGGCAGGTGCAGCTACACAAAGAAGTACAGAAGGATAAGTTTCGATCCTGAGACCGGGCACACACTATCTCCTGCTCAAGGTCGTTCCGTTAGTGCCCACAGCTAGGCTAGTGGGAGAAGGCCTCTATCTAGTGGGAAAGGTATGCGCTAATAAGAACAGTGTATTCATTAGCAAAGCAAGGCCCAACCTTGGAGAAACGAATATTACCAAAGCTGCCTTTCACAGAGAGAGACAGAGATCAGTTTCGATCGTGGTTCAAAATGGTGGTCAAACAGAAAATGGTGCCGCGAATGCTAACTTACATAGAGCAATACATGAGCAACACAGCGAAAACATTTTTATTCTAACAAACCAAGGGGGTAAGATAAAGTAGTAAAAATATTAAAAATTATGACTTTCTTGGACCCATATGGGAGATATACTCCCCAAAGTCGCCGAACATATAAGAGGCCAATTACCATCAATGTCCACCTTAAAACTCCTCATAACATGCATTAATATGGCCACCAGTGACACCCCACCTACTCCGAGAACATACACGGACATAGACATACAGGCACATCTAACAATAACACATAGAGAAGAACCCTTCCTCCTATTGGACAATAACATTGAGAAAATAATACTAATTTTCTCCACTGTAAATAACTTACTCAAACTATCCCAATGCCAAACCTGGATGATGGACCGAATTAAAAAAGTGTCCCAAACCATTTCATCAATTATAAACCATACATGGTGAATTTCAGAACACCAATATACCTTTTATCTTACCTTTGCTTCCTAATAAACAAGGCAGTACCTACATGGAACTACTAACCCATGTAAATCACAGACTTTGAACAAGCTATGATTCATAGCATCCTAAAAGTATACCTCCACATAGCCATACAAGGCTGTTATTACCATTTTAACCAAAGTATATGGCGTCACCTAAACAAATTGCACTAGGGGCCTTATTACGAGTTCAGCGGTCCATGGACTGCCGTCCTAGCGGTCCGATGGTGGTGTGCCGCCTGCCGTATTATGAGTTGGGCAGATTGGCTTTGCGAAGACCATGGCTGGATCGCCAGCACCACCAGCACACCGCCGACTGGTGGGGTGGCGGTCAGTGGAAGAAAGCCTCCATTGGGTGGTACAGAGGTGCAACACCACCGTCCGTATTTCTAGTTGACTTCCTGATGAGCCGACAGCGGCAGTCGGACTGCCATCTAAAGGTCAGCAGAAACAAAGGATTTGGGGTGCATACTCACGCCATTCCAGTTCTTCCCAGCAAATTTCGACGTGGATCCCTTTCTCCAGGTCCCCCCTACACAGAAGCAGCTTCACCCCGAGGAATACGACCCTGTCTTCAGCGAAATACAGGCAAGTGCTTTGGTACAATGTACCCATTACCGGGACTGCCCACATATGGGTCAGACTCCGGCAATGGGTAGGTAGTATTTTTTCACATATCATGCATATGTGTGCCATCGACACATATGCAGTCGGAATGTACACACAGGCATCAATACATATGGCAATACATTGCCTACCACCACAAGAGCACCGCAGCCACATGCCAGCCCCTCAGGAAACTTGTAATACTGCGGTCGGAAGGTAACAGGAGCTGCGGTCTCCTAGTGCCACGGCCCTATGTGTGGAATACACCACTTACACCCAATTAGCCTCTGAGGTTAAAAAAATTATCGCACTAGCCTACGTCCCTGTCACAGAAGTAGCCAACCACAACAACATCCTAATAGAAAGCCCCTATTATCAAAGAAATGAAGACAAACTTACTTCCCAAATGGACCACTTCGAGGACCCATGGGTTGGAAAACTGCATAGGTCAGGACAAAGATGCCAACCCAAATTCCAGATACCATGGTGGAATGTCTAGGACAGCACCTTTGCACAGGAAGTCAAAACAAACAACGCAGTGGAAGGATAGCATAAAGCTTGGCTTTGCGAAGACCACAGCTGGACCTCCAGCACCACCAGCACACCGCCAGCACACTGCCGACTACTGGGGTCACAGTCGGGGGAAGGCAGCCTCCATTGGGTGGGACAGAGGCACAACACCACCGTCCATATTTCGAGTTGACTTTCCGACGAGCCGACAGCGGCGGTCGCACCGCCGTCTAAAGGTCAGCGGAAACAAGGGATTTGGGGTGCATACTCACCCCTTTCCAGTTCTTCACAGCATATTTTGACGTGGATCCCTTTCTCTATGTCCCCCCTACACAGAAGCAGCTTCATCCGAGGAATACGACCCCGTCTACGGCGAAATACATGCAAGTGCTTTGATACCATGTACCCATTACACATATAGGTCAGACTCCGGCAATGGGTAGGTAGTATTTTTCCACATATAGCATCCATATGTGTGCCATCGACACATATGCAGTCGGAATGTACACACAGGCATTAATACATATGGAAATAAATTGCCCACCACCACAACAGCAACGCAGCCACATGCCAGCCCCTCAGGAAACTTGTAATATGGCGGTCGGAAGTCCATAGGAGCATGTGTCTCCTAGCACCACGGCCCTAAGTGTGGAATACGCCACTAACACCCAATTTGCCTTTGAGGTTAAAAAAATTATCGTACTAGCCTATGGACATCAGGGACACGTGAGTGCAGTGGTAGTGAACCTACTCGGCGCTGCGGTGCGACGCTCCCTGGCTTTTCCGTACCTTCCTGAGCCTGGGAGGCGCGCCCCCCCAACCCCCCCCGGACTTCGCTGCTGCCTCCCTAACTCCCTAACTTCCAGCTGGCTTCCCCGGACCTTCATCTGCGGATCGTCTACACTGATGCCCCCGTGGTCCAGAGCCTCGGCATGCATCTTTCAGCCTTCCGGTCAACTTGGGTTTTGTGGCTGCGTCCCCCCTCCGACTGTACTCTATGTAATCATGCTCTCTGGGTTTTTCACTTCTGGACTTATGATTTCTGTGACTTTTGTGCATCACGCCATTTTTGGAGATGGTCTCCGTCGATTCCCATGATCCGGACCGGCCATCTTGTCTGACCTTTGCCCGTCCCTTCTTCCCTCCTGACTCCCCCTGATGACCCTCGAATGCTTTTCTCTTTTTTGCTGGACTGCCTTTACTCCGTCCCCCCTCAGGTTCCCTTCTCTCCTCTCACCTATTCTCTGACTTCTATTCTTGTCCCCCTTTTCCTTCTCTGCCGCTTATTGATTTTCCCTTTACTTTGTAATTTCTGTGTAACAAATGTTTTAATTATTTATACCTTGTAACTCGCTATGTTGCTATGCTGTTCCTTATGTAAAGCGCTCTGATACCTCCAGGTCTAGCCAGCGCTATATAAAACTCAAGATAACTAAATAAATAAATAAATAAGTCTCTGTCACAGAAGTAGCCAACCCCTACAACATCCTAATAGAAAGCCCCTATTATCAGAGAAACGAAGACAAACTTACTTCCCAAATGGACTACTTCGAGGACACATGGATTGGAAGACTGCATAGGTCAGGACAAAGATGCCAACCCAAATTCCAGATACCATGGTGGAATGTCTATGACAGCACCTTAGCACATGAAGCCAAAACAAACAACGCAGTGGAAGGATAGCATAATGCCTTCCAATCCACACTAGGCAGAACTCAACCTACCCTATACAAATTACTAGAAGCTTTACAAAAAGAACAAAGCTACCAAGAACTTAGAATAGAACAGTTAGTTAGCAAAATTGGCCCTAAACTAAATAAACAAACTAAAAAAATGAATGAGATACTACAAAGCAAAGTAAAAATATTTATAAATAACCAAGGACTAGACTACTTAGAAGTAATAGCCAAATCTACTCTGTAAAACACAGCTAAATCTACCATATACCTCAGAAACAACAATATAGTACATCACAAAAATTACATATATTTTGTTAAATACTAATATCTTAATATTATTATATCAGTGACTAAATAACAGAAAAAAATATATATTAGACACTAATATAATAAAAATATTAATATTAGCATTTAAAAAATAATATATAACATTATTAAACAACCAAACTAACTAAGAAACTAAATACATTACAATAACTAAATACAACACATATTATGAAGAAAACAGCATGTTAAATACATCAACTTAACATTGATAAAAGCATATAACATTTCCCACCCATAGTAAAAATGTAAGTAAAACATATGATTTTGTAGCTGCAGATCTCTGGAAAAATCCACATAGTAAAAAGTAATAATCCACAAAAAATATTTCAAATGATGCCCAAAATCCCCCCAAAAAATGAAAAAATGAAGAAAATACACAGGAGATCCCTAGAAGCAATCCACAGTCTGTAGGTTCCACAAAAAGTCAGGCAAAATTATTTTTAAAAAGAACCGATCTACAAAACCCTAAAAAGAAGGAAATCAATATTAAAAAATTGCTTTATAATAAACCAAAAAAGATTTCCTTAAAAAAAAAACCAGAACGTTCAACTTCTCATAGAAACAGCTAGGAAACACAAACCAGTAAATTATAAATAAAACACCCTCCGTACAACACATCTACATTCCCAAATAAATACATACATAACATTAAACTATACAAACATCGTTAGCAACACATATTTTAAAAATAAGTTAAACATTCATTAACTTTCCTTAGAAAAAAACGTGATAAAACAACACAAGATAGTTTTACGAATAAAATACACAAAAAACTTCTTTATAACAACACACACATCTTTTAGACAACTATACTACATCCTCCCTGCCTCAGAAACACTTAAAAAAAAACACACTAAAAAGTAACTAACCTGTTCTGATGAACAGCAATTCCCACCCGTGACTTCTTCCTTCAAAAAACAAACCAAAATAACACCAATAGAGAACAAAATATAGATAGCAGTAAAAAAAAAAATGGCCCCCTACTAAATGTAAAAAAAGATATCTCCCCATAGGAATGAATGGCAAATAGTAACAATGCTATAAAAATGTGTGAATTTTTTTTTACAAATATTATAAAATATTATACATTTAAAACAATGTTGCAAAAAATACCACAAAAATGTAAAGTACATATTAAATAATATTATAACATATATAACATTATTTAACAATACTAATAATATTTATGTTAAACAACACTTAAAAAATACATGTAAAAGTCTAACAATGTGCAAAAAATTAATATTTACAATATTTCTAAAAATATAAAAATGTATATCATACAAAAACTAAAATATACTACTTTTTTCTTTATTTGTATTACAACTGAAAAAAATATATTTTATGTATTTACATAGAAAATTACTACTGTTTTATTTAATAAATGTATTTAACAACTAATAAAATATTCAAATACATGTTATTTCTTTACAAATAAAATGAAAAAATATATGTGTGATCTTTTTATTATACTTTTTTTACTATTTAAGTTTAAGTAACTAGTACAATTCAATTCCAATTCTTCCATATTCTGTTCAGCTTAACTACAGAACCTACCCTTTTTGCATATATAGTTTCCCACCTAAAGACCCTTTGCATTCTAATCTACCATTGGGAGATTGTTGGGATCGTCTCAGATTTCCAATTGGCTAGGATTAACGATCTTGCTACTAAGGTGGCAATAAAAATGAATTGGCGCTGACCAATAGTAAGCTCATCACCTACCTCTGCTCTGCCTAGAAGGGCGGCTGGAGCATCGAGGAGAAGATTAATTGAAAGATTTCTTCCGATTTCTACAAAAACATTTTGCCAAAAATTCATTAAGTGGCTGCACGTGAACCCCACATGCATTCAGTCCCCAGTCGCTTGTCTACATCTGAAACACCTAGGGTCCACAGCCAGATAGATTTTGTGGAGTCTGGCAACGGTATAGTAAATCATCCATTTACCCAAAAAATGCCAACCTTCTTAAATCAGCTGCTCTTACTGCCTTGCAGCTCATTTTATTAAACCCTTGCCACTGTTGAAGGTTAAGGCGGCAACCAGTGGATGTAAAAATTCTTTCCAAATGATCTAAGATTGCTCGCTTGTTCTCTGCAGACTTAAATAGCTTATACCAATTCCCCAACCCTTTAGTTCTGAGTATTCAATGGGCCTTCCTAAGTTGGATACCATCACAGTTTTCTGAACCTGTTAAGCCCGCTCAAAACTGCTTAATCTGTATGTAGCTAAAAACAAGAAGCATATTTATATTAGTATTGTGGTCTGCGATTTCCTGCCAGGATAAGAAATTTGCATTTCTGTAGAAGTCTTGTATTTTATGGAACCCTCATTTAGCCCACTGGCCGCAAATCTGGGCAGACTATTGCAGCCCCAGAGAAATGCACTCTACTAGATTCAATTAGGGGTGCAACCAAGGGATTTCATGGGCTTCCCAAATTCTTTGAAAGTGAGATGAAATGACTCTGGGGATCTTGTATCGTGACTTTTTTGGCAGTTTAGGAATTCATAGGAAAGGAGCGAGGCCAATCTTGAGCATTAAAATAAAAAAAGTTGGCAGAAGACATATCCCCTGAATTATTATAATTCAGCCAGTTAAAAAGCAAGGCCTGATAGTATAAACTAAAATTAGGTAGAGCGAGATCTCCATCTTCCACATCAAGCTGTAGCATTTGTAATCTCAATCTTTTTTGCTTGCCATATAAATTGTCATATTTCTAAATATATTCGGTCAAAGAAGGACTGGGGGACCTTAGTCATTATATTATAAAATAAAAATAAATACAAGGGGAGAATATTCATCTTAATAGGAGCCACTCATCCCATGATCGTTAAGGGAAGGTATTTCCATTGCTTAAAAAGATTGCACATTTTATTGAATGTAGGGATAAAATTAGGTGCAAATAGATCTTCCAAGCGAGTGGTTACAAATATCCCCAAATACCTTATGGGGTTAGTGGTCGAATAATGTGCCAGCATCGGAGGAGGTAGTATATCAAAAGAGCAATTAAAAAGTAGTGCCTCTGACTTTGAGTGATTTATTTTATACCCCCCTATTTCTGTGAATTCGCGTATTTTAGAGAAAGCTCTCAATATGTTGTCTTTATCTGCGGCTAGATAAAGGGCCATATCATCCGCAAATAGCTTGAGTTTGGCGTATCCAGGGACTGGGGCTAAGATGGCACAATCTTGCCTAATAGAGCATGCCCATGGCTCAATGAACAGGGAAAAAGCGCTGGAGATAGGGGACAGCCTTGACGCGTTCCCCCGGCTAATAGAAATTGAGCGGCCCATGTTCCCATTGATAATTTTAGAAGCCTGGGCGTTGCAGTATACGTTCTTCACACCCTGGCAGAATTTAGATGGAATCGCGAATTTGTTCATAACTGCGAAGAGTACATTCCATTGCACTTTGTTGAACGCTTTTTCGGCGTCTAACATTATTATTGCTGCTTTGATTTTATTAGTACAGAAATAATTGATTGATTGAATTAAGTATTGAGTGTTAGTGGCCAAAAACCTGCCCTGCAGAAAACCATTCTGGTCCCAATGTATAAGAGAGGGGGTCACTTGTTCAAGCCGATTTGCGAGATTTTTGGAGAAGATCTTATAATCGACATTCAATAGACTTATCGGTCGATAAGAATTTACCTCTTGCTCTGATTTCCCCTTTTTAACAAAACTAATCACCGCTGCTTGGGCATAAGTGTCGGGAACTGCACCTCCTTTTAAAATCCCATTGAATAGTAATCTCAGAAAAGCGTTCAGCTGGGGAGAAAAAGTCTTATATACCTCAATAGGAATCCCATCTAGCCCTCATGCTTTGGCAGATGGTGATATATTCACCGCCTGAGTAACTCCTTCGAGTGAAATATCAGCAAGCAGGGACTCTCTCTGTTCCATAGATAATATGGGACAGTTTATCCCGTCTAGCCAGCTTGTAGCTTCCTCTGAGGAGGTATTATGAGACTCAGAGTAAAGCTCCCTGTAATGATTGAGAAAAATGCAGCGATTTCATGAGAATGTGATGTAGGTCTCGTAGTAGCAGGGTCATTTATTTTTTTAATGCAGTTAGCATTAGCCCTACGCTTGACTGACCAAGCCAAGTATCTACCGATATGATCGTTTTCTTCATATCTTTTTTAAAGAGCAGAGTCGTGTTTCAGAATTTCCTTGGACGTAAAGCATTCTTGCAATTTATGCTTCGCACGACAGAGCTTATTTTTACATTCTTCGGTAGGTAGGGCTAGGTAGCTTGCCACTGCTTTAGAAAGTTCTTTTTATAGCTGTAATCTTTCTTTGTTCTCTTTTTCCTTCTATAGGTCTTATAGGCGATTACTTTCCCTCTAAAGAAAGCTTTCAGAGCACCCCGTACCTCAAATTCCGATGCTGTGTTAACATTAAGCATTAAAAACTCCTCTTATGCCAGGCGCATATGGGTAACCCACTGCTCGTCTACTAGGAGGGATTTGTCAAATACCCATCTACACCCAGTTTGGGCTTGAGATCGAATTTTAAATTTAACTGAAATTACCGCATGGTCAGAGAAGGGATTTTCAATAATCTCTGACTCAGTTTTTAGGAGCGCGTGTAAATCAGAAAAAATTGATCTGTGTGGAAGAGTGAAATCTCCCTGAGTGGCATGTATACAATCTCTCGCCTGGGAATTCATGTCTCCAACAATCGACGAGTGCAAAATCCCATATTAAGGGGCCCATTACGATGGCGGGCGGAAGCACAACCGCCGTGCTGGCGGATGCAAAAACCACCAGTTACCGCCGGCACGCAGCAGTCCACCCGCCCGCCCAATTACGATGCGAAAAGTAGGCCAAACACCGCCGGCAAGCCAGCAACACCGTCCGCCATCAAAGTGCGCCCGTACACGTAGCGGCGCAGCCCAACTGACACACACCGTCCGACGAAAACACGTCCCGCCCGGCGTATAAATTACGATGCCGCAAACAAATGGCTCCCACGGCTAAGAGACACCGCACGTGAAAGAGAGGCGGTAACACGGACGCAGAGCACGGACAACGAAGAAGCGGCACCCCGGGCATGAATCCAGCACTGCAGGCCCTTCCCATGCTTCTGCTGATGCACCACCAAGGACGCAACGTACCGCGGAGACGCAGGTAGGCACACACACAACAAGTGCACGCAAACAGCGCACACAGTGCAAGGGCGGAAAAAGCGGACAACCCCCCACCAGCGCGTGTACACTACACATCCACCATTGCATCCACATATGACACACAGGCCAAATCCTAACATCGCGGAACACATGTGTACACACCACCTGGGACTAGGAACCAACCACCCCGTCACGGCCCCAAAGCGCCGATGACGCCGCCACACATGCGCACAACGCAGAGGCCAACCGCAGCGCCATGCATGCGTCGCACACAGACACAGGGACACAACCAAGCAGCACACACATCAGCCCCACCCCGAACGCACATGACACGTGACAGGCCGGCCACAGACATGTCCCCAACGCCCAATTCACAGACAACACCCAACGCCACACAACCGACGCACACATGTCAGTGAAGTCACGCAACAGCAGGACACACCCCAGTGTAACAAACATGGCGTAGCACACAGCGGCGGCAACACCAACTAGGAGAAGCAGGGCCCCTTCGGGAAGAGGAACGCCAGTACCACACTGAAAAACCCATACCACCCTGCACATATGAACAAGACATATGAAACGGAACACCAAAGAGCCCGGGGACCGACAACAGGTGGCCCAAGAATAACATCCACACACAAGGCCCAACGCAGAGCGGAAAGGCAGCCTGCCGCCCACACAAGGGAGAGCAGACAGCACTGAATGACCTTCCATTCCAACTCCGAAACCACAGCCCTACGACAGAAGCCGGTGAATACAGCCATTGTCCAAGAATAGACCAACACAGGCATGCCGAGGAGACCGACCACAGGGCAGATAGCGCATATCACAGAAGCACACAACGGACGGGGAAGAAAGAAGAAAACACTCCCCCATGTCGGCCACATGCAAGTTAATTGGAAGGAGTCACACAGCACTGACCTTGAACTGTCTGAGAAGCATGTGGGAAGAGGGCCCGTGTCCTCCAAACAAGCCAACAGAACACAAGTCCTGTCTCCCTACGACTACACAGAGCTCACAGCAACCCCGGAGCGTGCACATTGCAGACTGCACACACAGCCGGAGCACGCCATCTCAACGAACCGCTGCGAAATGGCAACTGCAACACACCTACCCAACTACGCCGAACAGCTCAAGCTGTACAAAACCAACACGATACATACATTGGGATGCGATCTCCTGTCCCTGCTGAACGTAAGTTACCGACTGACTTACCGCATCACATTGTTCAGCTGCGTCATGCCCGTCTTCTACTGTCGGAGGTGTCCCTACCAGCATCCCGTCGAGATATGCCTCTCCAACCCGGCATGTCTGAAGGCGGACCTGCTACCACTACTCCTCCCTCTGGACGCACACGACAGGGCCTGCTCTGCCTATGGGGGCATGGCGTATGTGGCCAACATCGCACCCGCACTGAAATGGGACCACTGTGCCTCCACACGACGGATCATCGAGAACAGCTACATCGAATGTCACCCAGCATGCCCCATCATGGTCCTCCAAGGGACAACTTACGAACAACACCTTGACAGCCACCATCCGCTTCATTGGCTGGCAAACATGTACACCACCAATGACATGGAAGCCCTGCTGGACGGCATCGCATACCTGACAACCTGTAAATACGTCGGACCACAACGCAGGTTCCCCGAGTGACCTATGAAGTCCAACCCCGCACCCATGCTCAGCTTCCGCACGGACTGGCCAGTCACCACCACAACAGCCATACCAAACGACCGGCAACTGTAACCACACCATCAACGACATCGCCATGACATCGGATATGACCGGGACATGCACACTGTTCCCCATCACATCCAGGAACACCGCATGCATCGTGGGAGGCAGTGGCATGGGCTCTGTGTATCGCACCCACATGGACGGAACTGCACGAACAACCAGGACACGACATGGATCCAGCGCACATGGACACACACACCGCTCAGTGGACATGAATAGGTCGCCTGGAGTCTGTGGGTGCTGCACCCCTCCCACCCCCGCCCGGGAATCCCATACCAGGACCTTTGCATGGACGACAAGTGCATACAACAACAACACGACCCCAGTGACTGTGACATGTCCAGTAACCACCACAGTGCAACAACAAGTGGCACGCCGCTGCATGCACGCAAGCACATGCCCTGATGTCATCTCACATGCACGCGTGCATGAGGAACAACCGCAGCAAACCTGTCACATGGAACTGAGATGGACTGTGCCCATGATGCCGAGCGGTCTGGTAGGCTACATGTATACCGTCTGTGTCACAGTCCGCAGCTCCGCAGCTATACGTAAATGTACATTAGCACAGCCTTGGCCAAGCAGATGTCACTCTGAAGCCCACATCCCACATGCAACAGCCAATCACATGTAACCCCACACCCTATCCCATTTGCAATCATGCTCAGTATATCCTCAACATGTATTCCGCTGCCAGTAGTGTCCACTATACTGCATCACAGAGGACAGAAGACTCAATATAATGTTTGAAACCAAAACTGTCTCCGCTGACTCATTTCACAAGTACGAATGAGAGAGGATGAGAGTATGTGAAGTACACGGCAGTCGTGACATGACCATGTAGTCCACTGGTATTGGATGTCAACGCAAATGAGTAGCACTACTGAGGAAGACACACATGTGTCGTGTGAAGTCGTATGGACGCAGTGCTCAGGTGGGTGGGTGCGACGGGTAGATGCGCACATGCCAAGTTGGAGCACGCCGTGTTGGGAGGGTCATGAACAGTACACCACCGCTTCCCTGGGCATTGTGAGAGGACACCTGTCGGGGGAGTGAACACGTGTGTGCACAGCAGCCGGGCACACGTACAAAGCGGTACCAGGCGCACCTCAGCCCACCCTCTGTGGACAAGCTGGATCCTGTTGTGCGCCCGCCATGCCCCTTGACAAGGCACACACAGCCCCAGTCGACCAGGTGTAACCCCAACATAGTCAATCCGCACAGGCGATACAGGGCACGGGATGGCAGTGGAGCATGGTGTGTGAGAGGTCTCCTCGCGCTCCTCGTGGTCATATCACGCAGGCAATAGAACCTCAACGTCCAGCATGGCAAAAGTCAAATGGAAGTGTAGGGGGACGCACCACAGCACGAGCAGCACTGACGTCACGGGAGGTGGCTCGCACCATCCCATCCATTGCCCATCATACCAACCACGCCACATGCCATTGCGACTAAGTGCAAGCGCGTGCGCCACCACCCCTGAGCCCTCCCCAGAGAGGCCAAAGAGTGAATGTGTGGGCCATCAGCCACAGACGGACGCGGCCTGGCCGCAAGGTCAGCCACAGCCACTGGGTGTCGCAGGTGGCGGATCCGGAAGGCGAAGACTGTGATGCATAGTCCATGCAGGCCGGGTCTCCATTTGGGGCACCACGCAGGTGGACGGCGTCCCGCCACACATCATACCCTGAGACAGCCCACTCGTGCAACTGGACCCACACATACACTCCTTGCCCTCTCTGGTGCGAGCTTGGGGCTGCCTGTGCAAGCGCTAGCCTCGCAGGTGAGCATGCATATTGGGGGCGAGGGGAGGACATGAGGGCTGGGGCGAAGATGACTGTATCACTGTCAGTTAGTACAAGGGATGACCCAGATGTGGAAAGGAAGAGACGTGTCCCGTGTGTACTGCAACTAGTCGCCAATCCAACTACCCCCATGTCCGGAATGTAAGCCCGCACCTAGGCCCGCCCATCCGCCACATCGAACATACCACCAGCACGACAACCTTCCCATTCGAAACACTGACTGGGGGTGGCGACCAGTGAACAATCATGTGTAGCCTACCCACGCGTACATGTGGGCCCTCCATGATCCATGTCACCTGCGGCAAAGACATGACATGCGCAATGAGGGAAGTGAGGAGAGCTGTCCGCCCCACGCACAGAAGGTGCATCAGCTCCACAGACCTAGCAGCGAGTCCAGCAGGGGTCACATGTGCAGGGGCAGCTGTGCCTGGTGTGAAGGCACATGCATATAGACAGCACATCGACCAATGTGTAGTCTGCCCTCATCCACAGTCCATCATCATGCGGACATAGGAATTGAACACAGGGCAACACATCTTAGTTGGTGCACCCACCGTGACCAACAATGCGCAATCATCGACGTACCCGCCCTGTGCATGGCCCCCACCCAACGGAGGCACATCCAGTGCCACCATCCCACACACACAAGCCTTCCACGGAACATGCTGTGTCCAATGGTCAGTACAGAGTCAGCGCCCATCTGGTGGATCCTGAACAGGAGACACATGCACACACATGCCAGCTCCCACTATGTACGTCTGCCACCTGGCACGTGCAATGTAACCTCTCACCTGTGACGTGTGACTGCAAGCACACAGCCGTCTTGGCATGGGGCTGTCAATGTGGACACCAGTCAATGTTTCGGGAGCTGTGATCCGTACAGTGCTGTACATAGGGTGCAGTGCTGACACCTACTACTGTCTCATATCCCCTCGTGCCACAGGTCCCACTTGTATTGGCCGCTCAGCCCGTGCCCACATCGTCGTCGTCGTGTGCCATACTCATCCAGCCTCGGAAGCAGTTCCATGCTCAGCAGACACTCATGTTGCCGTGGCGTTGCCGCTTGACGAATATGCAGTCAGTCCCCATCAGCACGCCCCGCAAGTCATTGGGGCCTAGATCCCCATGTGCATGCACATGGCAGTGGTATGTCTCACTTGCCATTGCCATTGTTGGGAGACCTGTGTAAGTGTATTGTGGCCGTGCCGTCCCAGCTTGACAGCTGGGCTGTGGCTCATGTGCTTGCTCAGTCATGTCAGTGATGTGTATGCGAAATTGCTATGTGCCGTGTTGCTTTGACATGTGTCCTCTGCCATTTTCCCCAGGCGGAGACCGAACATTGACCGCCCATACCAATTGCTGGCGGACATGGACGATACAGAGGTTATCAGGAAGTTTCGGCTGGACAGGCCAACCCTGCATCGACTGTGTGCCATGTTAGAGCCCCATCTCCGTCCCCGCAGGGTGTATCCGACTGCTGTCACCCCCACGGCTAAGGTGATGGCCGCCATGCATTTCTTCGCCACTGGGTCATTCCAGCACACAGTGGGCAGTGGAGGAGGGATGTCCCAGCCCATGTTCAGCAAGGTGCTGAGGGATGTACTGGCAGCCATGATGCTGTACCGAAACAGGTACATCAGATTCCCCAGGGCTCGTGAATTGGCGGCAGTGAAGGGTGCATTCTATGCCCTTGGCAGAATCCCACACGTCGTGGGAGCCATTGACTGCACACATGTTGGCCTTGTTCCACCACAGGCCACTGAGCACCTGTACCGCAACAGGAAGCACACGCACTCCCTGAATGTGCAAGTGGTGTGCCTTGCGGACATGGTGATCACCCACGTGTGTGCCAAGTTTCCAGGCTCGGCACATGACGCACACATAATGCGCAACAGCATCTTGCCACGACTGATGGCCAATCTGCAACAGGATCGTGGCTGTATTGTCGGTGAGTATGTGGAGTGGTGTAGCGTGCTGGTTGTGCGATGCTGTCCCCTGTCCAGTTGGAATAGCAACGGTTCTCTGTGTCCCTCACACCCAGGTGACTCTGCGTATCCGAATGGGGCATGGCTGCTCAGTCCATTGAGGAATCCTCGCACCCCAGCAGACGATCGATACAATGAGGCACATGGGAGGACCAGACGTGTGGTCGAGCGTACCTTTGGCCTCCTCAAGTCCAGGTTCAGGTGCCTGGACCGCACCGAGGGTGCACTGGCGTACTCCCCACAGAAGGTGTGCCAGATAGTGGTGGCGTGCTGCATGCTGCACAATCTGGCCATTCGGAAGCAGATCCCCCTCATTGTGGATGACGGAGTTCAACCAGGGCCCCAGCCCGCAGACCAGGACAGCTCGAGTGAGGTGGACAGCGGAGAGGAGGAAGCTGGGAATGTGCGCCAGCAGCTCATCGCCCGCTACTTCACTTGACGGTGAGTGTCCATGTACGACGGATGATGTGTCTGTATCTGTGCAGGTGTGTGTGTGCTGTGTCAGGGTGGCCGTATGTTCACTGCGTGCAGTGTGTCAACGCTCCATGGCCAGGGTAGTATGCCACTGTTGGTGACTGTGGCATTGTGCCCTATTGCTCTGTGCGATGTGTGTACATTGCTTGTAGTTGTTGACATGTACTGTGTGATGGGTGTGTGACACACTCATTGAATGTGCTCCTGTTCTGTCTCCCACCCCTAGGTCCCTACAGGCCCTCCGGATTCCATTGCCATGCCACGCATCAGGTGCCTTTCCGCCCAAGGTGGCCGTTGTATTCCGTACAAATAAAACACAGGGCACAAACAGCAGTTAGTGAAAAAGGTGCATTTATTCCAAACTGTGACATGTGATTGTGTGTAAGGTGATGACAAAAGTGGTGCGTGCAGTGACAATGAGCTGTCGGTCATGGCTGCGTGAAGCTCAGGGTGTACCCACTGGTTCTATGTCCATAGTCCAACACACACATGCCATCCAGCTGGCTGTGTGGAGTGGGATCGTAGAGCAAGTCAATGCAGTGGCTGGTCAAGGAAGGCTGGCGGAAGGCTGGCTGGCTGCCTCACTTGCGACTGGAGCGTGCGAAGTCCTCCCGGGAGACCTGTTTCCTCTTCGGACGGCCCCTTCCACGTTTGGGAGGGGGGGTGTGTGGTGGCGACCTGCTGGTGGTGGGTGAGGTGTGCTCACTGTCTGTGGACGCAGGGGAAGTGGACACTTCTGCCCGACACTGCGCCCTAGCAGGTGGTGGCGGAGGTGGTGTTGCTGGCCTTGCCTGTGACCCCACCGCCACCACCAGCTGGCCCATGAGGTCCACGAGTTGGTCCATACGGGACACGAATTGGCCCATATGGGCGTCCATGGACCTCAGCACCCCCAGCACCTCCCGCGTGTCTGTAGCAGACCTGACCCATTGTTCTTGGGCCTCCTCATAGGCCCCAAGGACTCTGGCCATTTGAGGCAGGGCATGGCTCCCAGGGGAGGCTGGCGTTTCCCTGACCCTGCTCCTCCTACCAGTCCTGCTGCCACCGGCCTGCCCACTAGCCACATTGCACACCACGGTCCTCGCTGTGGCTCCCAGGGTGGATCCAGTCGGCCGGGCCACCACCTGCGCTGGGGCTGGTGCCAGCGAAGACGTGGTGGTGGTGGTGGTGGCGGTGGTGGTCGGTGCGGCGATGGTGGCGGTTGCGGCAGTGGTAGTGGCCGCAATGACCGTGGGTGTGGCCGCAACGACAGTGGCAGCAGGGGGCTGGGACTGTTCAGCATCCCTGGATGATGGGTTGGTGGGTAGGAGGGGTCCTGGGGAGCGGCTGGGCCCTGCCACACCAGATGGGCCTGCTTGGTGGTCCGTGTCCGAAGAGGAGGACAGATCCTCCAGATCCGTGTGTCCTCGTTGGGGGCTTGTGGGCTGGCTGTGCTGGCTGCTGTCTCCATCCCCAGCATCCGGCAGTTCGTCACCTGTGGAGAGAATGAGATTTGTTATTGTGTTGCACCTGGCGAAGTATGTATTTGTCGTCTGACATTGGCAGTTCGTGCAATCTCGTACATGGGTTTCCCGGAGGCGAGTGTGTGGCTGTGGCATCTGTAGTTGTGTGTGCTAGGCAATGGGACTGTGTGCTGTGCACATGTGGCATGGGACGGATTGGCCATGCCGATGGGTGTGTTGCTGTGCCCCTACTCATTGTGACTCTGGTGTATGCGGGCTCCTGGCCCATCCTGGGTCTGGTTTGTACTTTGCTTTTGGGGTTCATATGGAACGCTTAGGCACCCATATGGCAACATGGGGGCCATGCCCCAGATTCACATTTGGGAGGGAATATGCTTTTGGGGTTCAAATGGGACGCTTAGGAACGCATATGGCAACATGGGGGCCATGCCCCAGATTCGCATTTGGGAGGGAATATGCTTTTGGGGTTCAAATGGAACGCTTAGGAACGCATATGGCAACATGGGGGCCATGCCCCAGATTCGCATTTGGGAGGGAATATGCTTTTGGGGTTCAAATGGAACGCTTAGGAACGCATATGGCAACATGGGGGCCATGCCCCAGATTCGCATTTGGGAGGGGATATGCTTTTGGGGTACATGCTGTAAGCCATGGGTGCCGAACGTGACATGTGTTGTGGCAGCATGACAGTGCATGGTTTGAGGTGTGTGCATGCTTGACATGGCCTGCATATTTGCTGTCTGTTGTGATTACTGGACATGGCATTGGACGCATCGTTATGAGTGAGTGTTGGTTGTGTGCCAGCCAACGTATTGCAGTTGTCCCATCTCCTTGGTGTGCGTGCTGCCCTGTGCCATGTGCATCACTGCAGTGCTCGGGGGGGCCCATGTTGTGTGTTGTTGCTCACAGTGTGTCGTGCGCTTCATTGACTTCTGGCACATGGTTGGTCATGGGCATGTGTCTTAGCGTGACTGCTGTATATGTGGCAGCTGTGCGGATGACATGCCTTTCATGAGACTGGGGCTGACGGATGGGATGGATGGTATGTTGTATGTGCATGGTGTGTCTGTGTGTTTGATGGGTTCAGTGGTGTTCGTGTGCATTTATGTAGTTCCGCTCTGTTGCGTCTAGTGTTGTTTGTCTTACATAGGCGTAGTTGTGGGGTGTGTGGTTGACAGGCAGTAGGGGCTACATGGACTGGACTTCAATGGTGTTTCGGTTGTGTGTGATGGGTTGCACAGTGGCTGCCGTGTGGTACTATGTTCAGTGTGGCTTGTGCATGCAGACGTGGCTCCTTGGGTGTTGCTGTGTTTGTGATGGGTCATGTGGGGTGTGAGTCTGTTGTTCATGTCCGTGTGCACATTGTTCACTTGTTCGTGATGGTGGGCGGTGCTGCGTGTTCGTCTGCTACGTGACATGTCCCATGTGTTGGTCGTGTTACGGCCCTCATGCCTCCAGTAATCCAGCCCTGTCCAGTTTCCCACCTGCAGGTTGTTCGGGCGTGCACTGTACTGGATGCCACATGGTTTTAAGTGGGGGTGCTCCATGTTGCAGGTCTGTGGGGGTGGGGGGTGTTGTGGGTCGTAGTGGTGGCTGGACACCCACTGACACCGATTGCTGTGGACCGTGATGTCTACCTTTCGGCTGTCGTTGTGCACTGCGGTGGCTGACACGTGGCTGTGGGGTGTGGGGGATGCTCCTCCTTGCTGTTCTGTGGGACTAGGGGCCTGGTGTGTGTTGTACTTGGGCTGTCCACCCTCCCACCCACTGCACTTTGTGTTCCTGCCACTTAACTGTTACTTGTCGGTTAGTGCAGCTATGGCGGACACATGGGTGTGGTGGGTGCTCGTTGTGGCGCTTCTGGCATATTTGGGGACCTGTTGGTGGTTACGTGGCTGGCTGAATGTACACATGTCCCCACGCATCTTACAGTTGTTCTGTTTGGGCTGTGTGTGGTGGTGTCTGTTGCATGTGTGTGTCGTGTATTGTGTGCTGGACATGGGGGTGTTTGTCCCTGGGAGCTGTGGCATGGTGGTAGTGCATGTGAGTACATGGCGGTGTGCTGGTATACATTAGTTTGTACTTACCAGCCTCCACTCCCCCTGCTAATCCGGCGAGGATCTCGGGATGTATGATGACTCGCACCTTCTCCTCCCACGCTTTGAAGGTCTTGAAGAGCGCGGGATTCCCTCCGCCAGTGACGGCAGACAGCTCTCTGTTTTTGCCCTCCTTCTTCTTGACCAGGCTCTTGACGTCATTCCACCGTTTGTTAATTTCGACTCTGTTCCTGGGCAGGGTCCCGACTGCATTGACCTGGTCTACGATCCGGTTCCACATTCTGTTTCTGGTGGCTAGTGGGGTGTGTTGGACCATGTTCCCATAGATTTGTGGGTGCACCTTGATGATCTCGTCGACCATGACCGTCAGCTCCATGGGCGTGAACTTGGGCATTCTTTGTGGTGCCATGGTGTTTGTGGTGCTGGTGCGGTGTGTGTTGTGTAATGTGCAGGGGGTTTGTGGTGCCGGTGTTTGGTGGTGGTGGTGATGGTGGTTGTGATGTGTGCGTTTCTGTGGTGTGCTGCTGTCCTTGCTGTGTCACTGTGTCCTCTCCTCTCCTCTCTGGTTTGCAATGTTGCAAGGGGTTGTGGTCTGTGGGAGTGCTGCTTTTGTACTTACCTATGTGGGTGTGTCCTCATGGTCTGTTGTTTTCAGGTGTGTTGTGTCTGGTGTTCTGGCCTTTGTATTTTTTGTTTGTCCAGGGGGTGTTTTCGGGATGTGTACTGTGCTTGTGTATTTGTGCGTGCCTTGCTGTGTGGACTTATTGGCCATGTTGTGTGCTATTGGTTTTGTGAGCGGATGGTTTCTGTGCAGGGACGTGGGCGCCATGGTTTCTGCCGTGTCGATTGGCATCGGCGTTGTTTGCGCTGGCGGGCGGTATATTTGTGGTTTTCCGCGCTCATGGCGGTGCGATCGTAATTTCACGTGCGGTGTGTCGGCCGTGTGGGCGGGCGGTTTTGTGTTGTCGTGCGTGTTTCCGTCCGTGGCGGGCGGTTTGACTCCGACTCGGACGATGGCGGGCGGTATTTTGTGTGATTTTTCCGCCGATGGCGGTTTTCGGTTTGTGTTATCGTAATGGCGTGGTCGGTGTTCAGACGGTGTATGCGGGCGGATTTTTGCCGCTTCCATGCCTGGCGGATTTATTTACGCCGGGTATCGTAATGAGCCCCTAAGTCCTGACAGAGCCTTTTTGACCTAGGTTTTGTCTATGTTTTTTGGGCCTGTGAAGAGTCGTTGGCGGGGTCAAGCAATAAATTAAAATTGCCACCAAACACATAAAACCCAGATTGAGCTGTAGCAAAGTCATAGAGGTACTGCAACGTCTTGGGAGAATCCTCAATGGGTCCATAATAACTCACAAAATTAAAGAGCTGTTCGGAAATCCTCATCTGTACCCAAAGCCACCTGGCACTATGATCTCTATGTCCCATTGTAATTTCACACTGTAAGTTTTTAACTACTAGTATAGCTACCCCCCTTATGGTAGCATTAGAGAAAGCATAAAATTCATGTTGAATCAAGCCAGGAGCTTTATTCACTAGAGATCCTTCCTTGTAGTGTGTCTCTTGAAGGAAGATTATGTTAGCTTGCAGGGCTTTGAACCATGCCACATAGATCGTCGCTTCACTCTATTGTTAAAGCCATTTACATTACACGATACTACCTTTAGCGGCCTAAAGGACATCTTTGTAAAAAAATAGATATTAAATAAGATATTTTACTCCCTTGAGTTTCCACATTTTTGCTACATTTAATTTTTTTCCCTCTCCCCAGTGACCCTGCCTCCCCCCAGTGACCCCTCACCTCCCATGGCCCCCCTTAACTCCAGAAACCCCCGTCGAGAGCTCCCTGGGTGGTCCCCTCTGCCCCAGTGTACCTTTCCCCCACACCGTGCCCTTACCTACCCTCCCCCTTCCCTACATTGGGGTGCTGTGACATGGCACCCAAGGTAGTGGGCAGGCAGCCTAAAGCAGATAACCCATGCGTCCAAGCCCCCTTATATATCCGACAGCTCCTATCGAGAGCGAGGGAAGAAGAGACTGCGTATTCATGGACATACAACCATTCAAGCCTAAAGACTTATGGAGCATAACTATCCCCTGCTCCCTCCCTCTTGCTGTTGTAGGGACTGAAGGAACTCTTGTGTCGTTTCGACTGACTGGAAGATGTTTACCTTGCCCTTGTGAAAAGCTTTTAATTTGGATTGCTGGATAATTCCAGCCGGAACCCCAAGCCGCTGAAAGCAGTTTCTCATGCCTCTAAACTCCTTTCTGCGCCATGCAGAGAAAGCGGACATGTCTGAAAAAATTTTAAATAAAAAATTATCCGTAGTCTGATACACCTTGTCTTGAATGGCACATGCCAGAATCTTTTCCTTAATTCTGAAGTCCCCAAAGTGCACAATAATCATTCTCGTGTATATGGCATTAGGGTACTGGACAGAAGGTACACGATGAGCTTGTGAGATAGTAAAGTCAGTCTTCTGTGCTGCTACTTCTGCTACTTCTGGACACACGTATTTAGCGATAAGATCAGAGACGACTTCTACTACTGATTGACCATTCTCATGGCCTTCAGGGACTCCAGTTATGAGTAGGTTGCATGTTCGTGACCGATTTTCTGCATCATCCACCTTGATTTGCAAACTAATTAGCTCAGATTGTAGTTTGATTACTTGGTCGGTCTGCCGAGGTACTCTAGCTTCAAGATCTGATATACGTTGCTCTGCTTCTGTAATGCGTGACGTACGTTGTTGAATATGGGATTGAATTGAGCACAGTTGCGATTCAGTTCTGTTTTGAGCTTCTTCCTGTGACAATTTCATTCTTTTTAATTCTGCAAAATCTGTTGTAGTAGAGTATGTGTGGAGTCCTCTAATCCGACTATGTTCTTTGTATTTTCAAGTGCCGAAGTAGTCTTCAAAATGGATGAGTTTACAGGCACTGTCGTAGGTAGGGCTTCGGTTACGGCTTCCACAGCATTAGTAAACAAGGAGGTATCATCAGTTAAGCTTACCCCAGTCTCACCAGAGGAACACTTATCATGGGTGTCGAGACTTGCATTTGGCTTCAGTGTCATATAGCTTATTGCTTTGACCTGGTTCTTTGCATTGAGGCCTGAAAACAATGGGTAGGCTGTCTGCTGCTTGTCGGCTGAAAGGCCCCTCGCTGTCGATGTTTCATTTGGTACAAAGAAATTTACTTCTGGTCTCAAAGGAGAGGCATGATTTACTATATTTGATGGAGATTCTGTGGTACTGTAGATATCCTTAACTAGCAGGGAACCCCACATAACAGCTGAGTCTTTAGGCCCCTGCTGGACATCCAACTTTCTAAGACCTG
Source organism: Calotriton arnoldi (assembly GCA_963921515.1). Taxonomy (NCBI): domain Eukaryota; kingdom Metazoa; phylum Chordata; class Amphibia; order Caudata; family Salamandridae; genus Calotriton; species Calotriton arnoldi. The sequence goes on from CAWUFW010002969.1 coordinate 1,876,573, forward strand.
ATTGTCCAGATGCCTCATTGGGGGAATCCCTCCTGGGTTTGCCACTAAATAGCCTGAATTCCATCTCTTTAGAAGGAGGATTCCGACAACGAGTCTTCGAACCCCGTGAGGAGTTTGCTACAAGCAGAGGTTTGACAGTGGTGTCTCGAGAGATCCATTTCATGGTCCTTGTTTCGTAGCACGTAGGAATGTGACTTGGGAGGAGGACGCAAGCTGCACCTAAACCTAGTTAGGCCACTTCCGCACCCACCCCCCTGACCACCACGCAGGGGCAGCCTAGTGCTTACCCCCTACGGTTTCCAGACCGAAAGATGGTGACACTAGCAGTGTGGGTAAACCATGGCAGGCGTTGTTAATGTTATAAGAATATCATTTATAAAATAGTCAAGCAGAATTTACTACCTGAATTTAGCAGCTTGTGCACTTAAGTCTTAAATCCTCTGGGTACCAGAAACATGTAGCAGTTCTTTGTTTCGTGAGCCTCCCCCAGCTCCATATGCCGACAAGCACAGTGGTCCCGCCTCTGCCCGCCGAGCCCACTGCGTCCACACTTTTTCAGGCTGCCCGTGTCCTCACTCCAGCTCTCCCATTGTACCCCCCTCTGGTAGCAATCCTCCCACAGTTACTGCAGTCCCGAGCCGGCTGAGAGCATTTAGCTCGGGCTGTCCGCCATCCATCCAAAACGTGTCATGTCAGCAACAGCAAATCCGCGCTGACGCGCCAACCACCGAGCCCGTCCCACCTTCAGCCACGGAGCACGACGAGCGCTCCAGTGGCCGCAAGCTCTAGCCTTTTTATTATACTTAATAATATATCAATATTAATAGTACAAAAAGATATATTCCCATATCAATACAAACAAACAGGGGGAAGGTATTGGACACTAAAGGGGTTACATTAACTTTTTCCACTCCACTTCAAACTAGGTTCAGTGAAGGTGTTGACCACTGAAGAGATCACAATAACTGTTCCCACTCCAATACAAACAAAACTCATGGAATTTGTTGGACACTAAAAGGGTGACATTTTCTATTCCCAACCCACTACAAAGTAAGGGCCTTATTATGAGTTTGGTAGTCTTCGTCTGTGACTGCCACCGCGGCTGTCCCAGGAAGCCTGCCAAGCCCGTGATGCACCCGCCCGCCAGATTCCGAGTTGAATCCAGAGTGGGCGGGCGGTGTCACAGCGGTGGTCTGTTAGGCTCATAGGAGAGCTTAACAAGCAGACTGCCGCTGTGACAGTGCCTACTGCATGTTCCTGCAGGGTGTGGCATGTACCATGGCGGGCATGCAACACCTTGCATGAACTAAGGTGCAATTACGGGGGGGGCACAACATGTACCCCCCACACACAACCCCATGGCCAGATGCACCCGGGGGCCATGTTAGGCCCCCTCCTCTGCATTTCTGTCACCCTTTCCATGGCCGGCTCCCCGCCATTAAATGGGCAGTGGAAAAGCAGGTCCTAATATACTTGATGGTGCCGGCATCAGCACCGCCAGCAGCTTTGCTGCCCTTCTCCACATCACAACTGCCATGGGATCCTAGATCCCGGCGGAGGCGGCAGTCTTGTGGCAGTCCCACCGCCACCATCATAATATGGCGGACGGACCCGCCGTGTTGGTGGTGGTCAGACTGCCACCATGAATACAGCGGCCCCAGGACTGCCGTACTCATAATAAGGCCCTATGTCAGGGAAGGTGTTGGACACTGAAGGGGCGACATTTACTATTGCCACTCCAATACAAAAAAACTTGTGGAAGGCGTTGGACACTAAAGGGATGACATTTACAATTCCCACTCCAATACAAACAAACTCAGTCAAGCTGTTGGACACTAAAGGGGTGACATTTACTATTTCCACTTCACTACAAACTAAGGGCCAGATTACGAGTACGGCGGTCCGAAGACCGCCGTACTCATGGTGACAATCCGACTACCGCTTCTTCAGCAGTCAGACTGCCCGATTATGACCATGGCGGTTTGACTGCCATAAGACCGTCACCGCTACCAGGATCCTGGATCCCTCCGCAGTGGCGGTTGGGAAAGCAGTGGGAATGGGAGGCAGTGTCGATGCCGGCCCCGCCGGCCCAATCATAACCTGCCTTTCCTCCGACCTTTTTTATAGCAGGAACGAAGCCATGAAAAGGTTGGCGGAAAGGTAGGGAAGGGGCCCCAAACAGGGCCCCAGGGTGATTTTGCCAATTGGACAGAGTGCATGGTGGCACATGTTGTGCCCCCCTCTGCTTGCACTGTCGTGTGTACACTGTGTGCCATGCACAACATGGTGTATGGTACACAGTGCACTGAGTTGCAAGTGGCAATGCCACAGCGGCGACATGTGCTTCAGGCTCTCTATGAGATGAAGCATGCCTCCGCCGTGGCACAGCCTCGACAACACCGCCAGCCCGGCAGTAAAATCGTAATGCGGCAGTCGGAATGCCACCAGCTTGGCAGTGTTCTCTCAACAGCTGCAATGGAAAGTCGGAATCGGCCCTTAAGTCAGGGAAGGTGTTGGACACTGAAGGGGTGACATTTAGTATTCACACTCCAATACAAAAAAACTAATTGAAGGTGTTGGACACTAAAGGGGTGACATTTACTATTCGCACTGCACAACAAACTAAGGCGCTGATGAAGAGTTTGGCGGTCATGGTACCGCTGTCGAAACAGCATAGGCATCACCACTGCACCGTTGGTGGTCTGACCGCCCTTTTATGATGCATGCGGCTACATAGATGAAAGACCGCTGTGATCCTGCTACCAGGAAATCTTGACCGCGGTGGCGGCGGGATAGGCCAATGCATTTTTTGGAGGGCGGATTGCCAGTGTTACTGCTGGCCCAATTACGATGTGTCTTCCCGCCGATGTGACTGTGGCAGTCCAACCACCACATCTGAGCTGGCGGAAAGGGACGTATATAAGGCTGAAACACACCTGTACTCAGCTTCACACGTCCAGTGCTGCCATGGAGTCAATCCTACACGTCCTGCTGCTGCTGTTCCTACTTGATGATGTCCAAAACCGACACCGTCGTGGATGTAACTGATGGTAAGCTATACTCATACCCATTTCCATTGACTCCGCAGCAAATGGATGCCCCACCATGGACTGGCGGGGGTTTGTGGTCCTTGGACCAAATATAGTTTGTGGGCCCCTGTTAGGAATTGTTTTCAGTGTATGATCCAATTACAGCTCTATGATGCCCTCTTTGGCCAGTGCACAGGCACACTCTACAAAGGTCGACATGTGTTCACATCTCATAATCAGGGATAATGATGTGTGCATTAAATTGTGACACATAACAGCACCTCCTCATCAATATCACACCTATTAATCTCTGTGACACCCTCACATTGCTCACATACTAGGTCCTGTTGTGATATCAAAGATACATCAAAGATACAACAAATATGTGTAATGAAACTGAAACACACCTTCTCTGCAAAATCTCTGTAATGGACTCTCACACATCACCCACATGAAAAGGTAATGTCAGGTAAATGGGATTTCAAATAATCAGTGTGAGAAGCATTCAAAGGTCACAATGTAAAGACTCTCTGCAGATTCGGTTTGCCTTTTACCAGGGAGACCCCTGGAAGGCTGGGGCCCTGGGCCACAGTCCACTTTGTGCATTCTGCAAAACCTCTATGTGCACATGGCCTGTGGCTTGATGTATATCAGGGACAACCAATAGCATATCCAAGTGCCATGCATATGTGGGAAATGTGTAAGTTCAAGTCATGAAAGCAAACACAGCGGTAACAGCATTTGTCTCACATTAATATAAAGTAGGTGTAAGGTACACACACAAAAATGGATGCATGTCAATTAAAATTCCAAATAAGGTATGACAATTTAACACCCTTCACGTGTGGATGGACAAATAACTAACTTGCACACATCAAACACATATCCAACCTACACCATAGGGAGAAGTTCAAGCTAAATGACGTTGACATTGGCCAAGCCAAGTTGAAATACTTACCATATGAAATACCACACAATGCAATGTCAGCCCCAATTGTATTTCATCCCACATATCCATCCAATGAACATTTGCCCTTGTCCTGTGTAACTCCAGCACTGGTTCCAAGGTCAGATCATACTAACCACTTCAAATGGATCATCAGGGATGAAAAAAAACACAACTGTAATCACACATCAAAAAGTATCTAATAACATCAAATAGATACAAAAGTAATGACAGGACTAATATGTTCTAAACAAAGCAAATGTCTAATTTTGCAAAAACAATTAGATGTAGTAAACCTAAGGCCAATGGCCAGTCCATTTTCACATTGTATGGTCCAGCACACTGCTGTGGCACTAAACTTGCCCTTCATGACACTGCCAGGAAACCTCCTCACAAAGGGGCATCTTTTGGGCATTGCAGGCACCTTGAAGATGTTACTTGAGAGGGAGACATTTGGGTTTGAGAGGGGTGTCCCTGGGTTTGGAAGATGAGGGTTTGGAAGAGGAAGGGCTGGGCTGACGTTTAGCAGGGGGGTTTGAGAGTCGGAAGGGGTGGTCCGACGTTTTGAAGTGGGACCCTTGGAAGGGGTGGATGGGTTTGGACTAGGGGTGGATTTGGAGGTGGAAATGGTGGGTTTGGGTGTGGCAGGGACCATTGTGGAAAGGGTGGTAGCTGGGTTGGGAGGGCAGAGGGCCAAGTGAAAGGTTGGATCCTCAGTGGGGAACTTGGGAAGGGCTTTGGGAGTGAGTGGGGTCTTGGAGGTAGAGGGAGTGTCAGTGTCTGATGCGTTTGGGATTGTTGCAGGTGCAGGTGCAGGTGCATGTGTGGCAGGTGTATGTGCTGCAAGTATGGGTGTGTGTTGTGTCTCAGGTGTCTGTTGGGAGCGTGATTGTTTCTGTCTGAGTTAGGTGTGTAAAGTGTAAGTGATGTGTCTGTAGATGTTGCTGCAGTGAAAGTGCAGGGTGTGTGTGTTGTGACTGCTGATATGGTGGTGACTATGGGTGTGGATGTCTGTGTTGTCTGTATGGATGTGATGGTGGTGGTGCATGTGGGTTTAATGGTGTCTGTGCTGGGTGGTGATGTGGCGTGTGCATGCATGTGTGTTTGCTCCTATGCTGTGTGGAGATGTGATGGGGAGTGGTGTGAGTATGTGGGTGTGGTGTTGTCAGTGGTAGGTATGGTGTCTGTGCATTTGGATGCGTGTAATTTCTTTTTGTGGGGGGTGCTTATGTGTGTGTGTCCTGCTTGGGTCTGTATGGGTGGGTGCATGGCAATGTGTGCGTGTGCTTTGGGCAGGTATGGTAATAGGGTATTTGGATGGGCAAGGGCCAGGGGGAGGAACACAAGGTTGGGGGGGATGAGAGGCTGGAGTGTGTGGGGAGGCCAGTGCCTGAAAAGATCTCTGTAAGACAGACATGACACTGTGAATGCCTTCCAGGTAGGCTATTATCTGCTGCAGATGGGTGCCTTGCCCCTGGATGGCATTCAGGAGTGCAGTCTGACCCACAGACATGTGCCTCAGGAGGTCAATAGCCTCCTCACTCAGTGCAGCGGGGGGATAGGGGCTGAGGTACCTGGAGCGAAGGAGACGGCTCCTCTCTTAGGGGAGTGGGCCCGGCCAACAGAGCCAGGAGCAACAGAGAGGGTAGCGATGGAACTGAGGGTGGCAACAAGGATGACGGTGGAATTAATCCTGTGGGGTTTGCCACCACTCAGGAGTGTCCACCAGAGGATGACTCTGCATCTGAAGAATTCGAGCTTGTGTCCTCCGTGGCACTCCCACACCCTCCAGGTCACTGGGTCCCTCCGTGTCTGAATTGTAACATCCAGACCCACTGTGACCAGCTGTGTCCCCAACGACGTTGGCCCCTTCTCCTTCGCTTGCCATGGATGAATCTGATATGACATGTAAAATTGGTTTATTGCAACTGCGTTTCCATACCTGACCATCACAAATCAACAGATTACATTTATTAAATGCACTTATCACACCAGCTTCATGGTTCACTATATAGGCTTCAACATTAGCATAAGCACATGCATGCATGCTACATAACCCGGAAACCACTGGTTCCAGTTATGTCATAACCCCGAGAGCTCCAAATACATTGATGGACTTGTCCACAGTTCATCCTTATGTCCACACTAGGATAGTTGATCGCCCTTGCATACTTTGGCACTTGAAGTATACCGTAGTAAAATGATGTTACCAAATAGGATGGCTACAAAATATACATTTCCGCAATTTTCACACAATGGCCAGATTTCACCAAATGTTCATTTACTTACAACGCATCATGATGTCATGAGGGTAAAGTTAAAGACCAATGTACCCTCAATATGTGTTTTGGCAGAAATCATGTCACATTCAAATGCTCATTGAACACGGATGACACTTTTGATTTGAAACTTCATCATATATCCACTTCCGAAAAAGTCTTATGAAAGCTGTACTGAAGTAGTTTAGCGATGTGTCACATGTAGCAGAGAAAAGCAGTCTGGAGACATTGAGGGCCAAAGTTTTGGGAGATAGATACTCCAAATGCACACAGAATAAGACTTCTTATAGCCATATGAACATCCACAATCCTGCTTGGTATAGGTGATAACACCATTCAGAGATTCCATTCCTACAGGCCAATACACCTTTGAAGGTTGTTTCGTGTCAGTGAATATCTATGACATGAAAATGTGGGTTGACAATAGCCCTAATTGGATGGCACATCACATCACTATTTGGTATAGCAAGCACAATTTCCCTTGTAGGGAAGAGTGTAGATACTCACATATTATGTCTACATTTCTACATCTCACTCCCTGATGCATGTCACCAGTCAGTGAATAAATCTTGAAACACTATTGCAGACGAACTAACAAAAGGGAAATGTACACTGGGCAACATGTAGGCACTAATGCTGATGGCACATGTGACGTTTGCACGTTCATGTCACTGTTGAATCCCTACTTACCAATGGGAAGTGTTGTCCAGTCACTTCATAAAGAGTGCACTGTATGCCATGTCACATGTAATAGGGCCACCATCACATGAGAGACAGTAGTGAGGGAACATCACTCCATACACACGGAAGATAAGTGGCCTGTTTGGTACAATTGTCACCCAGAACATCAAAGAAAATTAAATGATTTATCAGTTCACTCAGCCATGTGTCTGCTCAAAACAGTTAATTGGTAGTGGACTGGACTCTGCTGTGTTCCTGGTCATAAAGACAATAGGCACAGCACATCAGCATGCACCCTCTACGAGATCTACACAAATAGTATCTCTTCTTATACATCGCACATGGGCTACCCCCAATATTGATGGGGAAATGCCTGCCTGCAAAATACAAAGTTGGCAATGTAACATGTATGACTCTGGTCAGGACTCACCCTCTTGTAGCTGCTGTCAGGCCCTCAACTGCCCAACAAGCTCTGGGTAGGCCAACGCCAGTATGCGTACCATTAGTGGGGTCAGGGTACGGCGTGCACCCCGTTTGGAGGATATCCCCAGGTGGGCCTCCGTGATCTTCCGGGTCCAGCACCTCAGGTCATTCTACCTCTTCTGGCAATGGACGCGGCGCCGGCTATTGGTCCCCCGGGTCCGCACCTTCCGGGCGATGGCTTTCCAAATGGATTGCCTTTGATCGGTGTTGACCTGTATGGATACAATAGATGAATACACAGATTATAACTGCAAGGTTTTGGATATCTATTTGGTTGACACGCATTTTATTTTCATCTAGCACAAGTCTAAATCAATAGTGAACTCACTACATTTGACTACAAAGGCATGAATGCACACTTTTGGAGTCATCTGCTGAGCATCCTCAACCCTGGTCATGTCCTACACTGACTAACCCAGCCCACTAACATAATGTAGCCCAGGACCAACCTGCATGTACTGTGATGTGAGCTACTATGAAACACAGCACACCATTGTGACCTTCTGAAGGGTAAACTACTTTTGCATAATTGTACAGACACCTTTACAGCCAGGCCCATTGATCTGATGCATATGGTCCATACAGTCTGGAACCATAGTATAGACTACATCCTAACACTTAGGTCACAAAGAAAGAGCTGGCATGTGTGTCACTGAGAGCTTCCTGTCTGGGGATGGGTGGACATGTGGACTACTTAATGGGATATCATACTATTTCTGATTGAGTTTGTGTGGTATGTACTGCCATTATAGGAAACACCTATGTGACACTGTTACAGGGATAACATCAACATACCATTGTATTTCTTGTTTGTTTGGTTTAATCTAACACAGCTGGTGATTCACATATCAAATTCTCTTCAGAAGTAACCAACTATCTGCACGCTTATTGTGTCACGTGCAGTAGGCCTGTACAGTGCAAGCGTGACTTATGGAAAAGTGACAACAGACCTTAGGGAGTAAGGGGCCTGCCATAAGTAAATGGCACGGATTGACAATGTGGGTCAATGGTAAGAAAGATAAGGTCAGGAGGTTATCTCAGTCACTATTCCAAATGTAGGACATGTAAAAGCACAAAGGGCTACTGTTGGTTCAGAAAACTCATATTGGGAACATCCAAGGATCTGCGGATCTACAGCGAGATTACTCTGTGCATCAGTTGTATTTCCACAACAACTTTGCCCCAGCCTGGGCACAATTCATTGTCAGGCCTTGCTCTTGGCAGGCTGAGCATACTGATCCCACATGAACATCACATTTCCACCACTTCAATACATAAAGGTACATCTTGTGGCCATCCAATACATGGCCTCAAGGTTGTGTGGCACTCTGAAAGAGTCTGTGAGGTATAGCTAGCTCCCAGACAACAATTTGGCAAGCCCTGATCTGGGCTGAGAGATATGTGGGACTGTACACATAGCTAACCTCATCCTCAACTGCTTCTTACAGTATACATACACAGCTCATGCTGTAAAGCCTATACATTTCTTTGCACATTTATCATGATATGATTACAAAATATAGCATAGGTACCATGAAATGTATACATGCATAGATATGTGCATGCACCACAGTAGAATCTAGGGCTTACCACACATCACACATCATAATGGTGATGTTAGGTGCATAATGTACAGTGCTACACAATCCATTATAGGATTGTCCTATGTAGGGACCACAAAATATTACAAGAGTAATCAGAATTCACTCTGGGACTCAGAGGTACATTGTAGCCTGTGGGAATGGAAAGAATTAAGTTAAACAGAGTAATAAAACTATGTAAGATAAGTACCTGTTCCTCTGGTGAGCCATAGAGCTAGCCATACAGGGAAGCACATCTTCTACCAGTAGCTCTAGCTCCTCTGGAGAGAAGGCAGGGGCCCTCTCACCTGCTTGGCCTGGCATGATTCCTCCCAGAGGTGGCAAACAGCAGCTAAAGTGGAGGAGGTGTTGATAGCAGCAGTGTCAAGAGGCAAGTGAGTTATTTTTCAAACCACGACGTACACGTATGCCACGTACGCGGTCATCAGCGTAGACGGACACTGCCATGGGGCCACAACCATCACTATTACCAACGTCAGCTTATGGATGTGTCTGCTGTGGATGAAACCGCCCACCGCGCGGTCGACTTCCACAGTCAGCGTTAGGATTCTAATGTCCTATATGAGAGATCAGGCATCAGCCATTTTAGCGGTTTGAACTACATTATTGGTGACTGTTAAGTGTGTCACCACCACTGCAAATGTGTTATAACATGTTTACATATGTATTACTCCATTGCTCTGTAATTTCCTTTACATAAACATCAGTGTAGTGAGTTACTGTGCCTAAATGCGATATTACCGCCGCGCACTGAACACCGCTGGTGACGGACGTTTGTGAGAACAATTCAGACTTGACAATATTAAGGTGCTCATGATACTATTTTTGGATGTATAATGAGCACATTTATGTTACAGCCACATGTAAAGACCACAATGGGGATTATAGGTGGATATTGGACAGTAGACAATTATTATGTGAATTATATATAATGCTTTCTGAAGCAGTTATGTTTTGTCACATTCCTTTTGGCATACTCTTCACATATGTTACTCTGGTCACTGTGACCAATGTTCAATATTGTATTCACTCTGGGGGGCGTGGCCAACTGCCGAAGGAAATGGCCGCGCGGTAGCTTAGCTCCGACACACCACTTCCGAAAATCCGAAATAAAGACGATATGCCCCAAGTGAAACTTACTGAAAAGAAGACCGTCTAGTCCCCAGAACGTGGGTGTCCTGTGCACCGAACGCCGTCCAGATCAGGCGAGTGCCAGCGGTGTTTTACCCGGACCGGGGCCTCCGTCGCATGGGAAGTGGAGTGCGACACAGTGATCTCCGATCGCCCGACAGCAACGACACCGCAAGTGCGGTAAGGAACAATAGCTGGCGCTCACCGGGGGGGGGGCAGCGCACCCAGCGTTTACATCCATACCGGCCTCTGTCAGTGCCTGGCCCCCACAACTGCCTGAGGGATCATCGCGCGACGAAGACTCCCCGTAATTACCCAGCGCAGCCGGTGGCCACAGTTAGCCCTGCGTTCTGGTGCTTGTGTGTGACGCCTGAAAGAATCTGCAAGCTCTGAGGCACAGTAAGAGCATGTACGTGCCTCCGACGCAGCCCAGGGAGTGAACGCTGCGTGTGCTTGCTCCGGACCTTGGCCTTCGAAGTGCCCGACGTGGAGTGCGTCACCAAACCACCCGGTTGATCACCAGCGGCGGAACCGCGAGTGCGGCAGGAATAAAGGCCATTCCGCGTGGGAGGGACAGCGCACCGGTAGCAACACTTTGACCGGCCCTCTTGACTGTCTAGCCACCATAGACACCGGGGAAACATCAAGCCCTGCAGGCGCCCCACCGGAGCTCGAGGCGGCCGGAACAGGTCCCGCTTGGACTCTCGTGGGTGGCGCCCAAACACATAGCAAATACCAAGGCGCGCTGAAACACCACCATCACCCTGGGCTGCCGGTGAGTGAAAAATACAGTGGGGGCAGGAACCACCACCAGCAAGATAGTGCTCCCCCGCCTGGAGTGTGCATAACCAGGACTGTGTTCCCTTCTGATATAGGCCTACTTGGTGAAACCCGACAGGCCGGACAGGGCCTTGACCCTCGAGCAGGTGGCGGGGAATAGCCAACGCAGCCCTATTCTCACCTTTGGCAATACCCTATACACTGAGCACACCATGGCGAGTGGCCGGAGTGGTTGTACTGCACTCCAAACCAAACTAGAGAAATATGCATGGCAGAAGGGCCAGGAAGACACACAGGCGAACTTGAAATCCACTGGGGACCAACAAGATCCAACATTGCAAGACATCCTGGCGGCCATAACGACCGTACGCACGTCTCTAGAATCTAGAATTGACACCGTCGCTTTGGAGGTCTCCTTGATCAGGGCCGACATGCGCAACATGAATGATCGCATTAAGGAGGTAGAATCCACAACTAAGGACTTGACAACCGATACCACCCTCCTCAAACGCCAAGTTGCGGATCTCCAAGCCGGCCAAGATTTGCTAGAACACCAACTCAACAATTATGAAGGCAGGATGTGACGCAACAATATCCGCATACTGGGGGTGCCAGAACAAGCGGAGGGGCAGGCGGCGGACTTATTTGTGGAAGACCTGGTGCTGCAACAGCTTCAACCCAAAGGGCTGTCCACATATTTCTCTATTGAAAGAGCACATAGAGTACCGGGCGGAAGATCCAAACCCGGCGCACCTCCCAGGCCCATCCTGGCAAGAGTGTTCAATTTCCGTGACAGGGACATCATTCTCCACACAGCAAGAGCGGCCCGCCAATCACCCTTGAAAACAGCAAAATAACCTTCTTCCTCTATTTTACGTTGAGAGTGCAAAGGCAATGCCATAGCTTCCTAGAGGTGAAACGCGCCCTGCGAGACCAAGAAATCAAATATGCCATGTTGTTTCCAGCGAAACTGCGCGTTGAGTCCGAAGGGAAAACATGGTTCTTCACTAGTCCCGAAGACGCTTGGGACTGGCTCAATGGCTGGCGCACTGTTGGCAAGCAAAATCACAAAGAGAACCGTGGCACCGGAAATAAAGACAGGATGGGCCGACACGCAGGATCCCCGAATGGCGCCAAGACGGCAAGAGGTCCACCGGAACAACAACAGGCAGACTGATCTATGTGCGACAGTAGTCACAATCGACGAGGTCAGACCTTCATCGCCGATGCCTGGCACAGATCACCCTGGCACCGATCTGCCCTGCAATGGGACTCTGAGGGCGCTTGGTACTACTGCTAGACGCTTCACGGACATCACAGCTGCCTAATGTGGGGTATTGTTTTTTTTAGTCTGTTACCTACAGCATGATGTACACAAACAGAAGAAAACAGTTTATGCTTCAGGGAGTGGGGTTGGATCACGTTCCCTAATATTCTAAGGGTGGGCGATAGGCACTCTGCAAGTTTGGGGTGGCGGGAGGTTCAGTACCCGTCATGCAGGGAGGCAGGGAGGGGGGAGGGAGAGGGACATTGTGGGGGGGTTTGCTTATCTAGTTTCTGTTGTTATCTTGTTGTGATAGCGGTGGGAAAGGGGACGTCAACAAGGCAAACGCAATCAGGGCTGGCTAAACCTCTGTACCAACACTTGACATCCACACTCATGCCCGGGGCGAGTAGCGTCCTCAAACACCCAAATTCCCTATGTCGGACCGTACGTGAAGAGATCGCTCCGTATTATCACATGGAACGTCAACGGGCTGGGGGATAAATTAAAAAGAGGGGTTGTGCTCCAATATCTCAAGAGGCAAGCCCCCGATATCGCCCTGCTGCAGGAGACACACCTCATTGGCAATACATGTAAGGCACTCGATCGTTGGGGTTATAGGTTGGTTGCTCATGCGGGCTTCACTTCTGGTTCGAGAGGGACCGGCATTCTCATTCGTAAGCAATGCCCATACATAATAAACAACACATGGGTGGATGCCCAGGGTAGATTTGCCGCGGTTGCTGGGACATGGGAAGGGTAGACCCCTTAATATAATCTCGATTTATATCCCCCCGGCACTGAAAAAAACCACACTGGCCGACTTGGGCAAATTCCTGCTTAACCTCCCAGTCGACATCCTAGTGCTGGGATGCGATTTTAATTTGACGGTAGATGGTCGGGTTGACCGGCGACCTCCTCGACAAGATCCACATGGCCCCTCACCAATGATGGACTTTCTTTTAGCATTCGGCCTAGTTGATCTCGGGCACCATTTTAATCCCACAGCGTGTAATTTTACTTTCCACTCAGGCGCCCATGGTAGTCAATCCAGAATTGACCACTTGCTCACGCATGCCGACGATCTCTCTAATTTTACGGAAGCCAGGTCCCTGGCGCGTGGTATCTCTGACCACTCTCCTGTTCTTATCCAGTTAGCTCCGCTTCAAAAGAATAGACGTAGCACCCTGTCCATAAACCCATGGTGTTTGAAGATCCCACATGTAAGGAGCGCGATCCTAACAGGGGTGGACCAGTACTTCGCCGAGAATACAAACACTGTTGACTCCCATCAGATCCTGTGGGGGGCCTTTGGGGCAGTTATTAAAGGTCAGACACTCTCATTAATGGCGGGCATATGAAGGAACTGAGGGCGCGATTGGAGACTCTGGAACATGAGATTCAGGGGCTGGAAGACGTGGTGGCAACCACAGATGATGAACAGGCCACACACACACTTAGCGTAAAAAGGCAAGATTACCGACAACTTGCGATGGAGGCAGCTAGATCAAAACATAAAGCTATTCTGCATAAAATATACGAACTAGGTGACAATACAGGGAAATTGCTCGCATGGTTAGAAAAGCGGGAAGCCGCACAGAGATGGGTGCCCCTTATCGAGGGGGATATGGGAGAAATGCTATGTGACCCGCAGCAGATTGCTGAGGCCTTTGCATCCCACTTTGCCTCCATATACTCCTCCACTACTTGCACTACTTTTACTGACTCCAGGGACCTCCTGGCTACCATTCCGGTCACTACTCTCACCCCAGAAGACTGTGAATACCTAGAGAGTGATCCTACTGAAGAGGAATTAGCAACTGCTATCCGTGGGATGAAGTCAGGGAAAGCTATGGGCCCCAATGGGCTACCAATAGAGCTGTTCAAATTAGTGACCTCCAAGGTACCACCCTCTCTCCAAGCTATGTATCTAGAGAGCTACCACACTGGATCCCTACCTAGAGACCTGATGCTGGCCTCAGTGGTAGTCATACATAAACAAGGTAAACCAAAGACGAGGTGCGACTCTTATCGCCTAATCTCACTGTTAACAGCTGAAGCAAAAATTCTCGCCTAGGTACTGGCCAACCGCTTGATCCCAATCATTTGTAAGCTTGTTCACCCAGATCAATCAGGCTTCATGCCTGGCCGGAGCACGGCCCTCAATCTTAGGAGATTACATGGGGTGATGGGAAGAATCCACACCATCCAAGAAGATGCAGCATTGCTGTCACTGGATGCTAAAATGGCATTCAACACCATCGAATGGCCTTACCTCTTTGCTCTCCTCGACCGTATGGGATTCGGCCCAAATTTCATAAAGTGGGTCAAGCTGCTGTACACAGATCCGACTGCCCAAGTGGTGGTCAACCAACACACATCCCGACAATTCCGTCTAAAAAGGGGGACTAGACAGGGATGCCCCCTGTCGCCCCTTATATTTGCTTTAATATTGGAACCCTTAGCGACGTGGGTTAGGAGTGACCCCATGATCAGGGGGCTGAAATGGACGGACCGCCAAGAAGATCGAATTTCCTTGTATGCCGATGACGTCTTATTGTATGTTGCGGCACCATCGGCTTCAATCCATCGAATCTTACACATTTTAGCAATTTTTAGCACCCACTCAGGGTATACTATTAACTGATCAAAGTCGGTACTCTACATGCTTCAGGGCCCCTTACCGCGGCAGCCCAAAGACACCGACGTTACAGTTGCTTCGGAGGGATTTAGTTATCTCGGCATATATATAACCCAACATCCCACCCAATTCTATGAAATTAATCTTAAGGCCCCGCTGACTAGACTCCATAATGATGTGCTCCACTGGCGGTCTCTGCCCCTAACTCTTCTGGGCAGAGCTGCGCTGTTTAAAATGCTGGCGCTGCCTCGATTCTTGTACGTGCTGCAAAACACCCCTATAAAGTCCCAGACGCATACTTTACGAGTGTAGAGAGCGAGTTCAGGACTCTTTTATGGGATGGGAAAAACCCACGCATCGCAACACGTAAATTGACCAGGGAGTGGTACGACGGAGGAATCACGTTGCCCGACCTTAAACAATACTACTGGGCCTCCCAGCTCGCAGTGATCAACCAATGGGTCTTTGCCTCACCGTCCGAACCGGCGTACCGCACGGACAAATGGATAATGAATCCAGGAGGGTATCGGCGTGCACTTTACTCTAATCCTAAACGCCAACGCCTCACAGGTCCTACGGCCCAAACAGTTGCAATCTGGCACCGCGCGACAAAAACTCTGGGGTGGCACAAAAAAATAACACTGATCACTCCCTTATGGGAATCCGAGCACCTCGGCACACTGAGTAAATGCCCGGGCTTCGATAAGTGGAACTTAATTGGCATCTCTTCAGTTGGTGACCTTTGGAAGCAAAACGGGATAGTCCCATTTAGTGACCTACAAGCGGAATATCAATTGGCAGGGTCAGAGACGTTCCGATACTTACAAATACACCATGCAATAACTACCACTGTGGCGTGTGGTGAGACTTTGCCCGAAGCCTCCCCACTGGAGGACAGACTCTTAGCAGATCCCATGTCCCGCAAAGCAATATCACTTACATATCGTAAATTAATAAATAACAGGCCGGACCCATTGGTACATCTCCGGCAGCTGTGGGAATCGGAGCTCGGATATTTGGAGGACGACGACTGGCAGGAAGCACTTTCCTCCCCTAAAGAAGTCGCTATCCCAATGAGGTTACGGTTAGTCCAGCTCAAAATCCTGCACAGAACCTATCTATCTGCACATACACTGGTAAAAATGGGGCGTAGGCCGGATCCTGGGTGCCTTAAAGTGTGCGCCGCTGAGGGTACATTTTTCCATATGATCTGGGAGTGCCCAAACATTCAGCCATACTGGGAAAGAATCGTCTCCACACTTACGAAGGTGTATGGGAAAAACATCGCCAGCTCCCCGCGACTTTGCTTACTAAATGTATGGGAGGCCACCGACCTGACCCAAACTGAGCACACGTGGGCCTCACTGGGATTCATCCTTGCTAAGAGGAATATAGCTCAAACCTGAGGGACGGGGGATTTGCCCACGTATCGGAGATGGGCCAATGACATGGACAATGCGATGATCGCAGAGAAAGATGTTTTCAAACACAGGGGCTGCACTAAGAAATGGGATCACAAATGGGCTAAATGGAATGTGTCACGTGGTGATCTATGTGTATCCCCAACAGAGGAATTGCGTAGGGCTGAGGTGGACATTGATCTTAATCCGACTTAATATTGTACAGAGATTGTGTTTAACCTGTATCCGACAGTCATTTGATATATTACCATTGTATCTGAATGTTAGGTGGCCTCACCGCCTCCCACTGTACTGTCACAACTGTTTAATAAAAAGAATATATAAAAAATATATTGTATTCACTCCACACATAGGTACCCTGGGAGAGGGAGGAGACGACAGCCTCAAGTGTACCACCCATTTCCAGACCTACAGACTAAGGAAGAAAGGGATGTCATCAAGAAGTTTCGTATGAATAGGCAAACCATACTGGATTTATGTCATCGGTTGGAACCTGATCTCATTCCTCAAGACACTAATACCACATGTATCCCACCAATAGCAAAACTTATGGCAGTATTGCATTTTCTGGCCACAGGTTCCTTTCAATTCACTGTGGCTATGTCTGGTGGTATGTCACAACCAATGCTCAGTGGTTTACTACAAGACCTGTTTTCAGCAATGATGAGACACATTGACAGCTACATCCAGTTCCCCAAACGTGAGGATTTAGCCAATGTGAAGGTCGATTTCTATGGATTTGGTCGCATCCCACATGTGGTCAGAGCCATTGATGACACCCATATTGCCTTAGTACCACCGCAAGCCAGGGTTCAAGTTTAGCGTAACAGGAAGCACTTCCATTCTATCAACATGCAAGCTGTCTGCTTACCAGATTTGTACGTCTGTACCCGCTTCCCAGGATCAGCCCATGATTTTTTCATGCTGCGTAACAGCACCATACCCCAGCTGATGTCACAACTACTACTGGAGGGCCTGGCTTGTTGGTAAGTTTGATCTGTCCTAACTTTGTGTGGGTGAAGTCAGGTAGTATGGTCAGAAAGTATGTAACTTATTGTTGCACCAATGTCTGTCTTCCATCTAGGAGACTCAGCGTATTCCTACCGTCCATGATTGTTGGCGCCGCTGAGGAATCCAAGTACGCATGGGGAAGTCCGCTTCAATGATGCCCATGGAAGAAGACGGTGGCCAGTGGACTGGGCATTTGGGCTCCTAAGGCCAAATTCAGATGTCTGGACAAGACTAGGGGAACCCTCCTCTAGTCCTCCGGGAAAGTGTGTCAAATCACCATGGCCTGCTGCATGCTCCACAATATCGCCCTGCGACGGAACATTACTTATAATGGATGGAGACCTTTAAGTGATACTTGGTGAGGATCCTGAAATGCCAAATGATGATAGTGGTGAAGAGGAAGGAGCTGACTTGCGTCAAGATCTCATCAACAACTTCTTCTAATGAGTGTAAGTATGTTGTGAGATGTCATGACTTTGAATATTAAAGCAACTCTTGTTGTGATGAGGTGAGGAGTATGTTTAGGGAAAATATTAGGAAACTAAAGCTCTGGCAAATTCTGGTGAAAGGTGTTGCTGGAAGGTTTTAACACGCTCATTTTGTTAGCATTGTTTTGTTTAGCTTAGAATTTTGTCATGGACTGTGTTCTCCAGAAGTTGACTATGTGAATTTTGTCATATGTATGGTTTGTTAGCTAATGACTTTGTTTTGGTCTGTTTTAGGTACCCTCACCATGGCATCATCATTTGGACATTTCAGAGTTGTGACATTAGCAGGTATATGATGCTGTTTGGACGTACTAAGTAGACATGGATTGTGCTTGGAAGGTCTGTCACAGACTTTGGGTGTACAAAACCTGTACCAAGACAGCTTGCACACCAATAGGATGGAAGTTAAGAGGATTCCATTGGACGAGTTCCTTGTTGTGTGGTGGTCCCAATGCAATATGTGTGCCATCATGTGCTCTAACAAAATGTTGTTGTGGTCCAAATCATGCTAGTCTCCCTTCACATTGGCTAAATCCTCATTGTGTATAAACCATATGTAGCTGTTGATGTGTCTCCTCATTGTCGGCCAAAGTACTTGTGGCACATCACTGGCATTTGTTTGTGACATTCCACCAGATGCAGCAACGCTGGATTGGAATGACCCCGTGACCAGAACCTGTTGTATTGCTATGTGTCTGTTTATTGGTTTAAATGATGTGGGATTCCTTTTGTGAGGTAGGCGATATGGCTCCAGCTGATGACATAGACCAATTTCATTTTGCCTATTCTATAGGAAATTGTCTGATGTATCCCCAACTTTCATGTTGTTAAGGTCTGCACCTGAAAATGTGATCACTGACACAGAATATTTGAGTCATGTCTGATTTGCTATGTTCTGACATCATGCCAACCTATGATTGGAACAATGGAATAAAAATGCTATAAGACAAGACACTTGTATGTATGTGTTGGTGTGATTGATTGATTGACATGGTTATGATCCTGAGCTAAACATTGTGTACATGCAACATATCCATGCTTACACAAGTACCTTGTTTTGGCATTGTAAAGTTCGCATGGGAGTACATATATACATTGCTAGATGTGAGATTTACTACAGCAGACAATGAGTTTGTGACTTGTGTATTTATTGAAGTGGCAAAGGTGAAGAGATGCATTGTGCAAAAGCAAACATAAAACAAGTGAAGTAGTCCGACATGGTGAATAAAACCTTAGTTGTAGATGCCAAATTGTCTGAAGTTCAAAGTCCAAAATACTACTCCCATCAGAAAGGGAAAAGTGTCTAGAAATAGTCTACAGAGTGAATGTGTTACACACACTGGAGGAAATTAAGGTTGAGTTTTCTTGCTGGCGGTGGTGGGTGTCTTGCCATCCGTACCACCTGGATTTTTGCACGGACGTCCCCTCTTACGATTGCGGGGGGATCCACTGCTGCAGAGACAGGGGTGTGTGCAGGCATGTCTTCCTCTAAAAGGGCCTCCCTTCCTGTGGCTGCCACAGATGTAGATGGCCCGGATGTAGTTAGACTACAGGAAGAGGTAGATGGTGGTGGAAAAGCCCTGCACAGAGTTGTGTTGATGTCCTGTAGCAGCCCAATGAGCTGGCTCATGTTGGTGTTGTGGGTGGCCAGCTTTTGGTGTATGTCCCTCTGCAGCTGCTTCATCTCTTGGATTTCCTTCAATACCTGGCTCATACCATCATGTCTTAGGAGTCCTGATAGGATCCCAAGACTTTGTTGAAGGAGGCCTTGGTGTGAGTGGCCCCAGTGGCCTCACTCAGAGGGCCCACAGTACCCCTCTCAAGATCCCTACCCCTACAGGCCTGTGCTCTTGGCCCAGGGTGCCCTTTCCAATGGGGTCCTGGTTCCTCTGTGTCTGGGCTGGTGATTCTCACCTCAGAATCCAGGACTGGGGGGGTCACAAGATGGTAGTGACTGTGCTTGGTGCACAGGTTGGGGGGACAGGGGTTGGCTGCGGTGTTGCAGCTGGGATAGGAGGTGTTGGCGTGGGCACAGCGAGACTCACTGTTGCCGTCTGACCATATGTGCCAGGACCGTCATCCACATCCACATGTCCAAGAGAGTTGTCATCACTGAGGGCTTCATCTGGGGGTGGAGTGGGAGTCTGTTCGGTGGCCTAGCTCTGCCCAGATGCTGTGCCAGATTGACCTGCTGTGAAATAGAGAACATTGTTATTGGTGGAAGTGTGCTATCTACATCCAAATGTTTTTTGTCACAGTAAGTAGAGACCTAGGAAAAACAAAATAGGTAGAGATTACTATTGTGATATTTTTCCGTGGTATTGAACTTATTTACAAGACATTTGGAGACATTCAATACATGTACTAGAATTGAGCAGCTCATTAGATGTGCCGATACGTTGGATTTTGGATTAAAGAATGAACAAGACATCTCCCAAACATCTCCCAACACAGTGGAGAAGTAACATGCGTATTTGACCATTCCAAGGCCTAGCTGTGTACAAAAGAGGTGAACACACAACTTGGTTGTATATTTAGCATTAGTCATAATGTGAGCAGTGCAGAGTCAATGAGTCACCTGCCACTTCAAATCAGCTGAGTTAACGTCATACCTTACAAATATTTGAGGTACACACTTGGTATGGTGTCACTCATGCCATCAATAGTTTCAGTTGAGGAGACCAGAACAACATCAAGCTAAGTAGGCAGAAATTTCTCTGAGTAGAGCATTGTAAAAGATTGCTCAGTCCATGAGAAGTGAACATCAGTTGTAACATGTCAGACAAGTGAGAATGTGCAAAATCACTATTGCATCTTGTTTTCTGTTACAGAAACAGGGCCTCACAGTGCTGTAGTCATTTCAATCTCTACTTCCCAACACTTGACAAATGGTTAACTCCATAAGAAGTGAACATCAGTTGTAATATGTCAGACAAATGAGAATGTCAAAAATCACTATTGCATCTTGTTTTGAGTTACAGATATAGGGCCTCATTGTTGTAGTTATTTCAATCTCTACTTGCCAACAGTTGCAAAATGGTTAGTGTAACATACCTGTTGTCAAAATGCATTTGGGATGGACCATACATTTACATATTGACACAAATCATGGGTCCTGGCCTGATGATATAATAGTAATACACTTACAGGCGGCATCCCAACATGTGGCATGGAATGGAGATTGATACATGTTATCTTATATTCAACATTACACATTGACACTGACAATCAAACATCTCTGATACTTTGATTATTGCATGTTAGGAAAGTAGATAGATAACATGATAGCAAAAGCTGAGATGAGAGCATACAGGACATTGAAGTGCTGTGACAGTGAGGTGTAACTTACAAGGCTCCACTCCCCCAGCTATTCCTATCAAGCCCTCAGAATTCAGGATGGCCAAGACCTTCTCCTCCTAGGGAAACAGTTGTAATGGGACACTGGGAGGACCACCGCTAATCTTATGGGCCTCCAGGTATTGCTGGAGGCCAGGGAACGCACCTTCCCCCTCAGGTCGTTTCACTTCTTCTTTAGTTCCTCCTTTGTGTGCAGGGCTATACCTATAGCATTTACTCTGTCGACAATACTGTCCCACATTTCCCTTTTCCTACTGTTTATGCAATTTGTAATGTTTATGTTTATGCAATTTGTAACGTGCACAGCTACTCAAAGAGTGTCCCGGCACGAACCATGTGGGGAAAGGTGGAAAGGACTACTAAATAAAAAGTCTCTTCCTGAAGAGCTTGGGGTCCTAAGTGCTGCGGAGGTCCAAGGGAAGCAAATTCCAGGCTGAGGCCGCCCTAAAAGCAAGAGAGCTCCCTCCAACTCTCTTAAGGCCAAATCGCGGGACGTGTGCAAGAAGCTGCGTTGCTGAACGCAGCTGTGTGGGAGGAACATAAAACCTGAAGCGCTTTCTCAGATAGGCAGGACCATGTCCATATAGAGCTGAGTGTGCCAGGACAAGGGGTTTAAACTTAACTCTTTCAGTTACAGGTAGCCAGTGGAGATCGTGCAAGTGTTGCCTCACGCTGGTCTTTATAGGTATATTAAGAAGAGTCCTGGCAGCAGCATTCTGGACTACCTGCAGTCTGTTAAAGAGATAGCCCGGCAGGCCCACTTACAGGGCATTAGCATAATCAATGTTTGATGATATCAAAGCACGGGTAACCGTTTCCCTTGCTGACCTAGGGAGGAAAGGTAGAAACTTTCTAAGGGATTTAAGTGTACCGAAGCACTGACCAGCACGCTTCTTGATCTGAGTAGAGAAGTTCAACTTCTCGTCAAACCACATCCCTAGGTTTTTGGTGGGTTGGCCCTCAGAGGTTGGCATGGGATATTCATCTGGCCAGAGCGATATCCGGAACTGAGAGGGGAAGCTCCCAAACAAAAGGATCTCAGTTTTCTCCTCATTGCTATTTAACTGTGCTGAGGAGAGCCATTGGAAGACAGCCATCAAGCAGGTTTTTGCTAGAGAGGTAGAAGAATCATTTTTCTTCCAAGTGAAGAGGAGCTGGGTGTCATCAGCATACGTGATGATCTTTGCTCCAAGCTCCTCAGCCATCCGGGTAGACCCCTGAGGCACTCCCATGGTCACGGTCTGGGGGGAGGAAGAAAAAGGGGGCAGCCAAACTTGTTGCGTTCTGCCCTCCAGAAAGGACTTAAACCATTTCCAGGCAAACCCTGAGATTCCAATTTCCAGAGGACGGTCCAAAAGCAAGGAATGAGGCATGGTGTCGAATGCCGCTGAGAGGTCCACCAGAATCAGGGCCTCCCTGCCGCCCGAGTCTGGAGTTTCCCGAATGGCGTCAGAAACTTCTACAAGAGCCGTCTCAGTACTGTACGTGGCTCTGAAGCCCGATTGAGCCGGGTGGAGCAGGCCGTGAAGTTCGACATAGTTGGACAATTGTTTGTTTACCACTTTTTTGCAAACTTTCGCCACACCAGGAAGGAGAGAAATAGGGCGATAGCTGGAAAGGATAGAAGGATCCAGAGTGGGTTTTTTCAATAGTGGCACTATTTTAGCCTGCTTCCAGGCTATAGGCACCGTGGTTTCCGAGAGGGACAGATTGATTAGTCTATTTACCACGGGGTTGACTGTCTCAGCGACCAAGGACAACAATCTGGCCAGGCAAGGGTCTGTTGGTGAACCCGATTTCAGAGACTTGAGGACCATCAATGAGTCTGACAGAGCAATAGGTGTAAAAGCCACCAGAGTGGGTGACGGTTGCAGAGCTGGAGTCAACCTTTTTGGTGGCAAGTTCCCTACAGAGAGGCTATACCTGATGTTAAAATTAGCCTGGAGAGCTTGGATCTTATCAATGAAGAAACTAGAGAGTTCCTCGCACAATGCAGCCGAGGCGGGATGCGTAATAGCCTCTGCTCTCGGAGATAGGAAACTTTGAACGATGGTAAACATTTCCTTGGTATTGTTCCTAGAGAGAGCAATGCATCCAGCATAGTAAAGGCTTTTTGCTTGTGTAATTGATGCATAGTTGGCCTTTTGAGCCTTTCTAAGTGTCATCCTGGCCATCGGGCAATATTCCCGTCTCCAACTGCGTTCCAATTTTTTACACAATTGCTTCTGGACTTTAAGCTCAGTTGAAAACCAAGGTTTAGAAGGGGAATCCCTGGTGCACCTATGATAAGTTGCTGAAGACAGACGCTCAATCGCC